>OY821517.1:337091643-338291643 GCA_963682025.1 Cordilura impudica | reverse complement strand
TTGTTTGCTGTGCAAGTTAACGGGCAATCTTTTACGCCGGATCGTGCTAGTAATACAAAAAAAGAAGCGAAAATGTTAGCAGCCAAGCATTGTCTACAACAAATAGGCATATTACCAGGATGTTAGCATTAAGTTTCCTTTTTAGTACATTCGGACTTACTAATCACTTTTAAGACTTTTTGTATGTTATTTCTACGATGTATATATTATATATTAATCTTAATCTCATCTCTTAAGTTTAATGATTATAATTATTATTTTAGTTAAATGTAAATAAACAAAAATTAATTAGTTTTTTAAACCAAATTATATTGATTTTATTTTATGAATAATAGTTATTTTCCTAGATTAATGCTGATTGACTTAAGTTTGCAATACTATCTTCTAATTATGATAAAAAAAACTTTTTGTCTATCAACAAATTGAAATTCGAGCGCAAATTCTAGGAAATTTTATTTTTTTTTTTGTAATTATAGCCAATTTACAAATCAACACAAAAAACAAACTCATTTTTATTACAAACACATTAACAAATTTAATAAACACACACATAGCATTGTATAATTTTATGTTTGTGTTAGTAGCAACTTTAAATGCAATTTACTCAAAATAAAGGAAATAATTTAAAAATCTCTAAATCTGCAAAACCGCTAAAAAGGAATGCCTTTCAAATAATATACGTTTGGTCAAAATCGGGATAAAACTGTAGAACAAAACATCAGTCACAATCATCTAGCCTATTAATTAATACACTACTTCAATTATATAATCAAACTGCAGGTCTCAAATATAAATATATTTTGATGAAATTTGGTATATAAGCTTTTACCGGCCATAGGATGAACGCTATTGAAATTGGTGAGAATCGGTCCATGTTCAGACCTAGCCCCCATACAAATGACCCCTATGAAATCGACATAAATTGCCATAAGATCCGAATTGTTATATAGATCTTACTCAAATTGGGTTTGTATGCGTTTATTACATCCATTAATGAGTACTCCAAAAATGATCCCTATGGGACAACTGTTAGTCATAGGCCCCATATAGAGCTGCTTCCCGATCTTCACTTAATTCTATCAAAAAACAAAAATATTGCACTGATTCTTCTCAAATTTTGATGGTATATATTTTTGCAAAATACAAGAGAGTTTAGCAAACATGGTCAGGATCGGTCCATTTTTGGGCCTAGTCCCCATATAGATATAGCATCCGATATGAACTTTTTCATATCTGCAGCCAAAAAAATTAATAAAAATCCCACTCAAATTTGGTTTATGTTTATTTTCAATGTCCAGTTAGTTGGGCCTAAGAGATAGAGTCTCTTAACGCATGGTATATGGTATCGTATAGTCGGTCTGACCGACTATAATTTTCTTACTTGTTTTTCAATACTTTGTTTAAGGTGTTTTCTAATTTTATTTGTAATTATAGAAAATAAAAAATTATTAATTAAGAAAAATAGCAGCGCAAATTCAAACCATTGTTTTCTCGTATATCTCAGTGCAACAGCCATTCTGGGGGGGTTCTGGTGAAAAATTTAAAGTCAGGTGAAAGTACTAGCCCAGTACAGTAAAACCTCGAATGGTTTTGGTGTTTTCAAGAAAACTTTTTTATGACTTTATACATATCTTTTAGTTTTTCAGCTATAACTCAAGAACCACTGATGACTTCTCATTTCATTCTTAATCCAAACGTAGCTAAGGCATACATAAATAATTTTTATTAATAAATCCATGTAAAAAAACAAGTTGGACTAATTTTATCGAATAAAATCTTAAAAAAATTATAACTCCAAATTTCTCCAAAAAACGACTGAACAAATAAAACTAAAGACAATTCAAAATATTTTTGAGCATGAAGCATTAAAATACATAATTTTTATTTCGACGAAAACAATTTCTGTTTGAAAAATAACGTCTTTTCACGAGTTCTACTAATTGTAACTATAAAAAAAGTATACGCCACGTATGTTTAGCGAATGTTTTTTAAGTGAACAGATAAATGGCACAAATTACTTTAAACATTCAGTACTCGGGTGAAATTTTTTTGAAAATGGGTTCAGGTAAAGATACCGTAATTGAGGAGAGACGGATAGTATGGAAAATGCACAAAGAAGGGAAAATAGTGGCGGAAATGGTGCTAATTTTATGAATAGTTATCGAAAGAAGGGTACAATGCAGTGCATTCATGTGCAAAGAATTCCGATGTATTGCCTACAGACGAAATTCGGAAGCCAAACCAAAAAATTATCCATTCATGTCATCTGTCGTGATACCATCCGACATTAATCAGTCTTTTGACTTCGGAATATCCAGCCGGCTCATCAGAAGGTGATTGAATGAGGTAAATTTGTTTGGGCGCATTTCCAGTAAAATGCCATTATTCTCAAAAAAATATATATATCTTATACGATTAACCTTGTAGTCGGTATAGACCGATTATACGATACCCTATACCATGTGTTTAAAGAAAGTGTCCTAGGTCCAACTAATTGGATATAGAAAATAAACATAAACAAAATTATTAATTATTTTTATTAATATTAATTTTTTGCCTTTAGATATGAAAATGTTCATATCGGATGTTATATTTATATGGGGACTAGGTCGCAAAATGGACCGATCCTGACCATATTGCAAAATTATAGACAAACCAAATTTGAGAAAAATCTATGCAATATTTTCGATTTTTTTTTTTGAGTGATGATCGGTAAGCAGCTTTATATAGGAGCTAGGACTGAGAACTGTCCAACAAAGTTTACTTTTGGACTACTTATTAATGGGTTTAATAAACAACACAAACCAAATTTTACCGGGATCTATATAATAATTTGGATCTTATGGCATCTTGGTCTAAGCAGGCAACGATTTTTACCAATTTTAATAGGGTACGTCCTATGGCCGATGAAAGCTTATATACCAAATTTTATCAAAATATATACATATTTGCGACCTGTGGATTGACGCACAAACTGACGGATGGACATCACTAAATCGACTCAGAAAGTGATTCAGAGTCTATAGGTATAGACGGGTCAGGTCAAATTTTTTTGGTAGTTACAAACAAACTAATTATACCCTGACCACAAAGTGGAGTAGGATATAAAAAACATTGATTTCTGGAAAAACGTGTTGTGGATCGACGAAACGATTATCAATGGTAAAACATAGTGTGGTAACATTATGATTTGGGGTACATGTTCTTGGCATGGCGTAAATTAAAAAAATGTTATGGAACCGCAATTAAGTAGAAATTTATGCAAGATAATTACCCCAAACAATTAGATTGACGTTTTGGATTGTAGAGTCTCAATCCAATAGAAAATACGTGGAATTATATAAACATGGACGAACTTTGGTCTGCCACACAGAAAGCTTGGTATGCCATACTCAAAACAACATGCCAAAAACTCGTAGAAAGTATGGGCCGCAGGTACGAATTTGTCATCAAAAACAAAGGCTTCAGGGGAAAATTTTATTGATTTACATATTTGTATTTTCCAAAATTGTTACCAATGCAATTTGAAATCTATATTTTTAATTTTTTTCAGAATGTGCCCTTTCTGTGCCCAGCACATTTCATTTGGTTTCTTACATTTTCAAAGTTTATGTTTTTTATTAATCTATAATATTAATTGGCTAGGCGATTTCTTGTTACTGATGTTTTTTTCTACCGTTTTATCCCGATTTTGACCAAACGTATATTATTTGAAAGGTATTTCCTTTTAGCTGTTCACCAGATTTACAGATTTTTAAATTTTGCATTTAAAGTGGCTACTAACACATACATAAATTTATACATATGCTATGTGTGTGTTTATTAAATTTTTTAATGTGTTTGTTAATGATTTTGTTTCCTTCATTCACAATAATAATAAACCAAAAAAGTGTTGGGTTGTGAATTGGCTAAGTTGAAAAATAAAGTTGCCTAGAAATGGCACGCGGATTTCGAGCGCTGGAATCTGCTAGTGAATTATAATTATAACTTAAGTTTGTATTATCATTATATATAAAGGTTTATTCTTTGTTTTTTATTAAAAATATTTGCGATAAGTCTGTATAAAAAAACATATATAAAAACAAGTAAGAGTGTTAAATTCACCTATGCCGAATCTTTGATACCCTCCACCTAGGTTTTGCTTTTACATTAATATCTGGACTTATTACACTATTTGTAACAAATATAAACAAAATATTTGAAAAAGTAAACTATTTGATAAACTTAATACAAATGATAAGAACAAATACTCTGAATTTTTAGCATTTTTTAAAGGTCTCTCCATGTTATAGGTCATATATATATTGGCGCAATGATTCCCAATTTGTCCCAATTTAAAAAACAACCTGATGGAAATAACGACAAACAATATTATTCTAAGTTTACCCAGGTAAATGGTTTATTTTGTTTATTTCAAGTCTATTTTAAACCGATTTTGATGATTTAAAATAGCAACCTGCTCAGAATGCCAATGATTCATTTTCACTAAAAGCGAGCTACCTGTTACAAACGGAATGACAAACTGATGTGGAGGACATAAATACAAAAATATCGATAAAGGAAGATGTTGTTTTGCAATTAAGGCCTTTATTATACCATTTCCAATTGTATTTCAGATAGTATCGACAAATTATTGATTTGATTTTAGAACTATAATTTTATTTCAGAATTATCAGTATTATCATCTATAATATTAATAGGCTAGGCGATTTCTTGTGACTGATGTTTTGTTCTACCGTTTTATCCCGATTTTGACCAAACTCATATTATTTGAAAGGTATTTCTTTTTAGCCGATTTGCAGATTTACAGATTTTTAAATGTTTCCTTTATTTTGAGTAAATTGCATTTAAAATTGCTGCTAACACATACATAAAATTATATAATGCTATGTGTGTGTTTATTAAATTTGTTAATGTGTTTGTAATAACAATGAGTTTGTTTTTTGTGTTGATTTGCGAATTGGCTATAATTGATTAGCATACTTTTAGGGTCTTTATTTAATGAAAAAATAAAATTTCCTAGAATTTGCGCTCGAATTTCGAGGGCTGGAATCTGCTAGTTATATTAGTTATGCTTGTCACTGACTCGCGAATTTGTAGCGTTGGCATCGTATAAATGGTTTATGAACTCGATATTACAACATATATAATGCTCACATTTTTCCTTCAACTACTAGTTTACTACAAATTGTATCAAAAATTATTGAAATATATTTTAAAAAATTTATCAATTGTATTTTATAAATAATCTAACCCATAAAAACAAAGTTTTTATGAAAACTCTTTCTTTCCTTATGCATATGAGTTTTGAATCTTACCGTGACTGTGCGAGACTGTGCATGGCTATGTTGAAGTTAATCTTTCTTTACAGCAAGTATATCGACCAAGTTTCAAATTAATTGGATGAGGGAAAATCCGTTTTAAATCTCTCCGCGACTGTGCATGACCATGCGTGACTGTGCGTGACTGCGTCAAAGTTAATCTTTTTTTACAGCAAGTGTATGGACCAAGTTTCAGATGGATCGGAAGAGGGGAAATGACATTTAGATCACTCCGTGACTACCCCAAAATTAATCTATAGTCACAACAAGACTATGGGCCAAGTTTCAGATCGATTGGATAAGGGAGAATGGGATTGCCCACGGCAGACAGACAGAGAGTATGAGTTAAAAGAAAGAGTTTAAAATAGATACAACCCCATAAAAATTCATTCGTAATATATAAAAATAAGCCTATCAGTGAAGCCTTTGAAAATGGAATAAATTCTTTGACTGCGTGATTGATTTGAAATATGTACATATGAATGTATAAATAGAAATCAGTAATTTAATTATATTATTTACTAGCTGACCCGGCAAACGTTGTTTTGCCATATAACTTATTTCTAGTGAATATTTTCGTTGTTAAAAATAACGAATGTATTGTAAGTGTGTGGGTGTGGGATCTATTTATGAATGGGTGGGATCGCCGATGAAGACAAAAAAAAAACACCAACCATTTATTTTATCAATACAATGTATTTCTTTAACGTGTCGAACATATTCATGGCTAGATCTCTCAAAAGTTAAACATAAAGTTAAAAAAGAAATATATTTTTTATTCTAAAAATTAAACAAAGAAAATTAATATTCACTTAGCGATTTTTGTGTTACTCGATTTTTGGTTTTGATTTTTGTATTTGGCGATTCCGCACATATTTTCCACGACTAATCACATTGGTAATTAATATACTGTCGCTTTCATATATATTTATATTTTTATTTGTGTAGGTGGTGCCAAGCCCACTAATCATATCCCGCCCATTTTTTGTCCAAATACTCATCTTAATATCTGATGGACTCGTAGAAAGAGTCAAGGCTTTCCCTTTTATCGTATTCCAGTTATATGATATTATATATTTACTTTGTATGGGTGATGTCAAGCCTACTGCTTCGATCACGCCCATTATTTCTTCGACTAATTACATGAATAACTTATGGGCTCACGCAATGTCCCAAGGCTGTCACTATTACACCACTCCAGATATGTGACATTTAATATTGACTTTGTATGGGGGTTGCCACGCCCATTGCTCCGATCCCGCTCATTTTTGTCCGTCACTCTACATTAATAATAGGTGATCTAACATAAATTTGCAAAGTCCTCCCTGTCATAGTACTCAATATATATGATTCACTTTGCTAATCACATAGCGATATGAAATATACCTTACGACCTATTCACATACCTACCAAATACACATAAAGAATTTCATAAAAATCGGTCAAGTCGTTTCGGAGCAGTATGAACACAAACACCGTGACTACTATGTATAGATATACTGTATAGCATATGTATGTCTCTATAATATTAATAGGCTAGGCGATTTCTTGTGACCGATGTTTTGTTCTACCATTTTATCCCATTTTGACCAAACGTATAATATTTGATAGGTATTTCTTTTTAGCCGTTTTGCAGATTTACAGATTTTTAAATTATTTCCTTAATTTTGAGTAAATTGCATTTAAAGTTGCTACTAACACATACATAAAATTATACAATGCTATGTGTGTGTTAATTAAATTTGTTAATGTGTTTGTAATAAAAATGAGTTTTTTTTTGTGTTGATTTGTGAATTGGCTATAATTGATTAGCATACCTTTAGGGTATTTATTTAATGAAAAATAAAATTTCCTAAAATTTGCACTCGAATTTCGAGGGCTGGAATCTGCTAGTATATTCTAAATAGAATACATATGTATATGATTAGAAAAGAACAATTGATACTGTCTGATTCTGAATTGATGTTCTATCAGTAATTGGTGTTTAGAATATAAGTTCATATCTTCTGAAATATAGTTGATGTTTTCTGAGTTTTAATTGATTTCTTCTGAATTTTGATTGTTATTATTTAAATACAGTTTTCTGAAATTTATTGATGCTTTCTGAAATGTAATTATTGAGTTACTTTATTTTCTAATTGCTATTGATTTCTTAATTTAAATAATGATTTCAATCTAAATATCAAATCGAATTTTCTGAATTACAGTTGTATCTGATATATAAATAAATTTCAAAGAATTTTTTATAGCAGCTGATACTAATTTTAATTAAAATTGATTATTCTTTTAAGGATTACCTTAATATAGATTTTATATATTATTTTTTATTTTAAATATATCTGTGGTCACAAGCCATAACCGCCTAAGTCGACTTAAGAATGATTTGAGTTATGTATGCTATCATATTCTACTAAAAACGCTTTATATTTACGTAAAATCCCCATTTTTCTAGCCCTGCTATTTAAAAAGTTATTAATGAAAACATACTGACCTAAGTCGTAATAAAGCCCCATTACATTTATATAAACAGTTATTTTTCTCGAAAGAATGATTTTCGCCTATTTGAGTTATGCATGCTATCATATTTTACTAAAAAAATCTTTATATTTACGTGAAGTCCCCATTTCTCTAACACTGTTATTTAAAAAATTATTAATACAAATATTCTGACCTAAGTCGTAATGAAGCCCTATTACATTTATATAAAAAGCTATTTTTCTCGAAAGCATGATTTTCGAGTTAGGCGGTTATTGCTTGTGACCACAGATATATGTAAATATTACACGCAAAAAATAAAACATCAAATGTTATTGTCGTGTTATTTTTTAATAAGTTAATATTTAAGTTAATTACACAAATTACGAAAGAAAAAACTTTGGTAAATTTACATTGTTAGTTTTTTACTAATAACAACGTAATTTAGCATTATTTGTTTTTGATGTTAGCTATTTTTTGTATTATTACCATACAAACACACTTAACAACAAGTATAGACAAATACAACGATAACAAGACCGACATAGAAAAATCATATTTTTCAAGACTCTTTTTTTACTTTTGCATTGATATCTCGAGACCTATTGAACCGATTTAAATAATTTTAAATAGCAAACTTTCTAGGGCGTGAATAAATCATTTTCGCTAAAAATTAGCACTCCAGCTAACCTATTGAGAACGTGGTCGTGATTACCACAGACGGACAGACGGACATCGCTATATCAACTCTGCTTGTTATAACAATCACGAATATATATATTAAATTGGGTCTAGATTTTTTTTCTAATTGTTAAAAACGGAACGACAAACTTATATATACACTCTGCACACTGTGTGTGGTGATTATAAAAATATGCCAGTTGTCCTATGACACCGATATTAGTTTATATTTCCTTTTTAACCGAAATTAGTTAAATTGGTAATAGAATAATTCTCTCTATTTTATATTTATTAATGAATTTTGCATAATTTTTATTTGTTACTCACATTCAAAGTTATTTGAATTTTAAACATAAAATTTATTTCACATTATTTGAGCAACAGCCCACTGTTCATGTTAGTGAACACTCAAGAAAATATGTTTGGTATTACCTGTAAATAATATTATAAACAAAATCAATAATGTCAACAGCTTATAATAATATAACGATTTAATATAAATAAATCATATAATTGGCGGTTGCTTAATATTTTCATTAGGTTGAAGAAAGTCTCTTTACACTGCGCAAAATCCGTATGGAAATCTTCAAATGTAAACAACAACAAAAATAAACAAACTGCTCCTCTTTCCTGCTGAAAAACTAAACCTTTGACAGGCGTAAGAAACCCAGCTGAGATTTTGCCAAACGGCAGCACAAATAAAGTGTGTTATGAAAAATATGAACAAGGTGCCAGGTTTTTAACCCCTTCTAATTGTGCTAGAACAACACAACTGCAAAACACTTGTATTCCATTTGATTTAAAAAACAAAATTGTATGAAGGTCGTCTGTTAATGTGTACCAACCAACGTTTGTTGTTGTATGTATGTACAACACTTTACTCAGCCCAGTTACATTTGCTCCCGCAGGATGTATATGAACATGAAATTTTTACACTCTTTACGAGACTACTGGCATGCAAAAGCAAATAAACTAAACTACTACACCAAAGCAAATTAGTTTGACCGAGGCTTTCAAGCTGAAAAATCTGTGTTATTATTGTGCTGGCGCAAGGATAACAAAAATTTAACAAATGTATTTGTACATACAAGCATACATATTAATGTGTGTGGAAATCAGTGAAAAAATTATGTTGGCTGCAAAAAAAAGGGAACAAAAGTTTATACAAAAAATTATTTATGAAAAGCAAGAACTTTTTTCGAAGGAGTTGTCACATCAGTTGCCAATTGGAGCTTGTTAAGAGAAAACGAACGAACGAACGATGCTGAAATTGTAAACCACGCCGTATACACCACAAAATAAAAACAGGAATTTCTATTAACTTAAGTGGATTAAAAAAGATTGTGATAACAAAAAAAAAAAACAGAAAATATTTAGTGTTTGCAATTTATTTGATGAAAATAAGCCATTATAATCATTATGGAAACTTGTCGTACTTGTGCCAAATGTGATTTTGATAATGATACACAATGGTTGGATTTGTTTAATGCTCCCCGATGGAAACTCGAAACAGAACGTATACATTTAGAATTAAATACTTGGAAAATTAAGGTAAATTATCATAAACCATAGAATGTGATGCAATTTTATCATATCATATTAAATTTGAGTGGTCGTTTTTTCGGTTTAGAGAAAAAATTATTTAGAACACTTTTGTTTTTTTTTTTTTTTTTTTGTTGGGAAAAAGTCTTGTTTTATTGCCAGAAATTAATGAAGTTTACACTCCTGAAGAAGTTGACAACAAAACGTACAGTGTGGAATGAAATAATTTTGATTTACTTTATTTACAACTTATAAATAAACTTTTGACCATAAATAACCCAAAAGAAATTTTGAAATAGGAACACAAATATTAATAAACATAAAACAAATCTATAAGAAAACAAGTAAGAAAATTATAGTCGGTCTTGACCGACTATGCCATACCCTTTAATCATGCGTTTCGAGAGAGGGTCTTGGATCCAATTTTGCTGAGGAAAATAAGCATAAAGCAAATTTTAGTGCTATATTTTTTCATGACCATATTTTGTAACGTCTATTACTTTTCTCAAAATCATGTATAAACCAAATTTGAAAAAATTCTCTACAATATTTTCTTTTTCATTGATTTAAGTGAAGATCGGGTAGCAGGTGAGTATAACTAAAACTTGTCCTACAGGGTTTATTTTCGGACCATTAATTAGTGGGTATAATAAGTACACTGACACCAAATTTTATCGATATATAATCTGAATCTTACGACAATTTAAGTCACTCGGAGAGGGGTTATTTGGATGGGGGCTAAGTCGGAACATGTACCGATTTTCACCAATTTTAACAGTGTTTGTCCTATGGCTGAAAAAAGCTTATATAAGAAATTTCAAATATATTCATATATTCGACCTGTAACGTGATTACAAGGTATACACACAGATAGACGGACGGACAGACAGACAGACGTGTTCAAGATTAACGTGAGTACCTGCCACGATGGCCTGACCTCACGGTGCACTTAACACCGGGTGGAAACTATGCGCCCACCGGCGCCCTCGCAGCACGAGTACCAATTTGAGGCATGAATTTGGACATGACCTTCCCCTTGGATGAGGAGCGGAGTACTATCTAAAACTCCTACCGATCTATGGGTCACGGCACCCGGTTGAACGTGGACAGACAGACAGTCATATGGTCGGACGGACATCGCTAAATCGACTCTGAACGTGATTCTGAGTCTCAATTATTTGCAGTCTAGTCTCCAGTGGATCGCAGAACTGGGAAAATTCATTTATTAGCCGCACAAGCCGTATGTAGAATAAACTTCCTTCTGAAGTCTTTCCTCTCACTTACGTTACAATATAGACAAATTTAAATAAAATATCCACAAATACTACTCACTCTTTCCTCCTACATATAACATAGTTTCCTGATATCAACTCCTGATATTGATGTCTATAAAAAAAAATCTCCGATACTCTCGCAATTAGCCCCCTTTTTAATTTTCGCCAATTATGATCTCACATTAAGTATATTTTTCTGTGCGATTTCATGTCAAGTGCACCAACTTTTCAAACCGATGTCTTCCGATCGGGATGAAATTTGCACCAAGGTTAGTCCTATTGGATAGTAGTTTAGACACAATTTTTCAACAATATCGGTCCAGATCTCTCAGAGTTAGAGGGGATCAAAATTTGGCATTTTGGCCAAACAGGTGGTTTTTCTCATCCTAGAAAATTTTCTCCCAAGCAGTTTAGATAGCAATTTCTTCAATATTTCGGAAAATAATACTTAAAAAAAAAATAAAAAATTTGTAGACTTTTTTTTGCTAAATTAAAGCATTTTTTGCCTTTTTTTCAAAAAGGGCATTTTTTTTTTTTTTTTTTCATAAGAAAGCTTAGGATTTTTCCTTTAAGAGCTTTTTGGTCGCTTAGTGGGATGGGAGTGGGATATCTATCAAAATAAATGTTTTGTAACTCAAGACAACGGTTTTTCAATTTTTCACAAATGCACTATTTTGAATTTTTCCCGATTTGTGTCTAAAACCTTACAAATAAAACTTATACTGAGAAACTAGACAAACTAAACTTTCCGAAGGTATATACCATACCTAACTAAAACTTTATACCCTCGATACTGTAATACTCAGAATATGTTAACCTCAGGAAAAAATCGCCCGCCCATTTTTTGTCCAAATACTCATATTAATATCTGATGGACTCGTAGAAAGAGTCAAGGCTTTCCCTTTTATCGTATTCCAGTTATATGATATTATATATTTACTTTGTATGGGTGATGTCAAGCCTACTGCTTCGATCACGCCCATTATTTCTTCGACTAATTACATGAATAACTTATGGGCTCACGCAATGTCCCAAGGCTGTCACTATTACAGCACTCCAGATATGTGACATTTAATATTGACTTTGTGTGGTGGTTGCCACGCCCTTTGCTCCGATCCCGCTCATTTTTGTCCGTCACTCTACATTAATAATAGGTGACCTAACATAAATTTGCAAAGTCCTCCCTGTCATAGTACTCAATATATATGATTCACTTTGCTAATCACATAGCGATATGAAATATACCTTACGACCTATTCACATACCTACCAAATACACATAAAGAATTTCATAAAAATCGGTCAAGTCGTTTCGGAGCAGTATGAACACAAACACCGTGACTACTATGTATAGATATACTGTATAGCATATCCACAAATACTACTCACTCTTTCCTCCTACATATAACATAGTTTCCTGATATCAACTCAGTGCACTGAATTAATAGGGGACATATCCTGAGTATTGATGTCTATAAAAAAAAAAAACTCCGATACTCTATTCCAATCGCTCACGACTGTCGCAATTAGCCCACTTTTTAATTTTCGCCAATTATGATCTCACATTAAGTATATTTTTCTGTTTAGCTCAAGACATTTACATATATTTTAAAAATTGTGGAGGGCGTTAAAAAATCTGTAAATGTTAACTACTTCCGATTATAAAACATTTTAGGGACTCTACTCTATGAGTTTCGGGAAATGTTATCATCTTCAAAAATGCTCCAAATTTATCAGCCTTAGTTAATTCACAGGAAAAATAAAGCTTTCTTACTAAATTTCATCCAAATAAAACTATTTTTAATAACTGTTATTGAAATACAATATTTTTGGTAATTATTGTATATACTCTCTCTTAATTTATCTATAATTACCTGTCTGACAAGACAATTTTTGAATAGTTCTTTGGTAGGTGAAAGTGTATTTATACCCTACTAGCACAGCCCAGCCCTCGAAATTCGAGTGCAAATTCTAGAAAATTTTATTTTTTCATTTAATAAATAGTTTTGAAAGAGCCGATAGATGTACTAATCAATTTTAGCCCATTTACAATTCAAAACTTTTTCAATAAATTTCATTCAATTTCATTATAAACTAGAGGACCCCTGCTGCTCCGCAGCATTATATTATATTATATTAATTTTTATAATATAATACCAAAATTTGCGAAGAGAAGTTAACGTACAGTAATGCCAAAATATGCCAAGAGAAGTTAACGTACAGTAAAAGTAAAGTTGATTGTCCACGCATAACTTTCCTCAAACCCAACGAATTTGCCAAGAGAAGTTAACGTACAGTAATGCCAAAATATGCCAAGATAAGTTAACGTACAGTAAAAGTAAAGTTGATTCTCCACGAATAACTTTCCTCAAACCCAACGCATTTGCCAAGAGAAGTTAACGTACAGTAATGCCAAAATATGCCAAGATAAGTTAACGTACAGTAAAAGTAAAGTTGATTGTCCACGCATAACTTTCCTCAAACCCAACGAATTTGCCAAGAGAAGTTAACGTACAGTAATGCCAAAATATGCCAAGATAAGTTAACGTACAGTAAAAGTAAAGTTGATTCTCCACGAATAACTTTCCTCAAACCCAACGCATTTGCCAAAAGAAGTTAACGTACAGTAATGCCAAAATATGCGAAGATAAGTTAACGTACAGTAAAAGTAAAGTTGATTCTCCACGCATAACTTTCCTCAAACCCAACGAATTTAAGCAGTTAATAGCTCAAAGGAGCTTGATCCACTGAATGTTCTTAGACCTATGTCAACAGCCTACGTTAATTAGAACTCTAGTTATAGAGGTTTGAGAGAAGAAAAATATTTAAAAAAATCTTGAATGCAAAGTTTATTCATAAATTCTATTAATATATAAGATATTTATTGAACACATAGAAGATATATATGTAAATGCATAGGTTTGTTAATAAGTAATTTTAAATTAGCCTAAAGGTATGCTAATCGATTTTAGCCAATTCACAATTCAATACAGGGTTTTTCATATTTATAATAAACACACACACAGTATGTGTTTTATGTATGCGTTAGTAGCAACTTTAAATTAGCAACACTCCAAAAAATGTTCCAGACAGTGCAAATCTGTAAATTTGGTGGACAGCTAAAAACAAATACCTTTCAAATGAGGCATGACTGGTCAAAATCGGTTATTAACTATAATTTTTTTATCGGTCACAAGAAATCGCTTTGCCCATTACTATTATAGATACCACTATTTGGTCAATGATGAGTTTGTGCTGATGTTTGTAACTACCAAAAGTATTTGACGAAGATCCATCTTTTATTTTACCGATCGACTCAAAATCACTTTCTGAATCGATTTAGAAATTGTTCGTCCGTCCGTCTGTCTGTGTGTCCGTGTAATCCTTGTTATCAAACTACAGGTCGCAAATATATGCTTTTATCCGTCATAAGACGATCGCTATTGAAATTTCTGAAAATCGGTGCATGTTCAGACCTAGCCCCCAAACATATAACACCTATCAGACTAATTAAAATTGCCGTTAGATGCAGATTTTCATTTACAATGACTGACAATACAATGTAAACTATAACAAAATATATTTTTGAAGACTTAAACCGGCAATACCAAAAAATTGACTCATAAAATTAAAAACTATTTTATTAATTTCAAAATTTGTATGTTTTACTTGAAACTTAAGAGTATTCATTTTGATGCCTCTGTCAAAACAATGGAAACCTTTACTATATAATAATTGAAAACTTTCCCTCAATTTTTGGTTTAAATATTCTGTTGGGTATCCATTATTTTTTAGTAAAGCCTTATAACGCCGAATTGTTGATGATATCCATTGAAATTTTTTGTCACTCTCAATTAACTGACTCTATGAGATCTGTCTTGTTTGTATAATTCCAAGTGTGTATTTTTCTATCTGTAATTTCCCATAGATTTTCCATGGAATCGACATCTGCATTGGATCTAACTGCATTAGATTGTAGCTATTTAGTTACAACTTTGCAGGTGTGTTTTGGGTCATTGTCATGTTGTAACTTCCAGACCAGGGGTACATTTTCTTCCGCGTATGAATACATTACGTCGTTTAGAATTTGCTTATATCCAATTCCAATTAGCGTATCTTTAACTACATGAATTGGACCTAATATTTGGCCCCAATAGCAACCCCATATCATAATATTACCAGAGCCAAACTTAACAGTTTTATTGGTTTATTTTGGGTCAAGTCTTATTGCCTTTGGTCGTCGTACAAACGTCTTCACAGGATGATAACAACCAAGATCACATATTTTTTAACGCTTCACAAAACTTTATTGTTGCCATTATTTTATAATAATTAATTATAAGAATAAAAAATTGAAAAATAAAATTTTTTTAAAAACAACTGATGAAAGAAAACGTCAAAAACTAAAAACATTTTTTCAATGTTTATAGTTTTTGACGTTTTCAAACTACGCAAATGCTGGTCTGTTTAGAAGACTATCTAATAGTTTTACTGATAATTATATTTCAGACTAAAATAAATATAAAACAAGTAAGAAAATTATAGTCGTCTAGACCGACTATACGATACCCTATACCACCCTATCTCTTAGGCCCAACTAATTGGATATAGAAAATAAGCATAAACCAAATTTGAGTGGCATTTTTATAAATTTTTTTTGCTGCAGATAGAAAAAGTTCATATCGGATGCTATATCTATATGGGGACTAGGTCCAAAATGGACCGATCCTGACCGTTGTTGGTAAAGTCTCTTGTATTTTGCAAAAAAAATATATATACACACAAAATTTGAGAAGAATCAGTGCAATATTTTTGTTTTTTATAGATTTAAGTGAAGATCGGGAAGCAGCTCTATATGGGGCCTATGACTAAGAGTTATCCCGTAGGGATCGTTTTTGGACTACTCATTAATGGATGTAATAAACACATGCAAACCCAATTTGACTAAGATCTATACGACAATTTGGATCTTATGGCAATTTATGTCGATTTCATAAGGGTCATTTGTATGGGGGCTAGGTCTGAACATAGACCGATTCTCACCAATTTCAATAGCGTTCATCTCATGGCCGACGAAAGCTTATATACCAAATTTCGTCAAAATATATTCATATTTGCGACCTGCAGTTTGATGGCAAGGTTTACATGGACACACAGACGGACGGACGGACGGACGGACGGACATCGTAAATGGACTCAGAAAGTGATTCTGATTCGATCGGTATAATAAAAGATGGGTATAGGTCAAATATTTTTGTTAGTTACAAACAGCAGCACAAAGTCATTATACCCAAACCACATAGTGGTATAGGGTATAAAAACTAAACCATAATAACCAAGTTTTTCTTATGCTCTCTTTCTTTGTAAATTTAGTTTACCATCATGTAATTAAATAATTGATTGACTGAAAATGAAACATGTGAAGAAAAGTATCTATGTCAAAAATCTCAAATTCTTTGAAATTAAAAAAAATCCAAAATTGTACTATAATTAAATTTTTTTAAACGAAAATTTGTTAAATAATTTTTATCATCACTACGAGTCTGCCTGCAAAGTTTCAGCTTGATTGGATCAAGGTAAAAGGGTTAAACATCGGGGTGCCACGCCCACTGATCTGATCCCGCCCACTTTTTTCCGAGTACTAACATTAATAACTTTTGAACTCACACAAAGCCTCAAGGCTTTCACTATTATAGCACTCCTGTTATATGATATAAAATGCTTACTTTGTATGGGGGTGCCACGCCCACGAGTTTGCCTGCAAAGTTTCAGCTCGAGTGGATTACGGGAAAAGGGTTAAAAATCGAGTTAAAATAAAGGGAGTAAAAATATAATGTTTTGTACTATCGTGCGCATTAAAGGGTTAATTTACTTTTAGCTGACTTTATATCATATATTATTTATTTCCATCATTTGTCCCTACAGATATCCTGCAATGATGGTTTGCCGCAGAAAATTTGCACAGATTGTTTTTCTAAATTTTGCACAGTTTCCTCATTTCGTGTGCAATGTTTAGAGGCACAAACAATATTAAGCAATATATTCGATAAAATCGATACGCAAAGTATACAAGATGATGAAGTTTTTGAGGGTTTCGTCAATGAACAGGACAACGATATAAATACGACATCAATAACAACAACAACAACGACGACGACAAGAACCTCTTTTACTGCAACACAAGCACCAGAAACACAACCAGAACTAGTGCTACAATTAAAGCCAATTGAGCATGCAGCAGAGGCAAATGAAGAAAAGAGCCGCAACAACAATAGTAACAATGGTGAGTACGAGTAGTTGTAACAGAAAATAACAGCAAAAAAAAATAAATAAACAAACAGTCGTATTACGAATCCTTTTGTTTTGTTTTTATTAAGGCAGGTCGGTGAACTGTTTTTTTTTTTTTTAATATTTGTTGCACGATTTAGTATGATTACCAAAAAAGGGAGATTTTTTTTTATAATTTATTCTCTTTCTACATTTTTGAACGATTGTTAAATGTTTTTGCTTATTTGCTTTTTGTTTATTTACTTTTTCTGATTTAGAAAATATCACAACTTTTAGTGAATTAATTAATATAAATCCTATAAACACCGAGGTTTCATTTAAAACCATACCAACAAAATTATCAGACACTGCCGTTTTAGAAAACGAAAATAAAAATAAAAATTTTAGCGACATTTTAATAGAAGATAATAATAATGATGCTTCGTCAAGTATTACGGATAATAAAATTTTTAAAAATAATAATAATTGCGACGCAACATTACCAGAAGATACCAACGATTTAGATGAAAATGATCTCATAGAGGAACTAATCGAAGAACTAGATATCATAGAAGAAATTGAAGAAGATGATGAAACAGAAGAATTTGTAACTATTTCCAATATAACTGACAACGAAGATGATTATTTAGCCGATAATTTAAATATAACATTTGAATGTAAATATTGTTACAAGTGGAAAAATTGTTCAGCGGAAAATTTTCTCACCCAGCATGAACTATTGGCTCATATTACTGAACTACACAATTCCGAACAGCCCTACAATTGTCCCTATTGTCAAGAACATTTTATGGATGCTGCTTCGAGGACCACCCACTTAAAGGATGAACACAGTCAGAAAGTGTTCGAATGCGAAACATGTGGTAAAAAATATGCCGATAAATTTAATTTGAAAAATCATATTGAAAAATATCATAGTGGTACGGATTTCGACTGCACGCTGTGCGGCAAGAGTTTTTGTTCCAGCAAGAGTTTGAATTATCACATGAAATGGCATAATCCCGAGGAACAATTGAAGTGTAGTTATTGTGATCGTTTATTTATCAATCAGAGACACTTGAAGTGTCACGAGGAGACACATACGGGTTATCGAAGTCAAGAAGTGTGTTCATTTTGTGGTAAAAGTAAGTATATTTGATTTAATACTTAAAGTGTTTTAGTTTAAAATTTATATTAACATTTTTTTTTTTTTAAGATTTCTTTCATTTGAAAACCTTAAGATGGCATATTTATCGTCAACATGGTGGCGAAAAACCATATAAATGTTCTAGATGTCCTGAAGGTTAGTTAATAATCATAAAAAAAACTATTAAAGTTCACATACAACTTATTTGAAATACAAAGACCAAATCAATAAATTAATAGGTAAGGCAAATTCTTGTGATCGATAATTTGTTAAACAGTTTTCTCCCGATTTTGACCAAACGTATCTTATTTTAAAGGCATTTCTTCTTAGCTGTCCAGCAGAATTACAGATTTTAAAATGTTTAAATTTTTTTTTTTGGAGTAAAATGCATTTAAAGTTGCTACTAACACATACAGAAAACAAGTGAGAAAATTATAGTCGGTCTAGACCGACTATACGATACCCTATACCATGCGATTAGAGACCCTATCTCTTAGACCCAACTAACTGGATATAGAAAATAAGCATAAGCAAAATTTGAGTGCGATTTTTATTAATTTTTTTGGCTGCAGATATGAAAAAGTTCATATCGGAAGCTATATCTATATGGGGACTAGGACCAAAAATCCTGGCCATGTTTGGTAAAGTCTCTTGTATTTTGCAAAAATATATACAAACAAAATTTGAGAAGAATCACTGCAATATTTTTGTTTTTTGATAGATTTAAGTGAAGATCGGGAAGCAGCTCTATATGAGGCCTATGACTAAGAGTTGTCCCATAGGGATTATTTTTGGACTACTCATTATTGGATGTAATAAACGCATATAAACCCAATTTGACCGAGATCTATATGACAATTTGGATCTTATGGTAATTTATGTCGATTTCATAGGGGTCATTTGTATGGGGGCTAGGTCTGAACATGGCCGATAGAAGCTTATATACCAAATTTCATCAAAATATATTCATATTTGCGACCTGCAGTTTGATTACAAGGTTTACATGGACACACAGACGGACGGACGGACGGACGGACTGACGGACGGACATCGTTAAATCGAATCAGATAGTGATTCTGGTTCAATCGGTATAATAAAAGATAGACCCATCAAATATTTTTGGTAGTTACAAACAGCAGCACAAATTCATTATACCCAAACCACATATGTTGTGGTATAAGGTATAATTATACAAAGCTATGTGTGTCTTTATAAAATTGTTGTGTTTGCAAAAAAATGAGTTTGTTTTCTTCATTCGCAATAATAATTGTGATGAACTGAGAAATAATTTTGGACATAAACCATTCACAATAATAATTGTGTTGCATTGAAAAATAATTTTGGACATAAACCAATAACGCAATCGATATTTAAAAAGTGCCAAATTTCATCAAAATATACACATTTGCGAACTGTATTTTGACTGCAAGGTTTACATGGACACACAGATATACGGACAGATGGACAGACAGAAGACAGACTATCGGACGGATATCGCTTAATCGGCATAATAAAAAGGTAATAACATATTTTTGATAGTTATAAACATCACCACAAACTCATTATACCCTGACCACATGGTAGAAAATGGTATAAAAATTCCCTAGTTCAATAACTCGAAAAATTGCAACTTCCTTTAGATAAGCTTTCAAAACACCATTCAGTTGAAACCAGACTGTCTGTTGTCACTTTATGTATCAAAATGTGAAAATTTCATGATGGATATCAAATGAATTATATTTTGAAGACCTATCAAATGCATTTAATATTAAGCCCAAACTTTTAAGGTTATCAAAGTGGCCTTTAAACTAATAATTTTTAACGCGGGTAATTTTTTATTAGGCTGGTAGTCTTCAGAAACGATATATCTGATTTTCTGAATAAAAGGCGCCAGAGAAAAAATAAAAGAAATTTATGTTTCATAACCTTATTTTTTTGGATAAAATTGATTTCAACGACCCCGTACCGATCTCCAAAAAATCTTAATAAATTCTCAAAAATCTTTTGGGCTGCAAGAATTCATATTTCACTTTAAGAGTTGAAAAATTAAAAAAAAGAAAACAATTTGGTGAATCCCACCAATATATAATATTATTTCATTAGTGATCTGTAAAGATTGGTAAAGAGGTTATACTAAATAAACGTACATCGCTATATCGCTTTAGAAAGCTTTGATCTGAATCGATACGCATATTTGATGACTTGGATCGTATACGTGGCTTCAAAAATCAATTAGAAAATGTGTAAATTTTATATTTTATATAATATTTTATATAATAATGTTATACTATATAAGCTCTCTATCAATAAATCAAGTATATGACTCCAAATAAGTCATATCCAAGCAATCTAGAAGATTTTTTATCGCACTTTTTTAAAATCAAACAGAAAGCATCATCTATGTACCACTTATGTATATCAATCAACTGCAGCGGCTCTGCTAATATAAAACAAGTAAGAAAATTATAGTCGGTCTAGACCGACTATACGATACCCTATACCATGCGTTTAGAGACCCTATCTCTTAGGCCCAACTAACTGGACATAGAAAATAAGCAAAAACCAAATTTGAGTGGGATTTTTATTAATTTTTTTGGCTGCAGATATGAAAAAGTTCATATCGGATGCTATATAAATATTTATTATATTTATTATTTCAACCGGTTAATTTTTAGTTTTTCGTGTTTTTTATACCCTATACCACTATGTGGTTTGGGTATAATGACTTTGTGCTGCTGTTTGTAACTACCAAAAATATTTGACAGAGACCCATCTTTAATTATACCGATCGAATCAGAATCACTAACTGATTTGATTTGACGATGTCCGTCCGTGTGTCCGTCCGTCTGTGTGTCCATGTAAACCTTGTAATCAAACTGCAAGTCGCAAATATGAATATATTTTGATGAAATTTGGTATGTAAGCTTTCATAGGATGAACGCTATTGAAATTGGTGAGAATCGGTCCATGTTCAGACCTAGCCCCATACAAATGACCCCTATGAAATCGACATAAATTGCCATAAGATCCAAATTGTCATATATGTAGATCTTACTCAAATTGGGTTTGTATGCGTTTATTATGTATGTATGCGTTATTTATTATCCATTAATGAGTAGTCTAAAAATGATCCCTGGGACAACTCTTAGTCATAGGCCCCATATAGAGCTGCTTCCCGATCTTCACTTAAATCATGAACTTTTCATATCTGCAGCCAAATAAATTAATAAAAATCCCACTCAAATTTGGTTTATGATTATTTTCTATTTCCAGTTAGTTGGGCCTATAAGATAGGGTCTCTAAACGCATGGTATAATATAATTTTCTTACTTGTTTTTCTTTTGATTTTTAATTTTTAATTTTTTATTTTTCATTATTATTTTTAATTTTTAATTTCCTATTTTTCTTTTTTCATTTTTAATTTTTAATTTTTAATTTTTAATTTTTAATTTTTAATTTTTAATTTTTAATTTTTAATTTTTAATTTTTAATTTTTAATTTTTAATTTTTAATTTTTAATTTTTAATTTTTAATTTTTAATTTTTAATTTTTAATTTTTAATTTTTAATTTTTAATTTTTAATTTTTAATTTTTAATTTTTAATTTTTAATTTTTAATTTTTAATTTTTAATTTTTAATTTTTAATTTTTAATTTTTAATTTTTAATTTTTAATTTTTAATTTTTAATTTTTAATTTTTAATTTTTAATTTTTAATTTTTAATTTTTAATTTTTAATTTTTAATTTTTAATTTTTAATTTTTAATTTTTAATTTTTAATTTTTAATTTTTAATTTTTAATTTTTAATTTTTAATTTTTAATTTTTAATTTTTAATTTTTAATTTTTAATTTTTAATTTTTAATTTTTAATTTTTAATTTTTAATTTTTAATTTTTAATTTTTAATTTTTAATTTTTAATTTTTAATTTTTAATTTTTAATTTTTAATTTTTAATTTTTAATTTTTAATTTTTAATTTTTAGTTTTTAAATTTTAATTTTTAATTTTTAATTTTTAATTTTTAATTTTTAATTTTTAATTTTTAATTTTTAATTTTTAATTTTTAATTTTTAATTTTTAATTTTTAATTTTTAAATTTTAATTTTTAAATTTTAATTTTTAATTTTTAATTTTTAATTTTTAATTTTTAATTTTTAATTTTTAATTTTTAATTTTTAATTTTTAATTTTTAATTTTTAATTTTTAATTTTTAATTTTTAATTTTTAATTTTTAATTTTTAATTTTTAATTTTTAATTTTTAATTTTTAATTTTTAATTTTTAATTTTTAATTTTTAATTTTTAATTTTTAATTTTTAATTTTTAATTTTTAATTTTTAATTTTTAATTTTTAATTTTTAATTTTTAATTTTTAATTTTTAATTTTTAATTTTTAATTTTTAATTTTTATTTTTAATTTTTAATTTTTAATTTTTAATTTTTAATTTTTAATTTTTAATTTTTAATTTTTAATTTTTAATTTTTAATTTTTAATTTTAATTTTTAATTTTTAATTTTTTATTTTCCATTTTTCATTTGTCATTTTTCATTTTCAAAAAGCTTATTACATATCATAATTTTTTCACCAATACAATCATAAGTAACACCGATTTTGTCTTACGTCTTACGCTGTTTTTGTGATTATATTGTGAAATAGATTTTTACCCCCCTGTGCGTATGTATAGATGTTTACACATCAAAAACTTCCAATTTATGCAATCGAGTATATAACAGCTGTTTAAATAATGGTTATTTGCCCCACTCATGGAAAATTTCTAAAATTTACCCCTTTTTAAAAAAAGAATACAATATTTGTCTTAATAACTCGAGACCAATTTCATTACTTTAAAATTTTTGTCATCATTGTGGATTCAAAAGAAATCAATCTGCAATTGATACTTTAGTTAAATTTCACAATGATGTTATTTTAAACCTTCATAATCAAAATTGTACCGTAGCCATTTCCTTAGACATTGAAAAAGCTTTCGATAAAGCTTTTCATACAGGGATTATTTATAAATTAATTTGTATTAAATTATTAAAATTTTAAGTAATTTTGAAAACTGGAAAGTCTTTGTTAATATTAATGATACTCATTCGGATGTAAGCATAATTAACAGCAGTGTACCCCAAGAAGCAATTTTAGCCCCACTTCTATATAATATTTTAATTTATGATTTTCCATACATATACATAAGTATAATGGTTCAAATAGTACTTTATATGCTGATGATTCACTTATTTATGGAAGTCACAAATCACCATTTATTGCTTTAGAATTAGTAAAGAAACATCTTTCTATAATTGATGACTATTACAAAAGTTGGGGAATTAAAATTTACCCTCTGAAATCAGAAGCAATATGTTTTAAAAATGATTCAGGCAAATGTTCATATTATGTTGCACCTCAATCACCCTATATCACTATGTGGTTTGGGTACAATGACTTTGTGCTGCTGTTCGTAACTACCAAAAATATTTGACCAGAATCACTTTCCGAGTCGATTTGGCGATGTCCGTCCGTCCGTATGTGTGTCCATGTAAACCTTGTAATCAAACTACAGGTCACAAATATATTTTGAATAAATTTGGTACATAGACTTTTATCGGCCATAGGATGAATGCTATTAAAATTGGTGAAATTCGATCCATGTTCAGACCTAATCTCCATACGAATGACCCCTATGAAATCAACATGAATTGCCATAAGATCCAAATTACCATATAGATCTCAGTCAAATTAGGTTTATATGTGTTTATTATATCCATTAATCGGTAGTCCAAAAATAATCCCAATTCTTAGCCATAGGCCCCATATAGAGCTGCTTCACGATCTTCACCTAAATCAGTCCAAAAATAATCCCAATTCTTAGCCATAGGCCCCATATAGAGCTGCTTCACGATCTTCACCTAAATCAGTCCATGTTTCGATCTTCTCCCCATATAAATATAACATCCGATTGAACTTTTTCAAATCTGCAGCCAAAAAAATTAATAATGATGCCAATAAAATTTGGTTTATGCTTATTTTCTCTATCGAATTAGTTGGACCGAAGAGATAGGGTCTCTAGACCATGGTATAGAGTATCGTATAGTCGGTCTAGACTGACTATAATTTCTTACTTGTTTTTTTATTCCATTTGTATATTATATTTCATTGTAATTTTTTAATTAAGTCTCAATAAAAAAATTTTAAATTAACTATGTATATAATATTTTATAAAATATTTCCAGTTTTTACATCATATTTTGAAAAACGCTTACATATGCTGGAATATCATTTGGATAATTTGACCCAAATCGAAAAGACGGAATGCATGCTGTGTCATAAAAGGTATGAAAATGAACTGGACTTAAAGGATCATATGATGGAGGATCATAAGGAAAATAAAGGGGCGGTAAAAATAGCCAACAACAAAAGAGTTATTATGAATAAGAAAGCAAAAAGTTTTACGGGAATATTTCAATGTGAAAAATGTGATAAACGCTTTAATATGAAATCAGCTTTAGAACGACACATGGCTGTGCATTCCACAGAAGGAAGGTAAAATAACGAATCGAAATATAATATAATTGTTATTAAATGTATGCTATTATTAGACCTCATACGTGTCCCGAATGCCCTAAACGTTTTAAACGATCACAAGATATGAAGTGGCATTTAAAAACACATTCTTCAGAGAAACCCAATATCTGTGATGTCTGTGGTAAAGGATTTGCCTTGAAATATGTTTTAACTCAGCATAGGAGAAGTCACGAAGGTATGCTTAATAAAATTTATCCATATAAATTTATGTTTAAGATCTTACAATAATTTAAATGTATTTTATAGTTTTAGAAAAGAATTTTACTTGTTCGACCTGTGGACGATCATATCTCTTTGAAAAGTCTTTACGTTTACATGAACGCATACATAGTGGAAAAACTTTCTACAAATGTGATTTGTGCAGTGAAAATTTTGTAACGCACATTAAATTTAAATGTAATTATTAAATAATAATGAAATATTAAGAGCGCCATCTCTGAAACGATTTGCATTTATAGTCAAACATAATGGTTAATGTGGTATTGCAAACGTTAAATAAATTGCGAAGGTGTGGGCTATTGCAAATATTTTTTATTTCCATCATTTGCAATACTAATCATTAAAAAAACTTTCTATAAATATTGACAAAAACATCGGAATTTAAATTTCAATTCGACATAAAATTAACAAAAAAATACTTAAATTTTGTTTAATATAATCATTATGTACTTAAAATTTAAAGTAAAACATTAATTTTAATTAAATTAAATTTTCGAAATAGTTTCGAAAAATCTAAATTTTTATATTTTCTTTCATTTAATTTGGAAATGGTGTAGTATTTAAAACTTTTAAGTGAATTTTCAATCAATAAACAATGATGAATATTAATAATTAAATTAACAATACAATGCATATTAATATTCTAGGATAGCGCTGCTTAAAACATGATCATTTTAACTTGTCATTTCTTCCTTTAGGGCATATGAAAAAAATGCATGACGAAGAAGAAGTGGCCGCTACAAACTTAAATGCAAATAATAATAATAACATTGAGCTGCCATTAGATGACTTGGTCAATATAGTGATAACTTAGCAATAAATTTTACAATTTAAGGACAATATCATACAACACAACACTACCAAAGAAAAAACAAACATTTGACAAACCGCACAAAAGAAATTTTTAAATATGTATAACAAATTGCACTATTGACCAGTAATTTTTAAGTAAAATCAGTAGTGAATTATTAATTTTAACAAAACTAAGTAGAACAATGAATGAAAAGCTCGAAAAGTATATATTGCATTTATTTTTGAATGTTTTTAATTAATTGTTTAGAAAATATTTATAGTAAATAAGACGAGGGCTTTAATACCTAAAATAAAAAAAAAATTTATTTGCCTTTAAATTTGTCCATTTAGGTGATGTATTTATTTTCTTATTAAATATGTACATACATGTTGAGTTATGAATAAATATATTGTTATATTATTTTTAATTACTTTGATTTTATAAAATATTACGCTCAATTTTAAGAAAAAATTATGTACATATATAGAAGAAAACATAAATATTTAAAAAAAAAATAAAGAAATCTCAAAAGCTCATACGAATGGCGATTACTCACATATAGAAAAACAAAACCAAACTTGTTTTATTTCACAGAAATTTAGCCAGGAATGACTTTTTATAATTTTATGTTAAAATATTTTTTAATATTTTGATATTTTATACATTGTACTGCTTAATTTATCTTGAACATTCTTATGCCTACTAAACATGACTGAACATAACGGTTATTAGTATACAACTCTACGATTTTCAAAGTAAACTGTCAGTGGTATTTTTGCCACTTCCATAGAAATTAACCAATCAGAAATAACCACATACTAAATACAACTCTGTATCACTTAATAGAACTGACGTGTTTTGATATATGTAGAAGAAAATAGAATCATACAAAAATTATATTTTCGGCAACAAAGTTTCTATGCATTTTTTATTAATATATATTCAACAGTGCACATAAATACAATAAAAAAAAGATCTCTACATTGACATATAACAAAAACAAGGGTTTAATTAAATTCAATCAAGAGTAATCAGAATTTTGTAAATATACCCGAGCAAGAATAGAAGTACCCTCAAAATAGATTGCAGAAAACAACGTACACTGATAAAGGCAATAGAAAGTTTTTTTTTAGCAGCCTGCCACGCTAACATCAAACGCACAAATATTTACCTTAAAAAGGAATTTCTAGAATTTAAGATTTCATACAATTTTTTAATGTTTAATTGCTTATAAGTTTTGGCTGCCAAAGGGAAAACCAATATGGTAGTGTCATTGCCTGATCTATTGCTCCTGGGCGGCGATAAAAAATTGACAGCCTGTTTGCTATTGCTATTTTTGGAGTTATTTTTAGAAGGTTGGTGGGATTTCCATAAAAATTAATATTTCAAGAAAAATAACTTCATTAATTGAATGAATTTGTAAAATGACCTTGAAGACTTGCTTATTTTGATAAAACAAACGTAGCATCTGTATTATATTTTTAATTTTATTTGTTTATGAATAGGCAAATATTTATATATCTTATAATTTTAAACAGGTGCTGAAGCTGTTCCGAATGCAGCGGATATTGAAAACCATCTTGAATTGGGCAAACAATTATTAGCACACAATCAATTAGGTGATGCTTTAACCCATTATCATGCAGCCGTAGGTAAGTAAAACTATTAACCATCTAATAAAAATAGTTTCATAACTGTTGTTTTTTTATTTTCAATTTTAGAGGGTGATCCCACAAACTATTTAACTTTGTTTAAACGTGGCACTGTTTATCTGGCTTTAGGCAAGACCCGCTTTGCCATCCAAGATTTCAGTCAGGTTTTAGAATTGAAACCAGATTTTACTGCTGCCCGTTTACAACGTGGTACGGTTTATATGAAGACTGGTGAATATGAACAAGCAGCCGAAGATTTTGCACAAGTGGTAAGTAACAATTTCTTACACATTTTATGTATTTTGTTATAGAAGAAACTGTAATACCTACAAAATTCATAACATTTTCTACCCACGCATCCTGACTTAATTAAAACCTAATGTATAACATATTTTTGTGATGATATTAAAGCATAATTATTTTGTAAAAAAAATCGTTAAGCTGATTTATGGGCTCATTCTATAAAACAAAACGTAACGAAGCATTAAAACTTTATATGAAAAAATTTTAGAAACATTCTAGTTTTGAATATTTCATAAAAATTTTAAAGATTGAGCTACATAATTGTTGAAGAAACATTTATACATATATATAAATTTATCAATTTGTTTTCAGCTTGAAGAAGAACCCTACAATGAAATAGCCCATGCTAGCTACACACGCATTGGACCCGCTGAAGAGCAATGGGAAATTATAAAAGATCTCTCTAGACGCGGTGATCATCGTAATGCCATACAATTGTTATCACAACTTCTTGAGATATCGCCATGGTCTACCGAATTCCGTAAAGCCCGTGCCGATGCCTACATTGAAATCAATGATCTTCTAGCAGCCATATCCGATTTAAGGTCTGTCAACAAACTATCACAAGATAGTACAGAAGGATATTATCATTTGGCCTTATTGCTGTATAAAATTGGACATGCCACTAGTGCGTTAAAAGAAATCAGAGAATGTTTGAAATTTGATCCTGAACACAAAGACTGTTTCCCCTTCTATAAGAAGTTGAGAAAAGTAGAAAAGGCTTTGTCGAGTGCTGAGGCAGCACGTGATGAAAAACAATATCAAGACTGTATAACATCAGCGGAATCGGCATTGAAGCACGAAAAAGAAGAGCCCATGGTGATATTTGAAGCTAAACGTATATTGTGTACCTGTTACATGCGTGATGAGCAACATGCCAAATCGCTAAGCTACTGCAAAGATGCTTTAGATATAATGGCTGATGCCCAAATTTACTGTGATCGTGCCGAGGCCTATCTCGGCTCTGAAATGTATGATGATGCCATACATGATTTTCAAGAAGCCTTAGGCTTAGACGATAGCTTACAAAGGGCCAAGGAGGGTATAGAAAAAGCTAAAAGACTGCAAAAACAATCTGAACGTCGTGATTACTATAAAATCCTAAATGTTAAACGAACGGCTAACAAACAAGAAATTGTCAAAGCCTATAGGAGGGCAGCCCAAAAATGGCATCCCGATAACTTTAAGGGGGATGAGAAAAAAATAGCAGAAAAGAAATTCATTGATATTGCTGCAGCCAAAGAAGTGCTGACAGATCCCGAAAAACGAAGACAATTCGATAATGGCCAAGATCCTTTAGATCCTGAAGGCCAAAGAGGTGGAAATGGTTTCCAGGGCGGTAGTCCATTCCAACACTTCCATCATGGGTCACCGTTCCAATTTAAGTTCCATTTTAACTAACATACAATTGCAGAGATATTTCAAGGCATCTTAAGCTTAATTTTTTAGTCAAGTTTGTTTAAAAATTTAGTTGTAAACAACGTAGTCATGTAGGTAAAACTTTTTCAAAAAAAAACACTTCCTCCTTTCCTAATCAATAACTAACACTTTGAGAGTTTGTTGAAATCAAAAATCTCTAAACGTTTAAAAGCAATTATTAGACACACGATTCTAAATGATTCCTTTCTTAGTAATCCTATGTATAGTAAATTGTATATCAATGTTACCTAATTGCCCTCTTGCTTGAGTTATTTTGTAACTACCTCCTAAATCTAGCTTTCTTAAAAACACCTTAAACAATTTGCCATCATATCATTTATTAGTTTCTTCTTTTTTTTTTTTTGTTTTTGTAAATAGTAGGTTACTCAACATGAAAATATGAAAACATCCAAAATAAAACGAATTAATTTTTTTATTTATTAAAACAAACATACTTGATAGAAATTCTAATCCAACTTGATTTTAATTTTGGAAAATTAATGAAAAAGTATAATTAACTGCAGAGAAATATAAAAACTGTTTATGTTTTTGTACCATGATATATTTAAAAAAAAGACTCTTGATAAGATAAAAAAATAAATAAGAAATAAAAAATTAATAAATAAAAGTGGATTTATATATGGATCATAATCATATATACATAGGTAAGTGAAAGTATTGAATTTAGATTTTTTTCTTCTTTTTTTTGGAAACCGTTTAGCACAAAAAAGATTGCATTCAAAATTTTTAAAAAATTAAAGAAAAATTATAAAAATAAAATTTTCATTAAAAAAAATTAAAAAATCATTTTAGTTAGATATTACTTAAACTGTGATACTAATCTAGAATGCGTTCAAATGATTTTTTTTAAACTTATTTTTAGAGTTTTATGTAAAATTTAAATATAATTTAAAGTTATCATCCCTTAAAAAAAAACACAAAAAAGTTATCGAACGTAGGAACACTATAAAGAATATTTATTTTAATGACACAAAGGAAATTAGATCCGATTAGCTTAAAAAAAATTGAACTAAAGAAAACAATTGGCCAAAAAATAATACTATCAAATTATTTGTTTCGGTTATTTGTTATTGTTACAGCTACTGTCATAATAATGGCACCCCCAAATTTCTTCAGTTATATATTTGACTAGAAAATTAACTTTTGAGATGATAAAAATAATTTTAGGAACAATTTAAGATCATAAATCAATTTGAGTAGGAAAATGTAAATAATTTCCCAATTTTTTTTTTTTTAATTTAAATTTTTTTAAATTTTGAACCCCAAACGTAATGAAAGAAGAGATCTTGGGTCAAACTAATAGAATATAAGGAAATATATGTGAACCAAATATGAGTTATGAATTCGATGTCCGCTTCTTTTTCCTAAAAACATACATAAACAAAATTTAAAAAAATCTACAATATCTTTCGTTTTAGTGAAGATTGGGTCTATATGGGGATTTTACCACAAAATGGTCCTAAAGGTTTTTTATTTTTGAACAACTGATTAATGGATGTAATAAACATGATAATTGCATCTTAGTGTAATTTAAATCGATATCTAGGTCTGAACATGTGACGATATTCATCAATTCAATGGCGATTGTCCTATGGACGAAAAATGCTGATACACAAAATTTCATCAAAAATATATGTACTCATGTATTCATATTTGCGACCTGTAGTTTGATTACAAAGGTTTACATTGACAATCAGATAGACGGACGGATCAGTATAATAAAATGTCAGATATTTTTGGTACTTATAAACAAAAGCACAAACTCTTTATAACCTGACCACAGAGTGGTCAGATGAACTTACATTCATTATATATGTAGATCTGTAAATAATTTCTGTGTTCTTAAATAAACTTATTTTAATAAATATATTTAATTTTTTGTAATGCAAACGATTAGAAATTAGACTGAAAAATTACTCTAAAAAGATTCGAAAATGATTAAAATATTACTAGAAAATGACTCGAAAATAATCAGAAAAGCAGTTAATAAAAGCTCTCCAAGATGAGTGATAAAATAGCATTCAAGAAGAGTCATAAAAAACTCGTCAAGAAGAGTCGCGGGTTGGGTAAAATTTTCTCCCGACAAAAGAATCTTTTGTGGTCAGAAAATGAGCTCATTTATGATCAAAAAGGCCGACTGGGTTGGAACTTGTAAACTTACAATGGAATGTAAGAAGTAAAACCCAAAAGCGAATATCATAACTATTATGCGTATGATATAATTTATTCATTTCTATAATTTTCCTGGACCGACTATCCAACTAATTGGATATAGAAAATAAGCATAGACCAAATTTGAGTGGCATTGTTATTAATTTGGTTGCCTTCGAATATGAAAAAGTTCATAACGGATGCTATATTTATATGGGGACTAGGTCGAAAAATTGACCGACCTTTACCATATTTGTTAAGGTCACTTATTTTTTGCACAAATATATAAAATCCAAATTTGAGAATAATCTGTGCAATATTTTTGTTTTTTTGATAGATTTAATTGAAGATCGGGAAGCAGCTTTATATGGGGGCTATGACCAAGAATTGTCCTATAGGATTTGTTTTTGGACTACTGATTAATGGGAGTAATAAAAATACACAAACCCAATTTTACCTAGATCTATAAGATATTCTGGATTTTATGACAATTTAAGTCGATTTCATAGGTGTCATTTGTATGGGGATTAGGTCTGAACATGGACCGATTCATCATTTTCAATAGCGTTCATTATATGGCCGATAGAAGCTTATATACCAAATTTCATCAAAATATATTTATATTTGCGACCTGTAGTTTGATTACAAAATTTACATGGACTCACAGACACAGGATGGACACTAAATCGACCCAGAAAGTGATTCTGAGTCGATCGGTATAATAAAACATGGGTCTAGCTCAAATATTTTTGGTAGTTACAAACATCAGCACAAAGTCATTATACCCTGACCATATAGTAGTATAGGGTATAAAAAGTAGGCAAAAATCAACCCTGTAGGACCATTTTTAGTCATAGCTCCCATATAAAACTGACTCCCGCTCCTTACTTAAATCTATCAAAAACAAAAATATTGCAGATTTTTCTCAAATTTAGTTTGTACGTATATAACCAACCTTGTTTTAGGGCCTTTCAAAATCCTAAATAAATACATTTTTGAGTAAAGTGACTATTAAATATGGTAATCCGATATAAACTTTTTTATATCTGCGGGCACAAATTAATAACAATGCCACTGAAACTTGGTTTATCTATATTTTCTCCATCCAATTATTACCTCTATCTAAGCCGACCATAATTTTCTTACTTATTCTTTTTTAATATTCTTAGTCTAGAATAAATATACAAGACTTTTTTGTAAGATGTTTCTTTGTGAAATAATGTTTAACATTTTATTTATTTATTTGTGAATAGAAAATTAAAGTATTACATTTTTTTTTGTTGCCAAACCAAAGGTTCATACAAAATTATAGACAAATACAAAAGAATCAAAACATTAGTCACAAAATTAAATTAATATCAAAAGAAAAAACAGGAATAAACACAGGTAAAACTGGAAAATATAAAGAAAAATACAATATAGTTGACAACATCAATTGTTTAAACACTTTGTATAAAGAAAACATATATGAAAACGGCCACAATAAATATAGATATTATAATTAAAGTATGTTTTAAATGATATTTTTCCTCCATGGCCAGAATATATTGACGGAAAGAAGAATCCGCATTAACATTAGACTTTAAAGTGCGTCGTGGATTAATGTTATAAGAAGAGGGATTGGCAATTGTGCGTCTCGAATGGGTATCACGATTACGCAAATTCGATTTAGGTGGAGTAATTTTTGTAGGACCCACTGAATAACGAATCGGGGTGGCCTTGAGAGTTTCCAAATTACGAGCAAACTGACTTAAGAATGGAGTTTCCGCATCTTTAATGGGAGATTCTTCCACCAGCACAATATCTTCATCATCCTCATAGTCTTCTTCGTCCTCTAACTCAGCATCGTAGTCGGCAGCATATTGATGTTGCACAGCAGATGGTTTGCTGTAGCTCAATGAAGGTGGTGCATAAGTTTTACGTATATTATTTGTGGATACCTGAGTAGGTTTGTTATAGTTATAAGAACCCAAAGAACTATAGCGAGTGTTGGAATTGATCGACTTAGATAAATGGGCTGTAGTGGTAACCTTTGGTTCAGATACTGGGACATAACTAAACAAAGGTGCATTACTTATGGTTTTCTCAAGTGGTTCATCTACATATTCAACTGCTTCGGGATCAGCATAAGTTGTGTTAACAGCTTTAGTCTCCTGCATGTAGGATGTAGTTACAACACCAGTTTTACTTAAAAATTGTGGCTTGGGAGAAGGTTCCTTTGCAGGTAACTTCGGATATAGAGTAGTAGACTTTTCTGGTGTTTTAGTTTTAGACATAACAGATGACTCCAATCTATCGGGAGAAACATCTGAAAATTCTGGTTCACTAACTGTGGTTGTGGTGGCTACATGTCTCTGGGGCACTGCTTTATTTCTAGTCATAACAGGTGGCACTCCTCTATCTGGAGAAACATCTGAATATTCTGGTTCACTAACTGTACTAGTAGTGGTTACATGTCTCTGGGGCACCGCTTTATTTTTAGTCATAACAGGTGGCACCCCTCTATCGAGAGAAACATCTGAATATTCTGGTTCACTAACTGTACTAGTAGTGGCTACATTTCTCTCCGGCACCGCTATTGTTTTTCGTGATGGCCGATTTGTAGCTGGTTTTGTTGCTGGGTTACTGTTCATAGTTATTTTGGGTGATGACGCCACTTCTGTTGGTTTTGAAACATGCATAGTTTCACGGCGATTCTTAGCCGGAGTGGTGGCTACAGGTTTGCCTGACATTGCCGCTTCCAGACGTCGGATCAAAACTTTACGACTGGAATCGGTAACTGGCACATTCGGCAAACCAAACTCCAAGCATTTTTTTCTTAATTCTTTGTTGCTCAAAGCTTCTAGTTCCGCCATTGCTATTTCTAGTTTTGTTTTTATGATGAAATTTTTGAATTATTTATTAATATACGAGACACTTTTTTAACACAAACAAAAACGAGACTGGTTTTTCACAAAAATTCGCTGCTTTTGCACAGTTTGTAATAAAGAAAACTGGAATGAATTTCAAAAAATTTGGCAACAAAAGAAGTATGCCAAAAAGCACAGAGTTGTATAAGGGAATGAGCGTTTGTACGCAGAGTTGCCACGGTGTTGTAGTATTGTAATTTCCACCAAGCTGGGTGTTTTACGCAGTTAGTTAAAAGTATTATATTAGAGATTTGTTTTAATTCGATTTTTTATTAAGTTTATTTTGGATTTAACCAACAAAGTAAAATTATATTTATGTAAAATATATATTAATGCGACTTGCAAGAATGTGTTTTTTTAATATCTTAATATTAATAAAAATAGTTTTAACATATTTAAACTTTAATTGTAACTGAATGTTTTTTAACAGCTGTATTCATAAAAAATCTTAAATTAAATACAAATTAGTTAAAAAAAAAAACATTTTAAGCCTAAAAAAAGGTTTGTTAAAAATTCGTATTCAAAATTAGTATTTTAAGTAATAAACGATTTAAGATTTTATTAAACTCAGGAAGGCAACACTATATTTTTATATGTCACTGGGTCGTAATGATGCAAAACCATGGTTATTAATTCATACAGTACTCGTATCTACAATTTTTTGTGCTGTTTGAGAAATATATGGTTTTCATAAATTTTCAATTATATATTCTTCCTTTAATTACATATTTTAACAAATTTGATATTTACATATGAGATCTTATCTTTATATATATATATATATATATTGCAACAAATAACATATAGGATCTAAAGATATTAAACAGTTTTTGATGTGTAAACATCTATGCGGTCAGGGGAGTAAAAATCTATTTCACAATACAATCGCAAAAATAGCGTAAGGGAAAATCGGTGTGAGGTATATGTAAGTGCATTGGTGCAAATATGATTTAAATTTATTTAGCTGATTCAAGAACCAACAGAAAGCTCCATGAATGTATAGCAAAAACTGCAACCATCAAGTATAACAACCATAGCAGTTGCTTGCTGTAGATATATGGCGCTTACTGTTTGATTTTAATTGATGTTTAAATAGATGTTCACACATCTCCCCTGTGATCGGACTCACATAGTTTTTTATATATTTAAATAGTTTTCATTTTATTTTTTATTTATTATTTTAAGACATTCATTTTGCATAATTTGTAAGCGTTTTAGGTGGCAGTTGGCAGCGTCACTCCAAATAGGACACGCGAATGTTAATATTGGCCTTATAACACATTTGAAGAGTAGTTTTTTGTTTTTGGGGTTTAGCAATGACCTTTTATTTAGTAGTGGCCATAATGCTTTAAATGATTTTATAGCTTTTTGGCACGTAGCCATAATATGTTGTTTAAATGTAAGCTTTTTTCCAAGACAACTTCGAGATATTTGACATCGTTAAGTACATTTATGGTATTATTTCCAATAAGAGGATGATGGTTTTCATAAAAAAACAAAATGTTAATATTGCAGACAAAAAAGTAGTCAATTAACAAATTTTATTTAATTAGTTTTGATTGTTTACACATAACTAGTTCTTCTTATACAATTAACATTACTTTGAATTAAAGATATTTAATAATAATAAATAATTATAAAATTAAATAAATGAGTTTAATTCAATTCAATTTGCGCGCATTAATTATTAACTAGCAGGTTCCAACCCTCGAAATTCGAGTGCAAACTCTAGGAAATTTAATTTTTTCATTAATTCGCAAATCAACATCAATAAAACAAACTCATTTTTATTACAAACACATTAACAAATTTAATAAGCACACACATAGCATTGTATAATTTTATGTATGTGTTAGTAGGAACTTTAAATGCAATTTACACAAAACAAAAAAGAAAATTAAAAATCTGTAAATCTGCAAAACGGCTAAAAAGAAATACCTTTCAAATAACATGCATTTGTTCAAAATCGGGGTAAAACGGTAGAACAAAACATCGGTCACAAGAAATCGCCTAGCCTATTAATATTATAGATATGAAATGACGTATGAAATAAGATTAAAAATATTTTTGTGTGTAATTTCTCAGTATAAAATTTTGTAAATAAAAATGGCTCTTACCATCAACTATATTATGTCCATTATTTATTAATGACTATTTTTCCCTACAATGTTCAATATATAAATATACAAAAAGCGAAAATGTCATGTTAAAATAGGTTTAAACAAGGGTCGAACCGATTTTAAAATTCTTTTATTTACACAAGGTTTTAAATAGGTATTTTAAGATTCGTTTATGAATACAATTTTATCGATTTTTGCTTACAATTGATTTGAAATGCTGTTTAAAATTTTTATGAATACGTTTAGTATTTACTGTGAAAGCAATATTAAAAAAATACTTTGAATATAACTAAATTTGTATTAAAAAGAAATTATAGCCATAATATTTAAAAATTAAACATTCTTTACTACTAAACATTCTTCATTATACTTAATAATATTTTTGGTCTTTATATTAACTTAATTCTTCTATTTAAAAATATCAAACACCATTATATTAACACTAGCAATAATTCATGGCAATGATCATGTTCAAGTCAGTCGAACATAATAAAGTCAAAACGCGAAGTGGGCAAATTATGTCTAGACATTTCATTTCCAAAATGTATTTGCCCGTAAACAACAAAAATGCTTTAAAAGAGTTATTTTTCTTTTTAAAGCCCTTCTTTTATAGTTTTCTCTTTAATGCTTTAAAAGAGTTATTTTTCTTTTTAAATCCGTTCTTCTATAGTTTTCACTTTTGTAGTTCCATAATCACTCATGTTCGCGATATATAATGATGAAATTAATAATTTCGCTTTTATTTAATTTAAGTTTCGCAATTTTAAAATACTTAAACGTTAAAAACGAATGGAACTTCAAATTAATGGCAGGGTTTATGGCAGAATTTCTTTCATAGCAAAAAGTTTGACATGACATGAAAATTAGCCGTCTCCACTAGCCATTGACTTGAAGATTCCATGAATTATATTTAGTCGACATGTTTATGTGTCATGGCAAGAATATTAGCGGTATATCCTGCCACTGCTATGAATAATAGCTAGTCGAGATACCATGTTTTTTTTTTTTTCAATTATATATTCTTCCTTTATTTACATATTTTAACAAATTTGATATTTACATATGAGATCTTATCTTTACATATAGATATTGCAACAAATAATATATAGGATCTAAAGACATTAAATAGTTTTTATTTTATTTTTTTAATGATTTTTAAAGGAAAATGGGAGGAAAAAACCTTTATATGATTTAATAAATTCAAATACTATCTGAAAATATTTATATGCTTATAGAAGGTTTATTAGAAATAATAGACCTCTATAAGCATATAATTTTCAATTTGGTGATTTCTTTTTAATTTTACGTTATTTCTCTACATTCTCTTATCAGTGGGTAAGAGGAGCTTTCAATTTTGGCAAAGTAATTATTGTTAATCCTTGTTATGAAATCGATAATTTTTTCATAACCTGTTTCTTCATGAAGAAGATTTGTAGGATACCTCCAGGGCTTTTTATTTATCATTTTAAGACATTTGTTTTGTATAATTTGTAAGCGTTTTAGGTGGCAGTTGGCAGCGTCACTCCAAATAGGACACGCGTATGTTAATATCGGCCTTATAACACTTTTGAAGAGTAGATTTTTGTTTTTGGGGTTTAGAAATGACCTTCTATTTAGTAGTGGCCATAATGCTTTAAATGATTTTATAGCTTTTTGACACGTAGCCATAATATGTTGTTTAAAAGTAAGCTTTTTGTCCAAGACAACTCCGAGATATTTGACATGATTAAGTACATTTATGGTATTATTTCCAATATGTAGATGACGTCTTGGCAGTCTTTTGGGAGATTTGTTGAACGGAAAAATAATTGCTTGGGTCTTGTTTGGATTAATTTTAATTTTCCATTTGTGAAAATATTTACTGCAATTAACAAGTCCCTTTTCCATTTTCTTCAGGAGTGCACTTGTAAGTTTGTTTGAAGAAATTAACGCAGTATCATCTGCGTAGTAAGCAACTTTCATATATTTCGGAACTTTGAAATCGGATGTATATATCGAGTAAAGCAATGGCGACAAGACTGATCCTTGAGGTAACCCTGTGGTAATGGTTTTTGGAGATGATGTTTCATTATTAATCGCAACTTTAAAGCTTCTGCCGTGAATGAAATCTGAAATAAGTTTGCATAAATATTTTGGTATATTTGCATCAAGAAGTTTAAATACTAGGCCATTATGCCAAACGGTGTCAAACGCTTTTTCGATATCCAACAATATTAGACCCGTTGAACGTTTATTGTTTTTATTGCTGATTATTTGATTTTTAATTCTGTTTATTTGGTGAGTAGTGCTATGCCCTTTTTTAAATCCAAATTGTTCTTTAGCAACAATAGAATTGGTCGTTACAAATTCACTAAGACGAGAATGTAGTATTTTTTCAAATATTTTACCTAAGTTACTTAATAAACTAATAGGTCTATAGCTATTTGGGTTATTTTTTGGCTTATTAGGTTTATTGGCAGCTATAACCTTAGCATTTTTGAAATGGTTTGGGAAATAGTTGAGTTTGATGCAGCTGTTAAATATTATAACCAGTAATTTTAGAGCTTTGAGTGGTAGTTTCTTTAAGAGCAGGTTGGGAACATTGTCAAAACCAGGAGATTTTGAGGGTTTTATTGATGAGACAATATTCATTACTTCTTCTAGAGATGTATAAATTGCTGACTCAGAACTGGGATTTTCCTTCTCAAAATTATTTACTGTTGTGTGTATTACTATATCCGCTGAGTGGTTGTAATTCGAAGTGAGGTTATTTGCTTTGACAAATGTATTTGCCAGGACTTCAGCCTTGTCCTTATCAGATGTTATCCTTGTATTTCCAACCTCAAGGTGAGAGATTTGATGATTTCCTTTTCCTCGCAAGTTCCTGCTTATTCTCCAAAATGATTTATCACCTGGTTTTAAATTGGATAATAATTGACACCATTTATTATTGCGTTCCGAATTAATACATTTATCAATCATGTTACTTAGAAACTTAGTACATTGATTATAAAAAGTTTGCTCGGCTGTATTTGAAGATCGTTGGCTTTTTCTTTTAAAGCTTCTTCTTAGTTTAATATATTTCACAGTACTTTCTGGTAATGTGTAATTATTTTGTTGAGTTATTGCTTCAAAAACTACATTTATAAATTTTTGTATTTCCTGATCAATTACTGCCTTGGTATTGTATATATCCGAATTTAACGAGATTTTATTTTCTAAAAAATTCATATAAATGTTCCAGTTGGTTGCACTATAATCATAATAGTTGAGGTCCACCTGCGAGGCCACTGATCTTTTAAGTGTACACATAATGGGGCGATGGTCTGATGGTATTTCGTAATCCATTGTCTTTACGTCTATATTTAAAGCGGTATTGCTTAAAATAATATCGACTGTAGATGCTTCGCGATTGTGTTGATGGGGGAATAGGGTAGGACTATTAGGATAGTGTATAAAAAAATTGCTTGATTGCTGTAGATTGTTCAGTGCGATTCCTGCAGTATTATTTGAACGGCAATTCCAAGAGCAATGTTTTGCATTTAGGTCACCAAAAACTATGTATTCTTTGGTGGAAGGTGTTAGGTTCAAGATATCAGCACAGAAGTTATGGGTATATCTTGGTGAATATAACGAAGATACAACAATAGGTCTATTATTTATAATAACTTCAATTGAGATGTTTTCGATTGATGAAGTGTTTGATATAAAGAGGTTTTTATGAGCGACAGATTTATGAATTAACAGAGCTACTCCTCCTCCTCTGCATCTGTTCTGTCACTTCTATATAAATAATAATTTTTAAAATAGGGTCTATGATTTTCTGAAAAAAATGTTTCATTCAAAGACGCTATTTTAATATTTTCTCTTTCAATTAGTATTTCAAATTGTTTTAATTTAGAAAAGTTTGAAATGCCATTAGCATTCAAGTGAAGCATTTTGAATTCGTTTAAAATATTAGTATAATCCATGGGCGTATTTTACCATTGACATTACAACTTTGATTTGTTGTACTTTTGAAGTGCACCTATGCAAATCATCCATAGCTGTAGTGAAAATATCAAAAAGCTCATCAATGCTAAATAAATCGTTGTTTTTTTTCCAGCTGATTAGCATATGTAGCTTTGCTGTTATTATTGATGTTATTGTTACAATTTGTGTTGTTGTTTCTTAAGTTAGGAAAATCTCCCACATTAAATTGAAATGAGTTATTTTGTTGTTGTCTGCTTTTATTCGGACTTTTAGAAGTAACTCTTGTTCTAGTTTCCAAATAGAGAGAACGTAACGGACAGTTGATATCGTTTGCAGAGTGATCAGTTCTTTCTTTTCCTTGTTTTTTGCAATTAAAGCATGTAAAAACAGCTGGTCTTTTTTCATTTGTGTTAAACGGACACACACTTGTATGATGTTGTTCTGCACATATCATACACGCAGCACTTCGATGGCAATGTTCGCCGCCGTGGCCATACATCAAGCAGTTCCAGCATTGAGTTGGTTTGTTCTTGGATTTCGATTTATATTTTTTCCAAGAAATTATAATATTAGAAATTGTTCGTACATTTTTGAACTTTATAAACTGCATTATTGTTTGAACTGAATTTGGTAGTTATTTCAGTTACGGAAGAGGGGGATAGGTTGTAGTTTTTTAGCTCCTTGGAGATTTCCTCAGAGCTTATGCGGGGTAAACCGTGTAAAAAGGTGGTGTATAACCTATTTTCTTTGGAGCCATAAGAATGAAACTCCATCTTATTCTCTTTGAGTATTTGCTTGTAGCATTCGTACATTTTATTACTAGGAGCAAAAATTTTGGTACCAATTGAAGTACGTTTGAAAAAGCAATCCTTACCAAGCAGCTTTTGTATTTCTGTAAATGAAGCGTTAGCTTCTACAACAATGGGTGGAGGTTTGTGTTCCTTAACATCGTTAATATTTGATACGGGAGTTACGTCCATATCATTGAGGCCAGCAAGCAGGCTAAATCTGTTGCTTGAAGTTGACGCCATGTTCGGGTTAACAAAACCCGGAGGAAGTTTTGTCATCTTATTCACAAGCTTTCTTTTTGATGATTTGGCCCCTCGGGCCATCGCAAAATTTTTATTCCTGTTTTAAAGCTGGATTGTCTACCACGTGAGTTCAAATGAGATCAAGAATAGGCAATTGCAAAAACAAAAATAAACACTAGTTTTAATTTTAAATAGTTGTACTCTAAGCGCTTTGATTTTTTACACAACCGTTCGTAAAGAGAGTTAGATTCGAACTGTCGAGATACCATGTAAAATATATTTCATTGAAGTATTTTTAACATTAATATAAATAAATACAACACTGTTTTGCTTGGCATTTAAAATATACACTAGATGTCATTGGCCACACTAAGTAACTGTCAAATTTATGAAATGACATTTCTGTCATGCCTTCTCTCTTTCGCCATTTGTCAAGTTTCCGGTACGTACGCGATTTTTGTGATTTTCTATAAGAAATATTGAAAATATGCTAAATAATGCTTTAAATATGAAAAAAATTTATAATGCACATGATAATTTAATACAAAAGCTATTGTTAGTAAATGTTATAAAGTGTTTTGATTGCAAATCTAACTAGATGTTTTAAGATTGAAAATGTAGCAAAGCGAAAAGAAATTAAAAAAACAAGAATAAGAATTAAAGCAATGTTTACATATGAGTGATGAAAATTTAAGAAAACTAGTTTAAGAAATTTTAATTCATTGTTACGTTCTATTTATGTCTCTTGTTGATGTTTAGTTAACTATGGCTGACACACAAGCTGCTCCTGCTGCTCCCTCTGCCAAGGCACCCAAAGCTGCTAAGGCTGTCAAAGCCCCCAAAGTCACCAAAACTGAAAAAGCTGTAGATGCCAAATCGGCTACCAAATACAAACGTCATGGTCGTTTGTTTGCCAAGGCTGTCTTCACTGGCTACAAACGTGGTTTGAGAAATCAACACGAAAGTCAAGCTATCTTGAAGGTGTGCTTATAAACAAAGTCTATTTACCCTGACATGTCCCGACAACATATTTTACATATTCAATTTGTTTTAGATTGAGGGTGCCCGCCGAAAGGAACATGGTCATTTCTATGTTGGCAAACGTTGCGTTTATGTCTACAAAGCTGAGACCAAGAAATGCGTTCCACAACATCCAACACGTAAGACCCGTATCCGTGCTGTTTGGGGTAAGGTAACTCGTTTACATGGCAACAGCGGTTGTGTGCGCGCTCGTTTCAATAGAAATTTACCTGGTCATGCTATGGGACATCGTATTCGCATTGTAAGTATAGTTACGTTAAAGAATATATTGGAAAAACTATGGGAAAAAATCAACATTTACGGCTGCTACATGTTGGTTTGATTGTTATCAGTTTTGTTATATTATTTATATTGGTTTTCTAATCCTCATTGAATCCAATTTGTTTTTAAGTTCTTGTAAGAAGTTGTAGATTTTAGCTTTAAAAAACTACATATTCAAATTATACCATCGGACTCGAGCATATTAATTCCTTGTGGGAGAGCTACTTAACTTCAGTAATATAGTGTAAAAAATCTGTAAATTCTATAAAAGTGCCACTAAAAAAGTTATCGGATGAAATTTTATACAAAGACTATTATTGTAAGGGATTAATTCGTGCGTCTACTATATGAAAAAAAGCAATTTTGGTCTCCAAAATACTCGTGATAATCAGATAAGATTTTAAAATATATGATAACCATTTGCCTTAACACAATATGATTTTAATTAATGAATTCAAATGTTTTGGATGGATTACTTACAAACAAAATAACGTTCAGAAAAAATTTAATGCATTTTTTTAAATTATTGTTTTTAGAACAAAAAACTTACCACGATACATTTATTGAGAAAAAAGATATAAACTTGATTATGAAAAAATGGGAAGATATGTATGTGGATAGTAATCTCAGAAATATATATTTTTATCTAGAAACTCATCTGCTTTGTGTGATAAGTTAATAAGTACCTTTTCTGACGCATTGTCATATTCAACGAAAATTACAAATAAACGTATGAGTATTCGGAACAAGATGACTCTTTGGGAAACGAGTAATTTGCTGCATTAATATCTTACATCGAGCCGATAGCCTTGGCAGCTAGTGCTCACGAATTCCTATTAGTCCTAGAATTTATTCTAACAAATATCTTGCAAAAACTCCTTACTAAAGCATTTAAGGAAAGATCGTAATAGCGCAACAAAAAATCGTAAAAAGCCGAAAAAACATGGTAATTGTTAAATAAATAACAAGTAAGAGTGTTAAATTCGGCTGGGCCGAATCTTTGATACCCTCCACCTGCATCTTAAATTCAATATTACAGCCAATATTGGGTACGGCTACCATTTTAAAAATTGTCGGTACTGAAATTTAAATTTTGAATATCAATTAAATTTAAAGTTAATTGCTTTTCTTGTTGACCTGTTTCTATTATAATTCTTTGCTATAAAAATCAATGGTCGTGTCTTCTTTATAAAGAATTCGTTACTATTTGAAAAATGGCATTATTTTTCTTTTACTAGAATAGAAAATCCCTAATGAAATTCATTATATACCGCAGCCAGCATTATAACACCCAAAGTTTGATCCCTATAAGAAAAGTTTGGGATAATTCATAATTAAAAAAAATAAAAAATCAATTGATTCTTTGCTAAAAATTTCCAGATACTAATATTAAAAAAAAAAGCAAATTTTAAAATTTTTATGAGTTAGCTAGTAATTTTTAATTTTTATTTTCATTTTTATTTTTAATTTTTGTTTTTTAATTTTTCCTTTTTCATTTTTCTTTTTTCATTTTCAATATTCCATTTTTCATTTTTCAGTTATCATTTTCCATTTTCAATTTTTAATTTTTCATTTTTCATTTTCCATTTTTCAAATTCATTTTCCAAATTGCATTTATCATTTTTAATTTTTACTTTATATTTTTCAATTTTGAATTTTTCATTTTTCGTTTTTCATTTTTCTTTTCCATTTTTCAATTTTCATTTTTAATTTTTCATTCTCCATTTTCTATTTTCATTTTTCATTTTTAAGTTTTAGTTTTTCATTTTTCAATTATCATTTTTCATTATCCATTTTTCATTTTTGTTTTTTTCTTTTTCATTTTTCATTTTCCAAATTCCATTTTTCATTTTCCATTTTTCGTTTTTCATTTTGCAATTTTCATTTTCCGTTTTTCAATTTTCATTTTCAATTTTTAATTTTCATATTCCATTTTTAATTTTTAGTGTTTCAATTTTCAATTCTCATTTTCCATTTTCCATTTTTCATTTTTCATTTTTCATTTTCCATTTTCCATTTTTGATTTTCCATTTTCCATTCTCTATTTTCTATTTTCCACTTTTCATTTTTCGTGTTTCTTTTTCCATTTTTCATTTTCCATTTTTCAATTTTCAGTTTTCATTTTTCATTATCTATTTTCCATTTTCCATATTTAATTTTCCATTCTCCATTTTTCATTTTCTATTTTCCATTTTTCATTTTTCATTTTCCGTTTTTCATTTTCCATTTTTCATTTTCCATTACTCATTTTCTATTTTCCATTTTCCATTTTTCATTTTCCATTTTCCATTTTTCGTTTTTCATTTTACAATTTTCATTTTCCGTTTTTCAATTTTCATTTTCAATTTTTAATTTTCATATTCCATTTTTAATTTTTAGTGTTTCAATTTTCAATTCTCATTTTCCATTTTTCATTTTCCATTTTTGATTTTCCATTTTCCATTCTCTATTTTCTATTTTCCACTTTTCATTTTTCGTGTTTCTTTTTCCATTTTTCATTTTCCATTTTTCAATTTTCAGTTTTCATTTTTCATTATCTATTTTCCATTTTCCATATTTAATTTTCCATTCTCCATTTTTCATTTTCTATTTTCCATTTTTCATTTTTCATTTTCCGTTTTTCATTTTCCATTTTTCATTTTCCATTACTCATTTTCTATTTTCCATTTTTCATTTTTCATTTTCCGTTTTCTATTTTCCATTTTTAATTTTTAGTTTTTCATTTTTCAATTATCATTTTTCATTATCCATTTTTAATTTTTCGTTTTTCTTTTTTTTTTTTCCTTTTCATTTTTCATTTTTCATTTTCCAAATTCCATTTTTCATTTCCATTTTTCGTTTTTCATTTTGCAATTTTCATTTTCCGTTTTTCAATTTTCATTTTCAATTTTCCATTTTTCATTTTTAGTTTTTCATTTTTCAATTTTTAATTTTCATATTCCATTTTTCATTTTTAATTTTTAGTGTTTCATTTTTCAATTCTCATTTTTCGTTTTCCATTTTGCATTTTTCATTTTTCATTTTCTATTTTCCATTTTTCGTTTTCCGTGTTTCTTTTTCCATTTTTCATTTTCCATTCTCCATTTTTTATTTTCAGTTTTCATTTTTCATTCTCAATTTTTTGTTTTCCAGTTTTCGTTTTCCATTTCCATTTCCATTTTCATTTTCCATTCTCCATTTTTCATTTTCTATTTTCCATTTTTCATTTTCCATATTTCATTTTCCATTCTCCATTTTTCATTTTCTATTTTCCATTTTCCGTTTTTCATCTTCCATTTTTCATTTTCCATTTCCATTTTTCATTTTCTATTTTCCATTTTGCATTTTCCATTTTCCGTTTTTCATTTTTCATTTTCCATTCTCCATTTTTCATTTTCCATTTTTCGTTTCATTTTTTCTTTCGTATTGGCGATTTTTTTATATGTGGCAATACTTGTAACATAGCTCATGGTAGTTGTGTTTGTTGCATAATTTTTTTGTGGTTTTATTGAACTGTGAATGTTGTTGTACAACTATTATGTTAAACCACTAAAATATTACAATAAACTCACTGGGTTTTATGTTTTTTTTTTTTAGAGGTACCTACATATTTTTGCTCGTATCTAAGCACAATTATGCCCGATTTAGCCCATTTTCAATACCAACCTGCTGGGAATTATGGCAAATGATATTATTGTAACCTTACCCAGCAAAATGGTTTTTTTTTGTGAATGAGCGTGATTTCAACAGACAAACGGACAGACGGGCATCGCTATATCGACCAGGGCTGTGATAAGGATCAGGAATATATATACCTTATGGGGTCGGAAATTAGTTTTTCGATGCGTTACAAACGGAATGACAAACCTATATAAACGCTCTGCCACTGAGGTGTGGAGGGTATAATAAGTTCGGTAGAAAAAGATGTGACGTAAGAGCCGTTGTAAAGGAAAATGATTATCTTTTATCAAATGATGATGAAAAAGCGTCAGCATTATTCTTTAACGTTATTAAAAGTATGCATATGGAAATCGGATAATGCAGATGATGAAATACCACTAAGGTCTTAAGTTTATCTTCAAAAAATTTTAAAAACCGAAATTGAAAGTGTTTTAGATAAAGTTCTGGTTATTATAGCATAACAGCAAGGATGCTACATATTTAAAAAAAAAAAGGATTGGTGATTGACATATTAACGTGAAGTTTAAAAAAAAAGATTGATGAAGGATGTTACCCTGATGATAGTTTGCGTTCCTAAAGCATCTGGATCAAATAGAATTGAAAATTATAGACCGATTTCGGTAGTAACTGTTATTGATAAAATTATTGAGAAGGATATTTTTGATCAATTCTGCACTTATCTTGAAAGGAACGATGTTTTGCTTGAACGACAACGTTGATGAGTATATATGCATTGAGCTGGATGCTGGGTATAGTGGCCTGGCGGGAGTTTATTACGATTACTCTAAAGCTTTTGAGTTAGTAAATCATAATATTTTATTGAAGAAACTCTGGAGGTTTTTGGATAGTGGCAAATAAAACGTTGGGAATTTTTCAGCAGTACCTGTCAAATATAATGCAATTCGTAGAAGTTGGAGAATATAAAAGCGCCTTGTTACCAGTTACATGAGAGTTTCCTCAAGGCTGTGTCCTGGGTTTACTTTTGTTTAACATTTTTATAAACGATGTTAAAAATATTGAATTTAACGGAAAGTTCTATGTATGCGGATAATATTTTTTGGATTTTTCGATATAAACACAAAAAGGTTTTACAGACGCAAATCGAGTATGATCCATCCTGCTATACTTTCGGAGTTATCGAGACTAAATAAACTGCTTCTTTTTAAGAAAATACTAAATTTGTAATATTTAAACCATATCGTTTTAGAAATTAAGATAAAATGATTGTTCATATCGATGGATCTCAGGTAACTGAGTCAGATATGGTTAAGTATTTAGGTATACAATTAAATCACAATCAGTTAAAATCAAAAATTTCGTCAGCTATTGGCATTCTTTATCAGTTTAAACACAAACTTAGTTGTGATGTTAATATGCTGATTTGTAAATCACTTATACATTCACATTTAACATATCTACCAATTATATATGGCTCTAAAGAACGTATTTCGTTAAAATCGATCCAATCTGCTCAAACCAAAGCTTTAAAGCTAGTGTTTAATCTGAGGATTCCATATAGTACAATTAATCTATTTAAAATTTATGCCAAAGATATTCTGCCGCATTGAGGCCAATAACAGCATAAATTGTTGATATATATTTTTAAAAATATTAGAGGAAATAATCGTCAGTCTAAACAATTTTCACAAAATATTTCAGCTACGCAAATAAATACTAGACAATCAGAAAACTTAATCTCCTCGAGAAGTGGTTTGGAATTAACGAAGCAGGGTATTACATTTGCTGGACCACGTGAATTTAATAGTTTGCCTGGTGAATTACGAAATATTCCAGTTCCTTCAATATTGAAGAATCGTGTTAGGAATTACTTTCTGCAGAATATAGAAACACTTCTTATGTCATCTTATATATTAAAAGAATTTATGAATAAACTTTGCATTCAAGATTTTTTTCAATATTTTTCTTCTCTCAAACCTTTATAACTAGAGTTCTAATTAACGTAGGCTGTTGACATAGGTCTAAGAACACTCAGTGGATCAAGCTCCTTCTTTTGAGCTATTAACTGCTTAAATTTGTTAATTCGTTAACTTATCTTGGCAAATTCGTTGGGTTTGAGGAAAGTTATGCGTGGTCAATCAACTTTACTTTTACTGTACGTTAACTTCTCTTGGCATATTTTGGCATTACTGTACGTTAACTTCCCTTGGCAAATTTTGGTATTATATTATAAAAATTAATATAATATAATATAATGCTGCGGAGCAGCAGAGGTCCTCTAGTAGTCATTACGTTATGCTAGTTAATCACTTGTAAATAATCAGCCCAATTCTAAACAAAAATTCCGCATGAAATTTCTCAGTTCTCCCTTTTGCTATATAATGAAAAAAAAATACATGTCATGTTTTCTGCAATACATTTGATATTTTCTGAAAACATTTCACGTTTTTTGAAATACATTTGATATTTTCTGAAAAATATTTCACGTTTTCTGAGATACATTTGATATTTTCTGAAATACATTTGATGTTTTCTGAAATTCATTAGATAATTTCTGAAATACATTTGATAATTTCTGAAATACATTAGATGTTTTCTGAAATACATTTGATAATTTCTAAAATACATTTGATGTTTTCTGAAAAACATTTGATACTTTCTGAAATACATTTGATACTTTCTGAAATACAATTGATACTTTCTGAAATTCAATTGATGTTTTCTGAAATACATCTGATATTTTCTGAAATACATTTAATGTTTACTAAAATAAAATTGGAAAAGATGTAGTTTCTGGTATTTCAGCCGTCATCAGCGATTTTATTGAACATTGTAATAATTGTTACTAGCAGATTCCAGCGCAATTCGAAATTCGAGCACAATTTCTAGGCAACTTTAAACTTAGCCAATTCACAAACCAACACTTTTTTGGTTTATTATTATGTGAATGAAGATGACAAACTCATCAACAAACACGTTAACAAATTTAATAAACACACACATTGTATAATTTTATGTATGTGTTAGTAGCAACTTTAAATGCAATTTACTCAAAATAAAGGAAAAAATTTAAAATTCTGTAAATCTGGTGAACAGCTAAAAAGAAATACCTTTCAAATAATATACGTTTGGTCAAAAGCGGGATAAAACGGTAGAACAAAAAATCGCCTAGCCTATTAATATTATAGATGTTATAATTGAATAGATTGTTTCTATATGAAATTTTTCTACTTAGGGCGGCCGTGAGGTTTGAACCTGCGTCTATTTCACATACAATCGTACTTGCACTTTTTGGTCAGCGCTTTAACAACCCAAAGTCACGCCTATATTTTATTTATTTTATTGTTCTTGTAGGTCGACGACAACAAATAAATCCCAAATTCAACTTTTGTTAACTTTAATGGAAGCCAATTAGGCATTGATTGCGGTTTCCATAGATTCATGTCTTCTAGCAATCCTTTGGCTATTTGTTGTTGTTGTTCTAAAACACCAAGTGCTATTCATTATACCCTATACCACTATGTGGTTTGGGTATAATGACTTTGTGCTGCTGTTTGTAACAACCAGAAATATTTGACTTAGACCCATCTTTAATTATATCGATCGAATCAGAATCACTATCTGATTCGATTTAACGATGTCCGTCTGTCCGTCCGTCCGTCTGTGTGTCCATGTAAAGCTTGTAATCAAACTGCAGGTCGCAAATATGAATATATTTTGATGAAATTTGGTATTTAATCTTTTATCGACCATGGGATGAACGCTATTGAAATTGGTGAGAATCGGTCCATGTTTAGACCTAGCTCCCATGCAAATGACCCCTATGAAATCAACATATATTGCCATAAGATCCAAATTATCATACAAATCTTAGTCAAATTGGGTTTGTATGTATATATTACATCCATTAATCAGTAGTCCAAAAATGATCCCTATTGGACAACTCTAAGTCATAGGCCCCATATATAGCTGCTTCCCGATCTTCACTTAAATTTATCAAAAAACAAAAATATTGCATTGATTCTTCTCAAATTTTGTTTGTATATATTTTTGCAAAATACAAAATACTTTACCAAACATAGTCAGGATCGGTCCATTTTTGGGCCTAGTCCCCATATAGATATAGCATCCGATATGAACTTTTTCATATCCGCAGCCAAAAAAATTAATAAAAATCCCACTCAAATTTGGTTTATGCTTATTTTCTATGTCCTGTAGTTTGGCCTATGAGATAGGGTCTCTAAACGCATGGTATAGGGTATCATATGGTCGGTCTAGACCGACTATAATTTTCTTACTTGTTTTTTATTTAATTCTTGTTTACAATAAATTTATTTACGTTTGCACACCAAAAAAAAAAAAAAAATAGAAAATTAATTGTCAATAAGCAAAATAAGCTTCGAAATTCGAATTCACGCGGAATTTATAATTTAAGGATTTTTTTCGAGAAAAGTATTTTCCGTGAGAAAGAAAAATTCCTTGAGAATATTCGTAATTGGGCTGAATGTATATTTATGTAATAATATAATGGAAAATTTTTTATATCTTTTTATTATCTTCTTCATATGTAAAATAGTGTGCCATTATAGCCTCTCTAAAGTCTTTAAGGCGTTGAGGCGATAAAATGTGTACAATTTTGAATTAAAAAACTTTCATTATTTTTTTATTATTTCGTGTTTAATATATTTAACTAACTTTTTTGTTTTTTCTCTCTTTTTCAGATGTTGTACCCATCTAGAATTTAAGTTTAAAACTTATTTTGACCTAATGTAAAGAAATATTTTTTTTTAAATTAATAAAACAAACTTAAAAAATATGCAGAATGTTAAAAAAATGATTTGTTTAAAAAAAAAAAAAAAATTAGCTACACTCGGATCTGTGTGCTTTATGTGTGTTCGAAACAAAAAATACGTGAGAGAAACATGTTCGTGTACATAACGAAATATTTAAACGAAACACAGTCATGATTGTGTTCGGCACCGTACAAAATTTAGAAACACACATAATTGATATCAAAATAAAAATATGTGTTTGTTGGTCCGAGCTATGTTTGTTTACATATATGTACGAGTTTTTTATTCAGTGTGTTTTTTTTTTCTGAACTCTAATTACAACAAATAATTGAATGATCTTGTAAGACAAATAATAAATAATAAGATAAATTGCAATTAAAGTTTTCGATTAAAAAAAAAAAATGTCCTTACCTAAAGACAGATTTATTACATATAAAACAAGTCTTAAATTCGGCTATGCCGAATCTTTAATACCCTCCACTTGGGTATTACGTTTACATTATTATCTGGACTTAATGCACTATTTATAACAAATGTAAGACAAATATTTGAAAAAGTAAACAACTTGATAAACTTCATATTAAATTATTACCAAAAACACGCTAAATTTTTAATTTTTTTTAGAGGTGTAACCATATTTTAGGTCATGTATTGCCACAATGATGCCCGATTTATCCCATTTCTAATACCAATCTACTCGAAACGATGATAAATAATATTATCCTAAGTTTACCCATTTAAATGGTTTATTTCGTGAATGAGCGTGATTTCAACAAACAGGCAGACATCGCTATATCGACTCGAGTTGTTACAAGGATCAATAATATATATACTTTATAAAGTCGAAAATGCATTTTTCGAAGTGTTACAAATGGAATGATTAAATGATATATACCCTCTGGTGTAGGGGGTATAAAAAACTTTCTTAAGATATGACAACGTTTATATATTCTAGAGACTTAAAAATAACTGCAGTATTTACATTACAAGAGGAGGAATAGCACTTTTTTATTGCAAGATACTTTAAATATCTTGACCGCCAAACGATTTGAAATTTTGTCAAATGGATTTTCAGTCCCTCCACCCGTGTTCTAAACAAAATGTCATAACCAGGAGCCAAATCACCGCATCCGTTATAGAAATTTTTCGATCAAAATGAAACAAAATATGGAATTTCGATTGATTTTACTCGATATTGAATGCGGTGATTTGGCCACAATTTGTCAGCATTTAAAATAAAAGAGGCTAGATTTGGGATTATATCGGCTAGATTAAGAAAAATTTTAGGATACCGCCAGATCGACTCCTCCATATATAGTTTATGGGGTCTGCGGAATTTATTTCGATGAGTTACAAACGGATTGACAAACAGATATATACCCTCTGTGCAGTGGTGTGGAGGGTATAAAAAGGGCCGATGGAAAATGGTGAAAATACATTTGTAAGAAAAGTTAACTTTTTAAGAAAATTGACTTTTTCAGTGAAGGTATATTTCAAGAAAAAGCTATTTTTCAAGAAAATGCTGTTTTTTAGAAAAGATAACTTGAAGCAAATTAATATTTTGGAAAAGGTTCTTATTTAAAACAAAGTACTTTTAGGCCCTTATGAGTTGCATTCGATCTACGCTGGCTATCGAATATCGACTTTCGAATGTCAAATTCGTATTATGAGCAGGCAGCACGGTCGAAAATTTCGTTGTAAAACGAATTTTCAATCGAACACAATTTTGCTTTCGATGCTGGAAGGCAGTTTGTAAAACTTATTGAAAATATAAGTTGTAAATTATTTTCATTTCATGAGATTGATCTGCCTTGTGTGCATTGCCGCAGCAGTTCATCTGTAGTAGACAGCAATTCCATAAACGCCTCCTTGCAGTCGAAAATTTGCTATAAATCTGTAAACAAATGGTACCCTTGTTAAAACCTCACATACTTCCGTAGTGGAATCGATTTCCAAAATGTTTGAAGCATCTCTCATGACGAAGCATTCATCTTCATCAGACGATCATAGAACCATAATTCTATGTTATATGTTATAAATAATTATTATTTTTTTTTTAGTAAATTTGTAAACAAACAATATTTATTTACAGTGCCAGCTGATAAATATGTACTATTGTGAATAATCCAATTGAGTAGAATACACAATAGCGCTATTTTATCGAATGTGTACCATTATACCAAATGAAAGTTCGTTCGATCAGTTAACTCGACCACAATCGATAATCGAAAGTTGCTCATAATAGGCACCTTAACCCTCGAGGACTATCGTCTATTTCACTTACGTCAGTACTATCGTTGGGTGTAATCCACCCATATTCAGTATCTGTGTTGCTCATCTGTCAAATGAAACTATAAAAATAATCAATTTCTTTTTAAGAATGAATACCCAACTACTGAAAAACAACAATATTTTATATGTAATTCATTTTATTTTTGTTATATAATGGTTTGCTTAGAGAAAAAAAATAAAATAATAAAAAATGCATTCTGCAAAATCAGTTGTAACTTTTTTAGATTTCACGCCATGGTTCTATGGTTAACTGATTTGGAAAGCTGAAAATATATGTAAGAAAAACTTATTTAATAATTTTTTTCGGCACAAAGTAAAATTTTTGCTCAAAAGTGAGCTAAATACTTACAAATTTTAGTTACTCGTTACAGCTACTAAACATATTATCATAGATTGAGTTCGTATCTGGCAAAGTTGATTCATACCTGGCAGCGGGACTGTTTTAGTCTTTTGGCTGGTGGAGGTATGTTCTGCTGTTCGTGTATGTTACCACATAACTGTTTGGCAAATTTTTGACAGCTTATATTGAGGTTATTTGGTAATGTATTAATTTTGCTATGCTTTTCCATCTGTGGTGCAATGATACTGAATGCAATATCTTTTATAAAAAGGGAACGCTTTTTATATTTCAGTGGTGGATTTTGAGTGCATTTATAGCAGCCAAGTTCATGAGTGAATAGAATACCACCAAAGGCCAGCGATTAGAAGTTCTGGCTACATTATATGTAGCACATAACTGGTCAGTAGTATCGACTCTTCCTTTAGTTTTATTGTAAAAGTCAACTATTTCTGGTAAACACTTTGGTCCATCCAGTATTTTACCATCTCTTTGAAATGTAGAGAGCAACAAAACACACTTATTCCGTTTTGGATAGTACGATAAAATCGTAGCTTTTTTTTTTTTGAATCCAAAAATTGTCGACTTAATTACCCGATCTTTGGGTTGAGAGAATGAGGGGGGTAAGACACGCTTATTCTTACGTATGGTTCCCACTAGTGTCGTCTTTTTTTCCAACAAGTATTCTGCTAGACTGTAAGACGTTGGGTTATACGTCTTACTACTGCTTCTGCGTTATTTGATAGATTGTATGGACCTAGTGGTTGTTGGCCGCAATAGATTTCCAATTTAGATGTGTAATTTGTTGCTGAATCTACCGCTGAATAATACCATACTTTGCTGGCCGCGGAGAATATCTTAATACCATACTTTGCTGGCTTATTAGGAATGTATTGCCTAAAACTGCAGCGTCCGCGAAAGCTTTCCAATTTTTCGTCAACCGTGATATAACTGCCACAGGAAAAGTTTTTTTTTCACAATTTTGATTGAAAATTTCAAATATTTCTCGGATTGGGGCTAGTTTATCTAATTTTCGACGCTCCAGACGTGTTAACATCGTCGAAACGAATACATCGCATTAGAAATAGGAACCGACTGAAGGACATGGTGGCGGTAAATATTTCTAGACCAGTACCATCTGAAGCCCATAAATCTCTTACGTTGACATGTGAAGACTTGTGTAGACCACGCTATACAATAATCCAAATAGCATTTATTTCATCTCTATCTGTTATACGTGCATTTCTCAAATATTTGTATTTTACTTGCACCTTCAAGATGTAAATGTTTGTTTTTTCCACAACAAGGTCCACAAAATTAAAAAAAATATGATTTTATATTAGCGATCACATAAAATATTTCATTACTGATTACTATCGTGAAACGCCACTACTATCGAGGGTGTAAACCACCCAAGCATTTTTATAAACTGGCTTTATGTAAATATCAGTTTAGTTTAAACGAGTAAATAATGCTTCTTAACATCAATAAACATTCAAATGAGGATTACATTATAATTAAGTGATGATTTTCATGAAAAATTATATACTTCTCTAAGAAATTCGGCCTTATGGGTGGATTCCACCCAGGTGATAGTCCTCGAGGGTTAAAGAAAATGTTTTCTACTTTTTTGGAAAAGGAAATTTTAAAAGAAGACACTTTTTTAAGAAAATCAACTCATTTTAAAAAAGACAAAAGGTACTTTGTTAAAGCAAAAGCACTTATTTTTAATGGTTAGTTTTTAATTTTAATTTCTAACTTTTAATTTTTATTATTTTTTTCTAATTTTTAATTTTCATCTTTCATTTTTTATTTTTAATATCTAATTTTTAGTTTTCCATTTTTATTTTTCATCTTTCATTTTTCACTCTTCATTTTTAATTTTTAAAAGGGGTACTTTTTTAAAAAAAATTTAATATTTTCAAAAGAGGGCAAGTTTTTAGAAAAGGTAATAGGGATTATATTTTTTCTTTCATATTGGCGATTTTTTTTGTTATATCTTGATAACGATAAAAAATATATGGCAATACTACTAACATAGCTCATGGTAGCTGTGGCTTTTTTGTAACTGTAACAAAAATATTACAAGCAGAGCTCAGATTTACTCGATTTTACTCGCGAGTGAAAAATACTCGCGAAGAAGAGTACTCGAAGAGTACGAGTGTTACAAAAAGTTTACTCTCCACTCGTTTATTTTATGTGGGAGTACTCGCGAGTACTCCTTCTTAAAAATTAAGAGTGGGAGTAAAAATCTTCGAAATAGAGTGAGAGTTTACTCTTAAGAGTGAAATCGAGTGGAAAAATATAAATTGCAGTTATGTATGTAAAAAAGAAACACTCTTAAAAACACCTCTTAAAAATATAAAATATTGAAAAATATAAAATATTAAAAAACCTGAAAGGATACAATTCCCACTATCATTAATTATGAATGCAAAATCTTACCGAATGCTATGTAGCTGTGTAATTAACTTCAAAGAACTACATACAAACATACATAATTACATCGATTCATTCATTCATTCATTTATACATATACATAAATATATTTTATAAAATAAAACTATTTAAATAAATAATGACTAGAGTACTCGGCAAGAGTATAATCTGCTCGATTTCGAGCGTATTTTACTCGCACTCGAAATCGAGCAAAGCATATGCGCTCTTAGTCGAGTGGCATAGAAAAATAGAGTATACTCGAATTTTTTTTTCACTCGCAGGAGTACTCGCGAGCGAATTCGAGCGAGTTTCACTCTCTACTCGAATTCGAGCGAAGATTTCGGAGTTCTGATTACAAGAGACACACTGGGTTTTTTGTTTTTTAGAGGTGTCTGCAAATTTTAAGTCATATCTCAGCAGAATTAAGCCCTAATAACCCCATTTTATATACCAACCTGGTGGGAATAATGGCAAATAATATTAACTTTACCCTAGTAATGGTTTATATTGTGAACGCGCGTGATTTCAACAGACACACGGACTGACGGAGATCACTATATCGACTCGATCTGTTATAAGGATGAAGAATGCGTTCCAAACGGAATGACAAACTTATATAGTGGTGTGGAGGGTATAAAAACGTAAAATAATTTTGGCAGTCCTGTTTTTTTTTGTTTACATTGTTGTGAAAATTATCCGGTATTTAGTAATGATAAATTAATTAATAACTAATAACTTTTATTAAATAAAAGAACAAAATTGTTTCATTAAAAACAATATAAAAAAAGATTTAAACATTTTTTATAGCTTAATAATTCTATAAAAAATAAAATATTAATATTAGTAGAAAGAAAAATCAAAAACATATATATTTGCAATTTTTTCTTAAATAAAAACATAAGATAAAAGGAGCTCTACATATTTATAAACGTTTTTTTTCTTTCGAAAAACCGACCATTTCTGAAAAACCTTTATTTATTTATTTGTTTATTTATTAACAAAATATTTTACAAAGTAAATTCATAAAATATAGGAAAAAGGGCGCCGGTAACAAGACCATATGCGCTCGTATTACAAAAGATAAAATGAGAAATTATATTTACATAGTTACATTTTAATAATCAAAATATGATTCGAAAATGAATCATAATTACTAAAATTTAAATGGAAAGTTAAAAGAGAATAATTTTTAAAAATTATAAAAGTAAATAAACTTGTCATGAAATTTGGACCTAGATATTTTGAATGTTGTGTTGTAGCAGACTTCTTTTGATCATAGTGATGTTATTGGTAGTTGTACAATCGAGTATTTCATCAAGCGATTGTTCTATCTTCGATACTGGACAAATTGTTAGCAAATGAGGAACGTCAAGTATAATAGTATTTTGAGTTAAATACACTACATTTACCAACTCTGGTCTGGTTGAAGACATGTTCTGTAAATCTTGGGTTGCCCTAAACGGATTTGTTATGGCTTTAGAGAAACAGGGAGTTTCTGTTATCCGGGGTAAACTCAGTGCCTTTTTAGCACTACAATCAGCTCTTTCATTACCTTCAATTCCAATGTGCGAGGGAATCCATAGAATTAAAATTTGTTGAATTCCATTCTCCAACTGTAATATATCATCATAACCACCGTTGTGATTTTTAATTATGGCCTGGGTTGCACTTAGGCTATCGGTACAAATTAACGTTTTTCCACCATGTTGAATGGAAAGATCAATGGCTGTTTTAATAGCCGCAATCTCCGCCGTGAAAATCCCCGTATGATCTGGTAATCGAGACTCTTTAATAGTTTCAAATTGTGTGGTTGATAATTGTTTAACTATGGCATAAGATGTTGTACTACTGTTAAAGGATCCATCTGTATAGTAAATCATATTTGGAGAAAAAGATGACATTTTCTGAGCGATCATTCTCTTGAAATACATTGGATCAGTATTGTTTTTGATAAAATGACTCAAACTATTATCTGCCTGAACAAAAGCATTAGAAAACCTGGGTGTTATTGGCTTCTGCGGTAACGAAATGTTTGAGTTTCTCAAAATAGAGATAACGTTATCAGTGGCAGATGGTGGACAGATTGTTGTAGAGTTTAGGTTATTCCAAAAAGATCTATGTAGGCCATCAGATGATATTGTTATCGCCCTGGATGCTACGTTGACAGCAGTTCTCTCCAAAAGAGTACGAAAATCCGTGAAATTAGCCTCTACTCTCAATTTTTCTATCGGCGTTGTACGAAGCAGACCAGAGGCTGTTCTGAAGCAGTTATTGATGGAGGTATTAATTTTATCTACATTTTTATTTGTAGTCCAGCCGTAAATGGTTATACCATGCAAAATTGTTCCGATTGTTAAAGAACGACATACATATGTTAAGGGCTGTTTCTATATGAGGACCTTTATTCCTTGAACAAATCAGCTTCAGCAGGTTGTTAATTTTACTCAGTTTATAAGATAACTGTTTAACGTGACTGTTCCAAAGAAGATTTTTGGTAAAAAGCAAACCCAAAATTCGTATTTGATTCGAAAGTTCAATATTAACGTCTCTAATAGAAATTGTGTTGCCCGTACAGTGCCTTTTTCTACAAACGTGGAGAATTTCTGATTTATGAACTTGTATAACAGCACCTCTGCTCTTAGCCCATTGATGTATCTTTGTATCAAGATTGTTTAAATTTAATTGAATTACTTCTGGATTACCCGAAGCAACTGCAAAAACATTGTCGGCGTAAATGCCAATGTAGTCGATTCCTGGTAGGTTTTCAACAGCTCTGGCCAAAGAGTTTGCATATACAGAGTATAAAACTACGGAGAGTGAGGAACCCTGAGGCACTCCATTATCCAGTGAGTGCGTCATTGAGAAGTATCCATCTACTTTAACGGTTACCGTGCGGTTTCTCAGAAACGAATCTAATAATTTAAGAATATTTTTCGGGATACCCCAATCATGAAGCTCCATTATGATGAACGTGGACACTACTCGGTTAAAAGCTTTCTCAATGTCTTCTGAAAGAACTAAATTATGCTTACCATTTTTCAGGTTTCGACGCAGAATTTGATGACATATGCTGTGAACTCCATGTCTAGGTATAAAGGCGTGTTGTAAACTTGACAAATTCTGTCTTGTATATTTCCAAAAGCGTGTGGCCAAAATTTTTTCAAAAAAAATTTTTTTTTCTAAAAAAAACTGTTTTTTCAAATCTTCACAAATGGCAACGCTGGCTCAATATATACTGAAATCAAGAAAAATTTTACATTATAAACGTTACATTAATTAGCATTAAATGTTGCTAAAACTTTTCAAAAAGTACTATATTTAACTAATCAATATAAGCTTGTTCCATAAAAAATATTGTATCATATATTTAGTCTTCCCTGAATTAATCCCACGTTTGTCTTTAACAACAATTTTAATCAATTTTTTCGTCGTTTAGACATGTGTAGCCACATTGTTGCATTCTGATGACAAAAATATTTAAACAGTTTAATCTGGCAATGCTGAGATAATTAAGTTAATTTAAAATATTTATAAAGTTTCAAAAATTTAGGTTAATTTGCAGTTTTAATCCGTCTTGCAATACTTTTTAAATATAAAAATCACACAGCCAAATCACGATAAAATAAAAAATGTAAAATTTCAATATGTTTTATTAAAAATAAAGTTTTTGCCTTCCAAGCATCAATATTCTGGGATTTCTGGTAGAAAAGAAAGAGCCATAAATGATTAATAACAATTTAATTGATAAGGTATGTAAATTTATTTTTGTTGCAATACATCTCTGGTGCATCCTTGTTTATTTAAAATTATTTCCTCCCCAAGTACATGTAACATTGAAAATTTTCCAGTAGTAATTTAAAGTTTTTCCGCCAATCTATTATAAACGGACTTTATGCTGTACATTTCCTTAAATGGCTTTAGAAACACCCTATAATTTCCTCACATCTTTTTCTTCTTCTCATATTAACAACTTCTGTTAAACATAAACTTTTACTTTTACTAAGTTATAATTATTATCTCTGCCGGCCTCTGCCTTCCTCTCTATGTCGTCGTTTTATTGCTATAGAATAAACTAGATATGATTGTTTTAAAGATATTTTTTTTTTCATTTCAAGTACACCACACATTCTAATAGGAACAAAAAAAAAATAAATAATGATCACATTTTCCCACAATCAAACAAGTTTGGTTTTTTCGTGTCTTCTGCAACGTTCCATACTTCCATACATGATACTTGTTGGGTTTCCTGTATGTCTACTGCAAACATCATGCCACAAATACTTCCCAAGTATCGACCATTATCGTCAGCATTGGCAAGCAATGATCGTCATCATCCTGTGTTAAACACTGCCAATGATTGCTAAGTTGTGGCCGTTGTTAGTTTGCTTTGCTTTGGTTTGGTTTAGTTTGGTTCAGTTGGGCTAGTGTGTTGTGTTCTTATGTGCAGAACTATAATCATTTGAGAAAATTACTTTATCCTGTATTTTGTTGGCTGGCTGGATTGTGTTGTTTGTTGTCCGTTGGTTTGTACATTTGAAAAATGTTTCTTATGCCGCTTTTGATCTTGTTTAGAAGATGTTAACGTTTTAAATTCTTTATCATGTTGTTATTATTATTGGCCCTTTTTTTTATAATTCTACTTCATCTTTAAAGATGTATGCAGAAGAAACTCACACACCCTTTTATTGGATGGTATCTTCCACTTCTACTACTACTACTCCTCAATTGATTATTTTTGTTTTTGTTATTCTTGTAGTTGGCGGCTAACTATCAATGGAATACATACACATGTGATTATGTTTGAATATTGTCAATATTGGATGAAACCAACTAAAAATATGTCGATAAATGGGACTATGAAATGCCCACAATTACGAAAGCGATCGTCACATTAGAAAATCTATATCACAAATTTTTACGTCTTCGTAAATGATTCTTACATTATCACTTGAATTGGCAAAAATTTATGTAAAATTTAAGGTTGAGAAATTGATAAAAATTTGCGAAACTGAGAAATATTATACCTCCCTTTTTTCTTTTTTTTTTAAGAAAAGGTACTTTTTAAGAAAAGGTACTTTTTAAGATAGGATACTTTTTAAAGAAAAGGTACTTTTTTAAAAACAGAGGTCGAATCGTCGCATTCGAGATCCAAAATTTTCGATCGAATAATTTTACTCTGTCACAGCTAACGAGTTATGGCCCATAGTTTAGAGTAAAAGTGAAACAAGGTCTGACGTTGTCCGTCTTATTTAAATGGAAACCAGAATACTGAATTTCGATTGATTTTACTCGATATCGAATGCGGCTATTAGGCCCCAGGTATTTTTTAAAAACAAGTACTTTTTTTAATAATTTTACTTTTTATGAAAATTTACTTAATCATACAACGTTACAGTGTTAGTGATCCTTATTACTCTATTCTCATCAAATTGTAACTTAAGAGAAAAATCCCCAAACAAAATCTAGACCCAAATGTGGTATAATCGGTCACATTAGTCACGATTGGCATTATGATTATATCTCTCACTATTTTGTTCTGCATTCCTTAGACAATTTGATGTCTGTAGACTTTTGGCCTTTCTTGTTATAGTAATGTTTTGACATTCTGTAGGTTTTATAAGTGAAAATAAAATATTCTCTCGTACTAGTACGTATGAAGATTATTAACTATTATTGATGGAATATGAACAACAAGAACAACAGCAATTGGACAAAGTGGTGAGTTATTCCTTCTTTGATCTAATAGAAGAATAAATCTACATAGTATTTCAATTAAAATTTATTTAATATTATGCAGATAACACTTGAGCTTGGGTCATATATTTACCTGACATTAATGTGTCGCGTTCAGTCATTTAGATATTGATATCTGACAATTTTAACGATTGAAACAAACACCCACAAGTTTAAAGGAGTGTTCTTTTTCAGAAATTTATTTAGTTTACTCGAAATTATAGTAAATGATGATATTGCGGTATCTGAAGGTATTTACAGACAGCCACTCAGCTATCAGGGCGATACCTCGAGGAAATTAAGATCAGCAACAGCCCTCAAGAGTAAGAAGGAGCTGCATAAATTCTTCATATGGGACAGTATAAAATTGTCACTGGAATTTGTCTATTTCCAGACCCTCAAATTAAGACTAGGTGACTCTTTCGCCTATATCAATTAAGAGAACACTAACGTGAATAAAACAAAGGAACTAACACGCTGAGGCCAGGGCTCACACATATTGTATTCTACGAGCAGAATCGAGTATCTGTAGACATTGCGGAGAGGTTAATAAACTCAATAACACTGTCCTGCTCTTGAAGGTATGAGAAATTGATGGATCTTAGGTAAATAGGATAGAAAATTCGTTATCGATACAGAATTTCTAGTTAAATGAACAGAGTTTAACTTCGACTGTGATATTGGCGATAGGATAATTACTGTGATATTTTATTTTTAATTATTTTACATTGATATATTTTTATTAATTAATTCTGTGTTTGTATCGTATGTTAAATGTTGTACAAAAACGGTGTAATACATTTTAAAGTAATGTAAAATTGACGAAAAGACTATATATTCAATAAAATTAATCCCTGAGGAGGTCGGAAAAATACCGACGAAACGTAGGATTGGAGAAAATGAAATAAACTAGTCTTTTTTTTATTTTTAAAAAAATACCAGACCTTGGAAGCCCAATTTAGAAAATTCTAAAAAATCTAACAAAATCGAACAGTAACGATATTAGAAAACTTTATAGCACACAATAAGCCGACTCTCTGGCTTAAGTGTATATCCGGATATACATGGCTCCTCTTTATCTGCCATTAAAAGAGTCTCCTTAAGACTATCCGACATGAACCATTTTTCACCACTACTTTTCGGCTCAGATCAGCATTATTTGGAGAAGAAATTGTTTCCTGTTCTGGTATGGCTTAGACTTAGTGTAGGTGTATGCAAGGAGATATAAATATTTATCCAAGTATCGTAAGTATATTTGCTAAATAAATTAATTGCAACCCTTACAGGAATTATTTTTGAAGATCGAGAAAAGCTTTCCAAGAAATTTCAGAAGTAGTTTCTTTCTGGATCTTGGAAATAGAGACAAAACTGAGGCAGTGCAATATATTTGAGAATAAATCTTTGAGTTCTGAACGATCAATAGGTATATTTAAAGACATACAAGTTTGGGACAGTGCAATATTTTCAATGCCTCGGAAAATGAACACAATCAAAGAATATAACGTGGGCAAACAGAGCTTATACCATGTTCAGACGGCAAAATGAACCACTTGGTTCGCTCTCTGAATCACGATTGCGAACTTTGGTGTTCTTGTTTCTTTGTTTTTTTGTTTTTATTTAAATATGCATATATATTTAAATATAAACTTTTTACTTGTTTAATGATTTTACTTATTAATTTTTCCTTTTTCTTTGTTTATATATTTTTGACAGCTAGTTCAGATAAACTAGCGATAATTTTTGATAAAAATTGGAGATGATAGTAAATTCTTCGTGGTTCGCAACTAGATTTAAAATGAACCAAGATGGTTCGCTCTCAAAATTTTGATTCAATCATGATTGGGGCGCGAACCGTGAATGAGAGAGCGAACCTCGAATTTTGCTGTCCGTTTGAACAAGGCATTAGACTTAGAGTGTTTAAAAGGGAATGCCATAGCGAAGTTTCCATGATACCTGGGCAATACTTTAAATCCGGGGGTTTTGGTTTCGCAATTACGATTTTTTTTGGGGTGTACATTGATGTGTTTAAACATTTACAATTCTTGAGAAAAATTTATTTACCAATTTCAAAATGGCTGCAGTATCAGATTAAAATTCCATATCAGTAATTAATGTTGTTCATATAAATTTGAATTTTTTAACAATATTTTAGAACGTGATTTCGTTGAGAATCCCCAAAACAAAAGTCGCAGTAATATAGAAACCATTGCGGCACCTCTGAACATGAAGTAGGCCTATGTAATTAACACTGCTTGTGTCAATACGTGTATAAAAAAAATACATATGGTATGCACATCGCCATAAAATAAACATTCAATAACCAAATGACTTTTACACGAAATATTTTAGGGTTGGCTATTATACATCGACCAAATTTCTATTAAAACAAAATCACTCCTCTACTTAATAATATCATTACTTATATAGCGCTCTTTTTTACAATTTCTCTATTGCTCTTAAAAAAACTCTCTCATGTACGAATGTTTTAAAAAAATGAGAAAGAATTTTTCATTCCTTCAGTTAAAACACTTGTTCACTTCATACTAAATCTCTACTTGCCAGCAGCCATCACTTACTAAACAAATTACAAAAGCGAAAATAAACAAGTAAGAAAATTATAGTCGGTCTAGGCCGACTATACGATACCCTATACCATGCGTTTAGAGACCCTATCTCTTAGGCCCAACTAACTGGACATAGAAAATAAGCAAAAACCAAATTTGAGTGGGATTTTTATTTATTTTTTTGGCTGCAGATATGAAAAAGTTCATATCGGATGCTACATCTATATAGGGACTTGGTCCAAAAATGGACCGATCCTGATCATGTGTGGTAAAGTCTCTTGTATTTTGCAAAAATATATACAAACAAAATTTGAGAAGAATCAGTGCAATATTTTTGTTTTTTAATAGATTTAAGTGAAGATCGGGAAGCAGCTCTATATGGGGTCAAAGGGATCATTTTTGGACTACTCATTAATGGATGTAATGAACGCATACAAACCCAATTTGAGTAAGATCTATATGACAATTTGGATCTTATGGCAATTTATGTCGATTTCATATGGGTAATTTGTATGGGGGCTAGGTCTGAACATGGACCGATTCTCACCAATTTCAATAGCGCTCATCCCATGGCCGATAAAAGCTTATGTACCAAATTTCATCAAAATACATTCATATTTGCGACCTGCAGTTTGATTACAAGCTTTACATGGACACACAGACGGACGGACATTGTTAAATCAACTCAGAAAGTGATTCTGATTCGATCGGTATAATTAAAGATGGGTCTAGATCAAATATTTTTGGTTGTTACAAACAGCAGCACAAAGTCATTATACCCAAACCACATAGTGGTATAGGGTATAAAAACAACATATTCAAAACATTACTTCAACTGTCCATAGGACAGTACATAGGCAAAGAAGAAAAACGAAAAACCTGTATGAATGTATTTACTTACATTGTGTGTGTTTATGTGGAGACGAACTAAACGACTACTAAAACTCCAAAGAGGCAATTCAGTCAAACGACAGTAATCGTGTAGAGAGGTTGTCTTCAAAGCGGCGCGTTTAAGTAAAGTTGTTTTTTTTTGTAAATACAAAAAGTGTTTGTTTTAAATGCAATACAACAAAAGTGCAATTTTGTTTACAATGAAATTATTGAAAAAAATAAACAAACAAAACCTAAAATTTGATATTATTTAATGCAATTGTAATACAAAAACCAAATAAAAGTTGAGAAAACTTAAAAATACTATAAAATCTAAACCAAAAAAAAAAAAAAGGAAATGCAGTCATTTCAGTAATAAAAGTTGTACAAACAATTTTAAAAGAGAGAGCGAGACAAGAGAGCAGTGAAGTTTTAAAATTTGGACATTCTCCATTACTTCTTTGAGGGAAAATCTAAAAAAAATTTGTGAAAATTTTTAAATTATTTGGATATAATTTTGGAAAAATCTAATCTAAAAAAGACCTCCCGTTTTGTGTCACACACTTCGGCAAATTTCCCTCTCTTCTACTTTTTTCTAAGTGCAGAAAAAATAAAACTTTTTCTCTCCTAGTGTATTTGTTGTGTGGTATTAAGTTTTTTGTTTTTGGAAAATGGTAATGTTTTGTTAAAATTATTTCTTATTATTGAAACTGTATAAAGCAACCACACACACACACAAATTCGATAAAACGAAAACAAAAACCGGTTAATAAGCTGCTCCTCCAAAACATAAATTTTAAAAATACCAACAAAAATTTATGTTGCTGTATTATTTTTTTTTTATTTTTGTGGATACAAAAACAAAAATCAACGATCATAACGAAAACGAAATTGTTTTTTTTTTCTGTTCATAAATTCCATTAACCAAACATACGAACCGTCTGAACAGATATAAAAGTTTAAATAACAAAAAGCACAATAACAACTACAATATTAGTAAAGTGAAATATAACAAATAGTGGCCCTTATGGAAATGTGAAAAAAAGTTTTAACATTAACAACCAACAAATCAGAAAAAATCTAAAAAACTACGGTATTTTAGAAATTTCTTTTATTGTACTAAAAAGTGAGTTTTTCTTTTAAAACTAAATTTATTTAGCTACCTAGTACTACTAAGTGTTTATACAAAAAACAGCATCGATTTGTAGAAAAACGAATTGTTAAGTTTTTATGGTGCATTTTTCAATTTTCTGGAATAATATTACTTTTGTTTTGATTCTGCTGTGAAAACATTTTCCTGTGGATTAATTTCATTTGTTTTTTTTTTCTGAGTACCTATACAATTTTGTCTATGGTAAGTGTTAATTTTTGTATTACATATTTTAGTTTTTCAATTATACATACTATAATAGTATAATAATGATCTATGAGAACTCTGATGTTTTATGCATATTTATGATACAATTAGCTTTTGTTTGAGTTTGTATAAATTTATATCTGAGTCATTAATTTACAATGCGTACGAAAATTTGCTTAAATTGGAATAACAAAATACAAACAAATTTTTTATTGTAAAAACAGGGTGCTAATAACAGTAGAACTCCGTTAATCTAATAATAGCATGTTCAGACGGCAAAATGAACCACTTGATTCGCTCTCTGAATCACGATTGCGAACCTTGGTGTTCAGACGAGTGTTCTTGTTTCATTTTGACCTTTATATTTTTTGTGTAAATATTTGAAGACATCCTTCTACACTTTACGTTGCACTATTTAATTTTTTCCATTTTTATTTGAATATATGTATGTATGTAAATATATACTTATTATTTGTTAAATGTTTCTATTTATTTTATTGCAGACATTAATTTTTTGTTTTTTCTTTGTTTATATATTTTTGACAGCTAATTCAGATAAACTAGCGATAATTTTTTATCAAAATTGGAAATGACAATTTTTCTAGGTTCACAACTAGGTTCAAAATGAATCAAGTAGGTTCGCTCTCAAAATTTTGTATGGCGAATCATGTAGATTCAATCATGACTCGGGCGCGAACCGTGAATGAGAGAGCGAACCGCGAATCTTGCTGTCCGTGTGAACATAGCATAAATCCCTATAGGTATAATCTAGTTTAGTTTTTTTTAAAAAAAATTTGTTATATTATCATGATTTCCACGTGAATTCTCTCCCAACACGCCTTTTTTCTTTTAACTGTGTCACACAGAACGATGTATGTATATAGAAGTTGCATATCCATAAAATCCAATGCTACAGGCATTGATGGTATAAATCCAAAGTTTTTGAAGATGATACTTCCGTCACTTTTGCCTCAAATTACTTATATTTTTAATAACATTATTACTACCAGCACTTTTCCTTCACGATGGAAAGAAGCTAAAATTTTACCAATACCAAAATCACCCACTGAATATCGACCCATAGCAATCCTACCATTCCTCTCTAAGGCATTGGAAAAAATACTACATAATCAAATTACTTCATACGTTAATGATAATCGGCTACTTACTAACAGACAATCTGGTTTTCGGGCAGGGCATAGCTGCATCTCTGCTCTTACTGATGTATCCGAAGATTTAAGAAAAGAAGTTGAAGATGGTCTATTTACCAGTTAGTATTGTTGGACCATTCCAAAGCATTTGACACTGTAGACCACAACATATTAATTCAGAAATTACAGAAAATAATGAATTTTTCTTCAACATCGATCAGCTTAATGTCATCTTATCTTACAGAATGCAGTGTGTGGAAACCCAGTCTGGAATGACAAATTTACTTTATGTAAAACGAGGAGTTCCGCAAGGGTCAATTCTTGAACCTCTTCTTTTTTCAATTTAGTCTAATGATCTTCCCAACCAGTTGTTGCATAGTAAGATTCGCTTGTATGCTGACGATGCACAATTATATATAAGCAACAGAAATGAAGGTGTTGAGGACTGTATCAGAAAATTGAATGAGGATCTTAACAGAGTTTTTCTTTGGGCCTCAAATGGATTAAGTTTAAATCCACGAAAATCTAAATGTATTGTTATACGCAAAAGGACTAGCAAAATTATAATTAGGCCAAACATACTTATAAATAATCAGCCGATTGACATTGTTGAAAGTGCAAAGAATAATAATACGCTTACTTGGTCTGATCATGTAAATGCAGCATGTGGCAGAACTTATTCTATGCTTAGAACACTCTGCCCCACACAATGCTTTACACCTATAAAAATTAGAATTTTACTCGCGAAAACATATTTGTTACCGATTCTAATGTATGGATGCGAGGTTTTCTCCTGTTGCGACTCAGAAAGTAAACGAACATTAAACGTTGTTTACAATAACATTACTAGATATGTATTTGGACTGCGGAGATTTGACAGCATTTCATCGTATTCGAAGAAACTATATGGTGTACAATTTGAGGACCTATTGAAAATACGTATTTTAATCTTTTTACATAAAATTATTATCGGTCGTGAGCCTGACTATCTATTTAATAGATTAAAATTCAGTAGATTTAATAGAACCAAAAATATAATTCAAATCAGGCATCATAGATTAATATCAAAATGGCAATTTTATATTAATGCTATTCGTCTTTGGAACATGCTACCAGTAAACATTTATATCTTTACCGGCAACGCACGTTTTTTTAAGAAAAAATTATTTGAGCTATACTCGTAAAAGTAATATATGTATTGTTTTTCTTTTTTTTTCTTCTATTTTTGTGTAATTTCTTGTCTTGTTTGTGTAATTTCGTGTCCGTATTTTTCGATCCACAATTTTTCATTCCAAAACGGTAACTGCATTAGATTGTAGCCACTCGACTACAATTTGTGTGTTTTGAGTCATTGTCTTGTTAGAACTTCCAGACCAGGGGGATATTTACCTCCGCGTCATTTAGAAATTACCTGTATCCAATTCCGGTTAGAGTACCTTTTGCTGCATGAATTGGACTTATTCCTTGGTCCGAAAAGCAACCTCCTACCTTAATATAGTCACTGCCAAACTCAAAAGTTTTATGTGTTTATTTTGGGTCTAGTCTTTATCCATTTCGTCGTCTTGCAAACGTTCATCAATCATGGCCTCTTAAATTAAACTTGGACTCATCTGAAAAGAGAACTGTATTCCAATTCCATCTCTAGCAGTTTATGTGTTCTTTAACAAAATTTATGCGAACCAGACGATTTTTCGCTAAAATTTCTTCACAGGACGATAACAACCACAATCAGCCGCAATTGCTCGTCAGGAAACAGTTAGAGCACATATTTTTCGTTTCAGATTGTTAATGACCTCTTTAGGTAGCATTTTTCAAAATTTTTTTTACTCTCTTGCTATTGAATTATCCTGTCTTTGACCCGTTTTACGGGGCCTGCCGCCTAAATGTTGATTCGTCTTGTTGATATCTTTTTTCCGACATTTCTTGATTATTTTTAAAATTATGGATTTATTCGTAGAATATTTCACACAGATTTTCTTCTGCGTAAGACCAGCAGTAAAATCATCTATTATTCTGGTTTTTAACTCTTCACAAAACTTTATTTCTAGCCGTTTTTTTTTATAAGATTATAACATTGAAAAATACAATTGGAAGAAAAGGTCAGAAGAATCATATTGGTCGTGGTCAAATTTGGTCTATATGTGTTATAATACACAAATTGCTCAATAATCCACAAATAAACAATTTGGGGTTATTGTTAGTTATAGCCCCCATAGGAAGCTGCTTCCCGATCTTCACTTAAATCTGTTAAATCACAAAAATCTTACATAGATTTTTCTCAAATTTGGCTTATACAGGTTGGACCATATAAGTTTTACATTTTGATTTTGTTATAAATAATAAACTCATATTTTTTGCATTCTGGTATTTTTATTCGAAAGTACAATTCTTACTGTTATTAATTTTATTCAAATGATTTTCCCACCTAGCTTTGCAGTAGTCCATACGATCAACCCAATTTTTCAGTACATTTTCGGCAGAATGAAGCTGTATTTTACCGACGACTGCGCCAATTTATTCATTCAGTGCCTGGTTGATTAGCGTAACACCCATCCTTAACAACTCCCTACAAATAATAATCCGAGGGGGTCAAATCGCAGCTTCGTGGTGGCCAATGCACACCGCCAAAACGGTTAATAATGCGATTTTCAAACTTGTCACGCAAAAGATCGATTGTTTCAAGGCTTGTGTGGCACGACGCGCCATCCTGTTGAAAGAAAATGTTGTCCAGATCCATATCTCACCGTTCACTGTAGCGCATTTGCGTTGCGCATCTTCGAAGAAAAATGGCCCAATGATACCGGAAACCACATATAAAGAGTGCTTTTTTTTGCTTAGATAGAACATACGAAAGGGTTAGCTGCCAAACGAACTGTCATACTGCCCCGACTTTTTGACATTTCTCATCAGTATACTCTAGCAAATCATCATAAATAGATTCACGCTTGAACAACGCTACCAAATTACCCAAATTGACTCTGAAAATCGTCATCGATTCGCGCAACATATAGACGACTTTTTATGGCGCACGTCCATCAGCGCCAGCTATCCGTCGATCTGTGGATAGATTTCATACCACATACTCTCTAAATGATGCAATAACACTAACATATAGAAGGAACGTGCGTAATGAAGAGAATATCACCGCTGTAAACGAAAGTTTGTAAGAAGATCCAAATTTATCGATTTGTCGTCGGTCGCAGGAATTGGGGCCCTGTCCATCCACTACGTGGAAAATTTTGCGCAAAGATCTTGGCTTAAACCCGTATAAGGTCCAGTTGGTGCAGGAATTAGAGCCACGAGACCATTATGTGCGTCGTTCTTTCGCCGATTGGGCTCTAGAGTAGTTGAAAACTGTCCGGATGTTTTATCGTAAAATTGTGTTCAGTGGTAGGGCTTCTTTTTGGCTTAAAGGGTTTGTTAATTGCCGCATATGGGGTGAGGCCAATCCACAACAGACCTACAGACTCCGTTACATCCAGAAGAATGCACCGTTTGCTGCGGTTCACACGGTGTTGGCATCATCGGATCTTATTTCTTCAAAAATGAAGCCGTAGCTCGCGTTACGGTCAATGGAGTTCGTTACCGCATCATGATCAATGAGTTTTGTTGGAAATTATGGATGACGGTACGGCGACCACAACCATCGACTTATTAAAATCAAAATTTGGCGATAAGTTGATTTAAATTGGCCTTAAAGGGCGTGCGATTTGGCACCCCTCGATTATTTCCAGTGGGACTACGTAAGTCACTGCAGATAAATCGGCAACAATGCTCGAAAAAGTGGCCCAAAATTGGACGTCCAAAATGAGCTCGTCAAGAACACCCATGTGCCCATAATCATTTTCAAATATTAATGCCATGATCTTTCGAATAAGAACATTTTTTTTTTTTATATTAAAATTTAATTTTTTGTGTTACTTTTTACAATTTCAAGTTCTATCGGGCTTAAAAAAACACCCTAATTTCTTGTCATAACACAGCTGACATTAGTGAACTTTTTCTTATCCGTAGGCAACATATTTATAATAATGTCACTCAAATTTCGTTTATGGTTATTTTCTATTCCCAATTAGTTGGAACTAAGACCTTTGCTCTAAACTCATGGTATACTTATTCAATTGGGTATCGTATAATTTTCTGACTTGTTTTGTTGTATACTTATGACCGCAAGAGAGATAAACACTTTTTCTGTACTTTTCGATACATTTATCACTTATTAACGTACTGTAGTTGCCCGGCGACTCGTTAAGTACTTTTTTTTCCACTTTTTTAACATTGTCGAAATTGATAGTGATGAATATTAAAAGCATGATTACGAAATACTGTCTTTTGCACACGTCCAACAAAATTTAACGCAAAATTGATCGATTCATTTATTTTTCTTTAGTCTTCATTCAGCAAATACTGAACGCTTATTTTCCATTCAAAATTTCACCATCACAAAGGAAAGTAATTACCTCCAAAAGCAAAAAGAAAAAAATATAACAATGTAACAGCGACAATAATCCGCTTCCATAACAATATACACATAATCATCTTAAAACTACCTTTAAACATGTTTCTGGAACAAAAAAAAAAGCAATTGATGTTTTGTTCCTCAAATAAATACCTGTAATGCATTTTCAGTAATTGTTGCTTGTAACGCAATCATACGAGTATTTATCCAGTTACTGAATGGAATCGAGTTCAGTTGAGTGGAGTGATCATACACATATTTAGCCAGCAAATAAAAAAAGAAATGATTCAATTGCTGGGATACATATGTATGTACATACTTATTCAATTGGCTCTGTAATTTGTATAAAACTGTATGTATTTTTACCCAGTTGGAAATATTATTCTAGCAAGTCGTATACTGCATATGACATGTGACAATATATTTCTATTGTTTTTTTTTATGAATATCAACAATAATTATGTAATCTGTTTACCGCTGTTTGAAGGCGCTACCCAAATTAAATTTTAATATTCTTTTTAAATTTCTTGGATTGTTTTCTTGTAAAATTGAGAAGTGGTGCAGCTTAACTAGTTTCAAAAAATATATGAGTTCTTAAGAAATTCATGAGCTTGAACAGTTTCTAATTTTTTTTTAGTAAAATCAATCAATTTTGTCCTCGTGTAGACATTTTCTTTAAAAGCCATAAAAAAAACTAATATACGATTTTATTGCGCACGTTAGATTAAATGTTAGATTAAAACGGTTGGTGACATTAATAAGGAGATCAAAGACTTAAGTGCAAATCAATTTAAAAAAGGACCCACCAATAATTGTCAGATTCCACACTGTAGCCCAGCAAAAAAAATGAGGTCATTCTAAAATAAACACTTTTCTGTTACTTCCGAAGGACCAACTAATATATGTCAATAAAATTCTTATTATGGAGAAAACTACACTCTCAAAAAATCTTCACAATATGAAATTGAAAGGGAGATCATACAAATTAATATTGGGATTTACAAATTGCTATAAGAAAAGGTACCTTTTTAAGAAAAGGGGTACTTTTTGAAGAAAGTACTTTTCTGAAAAAAGATTTTTTGTAAGAAAAGTTACCTATTTGAGAAAATGCTCTTTTTAAGAAAAGTTACTTCTTGTAGAAAATGCACTTTTTTTAAGAAAAGACAATTTTTAAAAAAGGTACATTCTTAAGAAAAGGTGATTTTTTAAGAAAAGTTATATTTTTTGAGAAAGTACCTTTTTGAGAAAAGATACAATGACACTTGTAAAGAAAATTCAATTTAAAGCAAAGGTACTTTTTTAAGAAAAGATACTTTGTAGAAAAAGGCACTTTATAAAAGATACTGTTTTAAGAAAAGGTAATTTTTAAGAAAAGGTCAATTTTTAGGAAAACTTAATTTATTAAGAAAAGGTAGTTTGTTCAGAAAATTCAATTTAGTAAGAAAATGTACTTTTTAAGACAGTGTACGATTTCAAGAAAATTTAATTTTAAGGAAATGTACCTTTTAAGAGAAGGCACCTTTTAAGAGAAGGCACTTTTTAAAAAAGGTACTTTTTTAAGCAAAAGTAGTTTTTGTAGAAAAAGTACTTTTTTAATTTATTAAAAAAAGGTAGTTTGATCAGAAAATTCAATTTATTACGAAAATGTACTTTTTAAGAAAATGTACGATTTCAAGAAAATGTACTTTTTTAAGAAAATGTACTTTTTAAGAGAAGGCACTTTTTAAAAAAGGTACTTTTTTAAGAAAAAGTACTTTTTGTAGAAAAAGTATTTTTTTGTAGAAAAAGTACTTTTTTAAGAAACTGTTATTTTTTAAGAAAAAGTACTTAAAGTACTTTTTGATAAAAGGTACTTTTATGGAAATTGTACTTTTTGAAAGATGATACTTATTTGAAAAAGGTTATTTTTAAGAAAAGGTAATTTTTTATAAAAGGAACTTTTTTAGGAAAAGGTACACTTAAAAAAAAATATTTTAAAAAACAGGTTATTGTTTTGATAATTCAATTCGGCTTGAGGTCCAAGAAGATTAATAAAAATAATAAGCGAAACTTATTTTTGATTTTTATTTTCCTTTTTATTGTATCCAATAAAAAAAAATATACATACATTAACCATAAACACATCTTTTCAAATATATATAAAAAAATAAACAAAATATTACATTTAATTTTGTTGATAAACAAAATAAAAACAATAAAAATACAAAAAAACAAAAATCTATCCTATGCCCTTTGCATATATTTTAACTACTAAACTGCAATTGTTGTTCTTTTGTGTTTGTTTACTATTTGCCTGTCCGTGTCTTGTTTGTAGTTTAATCTCTTATTTGTTGGAACGTCAATTATATGTAGCCTCTCTAACGTATATCTCCTTGTGTAATTGTTCTCTCCTTGTAAAACTTTTACGTCGTCAAAGTTGGGTTTGTGTTGTGTTAAAGCACAATGGGCCGCAAGTGCTGTTTTTTTGTTCAATTGGTCTGTTTATTGCCTTTAGGTCAGATTTGTGCGATGCTATTCTAGATTTCAGTTTAGTCTTTGTAGTACCAACATATACTTTGTTGCATATGTTGGACCCGTCTCCGTTGCATCCAATTTTGTAGATGACATTTGATTTTTCACCTTTTTATAGTTTGGATTTTGTCTTGCTGAATAATTTGTTTAATTTTGTTTTAAATGTTAATTGCAATTTTTCTCCGTCATATATATTTGAGTTTTTTAATCTTTCGGAAAACTCTGGAATATAGGATATACTTTTATATATTTTTGGTGGTTCGTCATTATATTGTTTTTACTTGTATTTTTAATCAGATCTTCTATCGTTTTACGAGGAAATTCGTTCTTTATCAATATTTCCGTTATAATCTTTATGTTGGCGTCGTGGAATTCGGTGTCACTTATGTTGAGAACACGGTGAATAAAATTTTGAGCAGTGTTCATTATAGTACGTCTTGGCATCGTCCAGATGCTGTCGGTTTTTGATACCAGTTTAATTTGAGCTGGTTACCTTTTATTATTATAATAGAGTCTAAATATGGTAGACTATTATCCTGTTCTACCTCCATTGTAAATTGTACTTGTCGATTGAATGAGTTGAGGGTTCCAATTGTATCTTTTATAGTGTCTTTCTTCACAATAGCAAAAATGTCATCTACATATTTAGTGAAAATCCTAGGTTTCGTATTCATTTTAGCAATTGATGTGTCTAATAATTTTTCCATTACAATATCAGCTATAACGGGAGAAGCTGGAGAACCCATTGGCATACCTTTTAGCTGTTCATATATATGTTCTTCATATTTAAACAGGTTATTTAAAAAAAAAAGTACTTTGAAAAAAATTACTTGTTAAGAAAAAGTACTAAAAAAAGAGAAAATATTTTCGAAAAAATGGTACTCTGGATAAGAAAGGGTTCCTTTTGAGAAGTTACTTTTTACGAAAAGGCATTATTTAAAAAAAGTTATTTTAAAAAAGTACTTTTTTAAAGAAAGGCACTTTTTTAAAAAAAGTACTTTTTAAAAATGGTACTTTGTTAAGAAAAGGCGCCTTTTTACGAGAGGTTTTTTTTTACGGAAGGTGTTACTTTAAGAAAAAAAAGTACTTTTTTTAGGAAATGTACTTCTTTTTAAGAAAAGGTACTTTTTTAAGAAAAGGTACTTTATTAGGAAAAGACATTCTTTTAAAGAAAATGGTGAGCTGAAGGCCTGCGCTGCCATTGCTCCCTCGCAATTAACATATAATTTTTAATTATAGAGTTAATGTAATAAATAAATAAATAAAGAAAATGTATTTGTTAACGAAAATGTATTTTTTTAAAACAAAGATACCTTTTCAAAACCGATTTTGATCATTTCAAATAGAAAACAGCTCAGATAAATATCAAATATATTCGCCCAAAAAGAGTAACCCACCTGATCTATGGGATGTTCGATTGTAATTTCCCCATGGGGACATTGCTATATCAACTCCACTTGTTACAAGGATCCTGAGTTTATGTATGTATGTACATACATATATATTTATGATGTGCATATTTTTGTTTCTAATTATGACATAGTGACAAACTGATAGATAGCCTCTGCATAGTGGTGTGTAGGGTATACAAGTTACATAAAAAATAAAAAAAATATATGGGGAAAGGTACAATTGTGTTTAAATAGGACGAACTCTTTTAAAAGACAACTTCCGTTCTACAACAAACCCAAGTTAAATTTATTGATGATGCTTAAACTTTTCACCACATCCGGATACCAAGATATTAACACAAACTCAAATCAAATTTGACCAAGATACAAGTCTTTCATTTACGTTCAATAAGGAAATATATCGACTTTAAAAGTTCTAATCACTACAACCGGCTTTAATACGAGAAATTACCTACTGGGTCCTGACTAAATAACAAAAGCAATAATGTATAGAAGAACTTCAACTTTTTAGAATAAATAATACTTAATAACTCGTATGCATATATTGCATGTACGAGAATGTATGTACATACATACATATGTCTGTATTTATTTATGTTGTTTCTTTTTTTTTTCATACATTCAACAATTGAAACAGGTGCATAGAAGCTTTTATGTTTAAGGGGTAAATAATGTAAGAAATATGCATAACAAGTATCATGATGTATGACAATGAGTACTCGCGTATGTGGTCGAGAGTGTTTAATAAAAAAAATTATTTTTATTATTGTTTAGTATTGAAAGAATAAGTTTTTATATTATGCGACGTAAATTTTTACCGCTTTTTTTTTCGAAATGACCTTGTTCCAATAAAAAAGGTTGTTCATAATAATTGATCATACGGGTACGTTTTAGATAAAATGTTGTTAATCGATATGAGGTAAATTATATAACAAATACAAAAACAAAAAAAAAAAACTAATTGTGGTAGGCCAATTTTCATTAAATATTTACACAACTAAACAATAAATTGTGATCAAAGAATAGAAGTAAAGAATTATTATTTGATCTATTTTTATACGCTACATATCGGGATGTTGGTATACTTTGGTCATGCCGTTTGTTGCATTTATATTTTGAAAGTCTGGAACCCTTTCATAGAAAAAATCCTTAAAAATCTGTTCAAACTCTTAGCTTTATCGAATATTAATTCATGTGCATATTTCAATTTAGCTAAGTTTTGTTTTGAAAACTTCTTAAATCCTTCTAAAAGCTTCTGGTTATTTTGTAATAAATTGTTTTTTTTTTGTTCTTACCAACCTCATTCATAATACTGTCATATAGGAGCTTGTAAGAATGAACAAAATGTTACCCATGTGTAATTATATTTTGGAATTCTCGTTTTTTTCGTTGCTATTGCTGTTGTTACTTTTGTAATTCATGTTTTTTGTAAATGTTGGAATTATTTACAAACATCAACAAAGCAACTGTTTAAAACAGGGACTCCCAATTACCGTCTTTAATCGGTCATGGTAAGAACATCAATTTGAAAAATCGGGGGACCCCTTAAAGTACATACAGTGAGTGACAATACAATGGAAACTTTAAACAAAATATATTTTTAAGACTTGTACGGTCAATACCAATAAATTGGTTCACAAAATCAACTTTTTTTTATTAATTTAAACATCTTTATGTTTTATTTATAAAAAAGAAAACATATTAAGATAAAATAGCTTATCTTCATTAAAAAAAAAATAAAACTTAAAAGTATTAATTTGTATGCCCTTGATAAAACAATGGAAACCTGTAGTAATTGAAAAGTTAATAATTGAAAAGTTTCCCTCTATTTTTGGTTTAAATATTTTGTTACGTGCCCATCCTTTATGAGATCTGTCTTGTTTGTATAATTTCGTGTCCGTATTTTTCAATTTACAATTTTCCCTAGAATTTCTCTGGGATTGAGATCTGGTGATTGGGCTGGCCATTCGACTGTGGCCAACAGGTTACAACTTTGAAGTTGTGTTTTGGGTTATACATAAACTGACCATATTTTTTTTACCTGAAAACGGGACATCGAATAATTCTGATGGGTTAGGTTATATGAAATGGAAATGCATAGATAATAAAGGGTCCGCCAAATAAGTTTTTTTTTTTTGAAAATGCTATAAAAAAAACTACTGAATATTATCTCAAATTTCTTTTTTTATATGAAAGTACAATCTTTCCGGTTAATAATGGAAAATAATTTCATTCAAATGGCTGCCTCGGCTGGCCATGCGGTAGCCTACACGATCGGTCCAATTTTTAAGCACATTATCGATTGTGTGCAGCTGTATTTTACCAATGGCTTCACGAATATTGTCCTTTAAAGCGTCAATTGTCTCTGGCTTGTTGGCGTAACACTTATCTTTGAGGGCACCCCACAAATAATAGTCCAACGGTGTCAAATCGCAGCTCCGAGGTGGCCAAACGACATCAGCTCTGCGGCTGATAATGCGATCTTCAAAAACAGGGCGCAAAACATCGAAACCAAACCATTGAAACCAAATGTTGCCAATATCATCCTCTTCAATTTTTGTGAACAAAAATTCGTTCAGCATGGCCCGATAACGATCGCCATTGACTGTAACGGCCACTCCTTGCTCATTTTTGAAGAAAATGGCCCAATTATACCTCTGGACCAAAATCCGCACCGAGCAGTGGCTCGTTTTGGGTGTATCGGCTTTTCAATGTATGCGTGCGGGTTTTCTGTGCCCCAAATGCGACAATTTTGCTTGTTTACATACCCGCCAAGATCAAAATGAGCTTCATCTGAAAAGATGATTTTTTTTTTTGGCAAAATTGGCATCGTCTGTAAATCGATCGCAGGCCCACTTAGCGAAATTCGTCTCAATGATGCCTCCGAAATGTTCAATTCTTGAGAACGATGGTGAATTGAATGTTTTGGCTTTTCACGCTTTGGTTTAGCGATGAGGATGCCAGTTTCTTTCACTTTTTTCTCAAGATAACGAACATACGGAGCTGACGGTGCTTCTCTTCCAAAATCCGTACGCAATTTTCGCACACATTCTGCAACATTACCATGATTTTCAAAGTAATGTCGCAATATTTCTCAGCATTGTTCAAGCGTATACACAACCATATTCGTTCAGCGGAAGGATAAAACTAATTATCTGTCAAATCAGACATGAGCTAAGTGTTACCATTCACGAAATAAGCACTAGTTGAAAAAAAAAAAAAAACGTTAGATGGCGGACCCTTTATAATAAGATTTTATTTGTCCATTTTTTATTTAACGTTGCACTACAAAAAAATTGTTTATACATTATTATATTTTTCAGAGGCACAAAGGTGACGATATTAAATATGTGTGGAATTCTTGGCAGGATTTTTTAATATTCACTTTAATAATTAACATAGCCTTAAGCCTGTCCACAACTTATTCATCAAAGAAAATACACATTCAACCGGCGCATTTGTACCAGGCAAACATAAAATATATTCAACCATAATTTGAAAATTTGCATGGTTTATGTATTTGCTTCTAAAATACTTAAATACTTCCATCCAACAATTTTCCGTAGAAATATTTTGTTGATACCATTCATCAATTTTCGGCGATGTTATGTTTTTTGATACGAGTGAATATTCATCGAATACTTCCGTATCTTTATTGCAATCGATATGTTCTTTTTCGATCAATATATCTAGAACTTTTTGAACATCTTCCCACTGTGGTACTTCTGTTAAATTTGACCAATGAATTTTTTGCTAAATCTTTGTTATAAACAGTCCATTGCTCTAAAAACTCTCGACTAGTTTTATAAAATTCTTTAGCCTTAATTTTCACGACATTCTCGTCAATATCGGTGTAACCATCTTAATTTAATTTTTCAAGTAAACCACGGACTGAATATGGAAGAAATTGAGTTGTCTCTTTCTGAAACAAATTCTCATTTAATTTGTTAATTTCACTTGCTGCTTCAATTTTTTTTTGGCAATTTATACATTACAAGTTTCTACAGCAGCTGAGGAATCCAAGGGAGGCGGACACACAGAAAAAAAGGGGTGACATTTATAAAAATTATAGTAAAATTTTACAAAGTTTTGTGGTAATTATACGACTACATAAAATTAACTATAAATTTTGTTTCACCCCGTCAATTTAAATTTTTTTAAGTCTTTTTAGTGTCTAAGCAAATCTGACTCAATACGATAAAATTGATTAAGTACAAAAACATCATTATATAAAAAAAAACACTTACTCTATTTTTGTCTCTTGTGTTTCGTAATATATTTATTCATACTAGCAAATTCCAGCGCTCGAAATTCGAGTGCAATTTCTAGGCAGCTTGGTTTTTCAACTTAGCCAATTCATACACTAACACTTTTATGGTTTATTATTATTGTGAATGAAGATAACAAACTCATTAACACATTAACAAATTTAATAAAAACAACATAGCATATGTATAATTTTATGTATGTGTTAATAGCAACTTTAAATGCAATTTACTCAAAATAAAGGAAAAAATAAAAAGATCTGTAAATCTGCAAAATGGCTAAAAAGAAATTCCTTTCAAATAATATGCTATTGGTCAAAATCGGGATAAAACGGTAGAACAAAACATCGGTCACAAGAAATCGCCTAGTCTATTAATATTATAGATTTATTCATATTCTGCAACAAAAGAAAGAAGAGAAGATGATTTTTGTATTGCTCCATTTCAGGTTAACCAAGCAAATTTATAGAACTGCAATTTCCATTTTTTGCATTGTTTTTTTTGTTTTTTTTTTTTGTTTTATTTTGATTATTTGTTTGACGGGCGACGCACAGTGGCAAACGAGGTTGCAAAAATTAAAATTTTCATGTGCGCCGACGAAGTTTTGAATAAACCCATGTTATAGGAAACTTTTCAACGATTTCAAATATACTACTCTTAATAATATCACATTTTTAGTTTAGAAGATATAACCGTTCAAAGTTGACCGACTTTCGGTTTGCAAAAAAACACACAATTTTTAGTCAATTTGTTGCGATTTCAGGTGTAATATCACGAAAAATAGGTAACGAATCGCCTTGTTTTTTGTTTGTATTGATTGATGTATTTATTAAATGTATAATGATAAAAAAAAATTAACTGTTTGCTTTGTGTTTCTCCTGGTAAATCACTATTTAAAAATTATCCTTTTTTTCACTATTTTTCAACTTTGACGGAAAATAAAAAAAATCGATATTTTTCTATATTTGCCATATTTGCAAAACATGTTCTTTGATTATTTCTTTACATAATTCAAAAGGTTTTATCTGCCCGTACGTGCCCGTTTGGTTTCTAGAGGTAAAAAAGGTTAAAAAGACATGGTTGCAGAAATTGTATGGCGTGCATCTCTTACACGTTTTGACTGACAGTAGTTTGATCTAATAGTTTGAAAATTGCATTTTAAGTCGGTTGTCTACCTGTGAGCCTCTGCCAAAGTCTACTCCCAATATTCTGTTACAGACACAGGATGCACAAAAAACTACTCATTGAAGTTCGCAGGTACGCACCTCACATAAAAATTATGGAGTTCTTGCTAAAACTGGCGTATGCCCTACCACAAGAGGAGGAAAACTTCGATGAAGATACATCAATAAAGGATAAGGAAAAGATCAGAAAGAAGCAAATACAGGATGCTTTTTTTAAACAAGTTGGACTAAAAGTAGACTGTCCCAAGCACGGATACGGTAACTCAAACGATGGAAACACTTCTAGGAGATTTTTTGAAAATGATGAGGCAGTAACTAGAATCACTGGAATTGATAATCAAATCGTGAAAAGATTGGGAACGATCTTGAATGTTTTCAACTGCAAAGAAAATGTCAATTCTACAAAATATGGAGAATATGCATCGAAAACTGCATCTCTTTTAGCAGAAATGTATCCACAGAAGAAGTTGACCCGACCGTCAATAAAATATTGGCGCATGGCAAAGATATAATTGAGTACCTGTCTTTGCCAATTGGAGAGCTTTCTGAAGAAGCACAGGAGTCTCTTAACAAATTTTATAAAAAATATAGATTGCAGAACACATTCAAAGCATCAAGGGCAAGGCAAAATGAGGACCTCTTCAACATGTTGGCAGCATCTTCCGATCCACTTATTTCTTCCCTGCGGCATGTGAAGTCACGAATAGAGTTAGAAAATAATGATAGTTTAGAAATGGTTAGTCTTTTAGATATACCTTCTCTTACGAATTGTGATGAATATTTTACAGAAAATTGAAAAAATAAATTTAAAAAAAGAAGTAATTTTTTTTAATTTGTTGGGTAATAATTTAAAACATAAAACCCTAAAGAAAAAAAAATAAAAACAATCTAAAAATGTAAAAATAATTTTTTTTAGTTACCATAAAATTGATTTTTCTACAAATTTTAACTTTGATAACCCATACGTAGGCCCCTACAAAGCGTAGCACCCTTTCCAAACACTCATTTCATAGGCTGAACAGTTATCTATCATATGCTGTTTAAACTGTTCAATTATGTTATTCGGTTCAAAAGATATGATTTTTGCAACGAAAAAACTCAAATGGTGCCACTGTGCGACGTACAAGTAAAACGCAACGTATTCTTATTTTGAGAGGGGGTTAAATTTTTTATTTTTTGCTTTTTAAGAACATTAATTAAGTTTATGTATCATGAATTGATTCAACCAAATTCATAAGAAATTAAATTAAATCGTTTTAAATATTTTTTAAATGAAATTATTTTTTAGCTGACTTGTGATGTATTTTAAAATACATATGTATATAAAAAAAACTATCTTTGACGAATTTAAAGATTTGTTCTTACAGCTGAAAACGGGACCTTTTTGCGTCCCCGAGTTATTGTCGGGAACAACGGGACAAAGTAGCTGAAAACGGGACGGTCCCGTTCAAAACGGGACGTATTGTCACGTTAGTTATACATGTCATTCCCGTGTTCGAGCAAGCATGTTGCCATCTGTCTTCGGAAACTTGACATATGTAGCTGTAACTTATAAAGCTGCTCACTCGTCCTTGGCGGTATGTCAGGCGTGTGGTCTATATCATCCGCATGAAGAGTTCTTCCATAAGTTGCTTGTTTATTGGCCAGTAACAAACCCCCCGGCAATGCCCCGGCACCTAGATGAATATCAAATTTGAATGTCCCACTTTCTCGTTCATAGACACCCAATATCCTTGGACACCCAATATGGTGGCCACACCTTTAAGGCATTTGATAACCGTTTTGATAGTCGGTGAAGATACAGATATTCCTGTATTATATCCATGATTCCATGATTCCAGTCTAAAATATGCTACACAAATAGTAAAAGCCTGTAGAGTATTCGCAGCTCTCTAGCCATTCTGATCGATATGGAATCCTTATGTTCAGAATAATGTTTCTAAAGTCGAACATCACTGTCCAGATATGGTCTAAAATATGGAAACACATTATTTACATTTAATAATTGCTTTCCTATTATGAATACAAATTCCTTCGGAACAAAATTCGATGGGTGAAAATAGTTATTTTCAATGCACTTGAATATATCGATTTAGCGATATACGTCCGTCCGTCCGTCTGCGTGTCCATGTAAACCTTGTAATCAAACTACAGGTCGCAAATATAAAAATATTTTGATGGAAACCGGTTCATGTTCACACCAAGACCCCATACAAATGATCCCTCTGAGATTGACTTAAATTGCCATAATATCCAAATTATCATATAGATCTCGGTCACATTGGGTTTGTGTATTTTCATTACATCCATTTATCAGTGGTCCAAAAATAAACCTTATAGGAGAATTCTTCGTCATAGCCCCCATATGAAGTTAATTCCCGATCTTCACTAAAATCTATTAAAAATAAGAATATTACACTGATTTTTCTTATTTAAATTGGATCATAAATGGCCTAAAAGCTAAAAATTTTTGAGTGAAATTAGTATATTTGCTACGATTTCATATGAAGTAGCTTTGGTAGAAATCTTGATTTTTGACTTCAATAAAAAAATAAATAAATTAATTAAAATTTTGTTTCACACCTTTGAAATTGTGAAAAACTTTGTCATTTAAACTTTTTTCAACACGATTTTTTTTCAAAAATAATCGAATAATTGGAGGCCAACTGACGGGTCCATTTTTCGAAATCAACTTATCGCCAAATTTTGATTTCAATAAGTCGATGGTTGTGGTCACCGCGGCCGTATGGAACGTAGCGCCATCCTGTTGAAACCATATCTCGCCCGTATCCATGTCATCCATCTTTTCAACCAATAAATCATGGTATTTCGAAATCATGCATTTAATATTTGTCACTATCAATTTCAACAAGTCTCCGGACAAGTACAGTACGTTAAGAAGTGATAAATGTATCGAAAACATACTGAAGAATTGAATATCTCTGTTGAGGTCATAATTATACAACAACATAAGTAAGAAAACTATACGATACCCAATTGAATAAGTATACCATGAGTTTAGAGCAAGGTTCTTAGTTCCAACTAATTGGGTATAGAGAATAAGCATAAACGAAATTTGAGTGGCATCTATACTCTTAATAGGTAAGGCGATTTCTTGTTACTGATGATTTGTTAAACAGTTTTCTCCCGATTTTGACCAAACGTATCTTATTTGAAAGGTATTTATTTGTAGCTGTCCACCAGATTTACAGATTTGCACCGTCTGAAACATTTTTTTGAGTGAAATGCATTTAAAGTTGCTACTAAAACATACATACAATTATACAATGCTCTGTGTGTGTTTATTAAATTTGTTAGTGTGTTTGTAAAAGAAATGAGTTTTCTTCATTCACAATAATAATTGTATTGAATTGAAAAATAATGTTGGACATAAACCATTCACAGTAATAATTGTGTTGAATTGCACTCGAATTTCGAGGGCTGGAATCTGCTAGTTATTATAAATATGTTCGTATCCGCTTCTAACTCGGCCGATCACTGCCATATTTAGAAAAGTCAATTAGTTTTAGCAAAATCATATACAGGATGGTTCCTCTAGTGTTTGCTTTTTGAACTACTGATAATTTTGAGTATGGCAATACTAATGTCAGCTGTGTTATGATAAGAAATTAGGGTGTTTTTTTAAGCCCGATAGAACTTGAAATTGGAAAAGTAATACAAAAAATTAAATTTTAATAACATAAAAATGTTTTTATTCGAAGTATCAATGCATGGCATTATTATTTGAAAATAATTTTTGGCACATGGTTGTTCTTGACGGACGCATTTTGGATGTCCAATTTTGGGGCACTTTCAGGCACGTAGCGCCATTCTGTTGAAACCAAATCTCGCCCGGATCAATATCATCCATAGTTGCAAACAAAAAATCATGAATCATGGTGCGGTAACGATATCCATTGACCGTAACGCAAGCTCCGGCTTCATTTTTGAAGAAAGAAAGTCCGATGATGCCACCATCGTGTGAACCGCACTAAACGATTAATTTTTCTGGATGTAATGGAGTCTGTAGGGTCCTATGTGGATTGGTCTCACTCCATATGCGGCAATTTTGTTTATTACAACACAATTTTGAACACAATTTTGCGATAAAACATCGGGTCAGTTTCCAACTGCTCTAGAGCCCAATCGGCGAAAGAACGACGCACATGATGGTCTCTTGGCTTTAATTCCTACACCAGCTGGATCTTATACTTTGCGCAAAATTTTCCACGTGGTGGACGGACAGTGTCCCAATTGCTGCGACCGGCAACGTATCAATAAATTTGTAGCTTCTTCCACACTTTCGTTTACAGCGGCGATATTCTCTTCAGTATGCACATTCCTTTGATGTCTTGGTGTTATTGCATCATTTAAAGAGTATGTGTTATGAAATATATCTACAGTTCGAGGGCTGGCTTATTCAGATGGACGATTATGTGCGCCATAAAAATCACGAAGTCGTCTATAAGTTGCGCGAATCGATGACTGATTTTCGAAATAAATTTGGATAATTTGGTAACGTTATTCAAACGTGAATCTATTCTTGTTGATTTGCCAGAGTATACTGATCAGAAATGTCAAAAAGTGAGCGCAGTATGACAGTTCGATTGACAGCCAACCCTTTCGTAAGTTCTATCTAAGTAAAAAAAAACATTTATTTTCCCATTAAAACATTTGTTTAAATATTTAGTGAGAAATATAATTGTCATCGTGAAAATTGTATTCACCTCAAACTATTATTTGTAAAAAAATTTTATTTATAACCTCAAAGTTTGTTTTTTTTTAATAAAAAATTGTTATTCACGAAAATGATTATTAAAGAAACATAAAACGACATGCCATTTGAGAAACTCTGTTTCATAGTGCTCTCAATACGATAAAGTACATTTACAAAACACTTACCTTAAGCGGCTGCAAAAAACAAAACGATCAGAGTTTGAAGCCAACATTTGTTGGGGGGTAAAACCGCTTTAAGACATTGCAATGATTTTTTGTTTTTGAAAATTTTTTTTTGTTGTTTGTTGTTAAAAATCGAAACACTTGCCAATAGCCACCGCCTTCCGAACTCCTCTGCTGTTGTTCAAAACACACACACACGTACACAAATGATTGCACTTAACGCAATATACTACTCGCGTACTTGTTTAAACTGACTGGCAAGAGTCCATGGCAAAAAAAAAAAAAAGATATTTCTACAGAAACGATTTCTTATATTTTCTTGGCTTTGGTTAAATAATTTTGCTGTCTTTTTTTCGTAAATCTTGTCTTGAATGTGTGTGGCAGCAGCAGTAAGCCCCGTAGTACGAAAGAAATAAGTAGAACTTGGCGGCACAAGGGGAAAATTATTTAAAGGCAGCTTTTTATTTGTACATATTTTTTTTTAATGACTTAAAATAAATTTTTGTTATGTTAAAAATAAAAAATAAGTATTTTTATCACTTGGCTAAAGCAAGATTTATTTTTTTTTGTTTTTAAATTTTTCGCTAAATGATGGTTTCACTAACCACCATCAACTTTTCTTCTTCATGATTATAAACCCGTTAACAATTAAAATACTTACTGCCATGATTATTATGATCATGTGATGATAGTGATAATGATTTTTTTTGCCAAGAAAAGAAAAAAAACAAAAGAAAATTTATATTAGAGACATTTGTATTTATATTTATTTAAAAAGATTTTTTGTTTAATTTTATGTTTTTTTTCAAAATAAACATCTTTACAATTGTTAAGTATTTTGAGTTGCATGCAACAGGTTGCCAACTTGTTACTCGTTGCGTGTTTATTATGTATGCGAAACAGCTAGAAAAAGCTTCTGAGCATTCATTGTCTTCATTTGCTAACTGCTGGCTGACCATTTAAAAAGACTCACAACAGAGAAACATCTGTAAAGAAGTTGAAAAATATTTTTTAGATTAAAAAAAAAAATAATAAAAATAAAGCAAAAAGTTAATAAAAAAAAAAAATAATTGTTAATAGAAATAAAAATGCCGACTTGAAAGTAATTTTTTTTTAAATTAAATTTTAGCCTACAATAACAAATGTATATTTTTGTAAATCCAAAAATTTAATGACAGCTTTAATAAAAATGAATTTTGCAGAAAAACATAATAGTTTTTTCTTACTTATTCATTTGTTTATTTTAAATATAAATTATTTATATATTTGAATCAATAATTGTTTTTTTATGTTTGGTTTTAATTGACGTCAATAAGTTTGTGCATATTCCAATTGTAGCCGTAAAAAATTTAAACCATTTCCTTCCACTGTTCAACTTTTCGAACAGTAAGTTTGAGTTTTTATAACGGAAAAATATCAAAAATGTTTTAAAACAGTTTTCACAGGAAGTTAGTTGATGGGATCTGGCCATTAAAAAATTGCTTATTTTAAAAAACTCATTTGCCATTTAAAAAGAAGTACCAAAATAAAAAAAAATTAAGGAATACTAAAAATTAAATTCTGTAACAGTCAAAATTCAAAATTATAAGAACCGATGTTGTGTCAGACCATATGGTTGTCAGCAATGGAATGAACATCAACAGTCTGTCAAGAAAGTGTTAGTACATATTAAAAATTTTGTTGTTTTGAATTTAACGTTTAAAAACATAATTCTTCTGTTTTGTTGTTAATATATTTTTTTATTTTTCCATATTATTTATGCGCGTCGGCTTATTTAAGGCAGAGCAAAAATTCTAATTTATCGTACACTAACTTCTGAACTTATCAGTCATTTTTCATGGCATTAACTAGTTTTTGCACGTACTTGCTTTCAGATCAGTTTTGTTTTTAGGTTACCATTTGGCAGCGTTTTTTTTTTGTCAAGTGAACCCACCAGTTTTCCATTGGGTTTAGATCTGGATTTTGGGAAGGTGTATGGTGTATTTAACACTTTGCTCAGTTGCAAAGAAGCCAAGATCTTACCATATGAAATGCACTTCAAAATAACTATGTATTGTTGGTTAACCAAATCTATCCTATTCCCTTAGTTTTCAAAATTTTCAAAATTTTACAGTTGGAAATATATTTCGAATTTCAAATGCTTTTAATGGTTTTCAACATAATCTATTGGGTCCATCAGTATAGTAGAGAATCACTTTCGTCTATTCGCAGAATATAACGTCATCGTAGTAGTCATCAGGCTTGGGCTGTTTGCATTGCAGCAAAAGACAATACCAATTGTCTTTGCGTAGTATTGTAAAGGGAATACTCGCTCCTTTTCAAGACCTGTTCTGAGCTTACGTGCAAGGTTCCTAGTAAAAACCAATGAGTTTTCTTTCATGTACCTTCGTAAAATGCGTTCTATTCTCTTTGAAAACATTCGAGTCTACCTTCGTGTCCTGCGCGATTTACAATATTGAAAACCATCTGTCTTGTTAACCCTCCGATTAGTGAGTCTCCCATTGGTCTTAAAATAGTGGAAAGGGGGACCTATAATAAAAAAATAATTTTGATTGTTAATTTTGGATTAACAATGGAATGAACATCAACAGTCTGTCAAGAAAGTGTTTGCACATATTAAAAATTTTGTTGTTTTGACTTTAACGTTTAAAAACATAATTCTCCTATTTTGTTGTAAATATTTTATTTTTAATTAGTTATTTATAGTTCGGTTCGAGATCATGTATACATTTTCTAATACTAGAAAAGATAATACTTTTATGCAATGTAAGAGAAATTTGGAAAAAATTGAAGACAGCGCTAGATGGAGTAGCTACTTTCGAACAAAGCGACTTGTTCATCTTCAGCATCCTTCTGCCTATTGCTTCAACTCATGCTTAATCAACTATTTAACTCAACATTAGAAAGAAAAGATCATGAGAAATGTTTTTTCTTTCTTTTCATACGAGAGTTAGAACGAACAAGCAGAGTTTTTTCCAATTTATAGCTTTCTCTACATTTTATTTTTATTTTTCAATATTATCTATGTACAGTGCGCGTCGGCTTATTTGAGACAGGGAAAAAATTTTACTTTATCGTACATTAACTTCTGAACCAAATATTTTAAAGAGCGTACTTTTTTTATTCGAAAATGATATTTCATACATGTCCCAGCTTGTTTTGTTGATTTTAAATAAAATAAAAAGTAAAAAAAAACTATATTTCTACACTGATCATGGCATTAACTAGTTTTTGCACGTACTTGTTTTCAGATCAGTTTTGGTTTTAGGTTACCATTTGGCTGCGTTTTTTTTGTCAAGTGAACCCACCAGTTTTCCATTGGATTTAGATCTGGACTTTGGGCAGGTGTATTTAAAACTTTGCTCAGTTGCAAAGAAGCCAAGATCCTACCATATGAAATGCACTTTAAAATAACTATGTATTGTTACGTAACCAAATCTATCCTATTCCCTTGCTGGATATGGACCACTAAACCGTGGCAGCAAGTTTTCAAAATTTCACAGTTGGAAATATATTTCGAATTTCAAATGCTTTTAATGGTTTTCAACATAATCTATTGGGTCCATCATTATAGTAGAGAATCACTTTCGTCTATTCGCAGAATATAACGTCATCGCAGTAGTCATCAAGCTTGTGCTGTGTGCATTGCAGCAAAAGACAATACCACTTTTCTTTGCGTAGTATTGTAAGTAAAGGGTTTTTCGAGCAACTCTTGATGAATACTCGCTCCTTTTCAAGACCTGTCTTACTGAGCGTACCTGCAAATTTCCTAGTAGAAACCAACGAGTTTTCTTTCATGTATCTTCGTAAAATGCATTCTATTCTCTTTGAAATCATTCGAGTCTACCTTCGTGTTCTGCGCGATTTACAATATTGAAAACCATCTGTCTTGTTAACCCTCTGATTACTGACTCTCCCATTGTTCTTAAAATAGTGGAAAAGGGGACCTATAAGAAACAATTTTGATTGTTAATTTTGGATTATATAAAATAATTAAAAAGGGACAAGAAATGTTTTTTTTTTTTTAACAAAACCAGTTTGAGTGTGCAGGTATTTCAACGAGGCAGCAATGTAGAATGCTCAGAATAAACTGCTTTGTTGCAAGTAAGGCAATACGCTCTGGTTTTACGGCGGCGTCCGTACTCCACACGACATAACTGGCATGGCGGCCAATTTGAACGAGGCGCAAAAAAAGGTGCGGCTCCTGCTGTCGGTATTGCTACTACCTACAAGGACAAAAAATATTTAGTTTATTTAGTTTTTCCGCTTTTGAGTGTTTCAAAATTATTTTATTTTACCTTTACACTGAATACTTCCATAGCACTTCGAATCCTGGGATAGCTCGTTATACGTCCATTGATCGCTTTACACTGAAATCATCCATAGCACTTCGAATCCTGGGATAGCGTGTTCTACGTCCATTGATGGTTCGTCCTTAAATATTAGGCGGTGCTAATTGTGTCGTGAGCAATTGCAAAAATGAACATCGCTTATCGGTCGTTTTTACTGGCTTAATTTCCTTATCTATAATATTAATAGGCAAGGCGATTTCTTGTGACCGATATAAAAATTTTAAATACATACCGATTTGGACCAAACATACCCCATTTGAAAGGTATTACTTTTTAGCTGTCCACCATATTTATAGATTTGCAATGTTTGGAGCATTTTTTTGAATAAAGTGCATTTGAAGTTGCTATTAACTCTTTTTTTTTTTTTAGTTATTAACCAACACTCAGAGGATGCCCCCTACAGATGCAGTGTATTGTGTTGATCTCAGGAAAATAGGTTATGGGAAGGAGGAAAGAGGGTTTAGTGTTTGTGGATATATGATTTAAATTTAATTAGATTATAACTGTCAGGAAAGACCTCTGCGGGGAGTTTATTCCACATACGACTAGTTCGACTGAGAAACGAATTCTCTCTGTAATGCGTTGTGCGGTCAACTGGACAATAAACTATAAAAGGATGTGATCTACTAGAGAAGCGGGTAGAGCGAACCGAAACTCGGGCACTTGGAATAAGTTCGCTAATTTCAGAAGAACATCATTTCCCATGGTAGTATCTATAGAACAGTGATACACAACCAACATTCCGACGATGTTCCAATGAGTCAATAGAATTGGATACCCTACTGTCATTGATGAGCATCAACGCCCTCCTTTGCACACGATCCAGTAGCTCTAAAATAGACTTTGAAGCTCCTGCCCATATATGGGAGTTGCATTCCATTTTCGGTCGGATGTAAGTGGTATATATTTTAAGGAGATCAGAAGGAGTGAAGTAATTTTTGCACCGTTTTAGAAGACCAAGACACTTGAATGCTTCTTTCGCCACTTGAAAAACATGCTCGTTCCAACGAACAACTCATACATAAAACACATATTTAAGCTTCAAATAAAAAACTATACTATGAATTGTGAATTGGATAACATTGATTAGCATACCTTTAGGCTCTTATAAAATTTTTCATTAACAAACCCAGTTATATATCTTCTGTGTGTTCAACAGATCTATAATAGTAATAGGCAAGGCGATTTCTTGAGACCGATGTAAGTTTCACAGTTTTACCCCGATTTTGACAAAAAATTTATCATTTGAAAGGTATTTTTTTTAGCTGTTACCCAGATTTACAGATTTTCATCGTCTGGAATATTTTTTTGGAGTTATGATCGTTTAAAGTTGCTACTAACACATACATAAAATTATACAATGTTATGTATGTGTTTATTAAATTTGTTAATGTGTTTGTGTTAATGTGTTGAGTTTGTTTTCTTCATTAAAAATGAGTCGAATTGTGAAGCATACCTTTAGGGTCTTTATTGAATGAAAAAATATAATTTCCTAGAATTTGCACTCGAATTTCGACTGCTGGATTTATAATTGATTTATAGTATTTATAATTGAATGAAAAAAAATTGTTTTCCTAGAATTTGCACCCGTATTTCATGGGTTGGGCTCTGCTAGTATATGATAAATGCAGCTATTGCAGGTAATATCTACCATATTGTAGAACATTTTCAAGTGGCCAGCGGTTTGTTGATCGTTTGAAAGAATATGTGCTGCCAAGCATCTGATTTACGCCGGATTTATTTGCATTGTAATCCAGAACACTCATGGGCTACAACGCAAGTATAGTGCATTTTATACAGCAAAATTATCGGAACATTGGAACATTTGAGCGCAGTGATACATCGTAGAAGCCAAACTGGGCTGCAAACACAACGCACAGGGTTATCAGGAACTCACGTGGTACAAATGTTTTATTTGAGCGTACGCGGCACATTCAACGTGGCATGGTGTAAACTGTATAGTAAAACTCAGAACAACTATTGGAAGTGAGATTGAGTACTTGTTTCTTGAGGTGACTACGAAGGAAAGGAGGAAACTGTTGATTGGAAGTGTGTATAGGCCACATAGAGACATACAATTTGAAGTATTTATTAAACTTCTCGAAAATATTTCGGTACAGTACGAGGACATTGTCATTGTTGGTGATTTCAATAATAACCTACTAGTCAACAACCCGTTAATAGAGCCAATGCTTCTGCTAAATCTCGTTAACACCAACACACTTTCAGATCTTCCAATAGTTTGATAGACTTAGTATTTGTTAACCATTTTTCAAGAGTTCTACTATATCAACAGCTCTCCGCATCCGCATTTTCAATTCATGATATTTTATACTTTATATATGATTCCTGTGTAATAAAAGATGCTGCAAAAGGAATTCAGTTGGCGAAAATTTTCATCAGCTCTTGACAATCGATCCAAATGGAAAGAAATTCGCAAGATTGGTATAGGGCCTAAAAACACCTCACCTTGTAATGCTGATATTGATGTAAACTATCTAAATGATAAGTTTGTAAATAATAATGTGCAATCGCCAGTATCCAACATTTATAATGATTTATGCATTGTTCCCATTAAAAATCGTTGTAGTTTCCGTTGTGTAAACCAAGGTGTAGTTCTAGGAAGTTTCTCAGCCATAAAATAGAATGTTGTTGGTTTAGAGGAAATTAATCCTTTATTTTTAAAATCCCTAATCCCAAATCTCTTGCCTTTTCTTACTTATCTATTCAACATGATCCTTACAAAATCCGTATTTCCTGAAGGATGGAAACTCTCAAAAATTATCCCTATTCCAAAACAAAACAATGATTTCCGGCCTATTACAATTCTCCCCTTTTAATCAAAAGTAATGGAAAGTCTCATGTGCAGAAAAATGAATGCTTATCTTGATCAGAATAATATTTTGTCCGATTTCTAGTCTGGATTTGTGAAGGCAAGCGCTAACAGACGTGATTGAAGATTTATGAGCTGAACTTGATAACAATATGGTTTCATTTCTAATACTACTGGATCACGGCAAAGCTTTCGACACAGTAGACCATTCCATATTAAAGATTGTCAATTCATATCTCACTGGAATTTCACAATTTGTAAGTTTGAATGGTAAAAATTCAAATGCCCCTTAAAGTAAACAAGAGACTTTCGCAAGGATCCGTACTAGGTCCTCTTTTATTCTGTTTGTATAATAATGGCAATAGATGTAACTCACAGCAAAGTTCAAATGTATGCTGATGACGTTCAAATCTATAACAGTGCAGCTTTGAACAACATTCATTCGTGTGTGAATAATATCAGCATGTACAAATGGGCTTCAGCCAATGGATTATGCATAAATCCTTTGAAGTCCAAATGTATTTTTCTTTCAAAAAGTAAAATATCGTTAAATGATGATATTCAACTTTATATAAACAACGATACTTATTTTTAGAATCCTCGAAAAATCTGGGAGTGATATTCAATAATAAATTAACTTGGTATAACCATACAAATTCTGTCGTAGGACGCATATATGGAATGCTTCGAAATCTTTGGGTCGTAAAATCCTCAACCGCTTTTAATATACGTATGTTGTTAGCAAAAACGTATTTCATCCCCGTTTTATTATATGGCTCTGAAATTTATGCAAACTGTGATAGTAATGACGTTAGAAAACTCAAAGTTGCTTACAACAACATAGCTAGATATACGAGTATGTACAACAAAAGACGCGGTGAATCTATATCCATTTATTCATACTAGGAGATTCCAGCGCTCTAAATTCGAGTGCAATTTCTAGGAAGCTTTTTTTTTCAACTTAGCCAATTCACAAACCAACACTTTTATGGTTTATTATTATTATGAATGAAGATAACAAACTCATTAACAAACGCATTAACAAATTTAATAAAACTCACATAGCATATGTATAATTTTATGTATGTGTTAGTAGCAATTTTAAATGCAATTTACTCAAAATAAAGGAAAAAAATTTAAAAATCTGTAAAGCTGCAAAACTGTTAAAAAGAAATACACTTCAAATAATATACGTTTGTTCAAAATTTGGATAAAACGGTAGAACAAAGCATCGGTCACAAAAAATCGCCTAGCCTATTAATATTATAGATCAGATAAATCAAATGAGTTTTGAAGATCTTCTTAAATTTAAAAGCGTTTTTACACAAAATTATAACATCAACATTACCTATATACCTTTATAGAAGGATACAATTTGGTAGATCTATTCGTGGCAAAAATATAATCCAAAAAAGATATAAAAGCCTCTGGAACCTTCTTCCTAATCGAATTCAAATCATAAGCCACGCTAACAAGTTTAAACATGAGCTGTTCAAATTTCTTTGTTAAATTCTATTTCTCACCTAATTTCTTTTGTTTTTGATTAAATTCTTTACACATTGGTTACCTATAAATTAAATTTTTATATTTTTTCCATGTTATTGTTAAATAAGATTTATATTCTCATTACTCACTAGCACTATAATTTATAAGATTTTTGTTTTGTTGTGGTAGGTCATCAAATAAATAAGGAAATAAAATAAATAAATTCGAAATAAATAAACCAGAGCCTACGGTCAAGCTCGAGTAGTAAAATTTAACATTTTTAATGTTTGAAAGCAAACTACTACTCGGAAAAGCTCGACGCCTTTCCATACAAAAGTACGAAAATATTCACTTCATAGATATTTGACTTCATTTAAAAAATTTTTTTCCCAAAATACATGGTATGATTTTATATATTTTGAAGTCAGTTATACTGATTGATTAGCCTCCTGAAATATTAAAACATTCTGATAAAAACTATGGAGTGGGCTAACTACTACTCGAAAAAGATCATCCACTTTCCACTCAAATGTATGAAAATATGATCTTCGTATATGTTTTATGCCTATTTACAAAAAATTTTTCAAGCACACTTGGAAAAAGCTCTTAGTATTTTAATCTGAATATATGTTGAGAATTTGTTGCATTTCGACATATTGGCGTGTGGGAACAACTACTCGAAAAAGATAGGAAATTTTGCAAAAAGTGTAAAAAAATAAAAAAAATTTTTTTTTAATTTTTAATTTTAATTTTAATTTTTTCTGTAATTGACTATATTCATAGATTACTCATAAAAAATTGTAAACCATTCCGTCCAAAATTTTGGCGTCGGTATAGCATTACTCGACTGCTACTAGCCACTTTCTATACAAATATGTGAAAATATGCTCCTATTTGAAGTTTGATGATATTTTTCAGAAAATTTTCCACAATTACGTAACAAAAAATTCGTTAGAGCTGCGTACATAAAGAAAACACTTCCTTGAAGTTTCAAAGCATTCCACACCAAAAATTGGATGAACTATCACTCGAAAAAAAAAACAGACTATAAAAAAATTTTTTTCTCACTGCCCGTAATTGACGCTATTCACAGATGACTCATATAAAAAATTAAGTTATTCCGATTAAAATTGTGCTCTGGGCGAACAACTACTCGAAAAAGATCAGACGCTTTCTATACAAATGTGTGAAAATTTACTCTTATTTCAAGTTCGATGTAACTTTAAAAAAAATGTCCATCACGACTTGCTAAATTTTTTTACTATTTGTAGTTGCAAATTTATCGAGATAATCTTCTTAAAATTTCAAAGTATTCCAACAAAAATTATGCTGTTGGCGAACTACTACTCGAAAAAGCTCGACTACTTTCCATACAAATATATGAAAAAATTCACTTCATGCAAGTTTGACATCGAATTACAAAAAATAGTAAAGGCACACCTGGTACAAATTTATGCTTTTTAAAGTTGGAAATATAAGTACATTACGTACACCTAATTTCAAAGTAATCTGGCCAAAATTGTGGCTCGGACGAACTACTACTCGAAAAAGATAAGATTCTTCCCATACGAAAGTGTGAAAATTTGCTCTTATTTCATGTTTGAGATAATTTTACAGAAAATTTATCATAATGACTTAGCCAAAAGTTATATTTTTTAGATTAAAAGATGTATGGAGAGTATTTCTTTTAAATTTCAAACGCTTCCGATATTAATTGTGGGGTGGACGAACTACTACTCGAAAAAGCTCGATCACTTTCCATAAAAATGTATGAAAACATTCACTCTATGGAAGTTTGACATCATTTTAAAAGATATTTTCTAAAAATACTTGGTACAAATTAATACATATTGTAGTCCCTTATATCAACAGATTATTTTCCTAAAATATTGAAGCACTCGGATGAAAGCTGTGGGGTACGCGAACTACTACTCGAAAAAGATCAGCAAGGAAACAAACGAAAATTAAAAAAAAATTTTTTTTTGCGTTTTTCTTTTTAACAATTGCATTGACAAGGATATAGTCAATCCTTAGATGACTCATTTAAATATTTAAGCAATTCAGACTAATATTGTTCTATTGGCAACCTACTATTCGAAAAATAACAGTCAATTTCCATACAAATATATGAATAAATGCACTTTTTGCAAGTTTGAGATCGATTTAATGCACACATGGTACAGATTTATAAACTATAAAATTGAAAATAAGAGGACATTACGTCTTTAAAATTTCAAAGACTTTCGGTAATAATTGTGCTGTTGACGAATTACTACTCGAAAAAGATCAGTCTGTTTCCATACAAATATACGAAAAAATGCACTCCAACCAAGTTTGACATCCATTTACAAAAAATATTCAAGGAACATATGATATATATTTACACATTCTAAAATTTGAAATACGAGGACATTATGTCCTTAAAATTTCAAAGCATTCCGACAATAATTGAGCTTTTGGGGAACTAAATACTACTTGATAAAGATCAGCCACTTTCTATACAAATTTGTGAAAATTTGTCTTATTTTAAGTTTGATGTAATTTTACTGAAAATTTTTCTTCACGAATTTTTAAAATTTTATTTGCCTTGAAGTTATAGATTTGAGGATATTATATCCTTAAAATTTCAAACCATTCCTGGGAAAATTGTGGAGGCGGCGAACTTATACTCGAAAAAAAAACAACCATTTTCAAATTAAATTTTAGGGTGATATTCTTGGTACTTGTACGATTCCAAAAAGTATACATTTGTTATACTAAATACTTATATATATCTTTTTACATGCTTTCAAACATGAAAAATGTTAAATTTTACTACTCGAGCTACTCGCTGAGCTCGAGTAGCTCGTTAACTAGTCGAGCAGCTCGAGCAGATCGAGGAGCTCGAAGCTCGAGTAATGGGGAGCTCGAAGCTCGAGTAATGAAATAAACTTCAATAAAATATAAACTATTGCTCTTATCGCTTCAGCACACTTTTTTCTTGGAATACATGTACGGTTCGGGTATTCAACTTTAGAGTTAAAGAGAATATTGTCTTAAATAAACTATAGTAACATCTATATAATAATATTCACTCGTTTAAAAATAAAGTTGCACTTAAAAACAAATCTTGTTAAAAATCGAAGTGAAAGGATATTTAAAATCAATTTGAAAAAAAAAAATATTCTTTCAAAATAAGTTGTTTATGCCCTGTTTAACATCAACTTAACAATTGCAATAAAAAAAACTTCTTAACATACAACAAGTTTTACTATATATTTAACTTTTATTTTTTATTTTATTTTTTTGTTCTTTGAAAGCAATTTTTTTAAGTAAGGTCACAATTATTTTTTGTAAGCAAACAAGTTATAATATCAATTTGATTCTTATTAAATAAGACAATAAAACCCTGAACTACTAAATATATACTTACATACTTATAATAATACTCGTATGTAGAATTAATATTTTTCTTTGCATAATAACCAAGTGAAGTGAAAACCCTAAACCGGCTGTACATATTTGCAAAATAAAAAATACACTACAAATATTGAAAATAAAAATAAAAAAAAAATAAATAAATAAATAAAAAAATATTAAAAAAAGTAATCCAAAATTTCTGTTTGTATAACGAGCAAATATAAACTAAACAAATACACAGTGAACTTTTGTTATAAATGGGAAATTTCCACCATTAAATTTTTTATTTATTTATTGTTTAATCCATCGTTACCTACTACAACTACTCGCGATATACGGCTGATTGTTTTGGCGCTTAAACAAATACAAATAGAACATATTCACCCCTGTTCTTGAAACCACTATCACAAAAAAAAAAACAACTCGTAAATGAAAAAATTCTTAAATCTACGAGTTTTTTTCTCGTTTTAATTCACATAGAAAAGGCTTTGTGAAATCAAAACAAATGCCCTTTTTTTCTACTAAGCAGGTCTTAAGAGATCAAAAAACTAATTGATATTTAAACTCTAACATGTTGTCATTATTTTAAAAAATTAGACATTAATTTTATGAAAAAAAAACGATTTTAAAAAACGTCTACATTTTGCGCTGCTTTAAAAAAAAACTCGTAATAAGTGGTCGATGTTAATAAAACACACTTTTAATTATAACATAGATTCTTTATGCACTAATTATTGCAAATAAAGGAATTAAAAAAATATTTTCATCAAATCACATATTTTAATTTTTTTGCATATGTTCGAAACAGTAGTGATGCCAGTCAAATCCAATTTATTTGAATATCGAAATTTTTTTTGGTGATGCCTAACGTTTTAAAAATAGAAAAGTAATTTTTAATTGAATGAAAGTGAAGAACAAAAATAATTAAATGAACAAATAAGTTGTTATTTTAAAAGAAAATATTTTTCTTTATACTTTTCTATAAACTTAAGAAAAAACATGCACAAAATACTTAAAAGTTTTTTGTGAAACTGAATAAAGAACCATATGGCACCTCGGTTTCTAGATAACATATGTTCTTAACTCAAACATATGGTTATTAACTCAAACATATGTTTCCATTAAATAAATAAATAAAACAAGTAAGAAAATTATAGTCGGTCTAGACCGACTATATGATACCCTATACCATGGTTTAGAGACCCTATCTTTCGGTCCAACTACTTCGATATAGAAAATAAGCATAAACCAAATTTGAGTGGGATTTTTATTAATTTTTTTGGCTGCAGATATGAAAAAGTTCATATCGGATGCTATATCTATAAAGGGACTAGGTCCAAAAATGGACCGATCCTGATCATGTTTGGTAAAGTCTCTTGTATTTTGCAAAAATATGTACAAACAAAATTTGAGAAGAATCAGTGCAATATTTTTGTTTTTTAATAGATTTAAGTGAAGATCGGGAAGCAGCTCTATATGGGGCCAAAGGGATCATTTTTCGACTACTCATTAGTGGATGTAATGAACGCATACAAACCCAATTTGAGTAAGATCTATATGACAATTTGGATCTTATGGCAATTTATGTCGATTTCATATGGGTAATTTGTATGGGGGCTAGGTCTGAACATGGACCGATTCTCACCAATTTCAATAGCGTTCATCCCATGGCCGATAAAAGCTTATATACCAAATTTCATCAAAATATATTCATATTTGCGACCTGCAGTTTGATTACAAGCTTTACATGGACACACAGACGGACGGACATTGTTAAATCAACTCAGAAAGTGATTCTGATTCGATCGGTATAATTAAAGATGGGTCTAGGTCAAATATTTTTGGTTGTTACAAACAGCAGCACAAAGTCATTATACCCAAACCACATAGTGGTATAGGGTATAAAAAGTGGTTTAAAGAAACCCAAAATTTCAATTTCATGTGATTTTAAATTCACTCTTATTCAAATAACGTTTCAAGAACAAGGCTGATTGTGTTTAGAATTTATTTAAAAAATAAGGGATTAGTTTTCTTTTCTTTTTTTCTTTTGTTGTTTTTGCAAAATATTTAAAACATTCGTATTAAATATTGAAATAAGGTCAATGTGTTAAGACAAAACAAAAATGCCTCTTCTATCCTTGAATATGAGTTTTTTTATTTTTGTATTTTAATATATTGTTTTTAAATTTACATTCATAAAGCTCAATTAATTACTACTGGTACGTGATGTAAAAGGTGCTTGAAATATTCTAAAATATGAATTAAATATTTAAAAATTTATTAAACAGTAAAACTTGTTCCATAAGAACGTGTGATTAATATAATTTTTTGTTTGTGATAAAGTTATTTTTAAATCCCGCCGTTTTGGTAACAGGTTTCTTAGCAAACTTGTCGTCATTATAATAATCTGTCAAAAATATATTTTTTTTGTCTGCTGCTAATAATGATTTTTATATCAGGCAAGTGCAATAAAAGTGCATTAAAATAATCAAAAGAAAAAAAAAATAACTAATTTAAATAATAATTAAATAATTTTAGAAATTTCCAATTAAAGAACTACAAAGTGATATCTTAATATATAGTTACGCTCATTACTATCTCACTGACTCTATAACAGCGAACTGCAACGGGTGCAGTATGGGTAATTTATTCATTTTGGCCCAAATTAATAACAGCCAGACTGGCAAGTTATTCGAATTGAAAAATACGTTTTTGGAGTAAGAAGGCCTTTAGCAGTAGATTTGGGTGGAGCTAAAAAAATATTAACCCTAATGTTACTAGTGTTCTAAATTTAACCAACCTGGGATTTGAACTTTTTTTTATTAACTTTTGAACTTAGAATTTCTAATAACAGATTTCTTTACATAATTTTAATGCAGTTTTTATTATCTCAAAATAAAATATTGCATTCATATGTACAGATACGGGCTAGAACAAAATTTTTAAAATTTACTTTTTGCTACTCAATTGTAATATAGTATTCATTTTCTAAATTAATATCATCCCATACATTTGTGTACATGGAGTCTGTTAAAGTATTGACATTATCTTCGCACTTTTCGTAGTCGCTGGCGCTAAGATCCTCAGTGTATTCAAAACAAAATGGAGTAACTTTTGGATTGCATAACATATTAATCACTTCTCTAAGAAACTGAATATATTTTCTGGTATCTATTCGCCTTTTTCGACATTTAGAAGAAAGATCCATGGCTATGTTGAAAATATCTGCCATATTATTTATTCAGCCAATTGGAAGAATTTTATTTTCAGCTATCTCTTTTGAACGAATTAAAAGTTTATGCATAGTCGTTGGAACCCAAAAATATTTTGTTTGTATTATTTTTGCGGTACTAAAGCAAAAGCTTTTTATTTTTCTAAGTCCAAGGGGCAACATATAGAAATCAATATAATTTTCAGTGAATATATTAACTCTTCATCAATGCCAGTTATACGGGAAAAAAACAAAAATGATGGTAACAATGCTCGGTGCTGCCAAATCTCCCGTTTTCGGCTTGTCTACGTGAAGATACCTTTTTTCCCAACACAAGTTATGAATTTTTTTCTTTTCCATACGGCCATTCGTTCCTCTTCCTTTCTAACTTTCCAATTTTTTATATCAAACTTATAGTCTGCATCCAATATGAACTCAAAAACCCGAATCCAGCAATGTAAAGGGCTTAATCCATATTTTAGGTGACCTTCCTTCGCATAAAATATTTCACTTTCAAAGTTTGTGATGTTCATAAAGTCCTTTGGATTCGCTCCACATATGGGCAAGTTTAAGTTGATTTCGTGTTAGTTAAAACGTTCAAAACTTTTCCGTTAATTAAGGTGAATAATAATTTAAAACTTCAGTGATATGATCCTTGCCCCATCAACTTGTATTCTTATAGTCTTCAAAATATCATTTCAAATCCAAATCTTCTTCTAAAATAATCTCTTTTGTCTCTTTTATGTAAATTGTAATTAGTAGTTAGTAATTAGAAGAAAATTTCCTTTTTTATAGGAAAGGTACTTTTTAAGAACTTACAAATTACTAGTAATTAGTAACTAGTAATTAGTAAGTACTTTTTTAAATAGTAATTAGTAATTAGCACTTACTTTTAGAAATTAGTAATTAGTAATTTAGTAATTAGTAATTAGTAATTAGTAATTAGTAATTAGTAATTAGTAATTAGTAATTAGTAATTAGTAATTAGAAATTAGTAATAAGTAATTAGTAATTAGTAATTAGTAATTAGTAATTAGTAATTAGTAATTAGTAATTAGTAATTAGTAATTAGTAATTAGTAATTAGTAATTAGTAATTAGTAATTAGTAATTAGTAATTAATAATTTGTAATTTGTAATTTGTAATTAGTAATTAGTAATTTTACTTTAAAATCTAAAACAAAAAAGTTACAGTCAAATAAAAATTAAAATTTAGAGTCGCATTTTTTTGGCTCCCGAGGTTCACTGATATTTACTTTCAAATGAATAACATAACTTTAAAGTCGGTAACCATATAAAAATGATTTTTGGCCGCCTTCTCAAAATATGGTCCACAGTGCGGCGGAGACTTATGTATTCAAAAACTATGATGGGCAGAATGTTACAATCAACGGTGAATGTTATAGAGAAATGAGTACAAGTGTTTTCCTACCTCACTTAGCTGGCACTATTCTTGCTGACATGAGGTGCCAACAGGACAGAGCCACATCACGTAATGGTCCTGTTAATTTGAAACCAAGATCGTGTGATCGTACCTTTACTTAAAAAAAAAACCTTTTGTGAAAAGGCACATATTATTAAAAAATACCTTCCCATAAAAAAGTGTCTTTCGTTAAAAAAGTATATTTTCTTAAAAAGTGACTTTTATTCAAATTTGTTTTTTTAAGTGAATTTTCTTTTAAAAACGTACCTTAAAAAGACACTTTCTTTAAAAATATACCTTTCCTTAAAGCGTAAATTTTCTTAAAAAAATGTGTTTCTTTAAGAAAGTACTTTTTCTTAAAACATTTAAAATTAAAAAAAAGTAAATTTTATTAAAATGTTTTCTTTCTGAAGTAGTGAATTTTTTTTTAAAATAGTGCCTTATCTTCAAAAATAACTTTTCTTAAAAAAATTGAATTTTCGTGAAAAAGTAAATTTTCTTAAATATCTGTGGTCACAAGCGATAACCGCCTAAGTCGACTTAAGAACGATTTGAGTTATGTATGCTGTCATATTCTACTAAAAACGCTTTATATTTACGTGAAATCCCCATTTGTCTAACACTGCTTTTTAAAAAGATATTGATACAAATATTCTGAACTAAGTCGTAATGAAGCCCCATTTTCGAGTTAGGCGGTTATTGCTTGTGGCCACAGATATAAGTATATTCTTGAAAAAGTACTTTCTGTTGAAAAATTACTTTTTGTTGAAAAAGTATCTTTTGTTAATAAGTAATTTAAGAAATCCTTTTCTTAAAAATAGTTTTTTTTTTAAACTACTTATTATCAAGGAAGCACCATTTTTAATAAAGAACTTATTCTCAAGAAGGAACCTTCTCTTAAAAAAGTACCTTCTCTTAAAAAAGTATTTTTTCTTAAAAAAGTACATTTTGTTGAAAAATTACTTTTTGTTGAAAAAGGACCTTTTGTTAAAAAGAACCTTTTGTTAAAAAGTACATTATCTTAACAAAGCCCCTTTTTTAAAAAAGTACCTTCCCTTGAAACATTTCCATTTCCCTTGAAAATTTCCTTTTCTTAAAAAGTCCCTTTTCTTAATAAACCCTTTTCTTAAAAATGGAGTATTTTTTTAAACTACCTATTATGAAGGAAGTACCATTTTTTTAAAAAGTGCTTATTCTCAAGAAGGTACATTCTCCTAAAAAAGTATTTTTTCTTAAAAACGTAAATTTTCTTGAAAAAATACATTAAAAAAAGTGCTTTTTTGAAAAATACCTTTTTTTGAAAAAAGTACCTTTTACTAAAAATATACCGTTTCTTTAAAATTACGTTTACTTAAATGAGTACCACTTTTAAAAAAAGTCCTTTCATTGTAAACAGTACCATTTATTAAAAAATACATATTTGTAAAAAACTACTTTTTCTTAAAAAAATAAAGTTTCCTCAAAAAGGTACATTTTTTAAAAAGTAAAATTTTTTAAAAAAATATTTTTTTAAGTACTTTCTTAAATGAAGTACCTTTCTATATAAAAGGCACCGTTGTAACTTAAAAATTTAAGTTGTCTTAAAGAATTACCTTTTCTTAAATAATAACTAATAAGAAAATTATAGTCCGACCAGATCGACTACGAAACCCTTTACCATGCGTTTAGAGACCGTATCTCTTAGGCCCAAATAATTGGATATAGAAAATAAGCATAAACCAAATTTGAGTGGCATTGTTAGTTAATTTTGTTGCCTTCGGATATGAAAAAGTTCATATCGGATGCTATATTTATATGGGGTCTAGGTCGCAAACTGGACCGATTCTGACAATATTTGGTAAGGTCACTGATTTTTTTGCAAAAATATACAAATACCAAATTTGAGAAAAATCTGTGCAATATTTTTGTCTTTTGATAGATTTAAGTGAAGATAGGGAAGTAGCTTTATATGGGGGCTATGACTAAGAATTGTCCTATAGGGTTTATTTTTTGATTATTGATTAATGGGGGTAATAAACATAAACAAACCCAATTTGACCGAGATCTATAAAATAAATTTGGATTTTATGGCAATTTAAGTCGATTTCATAGGGGTCATTTGTATGGGAAACATGGTTTGAACATGCGCCGATTTTCACCAATTTCAATAGCGTCATGCTATGGCCGATAGAAGCTTAAGTACCAAATTTGATCATAATATATTCATATTTACGACCTGTAGTTTGATTACAAAGTTTACATAGACCGACGGACGGACGGACATTGCTAAATCGACTCAGAAATTGATTCTGAGAAATTGATTTTGAGTCGATCGGTATAATAAAAGATGGGTCTCGGTCAAACATTAGCACAAAGTTATTATACCCTGACCACATAGTGGTATATGGTATAAAAAATACAATTTAACTAAATTTGAGCAAGATCTGTTAGCTGTTAAAAGCTGATTAGAATTAAATGTGGGCCTAGGTCACTTATTTTTGTAACACCTTTAACACAGAGTAAATCCATTTCAAAAACTATAAAATGAAACTTGAATAAAAAGAATGTTTTTAAATTTTAAATTAAATTTAAATAGTATGAAAAAGGTTATTAACGAAAAATTTAAAACCTATTAATCAAAATTTAACAGGCATTATTTTTTTTTATTCATATGTCTTCAAATTTGTATAATGATTTCCTGGTTTTTAAATGCTGTCTTAAAGACCGTTACATGTAGGTAACAATGATATAAAATCAGTCACTAACTATATTTTGAATGATTATTTTTTTTTTTTTTTGAAATGACCAGTCACTTTTACTGATTTTTTCGGTATTAACTGACATTGACAAAGTTATTATCGCAAACTAAATAATGTACAAAATAATATTAGTAAAAGTTATTAAAAGCTATAAAAGTTATTGCAACATATTGGATAAAAAATGAATCGATAACTTGTTATTTGCAAAGCAAAATAACGGTAATTTCAAATCTAGTGTTAATAGGAATTGGAAATGCCCTCAAACGTTTGTCTCTATTTGTCATAAATGTCATAAAACTTTTTTTAAAATCACTTAAAAAATATTTCCCCCTTAATTCAATTAAAATTAAATGAATGAATTGCCTGACTATTTTATTTGGATAGAAATGTTCCAATTCGTTATCATTTTAAATAAAATTATTTTACAGAATTGTTTGAAAAGTAAGGAATTTTATGAATTTAAGAAAAAAGATAAATTTGTAAGAAACTCCAAAGTATTTCAGAGAATTTCAGAGAATTTCAGAGAATTGTAATGAAGTCTTTTTGGAACTTAACTAAAAAGTCAAGTCCTTAAATGACTTAAGTAAAAAGCCATATCTATAAAATACCCAAGTTAAATTTTAAGCCTTTCGGGAAAATTAAAGAAATATAAAAACGAAATGACCTATTTTTACTGTATAGATTTAGTTCAGTGATTAACAATATTCATAATAAAAACTTAGTTTTGTCATATGCTAATTTTTGCAGTTGATAAACAAAATGTTAAATAATATCTGCTATTTGTTTTGATTAATAAAAATTTTATGCATAATTTATTAAAAACAAAAAAATAATAACCACACGAAATCGCAAATTATTGGATTTCTTTTGTGATGAAATTTAAAAATGTCATTATTCAAATTTCATCAAGCCAAAAATAGCAGATTAATGTTTAAATATGCAAATTATGCAAGATTGGCCGTTAAATTAAAAAAAAAACTAAACAAACAAATGTTTATAATTAATTAATCTGTATATTCGTAAACCGGCAGATATCATAAAACAAAACAAAAATAAAATGTTGCAATAAAAACGTCATTGAAATATATAAAAAAAAAAAAAAAACAAACACACGTTTTGTTCATACATGCATTAGTTAACGGATGAAAAAAGTTAACGGAGTTATCACAATGGGCCTTATAATGTCAAAAGAATGTCAAAATCACCATCAAAGTAAAGTTAATTGTCGTTTGAATAAAATTGTAATTAAAACGACTGCCTTTGTCCAAAAATCGCTAAGCGGACTTAAAAAAATTCATGTTTTCCGGTAGTGGAAAAGTGCACTGGATAGTGGTGGACTTAAAGCCTTAAAAATAATATTTATTGATTTATAACTGTAATAGTAATAACGCGTGTTTTTTTTTCGAGTTTTAGAACTTTAAATCTATAATATTAATAGGCTAAGCGATTTCTTGTGACCGATGTTTTGTTCTACCGTTTATCCCGATTTTGACCAAACGTATTATATTTGAAAAGTATTTCTTTTTAGCCGTTTTTGCAGATTTATAGATTTCTAAATTATTTCCCTTATTTTGAGTAAATAGCATTTAAAGTTGCTACTAACACATACATAAAATTATACAATGCTATGTGTGTGTTTATTAAATTTGTTAATGTGTTTGTAATAAAAATGAGTTTGTTTTTTTTGTGTTGATTTGTGAATTGGCTATAATTGGTTAGCATACATTTAGGGTCTTTATTTAATGAAAAAATAAAATTTCCTAGAATTTGCACTCGAATTTCGAGGGCTGGAATCTGCTAGTTAAAATAAAGCCTAAAACAATATTTTTAATAGCCATTAAACTGGCTTTATTGGATAGATAATTTTAGGCCATTGATGTTTAAATATTGCTTGGGTCATGTGGCCGCCACGGCTGGCACGTAGTGAATTTACATAACCCCAAAGATAATAATCCAAGGGGGTTATATCAAATGATCTTGGTGACAAATTAACAGAACCATTACGTGAAATTATTCATTCATCTCAAGTTTCTTTGAGTAAATTAATTGTAGCGTGCGCTATGTGGCATGTGGAACCGTCCAGTTGGCACCCCATGTCGGCAAGAATAGTGGTATTTAAGTGAGGTACGAAAACGCTTGATGGAATGGCAAACCAAACTAAACAAAATCGGTTGTCAAATAAAACAATGTTGCCAACTTAAAATTGTGTACCTAAAAAAAAATTCCCTTTAGTTAAAGGCAATTTAGCAATTAAAGGTTATTTACTTATATAGATTGTAAAAAGGAACAGATCTTATATTTAAATTTTCGAGTCTAGTATGACCTTTTATGAATTTCGAACTGCTGTCATTTATATTTGGAAGGAGGCCAATTGAAATTATTATATATAATAATGTTCGTCCTTATCAAAAAAAAAAAAAAAAAAAAAAAAAAAAAAAAAAAAAACAAGTAAGAAAATTATAGTCGGTCTAGACCGACTATATGATACCCTATACCATGCGTTTAAAGACCCTATCTCTTATGCCCAACTAATTGGATATAGAAAATAAGCATAAACCAAATTTGAGTAGCATCTTTAATTTTTTTGGCTGCAGATATGAAAAAGTTCATATCGGATGCTATGTCTATATGGGGACTAGGTCCAAAAATGGACCGATCCTGACCATGGTTGGTAAAGTCTCTTGTATTTTGCGAAAATATATACAAACAAAATTTGAGAAGAATCAGTGCAATATTTTTTTTTTGATAGATTTAAGTGAAGATCGGGAAGCAGCTCTATATGGGGCCTTTGACTAAAAGTTGTCCCATAGAGGTCGTTTTTGGACTATTCAATTATGGATGTAATAAACACATACAAACCCAATTTGAGTAAAATCTATACGACAATTTGGATCTTATGGCAATTTATGTCGATTTTATAGGGGTCATTTGTATGGGGGCTAGGTCTGAACATGGACCGATTCTCACCAATTTCAATAGCGTTCATCCTATGGCCGATAAAAGCTTATATACCAAATTTCATCAAAACATATTCATATTTGCGACCTGCAGTTTGATTACAAGCTTTACATGGACACACAGACGGACGGACGGACGGACATCGTTAAATCGACTCAAAAAGTGATTCTTATTCGATCGGTATAATAAAAGATGGGTCTAGGTAAAATATTTTTGGTTGTTACAAACAGCAGCACAAAGTCATTATACCCAAACCACATAGTGGTATAGGGTATAAAAATGTAGCGATCCTATCTTTTATATATCAAAAAGTCGGGCAACAGGTATTTGATAATATAGAGTCAACCAAAAAGGTTTATGTACACTAGAGCGGGTCGATTTGTAAGGAGGCCAAAAAATCGCTCAAGTTACAAGGAAAATCATATTCTAGGGATCAAAATTAGAAACTTTGCCCAAGGAACCATACCTCTAAGACGAATTCTGATGTCCCGACTTTTGACCTGTCTGTCTGTCTGTCTGCCATGGGGCAAACCCATTCCCCCTCATGCAATTGATCTGAAACTTGGCCCATAGTCTTGTTGTGACTACAGATTAATTTTGAGGTAGTCACGCATAGTCACGGAGTGAACTAAAAGTTATTTACACTCATCCGATCGATCTTTTTGAATAACATAACGTACATAGTCAAGGCGTATGATTATTATTTATTAGCAGAGTAGATGATACGTATACGTATGAGTGTTAATTTTAATATTAAATCAAACAGTCAGCCCAATTCTAAACAAAAAATGGTGATTTTTTGAAATGTTTGTATGGGAAACCCCCAGGGGGTTCCAGGGGGTGTGCCACTGGCATGGCTGGGTCGGCCCTCCAAAGTTAGTGGGGGTCGATTATACACTTGGACTCGATTGGGGCACTCTAAATGGGTCAAAGTGAGCCAGACAGACAGACAGGTCAAAAGTCGTGACATCAGAATTCGTTTTAGAGGTATGGTTCCTCGGGCAAAGTTTCTTATTTTGATCCCCAGAATACGATTTTCCTTGTCACTTGGGCGATTTTTAAATCGACCTGCCTTAATTACACCCTAATTTAAAAAAAAAAAAAAACTAATTGTAACCTATTGTCTAGTTGACCCCACAACGCACTGTGGGATTTTGCTGGCAAAAAGTCCGTTTTTCGAGTGTAAAATATCAAAAATGTAGGGCAATGCAACATAACTTTTTTTTAAATTCTTTTTTTGTTCAAAATAACGCGGCAAAGTCACCTAAACGAAACTCTGCAGTAACTGCCTAACATTTTCATGCATTTTAATGGTCCGGGTAGATAATTTCTTTTTGTTATATCTATTTGATGTAAGTATATTTGAAAAATATAGGCAGCCCTGTTCTTGAAACGTTGGTATTTTGAATAAGAATGAATTTAAAATAACATGAAATTGAAATTTTGGGTTTCTTGAAAATACAATTTTTATATTTTCGAGGTATTTTTCGAAATCAGTTTCAGTCAAATGACATGAAACATATGTTTTCTCTTAAGAACCATATGTTATCTAGAAACCGAGGTGCCATATGGTTCTCTAGTCAGTTTCACAATAAAACTTTAAGAAAAAGTTAAAAAAATTTTTCCTTTAAAATTCACGTTCATTTAATTGTTTTTGTTCTTCAATTTCATTCAACTAAAAAAAAAACTTCTCTATTTGAAATATGAAATAATTCGACATTCAAATAAATTGGATTTGACTGGCATCACTGCTGTTTCGAACATAAAGAAGATAAAAGATAAAAATAAGTGATTTGAGGTAATATTTTTTTTTTTAATTCCTTTAAAAGTAAAAATTAGTGCATAATGAATCTATGTTATAATTGAAAAAATTACAATGGAAAATATGTTGTGTAAATAAAAAGTTTTTATTATAGTTATAGAACAACATCATCTCTAAAAGTGTATTTTATTAACATCGACAGAAAACATAACGTTTTTAAAATCGTTTCTTTTAATAAAACCAGTGTCTAATTTTTTTAAGTAATGACAAGGATCAATAAAAAACATGTTAAAGTTTAAATATCAATTGTTTTTTTTTTATCTCTTAAGACCTGCTTAGTGAATTAGAAACAAACAAAAATATTGTTATTGAAATTAGAGAACGGCATAGAACTCTTAAATTTAAGAATTTTTTCATTTACGTGTTATTTTTTTGTGATAGTGAATTCAAGAACAGGGGCTAGTGTTTAACAAAATAATTGGATAACAATAATAGTTTAAAAAATATTCAGATTTTTATGAGGCACTCAAAAATTCAATGTTTTTAGTTTTTTTTGGACCAAAAAAAAAAAGGTGAGCTTTATCGACCTTTGTGTTCTGGTTGCAAAAAAAAAAATGAAAGGTGGGAGTGTATTCTTTTGAGTTAATAACTAAAATATGGATAATATGGTATATTGTTGAACAAAGTTATAGATTTTATAACAAAATATGTCAGACGAAATTTCATTTCAGTAATTCAAAGAAACCCATATAAAATGATGAATGTATTTTAAGAAGCTGACGAAGCTCTAAATAAGGACTATAGAATATATAGACTAATGTTCTCCAGAAAGTGCAACAGTGTCGCAACACATACTGATGTTTTCCATTGCTTTCTTGTATCGGCAGCTCCTTACATTACTAGCATAAGACGTCAAACTCATAACCATATTTTGGAACTAGATGATGTCGTTAAAAAAATTATAGAAGATGAATAAAAGTTTATATTTGCATACACGTAAAAATATTTATCAGTCATTATATCGTTTATCTTGTTTCAGCCAGTTTTTTTTTCATGGAAAATTATTGTTACTTAAAGCTTTTAAGCCGAATTACAAAACTTTTTCAGTTTGTTTCAAAAACAGAATTTTTAAATAAAAAACTTTTTTTTGGGTTATATGGGCGGTGGGCGTGGCATATTACTATTAAACTTTGCAAACATCTTTACTTCATATTACGGATAACTTGGGTCAACTTTTAATGAAGAAAGAAAAATGCGGGTCCAAAAACACATTTTCGGTTATATGTGTAGTGTCCATCACTACATTTGTTTTATTATTTATACACTGTTAAAACTTGTTTGTTTGCTCAAAATATTCTTATATAATTTAATTTCTTTTGAGTTTTCTTTTTGTCAATAATTTTCATTTTGTTCATTCTAATTTTGAATTTTTAAATAAACGTTAAGTTTTTTTGTACAATAAATTAAAATAGAATAAAATATCTTTATTGGCGATCCTGCAATTAAGAACCTTAAAATCAAATACATCTTTAATCAATAAATGAAGAGCTGCATACAATTTAAAATTTCGTACAACAAGAACTATCATTTGTAATCTTTGGTGCGACTGAAAACAGTACAGTGTGGCGAAAATAGTGCGAATACAACACCTTATATGCCACGACAAATACTCAATATACGCAAATTTATTATCAAACTATGTTTTGGAGACATCTATTACAAATGATATCAAATTCAATCCATCTTTAATCCATCAAGTCATCTGTAATCAACTTAATCCTATATTGGTCAATCATCCAACCATCTACAATCAACTTAACCCTCTTTTGGTCAATCATCCAATCTACATCTGGCTGTCAAAATTGATAAGTAGCTTTACTTCTTGTTATTTAACTTTCAAACTATTGTTATTACGTTTTTCGTCGTTTAATTTTCGCATTACTTATTTTTAACTTTTAACTTATGTAACTTCCCTCTGAAACATATTAATTTCTTCTTAAATTACCTACCAAAAATGGTTCTTACACGCTCTCAAAATGATAATTTTCTTGATGCTCTTCCAGCACAAAATCCTCCTACTAACACAACAATAAATAATGACAATGAAAATCAAACTACTGTTAATTCAAGTCCACGTATTTTTAGTCCAATACCAAATTTAAAAATTCCTCAATTTTGGTCTTCACTTCCAGAAGCATGGTTTCTTCAAGTTGATTTACAATTTCAATTACATAACATTACAAATGATGATACTAAGTATCAGTTCATTATTACATCTTTGTCCCAAGATGCTATCTTAAAAGTATTAGATATAGTTCAAAATCCTCCTTTAACTCAAATTTATGATGCTGTTAAAGAAGCACTTTGCAAAAGATTTTCTCTTAGTGAAGAAAGTAGACTAGAAGCAATATTGTCAGATTCCCAATTAGGTGATAGAAAACCGTCAGATTTATTTCGTGAACTAACAATATTAGCGGGACCACTTTCATTCGTTCCTCGCGAATTGATTTTTAAATTTTGGCTACGAAAATTACCTCAAAATGTTCAACTTCATTTAACTTCTTCTCGTATACCATCAATTGATGAAAAAGTTATTTTAGCAGATAGAATTTTTCAGTTATCTAATCCAAGTACATCAATTATTAACTTAACTGAAATTTCACAAGTTAATCTTCTTCTGTGATTAACTTTAAATATTGACGCGTTAAATAAGATAAATACCACTAATTCTAATGCAAAAAATTTTTCTAAAAATCCTAATCGTTCTTTTCATAATAGAAAAAACGAATACGTTTGTTGGTATCATTCTCGTTTTGGTAACAAAGCTCTCAAATGCGAAGAATCATGTTAATTTTTTAGGAACTTTCAGTGGAAACCTTTAAACTAAATCGATCCATTTTGTCGACGACTCATAATGGAAATTCGTTACTTAATTCACGTCGTCTGTTTGTCACTGATAAAAATAGCAAGTTAAAATTTCTGATAAATACTGGAGCAGAAGTTTCCGTATTTCCAGTCAAAGAATTCAAGGGTGAAAAGAAAAAATGTAACATATTTCTCTCAGCTGCAAATGGTACACCAATTCGCACCTTTGGCTATCAAAACTTTTATATTGATTTGGGTTTCAAAACAAATTTTACTTTTCCTTTTATTTTGGCTAACATTAATATCCCAATCATTGGAGAAAATTTTTTAGAAAAATTTGGTATATTAGTAGATATCAAAAATAGAAAATTAATTAATTCATCAAATAAAGTAATATCTGCAGCACACTTAGGGTTTTCTAAAGGGTGATTTTTTAGCTATTATCTTTTTGGCAACACTGGTTTAAACAGCTGACGCACGTTTCGTGTTTTGTTTCATTGTCAAACATCTTCAGTTTGGTCTATAATTTAACCATGAATCGTCTTACAAACGAACAACGCTTGCAAGTTATTGAATTTTATTATCAAAATGCGTGCTCTGTTTAGAAAGTTCATCGCGCGCTTCTTCCATTTTATGGTCAGTTTAATCGACCCACTGAAGCGGCTATTCGGGCTATTGTGACTAAATTTCGCACCAAATTTACATTGTTGGATATTAAACCACCAACACGCTTACGTAGAGTGCGAACTGAAGATAATAGCGCAGCTGTATCGGCCAGTGTTAATGATGACCATCAATTCTCGATTCGTCGCCGTTCGCTGCAATTGGGCCTCTGTTACTCAACAACGTGGAAAATTTTGCGGAAAATTTTTGCCCAAAATGCAAGAGCTTGACTTGCATGACATGTGGATTCAACAAGACGGTGCCACATGCCACACAGCACGCGCAACAATGGAGTTATTGAGAGGCGAGTTCGGTGAACATTTTATTTCACGTTCGGGACCGGTCAATTGGCCGCCTACATCATGCGATTTAACGCCTTTAGACTATTTTTTGTGGGGCTCATGTCTGTACAGACAATCCCGCTTCAATTGACGCATTGGTAGACAACATTGAAGCATTTATTCGTGAGATACCGGCCGAAATGTTGGAAAGAGTATGCCAAAATTGGACTAAGCGGATGGACCATTTGAGGAGCAGTCACGGTCAACATTTGCATGAAATAATCTTCAAACATTAAATTATATGGACCGAACTATCGATTCAAATAAAGATTTCATGCATTTTTCTGAATTTTATGTGTTTTTTTTTGGAAAACTTTCCTATAGCTCTTCAAAAATCACCCTTTAATATATTTTCTTTAAAATTGAATAATATTGATTGTAAATGGTCTACTCTTCTATCAGAATACCCTTCAGTAATTTGTGAACCAGATTATAGGAAAATAGTAACACACAATACTGTCCATAGACTACAGGCTTTTTTCCATTTAGTAAACCCCGAAGATTAGATCCGATAAAATTTAGAATTGCTAAAAAGGAATTCGACAATTTAGTTAAATTAGGCATTTGTCGTCCTTCTAATTCCTCTGTGTGTTCCCCTTCTTGTCCCAAAGAAAGAAATTAATGATTGGAGACCATGTGGATATTACAGACGTTTAAACTGTTCAACTATCCCAGACCGCTATCCTCTTCCTCATATTCACGACATAAATATCGACTTAGTTAATAGAAAACTGTTTTCCAAAATCGATCTCATACGTGCCTATCATCAAATACCTATGGCTGATGAAGATATATATAAAACTGCCATCACTACTCCTTTTGGTATGTATGAATTTGTTCGTATGCCATTTGGCCTTCGTAATAGCGCACAAACATTCCAAAGATTCATTAACGAAGTATTTGATGGTTTAGATTTTGTATTCACATATGTATGTCGATGATATTTTAGTAGCTAGTAAAAATGAGGAAGAACATTTTCATCATTTACACCAAGTTTTTAAAAGACTTGATAAATATGGTTTAAATATTAAACCATCCAAGTGCATGTTTGGTGTATCTGAACTTGAATTCTTAGGTTATAATATTTCAGAATACGGTATATGTCCTTCCAAATCTAGAATTGAAACAATAGGCATTTATCTTACAATTAAGCATTTCCATCACTTTTTACTTCACTTTTTTACTTTATTATCTTCACTGATCATAAACCATTAATTAACGCTATTAATTCAAAGTCTGATAAATCACCTCGTCGAACACGACACTTAGAATTCATTGCGCAATTTACTAATGATATCAGACATATTTCCGGAAAGGACAATATAGTTGCATTACACTCAGAAGATATTAATCTCAACCAATTATCCTTGGAACAACGAAATGATATATTAAGAACTATTATATCGACTCGAAATCAGAAGTATAATCTTAAAGAAATTCTTATGCCCGGAAAAAATTTTAATCTGTGGTGTGATATTTCTGGCAGTTCTTATCGTCCCTATTTGCCAGTCCCTCTTAGGAAAATTGTTTTCAATAAAATGCATTCTTTATCACATCCGGGAATCAGAGCCACTAGAAAATTATTAGTTAATAAATATTTTTGGCCCTTTATGAAAAAAGATATTAATAACTGGACTAGAGATTGTCTAATACGTCAGACACATAAAATTAATGTTTATACAAAATCTCCCATTCAACCCATCGAAGTACCAAAAGGACGTTTCGAGCATATCCATATGGATATTGTTGGACCTCTTCCTGTATCGAATAATTTCAGGTACATTTTAACAATTATCGATAGATTTTCTCGCTGGCCAGAAGCCTATCCTCTTAAAGATATTTCTGCCTCGACCATTGCTAAGACATTTATTTTCAATTATGTACCTAGAAACGGAATTCCTTTAAAATTAACTGTAGACAGAGGTTCCCAATTTACGTCCAGATGTTTTAGCGAATTGATAACTCTACTCGGATCTCATAAAATTCATACTTCTGCTTATCACCCTCAAGTTAATGGGTTGGTTGAGCGATTTCATCGCCAACTTAAAACTTCAATTTTAACGAGTAACAATGTTAAAATATGGTCAGAGAAACTTCCACTATATTGTTAGGCATTCGCACATCCGTTAAAGAGGATTTGAAATGTTCACCTGCAGAACTGGTTTATGGACAATGCTTACGAATTCCAGGTGAACTAGTTGTGGAATCTAAAGATAATATGTCTTCTGATTTCCTGCTCTCCAAATTAAGAGAACATTTTTCTGAAGTTAAAAGTGAGGTATTATATCGTAACAAAGAAAGATATTACATGCCAAAATCTTTAAAAATTATGAATATATTTTTATTAAAATTATACAACTATCAAAATTTATTTATTATTTATTTATTTATATTAATTACAATGCAAAGTAAATTTGTATTCTAATTTGGGTTTAGGGATAAGCCGAGTGACAAAGACCATATGGCTGGTGTTTTTGCAGCGACAGACCAAAGCCTCTGGTGGGAATCGAACCCACGACCCCCGCATGATAGGCGAGCACGCTACCTACTCACCTACCGGGGCGCTTAACTATCAAAATTAACTGCTCTTTCGAAGGTCCATATAAAATTTTAGAAAGAAGTGACAAAACTTTTAAAATTCAATATGGTAACTCAACTCGATCAGTTTCTATTGATTTGATAAAACCTGCTTTTATAAGTCAAGATGACCCATTTATCCAGAGCAAGAACCATTCTGAAATTACTTATGAAATAACATAAATTTATAATTGTTTTCCGAGGGAGGATGTTATGTAGTGTCCATCACTACATTTGTTTTATTATTTATACACTTGTTAAAACTTGTTTGTTTGCTCAAAATATTCTTGTATAATTTAATTTCCTTTGAGTTTTCTTTTTGTCAATAATTTTCATGTTGTTCATTCTAATTTTGAATTTTTAAATAAATGTTAAGTTTTTTTGTACAATAAATTAAAATAGAATAAAATATCTTTAATATGGGCTGCGGGCGGTTGGCGTGTCCGATTTCCATGAAACTCTCCAGATATCTCCAGTTCATAACACTGATGACTTGTGCCAAGTTTCATGACTTTTGATAAAAAAAAATTAAAATTTGAGGCGAAAAAATCTTTTCGGATTATATGGGCGGGAGCCCGTGGGTATTTTGATGAAACTTAAAATTTTTCTTAATTGAGTTGATAAAAGGCTCTGGGCCAAACTTCAATGTTCTATGAGCTCTCCTTATACTTTTTTCCAAGAAATATAGAAAGAAAATTCGTTTATCAGTCGAACTAGCCGTTCGATCTAGATCGACTATACTATGTTTTTAGAGAAATGGTCTTAGGTCCAACTACTTGGGTGTATGAAATAAGCATAAAACATATTTGAGTGCCATTGCTATTAAATTGTTTGCCTGCAAATATGAAAAACTTCATATCGGATGCTCTATTTACATGGGGGCTAGGTTAAAAAATGGACCAATCCTGACTATATTTGGTAAAGGCACTTATCTTTTGCAAAAACATGTACAAACCAAATTTGAGAGAAATCTGTGCAATATTTTTTTTTTTTGATAGAATGAAGTGAAGTTTCGGGTGTAGCTTTATATGGGAGCTATGACTAAAAATTGTCCGACAAGGTTTATTTTTAGACAACTGGTTAATGGGTGTAATAGACATATGTAAACCAAATTTGACCAAGATTTATATAATAATTTGAATCATATGGCATTTTAAGTCGATCTCATAGAGGTCAATTACAGGGGGAAGAGGTCTAAACATGCACCGATTTTCACCAATTTATATATAAGTATATGCCAGTTTACGTATATGCTAAATTTTATTCAAATATATTCATATTTGCGACCTGTAGTTTGATTACAAGGTTTACATGGACACACAGACGGACGGACAGACGAACAGACGGACAGACGGACATCGCTAAATCGACTCAGAAAATGATTCTGAGTCAATCGGTATAATAAAAGATGGGTCTAAATTAAATATTTTTGTTAGTTACGAATATCAGCATAAAGTCATTATACCCTGCCAACGAGTGGTATTGGGTATAGAAGTAAAGCATCGCCAATTTGCAACAGGATTTGTTCTCCATATAAATATTACGAGTTGCTTTTTGTCTTGTTTAATGCCGGTTTTCTCAATGTATCGTCAAACTGCCTGTTACTTAACCAGGACATAAATTTATTGGACCGATAAACTGCCGGTTAACAATTTTGGTTTTCTCAATGTACCGACAAAAACATTATTTTCAGTTGGCAATACCTCTCAAAATACGTATGAAAGTTGCGAGAATTATTTTCAGTTGGCAATGCCTCTCAAAATTGATATGAAAGTTGGGAGAATAATTTATCTGTACGATAAATAAATAACTGGCAGATGAGTGCCGGTTAGCTTTGCGACAAAATAGAAGCAAACCAGACTTTGAGAAAACCAAATTTCTTTAATCGGCAGTTTCTCGTTGGGATAAAAGATAATCGCCTATTGAGAAAACGGGCATAAGTGTTCTCGCATTTTTACACGAAATTTGAATAACTCGAATTACTTGTGGAATCGTTTAAAAAGCCCCTTTTTACATTTTTCGCAGGGCTGCTTCAGTTTATATTATAACTTATATCATAAAATGAAGAATTATTATTTCCGATGACTAGCGCCGAAGTTTTATCTGTCATAAACTTCCTGGCAGTGCTGTCAGCCCGCTTCGTTTTTAGCAACACCTTACGAAGCGGCTTCATAAGTATCGGTTGTTTACGTTTTTCTGTAGCAAGAAATTAATTATGCGGTAGCAGCTTTTTCTTAGTGACCTTTAATTATGCTACTTGTAGTTATAGTCTTATAGTTTTTGCTTAATCATTTCCAGCATTTATCGTCTGTGAGATTTAGTACAATCTTCTCGAAGATTTGGGTTAATCAATCAATAACCTGACCACTAAAAACAAAGTTATAATTTTGTTCTTCTAATTCATACAAAAACCAATTAAATTTCATTACCATCACTTTATCGTTCTACAGTTTCTGTTCCCAGACAAAAAAAAAATCGAACATACGTTCATTTGTTAATTCACATGTTCCACTTTTTATGTTTAGTAAGACTTTTTTTCTTTTTTGTTTCTTTTTGCATAAATCTATCAAGATATTAACATAACGTTTTGTTTGTTTTTTCTCTTCATTTCATTAAACTGATTAATGTTGGCTATAATAGCACAGCAGCAACAAAATTATAATGCATGTAAAGTCCATTAATGGGTTAATTACCTGACAGCCTCAGCACCCAACTAATACTCAGCGAAATGTAAAAAGAAACAGCTAAAATTAAAATTTGTTAATTTTTTGTTCCCTGCTAAAGTCTGATTAACAGTTTCTTTTTTGGTGTTAAAAAATAGAATAACAACAAATATTTATAAACATAAAAGTTATCTGTTCATATTTTTGTTAACTAAACAATTTAATTTTATTTATTTAATTTTTCATGAAGTTTTTTAAACCTAAGATTAAAAAAAAAAAAAAAGCTCAACTACAAATCTAAATCTAAATCTTTTTGTTTCATTCTACTAATGAATTCATTCAACGACCTAAATTTAAACGACTGAATTCCTAACGAAAATTTTAAATAATTAATTTAATTATAATTGAAGTCTTTCAGAGAGTTAATTGAAAAGTAACTACTTTCAGGGACTTAATCCATTTCCTTTCATTGTTCATAAACTAGCAGAGCCCAGCCCTCGAAATTCGAGTGCAAATTTATAAGAACCTAGAGGTATGCTAATCAATTTTAGCCTATTCACAATTCAACACTTTTGAAATAAAATCCATTAAATTTCATTATAAGTATTTGTTGAACACACAGAAGATATATAAATGGGTTTGTTAATAAATAATTTTAATGGAGCCTAAAAGTATGCTAATCAATTTTAGCCAATTCGCAATTCAACACAGGGCTCTTGATATTTACAATTAACACACACACAGTATGTGTTTTATGTATGTGTTAGAAGCAACTTTAAATGAGCATTATTAAAAAAAAAAAAATGTTCCAGATGGTGCAAATCTGTAAAATCAGATATAAAGAAATTCCTTTCAAATGAGGTATGTTTGATTATGTTCGGTTATTGACTACAATTTTTATATCGGTTACAAGAATTCGCCTTGCCTATTAATAGTATAGATGTACTTTTTTTTTTAAAAAGAATGTACTTTTTTTCAGAAAATGTATTTTTTTTTAAGAAAAGGTACACTTTTCACTATGTGGTGAGGGCATAAAGAGTTAAAATATTTGACCTCGACCATCTTTTATTATACGGATTGACGAAGAATCAATTTCTGAGTCGGTTTAGCTATGTCCGTCCGTCCGTCTGTCTGTGTGTCCATGTTAACCATGTAATCAAACTATGGGTCGCAAAAATAAATAAATTTACTGATATTTTATGACATTATCACATAGATCTTGAACAATTATTGTTTCTGTAGGACAATTCTTAATCGTAGCCCCAATATAAGGCTGCTTCCCGATTTTCACTTAAATCTATCAAAAACAAAAATTTTGAACAGATTTTTCTCAAATTTGTTTTGTATATGTTTTCGCAGAAAAATAAGTATTTTTTCCAAGATCGGTCCATTTTTCGACCTAGTTCCCATATAAATATATCATCCGATATGAATTTTTTCATATCTGCACACAAAAAATTAATAACAATGTCACTCAAATTTGGTTAATACTTATTTTCTATATCCAATTAGTTCAACTTAAGACGCATTCTATAAGCGTATGGCATAGGGTATCGTTTATTGCATGTCGAATATCGTATATTGCATATTTTATATCGTATATCGTATCGGTGAAGAATGATTATAATTTCTTTCCTTGTTTTGTTTTAAAATATACTTTTTATAAAGTTTGTTTTTTTAAGAAGCTACTTTTTTTTAAAAATTGTACTAAAAAAATTTTTCTTTAAAAGAGATACTTTATTAAGAAAAGGAGCTTTTTTAACAAAAGGTACATTTTCCAAAAATTTATTTTTTTAAGAAAAGACAAGTTTTTTATAAAAGGTACTTTTTAACAGAAGTTACATTTTTAATAATAATTGGAAATTTTTTAATTAAAAGCACTTTTTTAATAAAATTTTGAATAAATTTAATAAGAAAAGGTAATTTCTTAAGAAAATGTACTTTAAATAAGTACTTTTTCAAGAAAAGGTACTTGTTTTTTGGTAAAACACTTTTTTAAGAAAAGGTGTGTTTTTAAATGGTCTTTTTAAAGAAAAGGTACTTTTTTTTAAAATAAAATTCCCTTTTTGGAGAAAAAGTTCGTTTTTAAGAAACACATAGTACTTTTTAAAAAAGGTATCGTTTCATAAAAAAGGTACCTTTAAAAAAAAATATTTTTTTTAATAAAATGTACTTTTTTAGGAAAGGGTACTTTTTTAAGAAAAGCTACTTGTTTAAAATAGGTACTTTTTTAAGAAATGTTACTTTTTTAAGAAAATGTACTTTTTTAAGAAAAGGTACCATTTGAATAAAAAGTACCTTTTTAATAAATAGTACGTTTTAAATAAAAGGTGTTTTATTAATAAAATTTTATTTTTTAAGAAATGGTACCTTTTAAATAAAAAGTATTTTTTTAAGAAAAGGTACTTTTTTAATAGAAGCTACTTTTTTAATAAATGTTACCCTTTTACTTTTATAAGAATAGGTACTTTTTTAAGAAAAGGTACTTTTTTAAGAAAAGGTACTTTTTTAAGAAAAGGTACTTTTTTAAGAAAAGGTACCATTTGAATAAAAAGTACCTTTTTAATAAATAGTCCGTTTTAAATAAAAGGTATTTTATTAATAAAATTTTATTTTTTAAGAAATGGTACCTTTTAAATAAAAAGTATTTTTTTAAGAAAAGGTACTTTTTTAATAGAAGCTACTTTTTTAATAAATGTTACCCATTTACTTTTTGTTACCTTTTTACTTTTTTAAGAAAAGTTACTTTTTTAAGAAAAGGTACCATTTGAATAAAAAGTACCTTTTTAATAAATAGTCCGTTTTAAATAAAAGGTATTTTATTAATAAAATTTTATTTTTTAAGAAATGGTACCTTTTAAATAAAAAGTATTTTTTTAAGAAAAGGTACTTTTTTAATAGAAGCTACTTTTTTAATAAATGTTACCCTTTTAATAATAAATGGTATTTTTTTAATAAAATGTCTTTTTTTTAATAAAATTTAATTTTTTAATAAAATGTCCTTTTTTAATGAAATTTACTTTTTTAATAAAATGTCCTGTATTTTTTCTTAAGAAAATGTAATTTTTTAATGTAGATACTTTTTTAAGTAAATGTACTTTATTTGTAAAATGTACTATTTTAATAAAAGGAACTGTGATATTACTTTTTTAATAAAAGGCACTTTCTTAATAAAATTTACTTTTTTAATAAAAGGTACTGTTTTAATAAAAATTACTTTTTTAAGAAAATACACTATTTTAAGATAAGGTACTTATGAAAAAGAACCTTTTTAAGAGAATACTACTTTTTTAAGAAAAAGTATATGCAAAATTTATGTGGTGCTAGTTATTATAAAGGGTGCCCCACTATTCTCGCAAGATTTGAATTAAAAAGAAAACACATTTTTTTTGTTTTACATTGTTATTTTTTATTGAGTCATAAAGTACACATGTAAGGGTTTTGAATGGGACAACAAATCGAGCAAATGACCTCCTCGGATTTGCTGGTACATTCGCACTCTTCTGTCGAAAGTTTTCATGACCTTTTTTCGTAAATATTGGCTGAATTTCGTTAATGCAGCGTTGAAATTCCTATTTCAATTAATCTTTATAAGCTTGGTGATTCAGATCTTCAGGAAGTAAGTATACGCTGCATTCGAATGCAACCTTGCTCAATTTTACTCGTTAGTAAAATAGCAAGCTAAAAGAAGTTTTTCCCCAATAAAGTAAAAAAGAAAATGTTAGTGCAAAATACGAGCATATATATTATATTTGGAAACAATATAAATTTTAGTAATTTGTGGTCAAAAATAAATATATAAATAATAAACTTTTTAAATTTATAAAAATTTGCCATCAGAGTAGAAAACCCAACATTTTGTAATTTTTTTTTATAAAAAATTTTCCAAATTTTGTTGTACGATTTTTTATGTGTCCTAACGAACAATATTTTAAAAACTAAACTTTGGAAGGTTTTTTCAGCAAATTTGCCACGTTTTTTCAAGATTTTTTTCCCAATGAAATTAATACCCCGAAAAACATGATCATGCGACTTCACCATTTGTCGGATATTAACCAAACCCTCAGTGCCAAAGAAAATTTACTGGATATTTGAGAAGTCATACACCAAATTTTGTGACCACATAATATAAAGCACCATATGAATTAACCATTAGGTCTATGGTGGGACCCAGCAAAGAGCCTAATAATAATAACTAGCAGAGCCCAGCCCTCGAAATTCGAGAGCAAATTCAAGGAAATTTTATTTTTTCACTTAATAACTAATAATTTTATAAGAGCCTAAAACCAATTCACAATTCAACACAGGGTTTTGATATTTATAATAAACACACACACAGTATGTGTTTTATGTACATATGTGTTAGTAGCATTACTAAAAAAAAACAAAAATGTTCCAGACGGCACAAATCTGTAAATATGGTGGACAGCTAAAAAGAAATGCCTTTCAAATGAGATCAAAGTCGGTTGTTAACTAAAATTTTTATATCGGTCGCAAGAAATCGCCTTGCCTATTAATATTGGAGATAATATTAATGCCTGTCGTTTCCTTGTTTGGCTTCGAGATGCGATTGAATGTATTTGGAGCTGTATACAAGTCGCCATCACCATACGAGATAAGAATCTCTCCTTCACGACTGAATGTTATGTCCCTGGGGTTTATAGTTAAATATTCACTGCAATATTTCTTACTTCTCAACTGACGATAGTGCCACTTTTGTGCCAATATGAAATAAATTAATTTTTCATTACCACAACGGGCTTAAGGCGTGGTCCCAATTCGTTGTCCAGCAATTGTGAATCATTTACATATCAATCGATATGTAAGAACTATTTGAAAAATTCGTGGATAATTTGTTGATTTCATTTTAGACAAACGAAATTTTGAAAGGAATGGTCAAATTTTAAAAATAATGATTTTAGATAAATTTCAAAAATATCAAATTTTTTATACAAATTTCCAAACGTTTTATAAAATTTGACCATTCGTCTAAAATTTATATGGAATCGGAAGATGATGTATAAAAAACAAACAAAGTTAAAAATCAATTTATCAATATTTTACTTCTTTTTAATGTCACTTTTTTCAATGTTATAATAAACATATGTTTTTTGTTTACATTTTCTGTTCAGTCTGTTACATTTATGCAGTGTTGTAAAACATATTTATTTCCGTATTTTACAATACTGAAGCAATAAATTGTTTTTCCGTAACGAGGTGTCCGAAGTACTGCAACTGAATGATATATTGTACTGCCTTCTGCTAATAGTTTGTCCCTATAAAATCTCGCCCAACCCTGAAGCCCACAGAAATTCGAGGATGTTGGTTGGTTCTAGTAATTTTATGTCACTACCTAGTATTTGGAAAGAACCCAGATGCTTTTTTCTTTTATGCATTAACGTTCCACAGTCACCAAGTATGTGCTAATTCGGCTTCCTCATCACAGAATCTGCACATGGTGTTTGCTACAATTCCTAACAGTGACCAGTTAAAATCCCGGTTAGTATTCTTAGTCCGTTCTTTGATAACCCAATACATGACTCAAATCTCTTACTGTTGTAGTTACCTAACAAGAGTTTGGATTGCCTTAAGCCCAAGAGGCTCGAGAACGCCTTTTCATACTCCTTTTCCTATTCCACAAAACGGTTCTGGCCTATTAACTTCGTGGTAAACTCATCAGCTTGCTCTTTACCTTGAATTTCAATATGCCCCGGGACCCGACAAAGGCTGACCTTGTTGTTTTTACCTAGTGCATTTAGTTTCTATAGACAGTTCCATACTAACTTAGAGTTTACTTCATAGGAGTTTAGTGCTCGCATAGCAGCTTGGCTATCTGATAATATGGTTATGTCCCTCTTTTGTACCCCCTATTTAACTTAATTTGAGCACATCTATCGATGGCATAAATTTCTGCTTGGAAAATACTTGTGTATTAATACTTCGCTCGAAGTATTTGGTTCTAGGCCCGAAGACTCCCGCCACTGTACCACTTCCGGTTTTTGACCCATCTGTGTACCATTTTTATTGTATCTTCTTTTAGAGAATATACTGTATTTAAACTGCTCCATTCTTTTTTATTACTAAGTTTTGTAACAAAGTTTTTTTTGAAATCGTATTTCTTCTCAGTCCTCTCCATGGGACAATCTAGCAGGCAGTAATCATTAACTCGACTTATTCGGTTCCATTGCCTTTCATAAAGCCTGGTTATAGGTTTACCCCCTTTGATCCTGATAGCAGTTGTCAGGACTTTCTTCTGCACCACTATATATAGTGGGCGTTGGCCAAGAGTACTTTTAGTGATCCGTTGGGCACGTCCTCATTGCACCCGTTATACCAATACACGCTAATCTTTGTATTCTATTTAACTCCATATGAGTTGACTTCAGATCGTTCTTTCGGCCCACGCGATAGCTCCATAGGTCACGATTGGATGGACCATCATGGAATACATCCAGTGTAGGATGCTGGGTTTACATTCCCAGGTTCTACTCGCTACCCTTCTGCATTGTCTCGCTACCCATTCATTGTAGCACGCTTGGCCTTCTCAGTAATGTGGTCGACATGTGCCTTCCATATTAACTTGCTGTCTAGTACTATTCCCAGATATTTCACCTCTACCTTTGGCTCGATGACTTCTCCTAGAATTTGAATTGCCCTCCATCTTGGAAGTTTCCTTTTCCTGGTAAATGGTACAATGGTGGTCTGTGTCGGATCGATTGATTCGTAACGAGAAAGGAAAATTATAAATATTTACACTATCGAATTAAATTTCAATACGGAATTATTTCAATCACGATTGCGAAAATTAGACAAATGGGGCGGCGAATTCAAATCTTGCGTGAATATTCGTATGAGTGATATTTTTACAAAATTTATAATCATGCTTTGTTAAATAGGCAGTGATGAGCGTCAGCAAATATTAAGAAGATAAAAGAATGCTTCTCAAAGCCACTTTTTTTTTTACCGAAAATATCATACGGTTTAACTTAGAATTACTCATACTAGCAGATTCCAGCGCTCGAAATTCGAAATTCGAGTGGTAGCCAATTCACAAACCAACACTTTTATGGTATATTATTATTGTGAATGAATATAACAAACTCATTAACAAACACATTAACAAATTTAATAAAACACACATACATAGCATACAGTCAGTCAAAAAAGTTTGTATGCAAACTGTAAATCAAAATTCAATTCAAAATTTTTCGCACACCCTGTATTACCTTGCCGTCTTTATTTTTCTGTTTTGTTGTTTATTATGTTAGCTTCCAGCATCTAGTTAGAATAACCAGTTCTTAAAGCACTGTTAGATTTGCAAGCAATTGTTTTTCTGATTATTGTAAAAATATAGTCAATAAAGTTTGTATGCAAAACGCACAGTTAATTTCGGTCTTTGCGTATAAGGTGATAAAGTAAACTTCAGAAGAATTATTTTATATTTTGATTAGGATTTACAGTGTTTTTAAAAGTTTTGGTTGTATATTTGGAAAAAAAATGCATTAAAAACATACATCAAATAGCACCAATGGCACCACGGGGCAAAGAATTGTCTTCCGATCGCAGAGAAGTGATAATAAAACTCTACCTGGAGAACAAAACTCAAAGACAAATAGCCGAATTGGTTGGAAAAAGTCATGCAACCGTCCAAAAAATAATAGAAAGGTACAGAAGGCAAGGATATAATAACAACAAGACAAGATCTGGTCGGCCAACCACATTCACACCCAGTGAGAAACGAATTATCGTGCGCCATATGTAAAAAAATCCGGAAATTTCTGCACCAAAATTACAGATAGAATTTGAAAATGAGGTGGGAAAAGTCTGTATTACAGCAACAATTCGCAAAGAATTCCATTCGGCTGGATACCATAACCGTCAAATTTGCAAAAAAGCCGTTTTGTAAGCCCAATAAACCGAAAAAAAGAGACTCTTATTCGCAAAACAATATGATACAGCCGCCCACACCATTATTTTTTCGGACGAAAGCAAATTCGGATCAGATGGAAGAATACCCAAGCTATGGCGAATACCCAATTCTGAGCTTGAGCCACATAACATGTTGGGCACAGTCAAACACGGTGGTGGACCAGTACTCGTTTGGGGGTGTATGGTTGCCTCTGGAGTGGCTAAACTTGTTTTTATAGATGGTATAATGGATCGTTTTGTCTATTTAAATATTTTAAAAAGTAACTTGCATATAAGTGGTGCTAAACTTGGGATTGCCGAGTCACTTGTGTTCTAGCAAGACAACGATCCAAGCACACCTCGCTTATTGTCAAAGAGTGGTTCCTCTATAAAGTAAAAAACGACTTAAAACCCCACCCCAGTCGCCCGATATTAATCCTATTGAGCATTTGTGGTTCCACCTGGAGCGCCAAATCAGAAAACACGACATAAGAGGCAAAGAAGACTTGAAAAAGGCCCTTTTAGAAGAGTGGGAGAAAATTCCGATGCAAAACCGTCTAAAAGCAGTCATAACAAAGGCTTTCCAACTAAGCATTAAATATTGGATAATAAACTGTTTAATCTATGACAAAATTAATTACCTTTTCTTGACTTAGATTTGCATACATACTTTTTTAACATATTTTTGAGGATATTTTCGCTTAAGTTGTTGTTATTTAAAGACGTTAACTTTCTCTTTGTTATACCCTCCACTCCAGTGTGCAGAGGGTATATATAAGTTTGTCATTCCGTTTGTAATAATTAGAAAAAAAATTTTGGACCCCATAAAATATATATATTTGTGATCCTTATAACAACCGGAGTTGATATAGCGATGTCCGTCTGTCCGTCTGTGGAAATCACGATGGCGGCATCAATCGGGCAGCTAGGGTGCTCGCTGACATAAAAAATGATTCATTATTATCCTGAAAAGTTTGCTATTTAAAATCCTCCAAATCGGTCGATTAGGGCCCGAGATTTGAATGAAGAACTAAAAAAAGTCTTGAAAAAATATAATTTTCTATGTTGTTCTTGTCACGATCACGCCCTCAATAGGATAGCTAAGGTGATCATTTTTAGTGAGAATGATTCTCCAAATTCATGGGAAGATTTATATTTCAAAAATCATTAAAATCGGTGGAACAGGTCCAGGGAAATCTCTGAAAAAGTAAAAAAAAAAATGAAAAATATCATGTTTCTATAGTGTTCTTGTTGTTATTCTAAATGTTATATTGTTGTCATAGCTGGACTTGTTGTTTTTGTGGTCGTTGTGGTAATAATATAATAAAAACTAACCCTTTGTACATTTTTTTTATCAACTCTGGTAGAAAAATTTAAAAGTTTCCATTGTTTTGGCATCACTAAAAAAATTTACTAGATCATTTCTGTCATTGCCACGAGCCTGCCCGCAAAGTTTCAGATCGATTGGGTCACGGGAAAGGGTTAAAAATCGATCAAAAATTTTTTCGACAAGCAGACACTTCGAGTTAATATAAAGGGAGTAAAAATTCACCAGCATCAAAGCAAATAATGCTAAAATACCTAGTTGTTAATAAAAAGAAAGCAATATAAATTTAGCAAAAAAAAAAATTTTATGTATTAATTTATTTAAAGAGAAAAACACAAAAATAACGTTTGATGTTGTATTTTTTGTGTGTAATATTTACATATACATACATACACATATTAAATAATACAAATAATATACATATATGTATATATTCTATATTATATATATGTATATCCATAATAACTGCATGTTAGAAATAAATCGGTATATTATTTTAATTACATAAAATTCTGCAATATTTTGTTGTGGGGAAAATACATTTCTTTTGCATTAACAGAGTGTCACTTCATTTTGCTCAGCGTGACTATGTCACAGTAGATGGCGCCACAATTTTTGTTCTAATTAGCTTTGCAATAGTTATTTCTATTTTAACATGAATGTTAATATTTTCAACTGGATATCATACAGAACAATGTTAAGAGTATATACGGGCTGGTCTTTTATTTCATACGTTTTTTCATTATTCTTTTACAAATATGAACATAAGTTTGGCATATTAACTTTTTGTTGTCTTTACAAAATAGAGTTACCGAGTTATCAATGAGTTTTTTGCTTTCAAAACAGTTCTAGATAGTTATATAGAATTATTATTCTGCTTTACCTACAAAATATCTGATTGCGATTACATCTAATTTTTAAAAATTGTTTATAATTACTAAAGCATTATTATTCACATAAATACAAAATTGCACTTTTTAAATTTTCCATTCAAATTTAAGAAAATATCAACTCTAAAAACTGGAATTAAAATTTCCAATTATAAATTAGAAAATATTAACTGAATTTCAGAAAATCATATCAAAACGTCGGAAATAATAATTTTAAATTTAGAAGACATCAATTGCATCTTTAATATACATATAAATTTAATTCGTTAAACACAAATTGAAATTCCAAAACAAACACCAAATATGTTTACATTTAAAAAATGTTTACATTAAAAAAAAATATTGGCATTCAGGAGAAATTAATAGCTTTTCAGTAACTTCTTTTAACGACTGTCGAATCGTTAAAAAAGAAAAGCAAAATTATCAGTAAAATTTTTAAACGATATTCGCTATTGTTAAAGTCAGCTGTTGTTGTTATCTAAACGACAACCATTTTTGTGTTGTTTACTCAATCCATAAAAACTTAAATTTTTAGGTTGAAATGTCGTCATACATAAATAAAAATCATAAAATAGTGAACATATTTTACTTCTATTAAAAAACTTTTTTATATAAATAAAAAAATTAAATAGCATATTGAATTCATTATTTCATTTTCAAATAAATAAACAGAAATATTAGTAAAAAAAATAGAGATATTAAACATAAACATAAAACCATCCTGTCAAACACGAAGTAATTTGTTTTTTTCTATTCTTCTTTGTGTTTTTCGCTTATTTTTAACAGAGATGCCACTCGTTTACAATTTAAATAAATAGAAAAATAGATTTGTCGACTATCGTTAAGATGTGTGTACTTAATGAATCACTTAATCCTCAGTGCAAACAACAATAGCTGTCGATATATTTTGCGATTGTCGGATCGTTGAAATTCTGTCGGATCGTTGAATTCGCACTACAGAAAACATTAATTTAAATTCAATGAATTTTAGAAAACCTCAAATGATATTTTAGAATTGCGAACATAAAAATTGTTACATAAATAAACGCAATTTGATGAGAATGTTATTTATACATATATTATTTTTCACAATTTTTTTTTGGATGAATATTTTAAGTTTTTCAGAAAATAAAGATAACAAATTATTTTATTTAAAATGTTTGGGACATTTGGTTTTTTGCTTTTGCCATCCCAAATTTGATTATTTATTATTATAAATTTATTCTCTATGTTTACCAAATATGGCAATATTTTAATAAAAAAGTTGAGAGAGCTTTTTTTTGGTTATTATTTTGTTACTCCATCCGACCTATATGGCCGCAATGAAAAAATATTTCGCCAGTTAAAAGAAACTATACAGCCATCTCCAATTAGCACGATTTAATGCATATAGCCACCCTACACAACCATTACCTTTGCAATGGAGGTTAAGGCGAGCTATTTAATTAGCAAAAACTAAATTAAACGAGAAGTTATGTCATATAACCGGAAACGCATGCATATCTTTCCAATATTTTGTTTACATTTGTTATCAATACTCAAACCGAGGTGGAGGGTATCAAAGATTCGGCATAAGCCGAATTTAACACTTACTTCTTTTTTTTTGTTTCGAAATAAAATTTCCAATATTTTCTTTTAAAAAATTAGATTTTCTTTCATCGCTGTACATTGAATGTATATTTTTTGATGTTATAAGGATAAATAGGCTACTCGCTTGCATACAAACTTAATTGACTGACTGTATGTAAAATTTTATGTATGTGTTAGTAGCAACTTTAAATACAACTTACTCAAAATAAAGGAAAAAATTTAAAAATCTGTAAATCTGCAAAACTGCTAAAAAGAAATACCTTTCAAATAATATGCATTTGGTCAAAATCGGGATAAAACGCTAGAACAAAACATCAGTCACAAGAAATCGCCTAGCTTATTAATATTATAGATTTCTCATCTTTGGATGTTTTTTAGTTGCTGGGGATTTTGAAAATTACTGTTTCCTTTGTCCAATACCGTTAACAAAATCAAAAAAATATCCAACCAAGACACTTGTTACTAAATATATTGAGGCCAGTGCTCACGTTGTTCACTGATTGATATTGGTTCGTTAAAACAAACTGTTGAATTTTTCAGCATTTGTAGTGCGAAATCTTGTTTAGAGTTACGTGTGGTGATTTAAATTGGTATGTTGTTGTGTTGATGTTGTTTTCAAACAGTTTATTTCTATAACTTGCTTAACTTTTGGTATTTGCAACAAGTTGTTGCTCTAATGTTATTATTGTTAGTTGTTGTGTTTATTGGTATTTTGTATACGTTTAACTTAAGGCTGAAACTGATGTAGTTTTTTTTTTTTTTTTGTTATTTTAGTATTCAATCCATGCTAGTGTAATGGATTTTTTTTCTTTAGCGGTTTATGGCAAATTCATTTATTTATTTTTCTCAATTTTATTACCTCTAATGTAGTTTTTTTTTTTTTTTTTTTTTGTTAACATTCAATACTCATAGTTTGCAAATAAATATTTTATACATACATGGCTAATGAAATAAATATTTGCTTTGAATTCTTTAGTTTATTATAAAAATATTGCTTGTTTATATATAAATACTTAAGTAAATACAGTAACATAATATTATGTTACGTTAACGTTTTAACACTGTGAATTGAATTTTAGATTCGTTTCGAAGTGATGGCTTTGGCCACAGTGGCATAAGAGGACATACTTGAGGGGTTTATTTAATTATTTTTTTTGAATTTCTTTATAAAAATAAAACATTAAACGAAATAAATTTAATCCGTTTTTTTTCTTCGAATATAGTCGGTCTTTGAAACCTCTTTTTTTCTGTTTTTTAATTTATTTGATTTTTTTTCAACCTTCTTCAATTTGCTTCATTAGTTTTAAACTTGAAGTTGGTTAACAAGTTGTTGGTAGTTGCTATGTTTAACAATTTTTTATTATTATTTCTTTTTTACATTAATGTTTTTTATTTTTTTTTTGTTTTTTTTTGGTTTACTCAATCATTCAATTATTACGTGATGCTCAATGATAGATTACGTAGTTATTGTTGAAATAATATAAACGTACAACTTCAAATGACAAATTAAGTTCAATATTAAATCGGGTTTTGTTGTTTGAAAATAAAGCAATTTACAACAACAACAACAACAACAACAACAGCAGCAGCAACAAGTGAAAGATGCATAATTGGGTTAACAATATTGATAAAGAAGTTTTTCAGCTTTCTTACCGGTATCATCTACGTGTTATCAAATGTGTTGTTTACCTTTATTTTGCTTTTTGTAAAGGAGCTTGTTTGTTTAAATAAAGTTTTTATTTTCTTTATTTATCATACACGCGTTCTCGATTTACGTTTCTTTTTAGAATTTTATACGCAAAATAAAATTTGATATGCGGCAATTTGTTTGTTTTGTTTCTTGTTAATAATATATCGTATCCATATTTAGCCATTCTTAAAATTACTTTGTTTTTATGAGTATTTAAAAAAAAGACAGACAAACTAAAACTAAGCAATATTAGCATATAGACCTTTTATTTAAGCATTTCAAACATGTTATCAAGATTCCTTTATTTGCGTGTTTGATAATTACGTCTTTCATAAATGTTTTGTAACTTAACTACGTTTTTCGATTTATATGTTATGCCTGATTGATTTAAAAAATGTCGCAATATCATGGTGAATAACTGTCTGAAATGTTTGAATAATATTTACTAACACTTTGAGTAAAGTGGTTACTTACTGCAAAGTTGATATAATATTTATATTTGATAGTATTATTCTAATTATTGTAATTAGTTTCTTTCTAACTTAAGCCCTAAACACATAACGGTGAGTTGCGAGTGCGAGAAAAAACGAGAATGAGGCAGTATGATTTTTTCTATATGTGGAAGCGAGATCGATAGTAAAGCTTTTTTGTGTAGCGTTGCCAACTTTGGTTGTAAAAACAATCGCAAGGGAAATAGAATTGAATCTATTTTCTGTGCGAGAAAAATCAGATGACAGGAGAATCAGCTAATAGGCATTAAACGCGATGCCTACTCTTGTAATTACTTTATTTAATCCGTTAATAATTTCGATTTTATTCATTTTGTTATATTTATTGTTTGTTATATGAACAGCTTTGTATACAATTGACAATTGAATTATGTTTGACAGTAGGACAGTCAGCTGCTCGAAAGCATTTTGATGATTTTGAAAAAGCACAAATTCTCGCATGCAAAAAGCTGAGTTTTTACTCAAACTCACAACTCGCCGTTATGTGTTTAGGGCTTAAGTATTAGAACCAGCGATACCAACTATTTTAAATAAACAAGCTCTAAATGTGACGTAAGCAAATGTCTCATAGGTGTTTTATATAGGCCTAATGATTCACTAGATATTTCTCCGGTTGTTAATATGTTAGATGAAAATTGTTTATCTTATAGTGATATTATTCTTTCTGGAGACCTAAATGGAAATTTGCTCATTGATTCTGATCTAATTTCACTTTTCCAACCGATTGGGCTTATAGCTGTAAACACTACTATCCCCACTCACTTCACTTCAATGAGTAGTACCCTTATTGACGTGTTCTTTGTCTCAGATATTAGAAAAGTTCTTTTGCATGACCAGTTTTCTTCTCCTAATTTCTCAAAACATGACGTCATTTATATGACCTTTAACCTTCCTTATTTTAAACATGAAAAACCACAGCATATTACTTTCCGGGATTACAAGAATATTAACTATGATGCTCTTTTAAATGAAATTAATATAATCAATTGGACCAGTATCTACAGTAATCCTGATTTAAACCAACATATATCCTTTTTTTATGAAGCTACCACATACCTATACGACAAATACGTACCGGTTAGAAAGAAAACTGTAAAATCTTCTACTAAGCCTTGGTTTAATCAAAATATTTGTGATTTAATAGTTAAAAGAAATTCTGCTTACGATAAGTGGAAAAAATATAAAACTACACAGTCAAATGAAATTTTTAAATCACTACGTAGATCTGTTACTAGGGAAGTAAAGTTAGCTAAGCAACGCTATTATAGTCGTGTATTTTCAGAGGCTATGGATACAAAAATATGTGGAAAGAGATAAAGAAAATTGGTTATAAAGATGAAAGTGAATCGGTAAATGTTTCCACTTTTGAACTAAATGAATTGAATAGACAATTTACTTCAAATGACTCAACTCCTCTTCGTTCTGACTCTTATGCAAATCTACCAGATTGCAATCCGGATTCTTTATTTAGTTTTTCCTGCGTTAACCAGGAGGATGTTCTGGAAGCTTTTCTTTCCATAAAGTCAAAATCTATTGGTCTAGGCGGTATGAATCCAATATTTATTAAAGCTATTTTACCACAGGTTTTACCCTATATCACTCATATTTTTAACACTATTTTTACAAAATCTATTTTCCCTGATTTGTGGAAATGAGCAAAAGTAATTCCCTTGCCGAAATCTAATAAAGAATACAGGCCAATTTCCGTACTTCCTTTTCTTTCGAAAGTTTTCGAAAAAATTATGAGCAAACAAATGAATGAACATATATCCAATAATAATCTTTTATCATCTAAGCAATCTGGTTTTCGCAGGAAAAGAGGGTGTATCACTACTTTAATTGATGTATCGGAAGATCTTCGTTATATCGTTGACAGTGGTAATATTGCTTTTTTGACTTTATTGGACCACTCTAAAGCTTTTGACTCAGTGGACCATGATATTCTTGATAAAAAGCTTAAACTTATTTTTGGTTATTCTGAAACGTCCTCTAAATTGATTAGCTCTTACCTTCGGAATAGAGAGCAAGTAGTTGTCTCTAAAGACAAGTCGTCTACCTCTGCGTCTTTAAGTAGGGGTGTTCCGCAGGGGTCTATACTTGGCCCTCTTTTGTTTTCTATTTACATAAATGATCTACCACGCGTAATTAATTCATGCCAAATGCACATGTACGCTGATGACGTTCAGTTATACACATCATGTAACGTACGAGATGTGTAAAATTGTGTACAGAACCTGAATACTGAACTGAACCACGTATTTGAATGGGCTAGGTTGAATTGTCTTACCTTAAATCCAAAAAAATCTCAGTGCCTTGTTATTTTTAAAAAGATATATGATACCACTTGTCTTCCGAAAGTTAGTATTAATGGAGTGGATATTCCCTACGTTGCGAATGCTAAAAACCTTGGAATGATTTTTAATAATACCCTAACGTGGAATGATCAAATTAACAAAGCTTCTGGAAAAGTTTATAGTATTCTCCGTAGTCTTTGGTCTTCTCAGTACTTCACACCGCAGAAAATTAGATTTGTTCTTGCAAAATCGTTTATCTTACCTACGCTTTTATATGGTTGTGAATTGTTGTCAGGTTGTGATAGTGCAGACATGGGTAAACTTACACGCGTCTTTAAAAGTGTAGTTAGATATGTTTACGGTTTACGCAAATATGATAGTATCTCCGCTTTTCTAAATAAAATTTATGGCATTTCATTTGAAAATATCTTAAATTTAGAACTTTACTTATGGTTCATAAAATTATTTTCACTAAAGAACCCGTTTATCTCTTCGAGCGATTACTATTTACAAGATCTAACCGTAATAACTGTCTTGTACCAATATTGTACAATAGACTAATATCCGAAAGACACTTTAATGGCATACGTCTTTGGAACTCGTTACAACTTTAAATAATCAACTTCACAAAATATCAAATACAACATCATTTAAGAAAGAACTATTTAAACTTTTTCTCAATTGATTTTTAATACTTCATTTTAATTTCCTTAGTTAATTTAATTTTAATTTCTATATAATTTTTACCTGCTGTGCAGGATATTTTTACACTTTATTTTTACATTATTATTTTATTTTTTATATATTTTATATTATACTTTATTTTATATTATTCTTCTAATTTTGTTTTATAAGATTTTAAATCTTGTTACATTAAGATTTTCATTAATAAAAATTAATAATAATTAAAAATTAATTCATTTGTACAGTAAAAAAAAAAAAAACAAGTAAGAAAATTATAGTCGGTCTAGACCGACTATACCATACCCTATACCATGCGTTTAGAAACCCTATCTCTTAGGCCCAACTAACTGGACATTGAAAATAAGCAAAAACCAAATTTGAGTGGGATTTTTAATAATTTTTTTGGCTGCAGATATGACAAAGTTCATATTGGATGCTATATCTATAAAGGGACTAGGTCCAAAAATGGACCGATCCTGATCATGTTTGGTAAAGTCTCTTGTATTTTGCAAAAATATGTACAAACAAAATTTGAGAAGAATCAGTGCAATATTTTTGTTTTTTAATAGATTTAAGTGAAGATCGGGAAGCAGCTCTATATGGGGTCAAAGGGATCATTTTTGGACTACTCATTAGTGGATACAAACCCAATTTGAGAAAGATCTAACGGGTGATTTTTTTGAGGTTAGGATTTTCATGCATTAGTATTTGACAGATCACGTGGGATTTCAGACATGGTGTCAAAGAGAAAGATGCTCAGTATGCTTTGACATTTCATCATGAATAGACTTACTAACGAGCAACGCTTGCAAATCATTGAATTTTATTACCAAAATCAGTGTTCGGTTCGAAATGTGTTTCGCGCTTTACGTCCGATTTATGGTCTACATAATCGACCAAGTGAGCAAACAATTAATGCGATTGTGACCAAGTTTCGCACTCAGTTTACTTTATTGGACATTAAACCAACCACACGAATGCGTACAGTGCGTACAGAAGAGAATATTGCGTCTGTTTCTGAGAGTGTTACTGAAGACCGTGAAATGTCGATTCGTCGCCGTTCGCAGCAATTGGGTTTGTGTTATTCGACCACATGGAAGATTTTACGCAAAGATCTTGGTGTAAAACCGTATAAAATACAGCTCGTGCAAGAACTGAAGCCGAACGATCTGCCACAACGTCTAATTTTCAGTGAATGGGCCCTAGAAAAGTTGGGAGAAAATCCGCTTTTTTATCGACAAATTTTGTTCAGCGATGAGGCTCATTTCTGGTTGAATGGCTTCGTAAATAAGCAAAATTGCCGTATTTGGAGTGAAGAGCAACCAGAAGCCGTTCAAGAACTGCCCATGCATCCCGAAAAATGCACTGTTTGGTGTGGTTTGTACGCTGGTGGAATCATTGGACCGTATTTTTTCAAAGATGCTGTTGGACGCAACGTTACGGTGAATGGCGATCGCTATCGTTCGATGCTAACAAACTTTTTGTTGCCAAAAATGGAAGAACTGAACTTGGTTGACATGTGGTTTCAACCAGATGGCGCTACATGCCACACAGCTCGCGATTATATGGCCATTTTGAGGGAAAACTTCGGAGAACAATTCATCTCAAGAAATGGACCGGTAAGTTGGCCACCAAGATCATGCGATTTGACGCCTTTAGACTATTTTTTGTGGGGCTACGTCAAGTCTAAAGTCCACAGAAATAAGCCAGCAACTATTCCAGCTTTGGAAGACAACATTTCCGAAGAAATTCGGGCTATTCCGGCCGAAATGCTCGAAAAAGTTGCCCAAAATTGGACTTTCCGAATGGACCACCTAAGACGCAGCCGCGGTCAACATTTAAATGAAATTATCTTCAAAAAGTAAATGTCATGGACCAATCTAACGTTTCAAATAAAGAACCGATGAGATTTTGCAAATTTTATGCGTTTTTTTTTAAAAAAAAGTTATCAAGCTCTTAAAAAATCACCCGTTATATGACAATTTGGATCTTATGGCAATTTATGTCGATTTCATATGGGTAATTTGTATGGGGGCTAGGTCTGAACATGGACCGATTCTCACCAATTTCAATAGCGTTCATCCCATGGCCGATAAAAGCTTATATACCAAATTTCATCAAAATACATTCATATTTGCGACCTGCAGTTTGATTACAAGCTTTACATGGACACACAGACGGACGGACGGACATTGTTAAATCAACTCAGAAAGTGATTCTGATTCGATCGGTATAATTAAAGATGGGTCTAGGTCAAATATTTTTGGTTGTTACAAACAGCAGCACAAAGTCATTATACCCAAACCACATAGTGGTATAGGGTATAAAAAAAAAAAACCCTAAAGAGCGCTAAATTCGAAGAAAATTTAAACTCTCTAAAAAGCGCTAGTATTTGATGTTACTCTTCAAGTGTTTATCAATGGAAAAAAAAATATATAAAATACTTAAACAAATTTGTATTGCGACTGTTCATTTTCAAACCGCGCATTCATGGTATTGTTTTACCTTCTAGCAACACAAAAATTACACTGTGTCACAAATTTTCAACAAAGTCGTGACCAAATGAATTTGACAGCTAATCTTTATGTAGAATTGTCCGCTGAATTCGCATGTGAAGTCGGAATGGTCAAAAGTAGAACAGTTTTCGAGATATTACAAAATAAACGTTATTTGCGTTTTTAAAAAAGATGATGTCACTTTAATAAAAGTATCTTTGAAAATATTCGACGGATTTTCCACTTATTTATTTTATTGAAAGATAATGAAATCACTAATACAACCGCTGTAAAAATTGGTCAAGAAATGAGTGAGTTACAGTGGACCAAACTTCAAATTTCAAAAAAATTTTAATGATTTTTTGCAATTTTACTCTTTCCAACTTATTTCTTTTAAACCAAAAAAATAATTTTTTTTTTAAGTTTTATTACTTACTGTATTAGTCTATTTTAATACGAACATTTTGTGCTCAATAGGGTTCAGATCGGCACAAAAATTACATATTTATAGAAGATTAATTGAATTATCCCACTTTTCGATTTTTAGCAGAAAATAAACAAAAGTAAATATAGAAAGCTATATATAGCAATATATAAAAAAAATGGCTTAAAGCTTTTGAATTGCTTTGCCTGTGATTATTTCTGTGATTATTTTCTGGGTATAGGTCCAATAATTTTGGTAGTTACAAACATCAGGGCAAACACATTTTAGCCTAACCACATATTGAAAAACTTTTGTATTCATAAATTTTGCACAAAATATCTGACCTTCGGTCAGAAAAATTGTTCTGATCCACACGGTCGCAAATTGGCGGTTATAAAATAGAGTATAGAAATGTAGGGGAAGGTTCAGACTACAAAAAAGTGGAAGATTTTGTTTGATGGCTTCTGATGGGCAGGAGTTATGGTCTATTAAGTAGGGGATTTTCGGGAAATTTTGACCTTTTTTAAAATTTTATTTTTATTTTATTTTTTTTTTTTAATTTCTAAATGAGTCAGTGACTTTATATTTCTAACATTAATAGCATAGAAGTTACAAAATTACACAAAATTGATTTTACTTTAAAATCTTTTAAAACAGAAAAGTTATAGTCATTTAAAAATTAAAATTTACAAAGAAATTTTTACTTTTAGCAAAATACTGAGAAGACCCTGTTCGCTGTGATATAGTTGAAATAGAGTCGCAATTTTTTGGCTCCCTAGCTTCACTGTTATTTACTTTCAAATGAATAACATAACTTTAAAATTGGTAACCATAAAAAAATGATTCTTGGCCGCCTTCACAAAATATGGTCCACAGTGCGACGTTCCATTTCTTGTATTTGTTGGTGAAAACGTTCACCATGCTCGTCACTCTCATCGCCAAGTTTATTTGGAAAGAAATTTGAGTGCGAATGCAGAACGTGTATTTTTAAAGATATATTAAGTCATTTTTTAAGTAAGATATAAAAATTAATGTTGATATGAAAAAATAAATCAGAACAAAATCGTGTTAAAAACTGTACCAATTTTCTCATAGTTTTTTAACAAATCTTGAATAATGTCTTCATAATTTGGGCCTCTAAAACTTCCCGGAAGCTTGATATACGCAAGCCAAATGACTTCTTTGATTCATTTTTAGACAAAATCGAATCAAATTTGGAATTTTTCTGTAGCTTTGTAATTTGTGGTCCCACAAAAACCCCTTCTTTAGTTTTGGCATCTGATACGTTGGGAAAAACAGTTGTCAGGTATTCAAATGCGACACTGCTTCCTCATTTTAGCAAAGCTTTGACGAAATTTTTGAATAAGCCAAGTTTAAAATGGGAAGATCAAATGGCACAAAGATTCTGAATGCATATTTTTTAAACACATTGCGCCCGACATAGTTAAACTACGAGGGCGGATCAATAAGTCCGTGACTTTTAGAATGAAACCCAGTTTTTTTTTTGTAAAAAAAAATAATTTATTTTTCAACATAATCTTTTAGCTCAATACACTTAGTCCAACGTTTCTCCAATTTTTGTATCCCTTCCAAAAATATGATTTTTGGAGGTCCATAAAATTGGCATTTGTTTGATCAATAATTTCATCGTCCGAGCTAAATCTCTTTCCACCGAGCCATTTCTTTAGGTTTGAAAATAGAAAATAGTCACTGGGGGCTAAATCCTGAGAATATGGCGGATGAGATAACAATTCGTAGCCCAATTCATGGAATTTTGCCATTGATACTGCACATGTGTGCACCCGTGCATTATCTTGATGAAAAAGAACTTTTTTCTTTGCCATATGGGGTCGTTTTTTTAAATCCTCGTTAAATCGGTCCAATAAGTTGACAAATTATTCGCCGTTTATTGTTTTTCCCTTTTGAAGGTAATCGTTGTGGATTATCCCGCGTGCATCACAAAATACTGTTGCCATCACCTTATTGGCCGACAAACTTACCTTGGCCTACTTCGGAGCCGGTACACCCGGAGAAATCCATTGTCTAGACTGCTGCTTGGTTTCCGGAGTGTTGTAATGGATCCATGTTTCATCCACAGTTACAAAACGCCGCAAAAACTCATTCGAATTGCGGTTAAACAACTCCAAACAATCATTTGAAGTTGTCACACGATTACGTTTATGGTCAATTGAGAGCAAACGCGGCACCCATCTTGCAGACAGATTTCTTAAACCCAACTGATCATTTAAAATCGAAACCACACTGCCATTTGAAATGCCTATGGCATCAACAATCTCACGCACTTTTACTCTTCGATCGGCCAACACCATATCGTGGATTTTTTCGACATTTTCGGGTGTATTGACCTCAATTGGCCGTCCAGAACGTTCAGCGCCATTTGTATTTGTGCGACCACAACGAAAGTCAGTAAATCACTTTTTACCTTTGAAATCGATGGTGCAGAGTCCCCATAGTATTTATAAAGCTTTTCCTTGGTTTGATTGACGGTTTGTTTTAGCAAAAAATAATGTTTAATGAGTACTCGAAATTCTCTTCTTGCATTAAAAAAAACACGAGTTTGTTTATTTTGAACAGCTGTTAAACGCAAAGTAAATGACAGAACTTGGCCAAAATTTTACAATAGTTTATTAACAGGTGGTACTTAATGGTAGCATTGTTGCATTTCATATAACTACGAAAAAAGTCCAAAAAGTCACGGACTTATTGATCTGCCCTCGTAGTTTTGCATGAATTGCATAAAGTACTTGGGATCCAAGATTTCAAAATCTCTTCCGGATTGACTTTAAACTACAGCCAAAATGGATTTTGTAATTGCGCAAAACTATAAACTCCACAAACATAGCAAATCTTTTTCTGGATTGTTCTGGAAGATAAATGCACGTTTTCACTATGCATTTCGTTCTTGTTGATATGAATTCTGCGTTGCAAGAGGATCAAAACGTTTAGCAAACAAATTTTAATTGTGAACTATCAATAAAAAAAAAACCTGTCAGCCCAAAATAAATGTTGTCAAAAAGCTTTAACTATTCGTTATTTTCCATTATTATTTATTATTTTCCATTTTCCATTCTTAACAATATTTTCTCCCGCGCTATTTTTATTAACATAAGCTTTTTTATTGATTTTTTTTACAAAATTCAATGTTTCTAATATTAAAAGCGTTCGTTTTTCAAATTCTGCGTATTTACTTCCTTTGGGTTTTTGATTTGAAAAGTGTGCTAATTCAATAAATCTTCGGCAGCTTTGTCATTTTTGCACCAATCTGGGTCTTGTTGGGCGCAAAATGTTTCTATTGAAACAAACTAATGTCCTGTGTAATAAAACATTAACATTTTTAATTGTTTGATTTAAAAAAAAAAAATAACTTGAAAAGAGCAAAATTGCAAAAAATCATAAAATTTTTCATGAAGTTTGAACTTTTGTCCACTGTAACTCTGTCATTTCTTGAACACTCTTCACAAACGACCCATGGTTATTTTAGTAATTTTAATATCTTTCATTAAAAAAAAAAAAACAAATATACTTAATCCGTCTAACATTTTTGAAGATATTGGCATTTAAGTGACATCTTCTTTTTTAAAAACATAAATAACGGTTATTTTGGAATATCTCGAAAAAGGTTCTACTTTTTGTCATTCTGACTTCAAATTCGGATTCAGGGGACAATTTTACATAAAGATTAGATGTCAGATACATATGGTCAAAAAACTGTCACGTAGTGTTATTAACGAATATACGCCAGCTCTGCCTATTCTGTGCCACGTTACTTGTGGTCACGTCACCCCCATCCAGGTACATTCACAATCGATGGATCTGCGCCTTGTCAACTTCGGTTTCTCCTAGGATTCCATTCAAAGCATAAACGAGCTATGTCTGTTATGTCTTTCCGAAGTGCATGGCCCACCCACAACCACTTTCTACGGCCTACTTCAGTGGCTTTTTCCTCAGTATTACATCTGGAGAGTAGTGTTGTATTCGCTATACTTACGGTCCAAAAAATGCGTAGTATGGGGCGTAAACATTTATTTACGATGATTTGGAGGTTTTTTTTTTTAACAATATTGTCTGTTACCTTCCATGTTTCGCAGCTGTAAAAATGCTAATTTTGTATTGGTCTGATATTCGTGAGGACCGCTAGACTTTACCTAAGGAGGCAAAAGCGTGCATTAAAAAAAAGCTTGTGCTTTAAATTTAAATTTTATTTAACTTTAATTGATGGGAAAGTATACTAAATCTATCCAGATGCGTTCAGTGTGCTACACCAAAGGATTTTATGACCATAACAGATAATCAAAAATTTAAAACTAAAGAATAAAATTTAAAGTATGACATAAGTCCGCTGCATTGCCGGAACCGTCCTTTTTTTATATGTTTAGCGTTTTGTTGAATAAACGCATCAAGCACCAGAAGTATTTAAGGCTTCCACCAGAAGTGATCAAATTACTGAGATTAGAGGAGGAAAATTTCCAAGTAGACGAAGAAAATTTCGAAAGCGAAGATGAAGAAATGGAGGGCAATGGCATTTTGAAATCATGCTTTTTGAAAAATTTGGAACTCGAAATAAAATCCAGTTACAAAAATTTGTTATTTCTTTAAATTGGTAAAATAAATACAAATCTGCTGTTATCTTCGAAAAGGAGCGTACAGACAGCTTTTCAAAGTTTTAAAAAATCTTGGATCCGGGAACATTACCCGGGACCCTGTTTGAAACTTATTATTTGCAAATTTGTTAGTTAACTTTACTTAATTTGTTTTAAAATTTCTTATGGGTCTTCCAAAAGTCAAATCTAAAAAAATCTTTAATATCGGCCCAGTTGTAATTAATTCTGGCCAAAAAAAATGAGTAAAATTTCCTACACTTGTAGAGATAAAATCTGTAATTGACAAACTGAAGAACAACAAAGCCGCTGGTCTGGATAATATTCCACCTCAACTTTTCAAAGCAACAAATATCATGGCCGAAGCGGTTCTGCCAATAGTACAGAATGACTGGTCAACCGTCCGAATGGAACGAGGGCGTCATTATAACCGTACTCAAAAAAGGTGACCTCAGTGAGTGTACAAACTGGAGAGGAATAACTTTGCTCACTACAATTCAGAAGATATTTGCTTTTATCATACTGGACCGCATCTCTCCGTCAAGAGAAACATCACTGCGACGTTAACAAGCCAGTTTTAGGCCCAACAGAAGCTGCTTTGTCGACCAAATAAATTCACTAAGAATAATCGTCGAGAAATCGATTGAATGGAACTCGCCACTAGTTTTACAATTCGTCGATTTCAAAAGAGTCTTCGATACAATAAACAGATGTTCAATTTGGTACTGCCTGCAGAATCCTGGCATACCCGAAACAATAATTTTCATTAATCAAAGAACTCTATCGTGACGCATCATGCAGAGTTCGATTTAAAGGTGATAGTGCCAGCTTTACCATCAACAAAGGCGTAAGACAGGGATGTGTACTTTCGCCAATTCTTTTCCTTATAGTACTCGATTATGTCATGGTTCAGAATAATCAAGACGAATCCAATGGAATTCAATGGCATCTGAATTAACGTCTTCACGACCTAGACTGTGCGGATGACATATGTATAATGTCACACATACTATCGGGCATACAAGACAAATTAACTCGACTTCAGGAAAATGCGAAAAGAGTGGGCTTGGAGGATTTGCGGAAAATTTTCCTAAAACAATTTCCCGAAAAGAATTTCCCGAAAACAATTTCCCGAAATTACAATTTCTTGAACACAATTTCCCGGAATGACAATTTCCCGAAATTACAATTTCCCAAACACAATTTCCCGAAATTACAATTTCCCGAAATTACAATTTCCCGAAATTACAATTTCCCGAAATTACAATTTCCCGAAATTAAAATTTCCCGAAATTACAATTTCCCAAACACAATTTCCCGAAATTACAATTTCCCGAACACAATTTCCCGAAATAACAATTTCCCGAACACAATTTCCCGAAAACAATTTCCCGAAATTATAATTTCATGATCACAATTTCCCGGAATGACAATTTCCCGAAATTACAATTTCCCAAACACAATTTCCCGAAATTACAATTTCCCGAAATTACAATTTCCCGAAATTACAATTTCCCGAAATTACAATTTCCCGAAATTACAATTTCCCAAACACACTTTCCCGAAATTACAATTTCCCGAAATTACAATTTCCCAAACACAATTTCCCGAAATTACAATGTCCCGAACACAATTTCCCGAAATAACAATTTCCCGAACACAATTTCCCGAAAACAATTTCCCGAAATTACTATTTCTTCAAAAAGCTTGTTGATGACATTTCCGAAACAATACCATCAGAAATTCCGGCCGAAGCGCGAGCAATCAGTTCATGACCACTTGATGTAGTGACCCTATGTACCCTACCGGTACAGTGTTTTCCTCGGTAGTGCATACAACGACAATAAACGCTATCAACGGACTGACCGTCGTCATGATACAAGAAACCATTCAAAAGCAACCTCGGTTTACCTTTTTCCTATCCACGAATTGGAGTGGCATAGTAACTGTGTATTACAACCCAAATAACTAAAAAACTTTGCTATGCAAGGTGGTAACAATTCCGTAGCAGCTACTGCATGGGCAGGATGTTATGGAGAGAGTGAGCGTTATCCGTCTGAATACCGAAGTGTTCAAATTCACAATGAAAAAATAAGCGTATGACACTCCAATAAATAGGTCCGGATGACGAGGGAGGGTGAAAGAGGATGGGCGCGGTGCGGGGTGAGGGAATTGTTTTTTCGAGAAGTCGTATACTCGGGAAATTGTTTTTTTCGAGAAATCGTATGCAGCAAGTTGTATTTTCGGGTAATTTTTATTTTTTTATGGGGTAAATCGAGAATATATGGGAAGTTGCAAACTAAAAATAGGGAAATTGTAATTTCGGGAAATTGTTTTCGGGAAATTGTGATTTCGGGAAATTGTTTTTGGGAAATTTTCCGCAGAGGGGCTTGGAGATCAATATGGCAAATATAAAACACCTTCCCTATTATGCGCCAGGAAAGACAAATTGATGAAGTAACGAAATTTTGTTATCTTGGCAGCACGATAGATGGTGGAGCAGATGACGATGTAGCTAATCGTATAAACAAAAAGTATGTGTTTAGGCTAATGTGACATGTGCAGTATAACCATACAAACACCCTCATGAAGCAAATGCCATTACTACGATGACTACAACAATAAGGAGAATTTACAAACACATTGAAAAATTTTTATTTTTTCAAGAGTTTTTAACATTTTCATTTATAGCTCGTGACCCTTTGGACCGATTTTGATGAACTTAAATAGCAAATCTTTTGGGATGTTAATAAACGATTTTATGCAAAAACGAAGAGTCTGGCTTAGCTATTGAGGGTGTGATCGTGATTTCCATAGACAGACGGACAGACTGTCATCGCTAAAAAACTTCCCTTGTTATAAAGATCACAGTGATGTGGAGGGTATAAAAACTGCGCATAACCTATAAAAATATCGCAGTTGTGTGTTTAAACTGCGGTGAAACAGCTGATACCCTCCATTCTGTGATAAGTATGCATTTTCGCAATATTTTTCTTTTTTTTTATGTAACAAATGCAGATGCTGACGTGAATACCACTATTGTGAAAGAAACTACAAAACGAATACATACTGACAAACAAGTGGGTGTTCGTCAGCTTGTATTCCATTTATGTTTTAATTTGTTTTCTTAATGTATGAGTTAATAAAAATCTGTTAAACTTGACCTCTACAAAAAAATAATAATTGATTGTTAACAGCAATTGCTGCTGCTGCTATAAAAGCTTGTTCAATAAAAGTAGAAACAGACAGACGTTCGTCGACAAATGGATGAATGGATGGATGTACAGCGAAACAAAAACCAAACAAAAAGTAAAAAAATCTAAAAACTAATTTATTTGTTTTTATTATGAAACGAATGCAAATGTACCGAGTTCTTTCTACTCGTTTTGTAACAACAATAAGAATTCTTAAATGATTTATTTGCACATTTTCCATGTTTGCATGTTAAATGAAAATTTATTTAGATATTTTTTTTTTTTTTTTTGCAATAAATACAAAATAACAAAAAAAAAAAACAAAGAAAAATGTATTTTTAAATAAAATAAACAACAACAACAATAATAATTAAGTATGAAATGTTTGTAAAATGCATGTTTAAAACTAAAAAAAAAGAAACAAAAAATAACATCGACAACCATAAATAATTAGATATTTTAACCACAAAGAATTTACATACAAATGCCCAGCCTGTCTGCCCTCCCACTAATCGTCATTACTTCTAACTGCTTGTTTGTGATTTGCAATAATATTTGATTATTCACTGGAGGGGAGAGCGTTTCGAAATCGTTACACCCGCATCAAATTTTAAACATGTTTTCGTATTACATGTCGGTCGCTTCTAAGTATTACACGGTAATAAAGTTACAAATATGCAGTGATCATCAGCATATATGACAATAACAATAACAACAAAAATAATAATAATAATAATACAATAATAAAAAAAACCAAAATATACATGTACAATATTTTTATGGAGGTCAGTCTTAATAGAAGTTAATACGCAATTTGAATTTGGATACACAAATAAATGATTATAGAATTTTAATTTTAAAACAGAAAATTCTAACAATGTACGTGAGCACGTGAGGCCAGTAAAATTGGTTCCGTGCAAAGCCCAGTTTTAACAATTAGCCAGAAAAATAGTTAGAAATAATTATAACTCCTGATCTGAATAAAGTTATTTTTGTCACAGAAACTGTGATAAATTTAACAAGGTGCTGTCATGGGAGTGAAGAACATTTAATTCCTGAATGTAACATGTTTACAGCATGTGAAATAAATTTCAGCTTAATATCTCAATTATTCTGGGGTCTAACTGCTGCATTCGTTATTGTGTGAGCTATCGTATCGAATAAAGTTTCGTAACGTATCGAATAGCCAAATCACGGTATACGGTTAGAATCGAAATGAATTCTAATAGAAATTGTAAAAGATTTATTTCAAATGTTAAAGTAGAAAAACGTATGTTTAAAGAAAATGAATTGACATTTATAAAAAGAAGAAAAAAACTAATAAAAAAGAAGAATAAACAAGTAAATAAAATTATTTGTGTTTTTAACACTAAATTAAAGATAAATGAATGCTATGGTGATGCACTTTTCTTCGTTCTCCGGTTTTAGAAGAGCCAAAAGTTTTGATCGATGAAAGACCTTTGTTCTTTAGCACATCTTAATAATTTTTCTTCCTATGGTCCACCTCCGGTTCTCATTTTGGATGCCATATTAAACGATAAAATTTTTTTGACATTGTGTTTTTTTTAGTCGGCAAAAGACCTATAAAAATCTACGTATAATTCGAACACTAACAAGTGTGTTAAATTCGGCCATGACGAATCTTTGATACTCTTAATCTGGGTTTCACGTTTTCATTAATATCTGGAATTATTGTCCTATTTATAATACACTAGCAGAGCCCAGCCCTCGAAATTCGAGTGCAAATTCCAAGAAATCTTATTTTTTCACTCAATTTATTTTTTTCAATGTCTTATGCCATCTAAAGGTATTTTTAGGCAATTCACAGTTCAACACAGGGCCTGTAATATGCATTTAAAGGGTCCGCCAAATAACTTTTTTTTTTTTTGAAAATGCTATAAAAAAACTGCTGAATATTATCTCAAATTTCTTTTTTTATTTGATAACGATAACGATCGCCATTGACTGTAACGGCCACTCCTTGCTCATTTTCGAAGAAAAATGGCCCAATTATGCCTCTGGACCAAAATCCGCACCAAACAGTGACTCGTTTTGGGTGTATCGGCTTTTCAATGTATGCGTGCGGGTTTTCTGTGCCCCAAATGCGACAATTTTGCTTGTTTACATACCAGCCAAGATCAAAATGAGCTTCGTCTGAAAAGATGATTTTTTTTTGGCAAAATCGGCATCTTCTTTAAGTCGATCGCAGGCCCACTTAGCGAAGCGAAAACGCATTGGATGGTCAGTTGGCTTCAACTCCTGAACCAATTGGACTTTGTATGGCGTCGTACCAAGGTCTTTATGCAAAATTCGTCTCAATGATGCCTCCGAAATGTTCAATTGTTGAGAACGACGGTGAATTGATGTTGATGGCGCTTCACGCACACTTTCTGCCACAGCAGCAATATTCTCGGGTGTACGCACTGTTTTTGCCAGTTTCTTTCACTTTTTTCACAAGATAACGAACATACGGAGCTGACGGTGCTTCTCTTCTTCCAAAATACGTACGCAATTTTCGCACACATTCTGCAACATTACCATGATTTTCAAAGTAATGTCGCAATATTACCCAGCGTTGTTCAAGCGTATACACAACCATATTCGTTCAGCGGAAGGATAAAACTAATTATCTGTCAAATCAGACATGATCTAAGTGTTACCATTCACGAAATAAGCACTAGTTGAAAAAAAAAAAAACGTTAGATGGCGGACCCTTTATTATAAGAAATTCGATTGCGTTAGTGTCCTTATTGGTTTATGTCAGGGCTTTTCATATACAATTTTTGCAAACACATTAACAAATTTAATAAACACACACACAGCATGGTACAATTTTATATATATGTTACTAACCCAACTTTAAATGCATTTTATTCCAAAAAAAAAGTTTTAAAATTTAAAAATCTTTAAATCCGGTGGACAGCTAAAAAGAAAAACCTTTCAAATGAGATATGTTTGATCAAAGTCGGGGTAAAACTGACAAAGTTACATCGGTCACAAAAATAACAAATAACAAAATATTTGAAAAGGTAAACAATTTGATAAATTTAATACTAAAGTATTACAACAAACACACTGAATTTTTTAATTTCTTCGAGATGTCACTATATTTTAGGTCATATCTTCGCACAATAATGCCCGATTTATCCTATTTTAAGTACCAACCTTATAGAAATAAGGACAAATGGTTTATTTTATGATTGACCGTGATTTTAACAGACAGACAGACGATCGAGTTGTTATAAGGATCTAGAATATATATACTTTATGTCATCATGGCAAATGCATTTTCGATGCGTTACAAACGGAATGGCAAACTATTATATAGCCTCTGCTAAATCGTGTGGAGGGTATAAACAAAACCTTAAAATAATTGCAACTTTCTCGAAATTTTTTATCTCTAATTGAAGGACCAAACTTATATAATTTTGTTGTAAGCTGATCCCATAATCTTTTTGCAACAGCTTTTCATTTTTTGCAAATTAAATCCGGCCACACTTTACGATTGGCCTTGAATTTAGAATATCATTTGGAAATTTTTTATTTTAGCGATTTTTGATTTTGACGATTTTTGATTTAGCCGAATATTGGTTTTGAAATTTTTAATTTTTGACGATTATTGTTTTTCGCGATTTTCGGTTTTTGGAAATTTTTGATTTTTTGGCGATTTTTGAATGTGGCGAATCCGTCCATATTTTCCCCGACTACTCACAATGGTTTAATATCGTGTTAGATTCAGCTAGCAGGCGAGCTGCAAGAGGAATAATGTGGGGTCTACAAGCGCGACTGGAGCACCTTGATTATGCCGATGATATCTGTATATTATCTCACAGTTTTATAGACATGAAGACCAAGGTAGAAGCAATAGTCAACTCAACAGCTGCAGAAGATCTAAGGGTAAATGTGTCCAAAACCAAGGTGTTACGCATAAATTTGGATATATCCCTAGAATTTAGAGTTCAGAAAAGAATCATTGAAGATATCGATTCTTTTTGCTATTTGGGTAGTATCCTGGCGAAAGCGGGAGGGGCTAGTGTGGATATCGCAAATAGAATAAAAACCGCTAAGCAAGCCTTTGGTCGCCTTGGCAACGTGTGGAAATCACCAACACTATCCCGACATGTGAAGGTGAAAATATTTAATTCTAACGTAAAATCGATCATGCTATATGGATGTGAAACCTGGAATGCGGCCCCCTGCGACATTAGTTCAATGCAAGTGTCCGTAAATAGATGTTTGCGAAGAATCCTAAAAATTTTCCGGCCGAATACCATCTCCAACTGCAGACTATGGGAAACAACATCGCTAACTCCAATCGATATAAAAATACGAAGGCGAAAATAGAATTAGATTGGACACACATTGCCTGAAACGCAATCGAATGGAACCCTCAAGGAAGCCGTAGGAAGGGATGCCCTGCACATACATACATAAGGTAGATAGAGATGGAAGTAGCTAAGGCCGGTAAAAGCTGGGGTAAAATTAAGAACTTAGCATCCGATAAATTACAATGGAGAACATTTGTTGAGGCCATATGCTCCTTATAGGATTATTGGGAACTTATATATATACTCACAATGGTAATTAATGTACTTGTCAAAAGTTTCAAGACTGTCGCTCCACTTATCCTATCCAGCCCATTTTTATCTGACTACGCACAACAATATCTGATGGACTCGTACAAAGTGTCAAGGCTATCCCTTTTTTAGTACTCCAGTTATATATTTACTTTATATCGGTGCCACGCCAACTGCTCCGATCACGCCCATTTTTGTTGGACTAATCATGTGAATAACTTATGGGTTCACGCAAACTCCCAAGGTTCCCACTATTACAGTCCGCCAGATATGTGACATTTAATATTTTCTTTGTATGGGGAGTAGGGTGGCCCTTATTAAAAAAAGTGTTCAAACTGTCGGTCTCACCACCTAGAAATATGCGAATAGCAAAAAAACTGAGAAGTACAAAGTTTCGGGCCAATCAGAAAACGTTTAGTAGTGGCGCAAAGCGATTGAAAATATCAAGTGTGTTTATATGGGGAAAATATGACTTTTTTTCAGATTTTACGAAAATTTCGTTCTATAGTTTAATTTTTCCGACAAGCTGTTATATAATTCAGGATCAGTATTAACTTAGCCCTTCAAAAGGCTATAAAACTTCAAAATCGAATAAAACCTCGCCAAGAAATAGCAAAAACTAGGTCATGAAATTTGATGGAATTTTTTTCAACTTTGAGAATTTGATTAAAGCCATCATTCTTTTTTGGTCTCTATACTTATAAGTACTCAGATATGAAGTATTGTTTTATTAGCACGTTATTAACCTATTGCGCATTGAGGCCGAAAATTGGAAATTTTTTGATAAAATTGTTAAAACTCCTTTTTCATGTTTGAAAAAATTTTCTTAAACTAAATTTAAAAAAATTAATCTATCACTTTATGGTTTTATGAAATACATGTTGCAGATTAACTGTGTGAATCTTTAAGTAAATCCCTTTGTCAGAATTTTTTTGACAAGGATTTTAATTTTGCGGATTTCGAGAAAAATTGGATTTTTGTGAAATATTCTGTAAATGTACTCTTTCTAAATACTTTGTATCATAAATTCATAATTTTTCTACTTTAAAATGTTATATTTTATCTTAATAGCCTAGGGTTTCGGAAAAAAATAATATGACTCCATTAACCCTTTTGGAATTGGGGTCACATATGACCCCAAACTAATAAAAGACAATTTATGCAAAAAATTCAAATATTTTGTAAGTGCTGTCCAATTTTTAGATGCGACGCTTAAAATGTAATAACCAAATGTGTAGAAGTTTCGTTCCAAAAACTTGGGATAAATCCGAGAACGTTAACCCATTATTTGTCAAGGCCAGCTTTGGATTTTAAGATATTTTGAAATAAAAATTACCTAAAACGAGTTTTTCTAATAAACCCGTTGATACCACTATTTAGAATTTAGGAAAAATAATTCGGTTAATTTTTATTTATTTAACCCTTTAGTGCTCCTGAGATCAAAATTATCCATTGTGATATATCTCTGGTGCAATTATCTGCTTATTGCTCGCGAATATAAATTAAAACAACTTAGGTCATATGTCTAAAAAATAGGACGTTTTTTGAAATACACTTTGATTTAATTTTGTAATTTATTCCATTAAGAGTAGTATTAATTTAATATTACCTTTTATATATATTATTATATTTGAAATTTACTTTTATTTAAAACTATTTAAAACTGGGAAATAAAATGGTAGAAGTTTCAAAACATGTAGGTGACATTGAAGATAATATAAAGCGACCGATTATAAAAAATCAAAAAATGTCAACCATTATAAGTAATGGCATCTTCACCGATTGACCTGAAAATTTTTTTGGCGTTTTTTATCAATATCCACCAAATTGGTAAGTGAGACAGCAAGAAATTCAACTATTACTTTATTACATAAAGTAATTTTATAACAAAATTGGTTAAAAGTTGTTTTAATTTATATTCGCGAGCAATAAGCAGATAATTGCACCAAAGATATATCACAATGGATTATTTTGATCCCAGGAGCACTGAATGGTTAAATAAATAAAAATTAACCGAATTATTTTTCTTAAAATCTAAAGAGTGGTATCAACGAGTTTAATAGAAAAACTCGTTTTAGGTCATTTTTATTTAAAAATATCTTAAAATCCAAAGCTGGCCTTGGCAAATAATGGGTTAGCGATCTCGGATTTATCCCAAATTTTTGGAACGAAACTTCTACATATTTGGTTATTATATTTTAAGTGTCGCATCTAAAAATTGGGCAGCACTTACAAAATATTAGAATTTTTTTCATAAATTGTCTTTTATTAGTTTGGGGTCATATGTGACCCCAATTCCAAAAGGGTTAATGGAGTCATATTATTTTTTTCCGAAGCGCTAGGCTATTAAGATAAAATATAACATTTAAAAGCAGAATTTTTAATACAAAGTATTTAGAAAGAGTACATTTACAGAATATTTCACAAAAATCCAATTTGTCACGAAATCCGCAAAAATAAAATCCTTGTCAAAAAAATTCTGGCAGAGGGATTTACTTAAAAATTCACACAGTTAATCTGCAACATGTATTTAATAAAACCTTAAAGTGATAGATTCATTTTTTTAAATTTTGTTTAAGAAAATTTTTTCAATCTTGAAAAAGGAGTTTTAAAAATGTTATCAAAAAAATTTCCAATTTTCGGTCTCAATGCGCAATAGGTTAACAACGTGGTAATAAAACAATACTTCATATCTGAGTACTTATAAGTATAGAGACCAAAAAAGAATGATGGCTTTAACCAATTCCTCAAAGTTGAAAAAAATGCCATCAAATTTCATGGCCTAGTTTTTTTTGGCACAAAAGTGGTCTGGGGCATTTGCTATTTCTTGGCGAGGTTTTATTCGATTTTGAAGTTTTTTAACCTTTTGAAGGGATAAGTTAATACTGATCCTGAATTATATAACAGCTTGTCGGAAGAATTAAACTATAGAACGAAATTTTCGTAAAATCTGAAAAAAGTCATATTTTCCCCATATAAACACACTTGAAATTTTCAATCGCTCTGCGCCACGACTAAACGTTTTCTGATTGGCCCAAAACTTTGTATTTCACAGTTTTTTTGCTATTCGCATATTTCTAGGGGGTGAGACCGACAGTTTGAACACTTTTTTTCCCTCCATATAACGAAGGGCCACCCTAAGGGGGAGTGTTAATTAAAATTATATTTAAAATCTGTTTTTTTTTTTGTGTTACATAACTGAAAAATCTATCTAATATTAAGCTTCGTTTGTTTCTATAAACGGGCTTAAAAAAATATTGCCTAATGAAATACCCTTGAGGTCATATATGACCCCAGCAAGAGATTAAGGTTAACACAACTTACAAAAAAAAAAGATATTGAAATACGTTTTATTTATTTATTACTATTTAATAATAATGATAACAATACTAAAATAATCCCAGCGCACAGTGGAGCATGTACTGAAAAATGTAGCTAAAAATATTTTTTCACCATCACCGATTTAAAAATAATAAAAAGTATAAATAAGTAAAAAAAATATTAAGATATTCTATCCAATTCAGGTTAACCGCGAACAGATCGTAAAGAAATTGTTTAAATATATTATTGTCAACTGCTTAAAGGTGCGTTCAGACTACGCAAATATTTGACCAAATAAGCGTAACCACTAAATAATGTATAATTTTCCTTGTATAATTTTCATTAAGTTATACAATATATGATATAGAATATAGTTAAATATATTAAATATTACTAATATAATAAAACATAACTTAATTTTATCTTTTATATATCATGTAAGATTGAATAAAACTTTCATAAAATTAGGGGTTACGTTTATTTGGTCAAATATTTGCGTAGTCTGAACGCACCTTAAGTAAATGTTGAAATTTTCAGACCTCTAGCTAGTCGGGAAGTTGGTGAAAAAACAGTTTAAAAAATCTGCTTTCAGCTTAACCGTGAGAAATAATAATAAAATCATTTAGGAGATGATTATATAAGATATTGTCATACAACTTAGGTAAATACTGAAAGTTTCAGAGCTCAGAGTCGAGGAGTTGTTGAAAATTTCGTTACAAAAATTTCCCTTTCATTACTTTTTACATCAAAAAGTATTTACACTATCACCTGGAAATTCAATGTGTGATTGTGCGGCGCCCTGATTATAAATTATTAATTTTGTAATCAGTTAAGTACCTGAATTCATGATAAAAATTCTATAAATATTTACCATATTTATCATATATCAAATATCTCTCAATATTTGTTTTAAAAAAATATTTCTTTTGTTATGTATATGATTTGTAACACTGCCAACCATACAGAACATTAAATGCACTGGATCTAGTTATGTCTAGACGGATGTACAAAATATACTTTAGAGTCTAAAGTTTTGACAATTTCGTTTGAAATTTATATGAAAAACTTTTGGGTAAATTGAAAAATTTCAATATTGTCAAGAATTTTGTTAATACACATTAAAGGGTATATAAAATCCGGCTTAGACGAATATAAATAAGATTTTTTTTAATATAAATATATTTTTTGTTTACTAAATCTTGTGTTAATATAATTTTTTTTTTATTGTTTATTAATAAATAAATGTGGCGTCAATAGCAAAACAAACTTTGTAGAAAGTGCTTAAAGTTGCATCATAAATAAATAAATTCAATACAGTAATAATATCACTAACGTCAAGATGTAAAAAAAATCAGGTTATTATACCCTATAACACTATGTGGGTATAATGAGTTTGTGCTAATGTTTGTAACTACAAAATATATTTGACCTAGACTGATCTTTTATTATACCCAATAACTTTCTGAGTCGATTTAGCGATGTCCGTCCGTCCGTCCGTCTGTGTGTCCATGTAAACCTTGTAATCAAATCGCAAATTTTATATATAAAAATGGAGTTTTGTATGTTTGTTTGTTTGTGGTTTATAGGAGACTACACCACTGGACTGATCGTCTGCAAATTTTTACAGTAGGTAACTGCATATCTGGAAGGAACAATAGGCTATATTTTTTTTTGGGATTTTTCAAGTTGGCGTGGTACCTCCCATATAAAGTTAATTCTGGAGTATCTAGAGTGCTACAACAGGAAATGTTCTGAAATTAAACTAATTTGAAGACTGGCGGAAAAATGGGCGCAAGCGCACTAATTGGCGTGGCACCCACAATACAAAGTAAATATTTAATATCGTATAACTGGAGTACTGTAATAGCGAAAGGCTTGGGACTTTGTCTGAGTTTATGGCTTATTAAACTGAGTAGTCGGACAAAAAATCTGCGGAATCGGAGTTGTGCGTATGGCACAGCCCATACAAAGTAAATATATAATATCCTATAACTGCAGTACTATAAAAGGAATAGCCTTGACACTTTGTACGAGTCCATCAGATACTAATGTGAGTAATCAGATAATAAATGGGCGGTCCGGATTAGTGGGCATGGCATCTCCTATACAAAAAATATGAAGTACTATGAAAGCGGCTGTCTTGAAACTTCTGACAAGTACATTATTTACCAATGTGAGTAGTAGTGGAAAATATGTGCGGAATGCAAAAAATAAAAATCGCCAAAACCGAAAATAACGAATAACAAAAATCGCCAAAATAAAAAATCGCCAAACTCAAAACTTTACAAAACTGAAAATCGCGAATAACAAAAATCGTATGAAACAAAAATCGCCAAATTAAAAATTGGCAAAACCAAAAATCGTCAAAATCAAAAATTGGCAAAACCAAAAATCGCCAAAATCAAAAATATAAAAAAAAAAAACGGAAAAGTGAAAAATCGCTAAAACCGAAAAGCGCGAATAAGAAAAAATCGCCAAAATAAAAAAAATCACCAAAACCAAAAATCTCCAAAATAAAAAATCGCCAAAACCAAATATCGCAAAAACCGCAAATCGTGAATAACAAAAATCGCTAAAACCGAAAATCTCGAATAACAATAATCTCCAAAATAAATAATAGCCAAACTCAAGAATTTACAAAACCAAAAATCGCGAGTAAGAAAAATCGCATAAAACAAAAATCGGCAAAATCAAAAATTGCCAAACCCAAAAATAGCTAAAATCGAAAATAGCAAAAAAAAGACAAAAATCGCCAAACCGAAAGTCGTGAATAACAAAAATCGCCTGAATAAAAAATCGCAGAAATCAAAAATTGCCAATACGAAAATCGCAAATAACAAAAATCCCCAAAATCAGAAATCGCCATAATTAAAAATTGCAAAAGCCAAAAATCGCCAAAATCAAAATCCGCAAAGAAAAAACAAATCGCCAAGGTCAAAAATCGACAAAATCAAAAATCGTCAAAAAATTAATAAAATAGCTTTCTACAAAATGTCTTTCCAGGTTTTTATTTCGTTACGATGGGTGTAGCGAAGTGCATCGGGTTGCAGCTATATATTTTGATGAAATTTAGTATATAAGCTTCTATCAGCCATAGCATGAAATTGGTGAAAATCGGCACATGTTCAGACATACATATGACCCCTATATAAATGACGCCTATGAGAATTGCTCTAAGATCCAAATTCTTAGTCATAGCCCCCATATAAGGCTGCTTCACTGAAATCTATCTAAAAACAAATATATTACACAGATATTTGGTTTTTATATATTAAAAAAAAAAAAAAGTGACCTTTGGTCATGATCGGTCCCTTTTTCGAACTAGTTCCCATATAAATATAGCATCCGATATGAACTCTTTCATATTCAAAGGCAGAAAGATTAATAACAAGCCTCTCAAATTTGGTTTATGCTTATTTTCTATATCCAATTAACTGGACCTAAACGCATAGTATAGGGTATCGTATAGTCGACTATAATTTTCTTATTTGTATATATTCAGTTTAAACATCTTTTTAATCTAATATCTCAATGACAATAATGACTTGCAGCTTTTAAAAAAGTAGAAGTAAGATTAATGTTATTGTGGAGGTAGACTATAAATTCGATTGGAAAAACTATAAAATTAGTATTGTTTTTATAAAACATTATGTAAAAATATCAGCCACAATGCTAGCAGCCATATCTGCTCGAGACTAATTAGTTTTCCCTCGGCCCTCGAATTAAGTTTACGGTTATTAAAAATTTTTATCAGATTATTATTGCAAAACAGTTCTTAGGGTTTAAGATTCTAAAAACCTTTCGATTCGAAAAAATATTTAATAAACTGAAAAATTGTAAAGTCATACTTTTCTATAATTGAAATATTTTTCAAATTAAAAATATCTCGTTATTAAGGAAATTTCTTCGCAGAAAAATTAACTACTTTATATGAAAGTCATTTTTTTATAAATAAAAACGTGACTTTTTGAATGGACAGATTATTTTTTAGCTCAATACACTTTTTTAACGGCTCTTCAATTTTTTTTATCACAGACGTGGGCAGAAAAGAAACGTCACCAAAAGTGAGTATAGCACTATGCCACCTCTTAAAAAAAAAAAGAGAAAAAATTGTTAAGGGAATTTTCTAAATATAACGCGCCACCGCCAAAGTAGGCGGAAGAGTTCGTCTAATTTCGTAATTTATTTTTTTTAATGGTTAGAAATCAAAAGAAAATGTATTTGAATTAAAGCATTGAAATAAATTATTCTGCTAATAATAAATAAATAAAATCTTGAATTTTTTTCTGAAGCTTTTAATTTAAAATTGTCACAGCCGTATATTTGTTTTTTAATAGTAGTAGTCTATTACTTTAATAATAGAAAAATAATGCAATTTTTCAGATAGAATTTAGTTCATTCTCTTAACATTTTATTCATCTCTAATTGTTTTTTTTTTTTTTTTTGTAAAATTTATTTCTTCAAAAAAATTTATTTTCAAAAAATTTTTTTTTCACAAAATGTAGTTTTCATCTATTGTTTCCCACAAACGTCATAAAACATTTTATTCGCCTTAAAAAATTGTTCTTCACTTTTAACAAAATTTTTTTTTTAATTCAACAAAATTTTTTTAACTAAAAAAATATTTAATTCAAAAAACATTTCTCAATTTTTTTTAATTCAAAAAATTGTTTAACAAAATTTTTTTTAACCCAATTTTTTTTTTAATTGAAAAATTATTTTTAAATCCAAAAAATTTGTTTATCACCAAAAATTTTTTAACCAAAGATTTTTTTCTTTTTTCTTTAAATTCAAAAAAATTTTTTTTTTATCAATAAAAATTTTTTTAACTCAAAAAATTTTTAAAAATTTAAAAAAATTTTTTAAAAAATTAAAGTTGTAATAATACAAAGCTATTTATCGGGCAGACAAAATCCTGCCTTTAACTAACGGCAAGTTGTAATAATGGCCATTAGAGAATTCATAAGGTGTACTAAAGTTGTATGTTGTAAAGAAATACAAGACGTCAAATAGTACATATATGTATGAACAACCTTTCGTATATACAACAATCTGAAAAAAAAAAATTAAATAAAAACAAAATAATTGTTCTTTTACACAAAAAACTTACATAAATGTAATTATTTCTTTCCATTTTTTATTTATTTCTACCATTTTTGCCACAATTGTTACAAGAAACGTACACAAAATATTTGGAATAAATAAAAAAAGCTGATTAAATAGTAAACAAAAAACAGCTGATCAGTACTATGTGATCAGCAAAAATATAACTGCAAACGTTGTATGGTCGTATATTTTTTTTGTATGGAAAATATGGAACTGTTGTAAAATTTTAGCACATACGACACATACAACAGTTAGAACACCCTTCTGAATACCCTAATTTATTACTTTTTTCATTCACTTAAAATAAAAAATCTTATTTCGATCTTTATCATTTTAATGATTGGTTAGTAACCAACCAATGGTTACTGATGAGGGTTGGTGACTCTTCTCGAAACAGCTGTATAACCTGTCATGCAGAATATAGATCAATTAAAAAACATTTTTAACTCAGCAAAATTGTTTTTAATTCAAAAAAGATTTTTAAATCAACAAAATTTTTTTGAACTCAAAAAATTTTTTTCCACCAAAAATTTTTTTCTTTAAATTATATTTTCTTAAAAAAAAAAAAAAAAATTAAAAAATTTAATTTATAAAATTTATATAATTAATTAATGAATTTATTACATTTTTCATTGACTTAAAATTTTTTCTAGTTAAAATTTTTTAACATAAAAAGTTTTTATTTTCTTAACAAAAAATTTTTTTCCAACATATTTGTTTAACAAAAAAAAAAAAATTTTTTTTTCATTCGTTTTTCATTAATTTACTTTTTTTTAATAACAAAAATGTTTTTTAATTAAAAAATTAATTAATCAATTAAAAATTCGTTTTTAATTAAAACAAATATTTTAGCTCAACAAAATTTTTTTTCCACCAAAATTTTTTTTTTATTTTAAAAATTGTATTTTTTTTTTTTTAATTTTTATAGTATGTCCTACCTTTCAATCCCACAAAAATAACGTTTTTTAAAAGTGCTGTAGCTCAGTCGTTTTTCAATCTATCAACTTTGGGTTTTTTAACATAAAAGTAGATGTAATTTTCTAACTTCTTTCGTATTTGTTTATGTTTCTATTTTTTATCCTCCCCTCCCAAAACCATGAAAAAGGGTACGTGAAAATGATGAGGCAAACGGGGTGTCGTTTTTCTTGAGAACCAGATGTTTTTGGGGTGTTTTTGTTCCACCCCTCCTCCGGTAGTAAAGTTAGCCCAATTATCCCAGTTCAGGATAATTGGGCTATAAGAATCTTACAAAAATCTTTTTTCCACCAAAAAAATTTTTTTCTCAAAAAATGTATTAAAAAAATGTATTAAAAATTAAATTAAAAAAAATTTTTAAATTTTTTTTTTAACTCAAAAAAATTTTTTTTCAACCAAAAATTTTTTTATTTTAAAAATTTTGTTTTCTTAATAAAAATTTTTTTTTTAAAATATAATTTATAAAATTTATTAAATAAGTTAATTAATTTATTACATTCTTCAATTACTTAAGATTTCTTAAGTCCAAATTAAAATTTTTAAACTAAAAAATTTTTATTTTCTTAACAAAAAAATTTTTTTCCACCAAAAAATTGTTTACTTTTAAAAATTGTATTTTCTTTAAAAAAAATTTTAAAAATATAATTATAATTTTTTCTACAAAGAACTTTTGTCCTCCAAAAATTTTTTTGTCACAAAAAATTTATAAAACAAATAACTTCTTTCTGTAAACTTAAAAGAAAAAAATTTTTTTTTTCCCCAAAAAAATTTTTTTATTTTAAAAATTGTGTTTTCTTTAAAAAAATTTCTTTTTAAAATATAATTTATGTAATAAATTGTATAAATTATATTTTACTTAAAATTTTTTTATAATTATAAGTTTTTAACCTAAAAAATTTTATTTTCTTACCAAAAAACTTTTTTCCACCAAAAATTTGTTTCTCTCAAAAAATTTATAAAAAAAAAATAATTTGTTAAATTTGACCACTTCTAAAAATAAAAGAAAATTGATTTCAAAAATACTATTTAAAATAAATTAATTAATGTTGAGCTAGTTATTATATATTATATATGTATATATATATATATATATATATAAATCAATTTTTAATGTTTAACATTTCTAATAATTTCTTTTATCTACTTTTATTTACAGGTGTTACATGGGGCGTTTTAAAATATCGTAAGTATTTCATTTTCAAAATTCACTTCCTTTCCATTTTAATTTCGTTTTTTTTTTGCAGCACACATTTGTGTTGTTAATTATAGTTTGTTAAAGAAAAATACACCAATAATAACTTAATTTGTTTTAAACGTAACATAATTAGTTATTTAATCATAAACAAAAAATACAAAAACAAAAAAACAAATAAATACGTATTCATACTGTATGAATAAAGACAACAAACTCTATTAAGTAATTTCACTGTGGGTAAATCATTTTTATGACTTTCCTTTTTTTCACTTTGCGTTTATTTTTCCCAACAAAACTATGCAATTTTTCCTTCATTATAATTTTAAAAACTACTGGATTTTATTTTAAATACAACAAAAAAAATATAACTAATGACTTCAACTCAAAATTGTTTGAAAAAAAAGGAAGAATGTAGGAAAATGTTAAAACAAAAGCAACAAAATTAAAAAACCAGCAGCAGTTTGGTAATTAAACACAAAAAAACCAACAAACTACATGACAACAAACTATGTTTGTTAACCAAAGAGTAATTAAAATACGAAAAACACAACAATAAAAAAAAATTTCAAAAGGAGACGTAATAATTAACACAACTTATTAAATGAAAATAACAAATAATAATGCAACTTTTCCTACAAATATGCTTAGCATTGCTTTAGTTGTTATAGTTACATTCACGTATTTAGTGTGTAACTCTTTATTTAACAATTACGTTAATAACATGGAAACGAACATGGAAATGTTTAAAAAAAGTCGTTTAAAACTTATGGTAACATTTTTTGTTTTTGTTTGTTTGACCATCTAAAACAACTCTCTGTGCTGGCAAATTACAACGTTGATGTTTAGAGTTGAGAAATATTGCAATACTCGTTCATTAAAGTAATTATTAATTTTTTTTTTAAACTTAAATGAAACAATTTTTTCATTAAAGTCATGAATTTTGTTATAAATTTTTTTTATTAAAAAATACATATATTTTTCCTCAAAATTTTTATTAAAAACAAATTTGTTAACCGATTAATTATTTATATCGATGTTAATGGACCTGTATCCATACAATATTTTAGTATAATGGACCAAATGGTACCGGCTATATAGATGGTGGTTTGACCCACTTTAATTGCATTTCTTGTTAGTTTTTGATTACACTGTATAACAGCAATCCTGGGGGTGAGAAATTTGAAGTCGGGGTGAAATTACTAGGCCAGTATAGTAAAACCTCCCATGGGGTTTGGTGTTCTCAGGCTATCTTATATTTTTTCCCTCATCTTGATGTTTCTTTGCTTAGCTTTTCAGCTATAACTCAAGAACCATTGATGATTTCTCATTTCATTCTTCAGCAAATAGTTTCAGAAAGTCAAGGTTTATCGAATGAAATCCGAAAAACATTGTTTCTCTTTTTATACCCTCCACACCACAAAATACATAAGCATCGAATATTCGCACTCCACAACGCGGATCCTATTCGAATAGTGCTTAAAAATGTTCAGTCTAAATTTGAGCACAATCGGTCAATATTTAGAGGTTGCGATAGTTCAATGATTTTTCGGGGTTAGATAGAAACATACAATGATTTTTTATGGTGATATTCACTGTTTATTTAATTGGGATAGTTTTCGAGTTGTTAAAGGAGGTTTTGATCATTAAGAGGAGCATTTATTGCTAAAGGAGCTTCATTCCAGTATCGTCTTACAAACAAACTTATTTCGGTAACTGCTTTCTTTTCCTCGTCTGTGAGATCAAATTGATTTTGAAACATACATATTTTTATGCAATAGATCGGCTTCGTCATCCAACGAGCAATATGGCACGCGCCTGGTGCATAAAATTTAACTTTCATTGTTCCTGCTTTATTTGCACCAGCAAGAAAATTTAGACAAAGTGTTCAAAGGAGTACACGGTAATCGTCCCTTGGCTGTTGACTTTTGATGGCATCGGTATAATATTCATACATTTGCTGTTAGAGTTGAAGCAAGTCACTTGTATGGAATAGAGTATCATCTCCGACTTTGAAGTTTTCTTTATCAATATTTGGCCATTGATTTTTAAATCTTTTAAATAGTTGCACTTCGGTTCCTCCGCTTGGGCCAAAATACTCTTTAAAAACATTAGAAAGCATGACCTCAAACATATGATGGCGACAAGCAATCCATATTAGGTCTTTATTTAATGCTTTTTCAATTAAAGTACATGCACCTAGCTTTAAACCAGTATTGGAGGCGGTAGTGTCAAAGCATAGTCCTCGAATTTGGTTTTTTATTGACCAATCGGTACAGATACCCAAACAAGCGTTAGCATGTTCTACGCCGTTTCCTTTTGTGATCTTCGGAACTGCTAAAAGTTTTTCTTTTCCATTGCCACTGATGAGTATAGCAACTCTATCGACTTTTTTGTTTTCATCAGAAATATCGGGCAATAATTTGCTGTCCCAGTGCAATATGACTGGATATTGTAAAGAGAATGAGTCCTTATCAGCTTCTGATATCTTGTTTCGGATATCGTTTCTTTTTCGTTGTATTGTGGTACGTGATAAGGTAATTTCGGATACAGGTATACCTAACGCTTGAACTGCAGCTCCAACAACATACATGGTATTCCGATCAGAAAGATTTACACGGTCAATAGATCCAATAAAGTCGTTTTTAAAGACAGATTTCATTTTTATTGGTTTAGTTGTATTTTTTTTTCGCGAAACTTAACTTCTTCGTGCAATGAATCTGACTCACTGTCGGAAATTTCAACATAATCCTTCAGCGTAGATAATCCAGCCACTTCTTCAGTAGCTCTGTGAATTGCAATGTTCTGCAATTTCCTTGTCTCTAATTCCAGTTCTTATATATAAGGGATCAATATAAAAGGGATCAATATATTTGAAAAGAAAAGTTTGAAAAAGTATCTCCAATACATACACAAGTACAATAATGATAAGCCAGTAGTAAATGCATGTAATAACAGATGTGAAAAGTCGCTATTCATCGCGACCTCTAAATATTGTCCCATTGAGCCAATTTTTGTTATACACAAATATTTTGTAAAAGAAAAAAGTTAAGTTTGCGGAGAAAGTATTGGACTATACCTTTACTTTTCCATACAAGCGTGGGCCACCCTAGTATACATATGTACATCAGTTTGTCATTTCGTTTAAAACGTGTCGAAAAATTAATTTGTGAACCCATAAAGTATACATATATAGCGATTTAAAGAATTAGAGAAGTCCGCCCGTTTGTCCGTCTGTCTGTTTGTCTGTTGAAATCACGCTAATTCACAAAATAAACCCATTCACCTGTTAATACAGACCAATAATGTTTGTCACTATTACCAGAAGGTTGATGCATATTTAAAATGGGATAAATTGGGCATCATTTTGCCAAGATATGGCCGAAAATATGGAGACACCTCTAAAAAAAATGCTAAAAATTTTGTGTGTTTGCTGTAATAGTTTAGAATCAAGTTAATTGTTTTATTTTTCAAATATTTTTTTAACATCTATAATATTAATAGGTAAGGCGATTTTTTGTGATTGATGATTTGTTCCACAGTTTTCCCCCGATTTTGACCAAACGTATCTTATTTGAAAGGTATTTCTCTTTAGCTGTCCACCAGATTTACAGATTTTAATTTTTTTTTGGAGTTATGCTCATTTAAAGGAATGGGAACGAACTCTCATATACTCGACGTTGCCATAAAACGCCTTGAATTTGCGTTGCCAAGTCAGGAGTTGTTGCTGAAATCAAAACCTGGACATATTGATTTATTACAATATCTATAATATTAATAGGCAAGGCGATTTCTTGTGACCAATATAAAAATTGTAGTTAATAACCGATTTTGATCAAACATACCTCCTTTGAAAGGTATTTCTTTTTAACTGTCCATCAGATTTACAGATTTGCACCTTCTGGGACATTTTTTTTTTTTAGTAATTCTGATTTAAAGTTGCTACTAACACATACATAAAATTATACAATGCTATGTGTGTGTTTATTAAATTTGTAAATGTGTTTGTGAGTTTGTTTTCTTCATTCACAATACTAATTGTGTTGAATTGAAAAATAGTTTCGGACATAAACCAATAACGCAATCGAAATTAAAAAAGTGTTGAAATGTGAATTGGCTAAAATTGATTAGCATAACTTTAGGGTCTTTATTAAATGAATCGAATTTCGAGTGCTAGGATCTGCTAAATAGTGCAATAAGTTCAGATATAAATGTAAAAGCAAAACCCAGGATATATTAATAAAATTTATTTATTTAAGCCTTAGCTACAATTTCGCTGAAGAATGAAATGAGAAATCATCAATCATTCTTGAGTTGAAGCTGAAAGAAAACAAGCATCAAGATAAGGAAAACAAGTAAGAAAATTATAGTCGGTCTAGACCGACTATACGATACCCTCTACCATTCTTTAAGTGACTTTACTCTTAGGTCTAACTAATTGGATATAGAAAATAACCATAAACCGAATTGGAGTGGCATTGTTAATATTTATTTTGCCTTCGGATATGAAAAAGTTCATATCTGATGCTATATTTATATGCGGACTAGGTCGAAAATTGGACAGATCCTGACTATATTTAGCAAGGTCACTTATTTTTTTCAAAAACATATAGAAACCAAATTTGAGAAAAATCTCTGCAATAATTTTAATTTTTGATTTAAGTGAAGATCGGTGATCAGCTTCATATGAGGGCTATGACTATGAATTGTCCTATAGGGTTTATTTTTGGACTATTAATAGACGGATGTAATAAACATACACAAACCTCATTTGATCAAAATCTATATGATAATTTCGATAATATGGTAATTTAAGTCAATCTCGTAGTGGTCATTTGTATGGGGACTAGGTCTGAATGTACACCGAATTTCACCAATTTCTATAGCGTTCATCTATAGAAGATTATACACTAAATTTCATCAAAATATATTCGTATTTGCGACGTTTAGTTTCATTGCAAATTTTGCAGGGACCCACAGACGGACGGACGGACATCGCTATATCGAGTCAGAAAGTGATTCCGAGTCGATCGGTACCAAATATTTTTGTTATTTACACACTGAGCACATAGTGGCATAGGGTATAAAAATATAACGTGGACTAAGAAGAGCAAACCCTTTGGAGGTTTTACTATACTGTCTTAGTTCTTTCACCATGACTTGGAATTTCTCACCCCCCGAGATAGCGACCCACAAAGTGTTCCACAGTGTTGTTATCATAATAAATTTCCGTGGCATATTTTGTAATCGAATTCATTTCATTTAATTAAAACGATATCCTTATTATAGATACTTTTTTATACCCTATACCACTAGACCAATCTTTTATTATACCGATCGACGCAGAATCACTTTCGGAGTCATTTTCTGAGTCGATTTAGCGATGTCCATCCGCCTGTTCGTCTTTATGAATATATATTGAAGAAATTTAGTACACAAGCTTCTATAAGCCATAAGATGAACGCTATAGAAATTGGTGAAAATCGGTTAATGTTCAGACCTAGTCCCCCCTAGTCCCTAGACCCCTATGTGTTCGACTTGAATTGTCATAGTATCCAAATTATCATATAGATCTCGGTGAAATTAGGTTTGTGCACGTTTATAACATCCATTTATCAATAGTCCAAAAATAAACCTTATAGGACAATTCTTCGTCATAGTCCCAATAACAAGTTGATTCCCGATATTAACTTAAATCTATCAAAAAATAAAAATATTGCAGAGATTTTCCTTAAATTTGGTTTGTATATGTTTTTGCAAAAAATAAGGGACCTTACCAAATATGGTCAGGATATCGGTCCATTTTTCGACCTAGCCCCCATATAAATATAGCATCCGATATGAAATTTTTCATAGCCTAAGGGAAAAAAATTAATAATGCCAGCAAATTTGATTTGTGCTTACTTTCTATATATCTAATTAGGTGGACCTAAGAGATAAGGTCTCTAAACGGTATAGGGTATCGTATAGTCGGTCTAGACCGGTTATAATTTTCTCACTTGTATATTACTGATTTTTAATAAGCCCCTTAATGAACTCCTCACTGGCTGAAGTCTGCGAATTTTAGCATTTGTGTAGTTAAGGTCTTAAAATTAATGAAGACTTAATTGTTCAAACTTTTTTTTAGTGAATTTTTTATAAAACTAATGAACTTTTTTTTTTTTAAATTAATGCATTTTTGATGATTTAATGATTTATTCACACAATAAATGAATTAAAAATAATCTAATACACAAAAACAAAGTTTTTATTAAAACTCTTTCCTTCCTTATGCATATGAGTTTTGAATATTTATCCTTTAAAATTAATCTTTGGCCACAGCAAGTCTATGGACAAAGTTTCAGGTCCATCGGATGAGGGGATGTGGGGTTTTAATCTCTCCGTGACTGTGCGTGACTATGTCAAAGTTAATATTTTTTCACAGCAAGTCTATCGACTAAGTTTTAGATCGATCGGATAAGGGAAAGTGGGTTTTAAATCACTCCGTGACTGTGCGTGACTGCGCGTGACTATGTCGAAGTTGATCTTTTTTTCACAGCAAGTGTATGTACCAAGGATGAGGGGCAATGACATTTAGAGCACTCCGTGACTGTGCGTGACCATGCATGACTGTGCATGACTATGTCGAAGTTGATCTTTTTTCACAGCAAGTGTATGGACCAAGTTTCAGATCGATCGGATGAGGGGAAATGACATTTAGATCACTCCGTGACTGTGCGTGACCATGCATGACTGTGCGTGACTAAGTCAAAGTTAATCTTTTTTCACAGCAAGTGTGTGGACCAAGTTTCAGATCGATCGGATGAGGGAAAATGACATTTAGATCACTCCCTGACTGTGCGTGACCACGCGTGTCTGTGCGTGAATAAGTCAAAGTTAATCTTTTTTTCACAGAAAGTGTATGGACCAAGTTTCAGATCGATAGGATGAGGGGAAATGACATTTATATCACTCTGTGACTGTGCGTGACTACCCCAAAATTAATCTCTAGTCACGACAAGACTATGGGCCAAGTTTCAAATCAATTGGATAAGGGGGAATGGGGTCCACCCATGGCAGACAGACAGACAGACAAAGAGCATGAATTAAAAGAAAGAGTTTAAAAAAGATGATATTTTCATAGATTTGAAGACTTTTTTTAAATTAATGAATTTTTTCGAAACTTAATGAATTTTTTTTCACAAGATTAGTAAATTTTTTCATAAAAAAAATTTATATTTTTTCTAAGTTCGGTTTTTTTCATAAAGTTAATATTTTTTTTGTTTTTCATATAATTAATAATCTTGTTATTTTGTGCATGTTTTTCTTAAGTTTATAGAAAAAGTATAAAGAAAAATATTTTCTTTTAAAATAACAACTTATTTGTTCATTTAATTGTTTTTGTTCTTCAATTTCATTCAATTAAAAATGACTTTTCTATTTTTAAAAAGTAAGGCATCACCAAAAAAAATTTCGTTATTCAAATAAATTGGATTTGACTGGCATCACTACTGTTTCGAACATATGCAAAAAAATAAAAATATGTGATTTGATGAAAAAATTTTTTTTAATTTATTTTTTTGCAATAATTAGTGCATAAAGAATCTATGTTATAATTGAAAAAATTATAATGGAAAATAGATTGTGTAAATAAAAAGTTTTTATTATAGTTATAGAACAGCATCATCGCAAAAAGTATGTTTTATTAACATCGACCACTTATTACGAGTTTTTTTTAAATCAGCGCAAAATGTAGACGTTTTTTAAAATCGTTTTTTTTTTTTTCATAAAATTAATGTCTAATTTTTTAAAATAATGACAAGGTTCAATAAAAAACATGTTAGAGTTTAAATATCAATTAGTTTTTTTTTATCTCTTAAGACCTGCTTAGTAGAAAAAAAAGGCATTTGTTTTGATTTCACAAAGCCTTTTCTATGTGAATTAAAACGAGAAAAAATATTCTTATTGAAATTAGAGAACAGCAAAAAACTCGTAGATTTAAGAATTTTTTCATTTACGAGTTTTTTTTGTGATAGTGGTTTCAAGAACAGGTTTGATAATTCATGAAAAATTCATTGATCATCATTAAATTTATTCTTGAATTATTGTGTAATAAAATTAATACAATTTTTTCTTAGAATTAATGAATTTTTTCACAATATTCGTGTATTTTTCCTAAGACGAATGAATTTTTTTTAAATTTATGAATTTTTTTCTTGAAATCAAGGGATTTAATGAGTAAATTTAATGAATTTTGTTTTCATAAAATAATTGTTTTTTAAATATATTCATTTGTTTTTTCATAAAATTAAAATTCATAAAATTCATTAAATTTTATAACCCTTGTTTGCTGGTGGAAAAATTAAATTTATTTTTCACAAGATTAATGAATTTTTTTACTAAAACAAGCGATTTTTTTTCATAATATGTATTATAAATGTTTATTTTTTCAATAATAATTATAAAATTTATGTTATAAAATTATAAAACAATGTAAAACATTTTTTTCATCATATTTATGATTTTTTTTCTAATAAAATAAAGATATTATTTTTTAAAAGCTTCAAAAAAATTTAAGCTTCAAGTAATTTGCTAATTTGTTACAAAATAAGAAATAAATAAAAAAAGATGGTTTTTGTAGATCTATAAGAAATTTCTAAATTGTCAATCACGCAATTTCATTTTAGATTTAGTATTTTAATATTTATCTCGACTATATTACCATTTTTCTTTATTAAAGATGTAAATGAAATTTAAACCTTCAGGTTATTATATTTTAAGCGTCACATCTAAAAATTCAGCAATAATTACAAAACATTTGAATTTTTTTAATAAATTGTCTTTTATTAGCTTGGTCTCATATGTGACCCCAAGTCCAAAAGAGTTAATGGGGTTACATAATTTTTTTCCGTAAACCTATGCTATCAAGATAAAACATAACATTTAAAAGTAGAAAAGTGATGAATTTTTGATGCAAAATATTTAGAAGAGTACATTTAGAGAATATTTTCAAAAATCTCATTTTTCTCGAAATCGACAAAAAAAAAAAATACTTGTAAAAGAAATTGTGGCAGAGGAATTTACTTAGAAATTCACACAGTAAATCTCTAACTTGTGTTTAACAAAACCTTAAAGAGCCAGATCCATTTTTTAAATTTTGTTTAAGAAAATTTTTTAAAACTTCAAAAAGGAGTTTTCAAAATTTTATAAAAACAAATTTCCGACCTTCGGTCTCATTGAGCAATAGGTTAACAACGTGGTAATAAAACAATACCTCATATCTGAGTACATATAGGTAAAGACACCAAAAAAAAAATTATGGCTTTTATCAATTTCTTAAAGTTGAAAAAGTGCCGTCAAATTTTCGTGATTTAGTGTTTTTTTTGCACAATAGTGGTCTGGGGCATTTGTTATTTCTTGGCGAGTTTTTATTCGATTTTGAAGTTATATAGCTTATTCGATTTTGAAGAAAATTTAGCACTGATATCGATTCATATAAGAACTTGTCGAAAAAAATAAACTGTAGAACGAAATTTTCGTAAAATCTGAAAAAACATATTTTCCCCATACAAACACACTTGAAATTTTTCATCGTTTTCCGACGTGACTTTTCTTTATCCCATTGTCCCCAAACTTCACATTTATTAGTTTTATATAGAAAGGAAACTAACTAGACCCCGTCACTCGCCAACACCGCAATTTCATTATTAAGGACCACAAAAAATCTTTTTTGAAGTTCTTTCTATATTATTTTAGAAAAATTACCTAAAATTTAAATTTTATTTTGTTGGTATTTAAAACAGAATATGATTCATGTTTGGATTTCGATTGTTGCAACTGAAAAATAACTCTAAATACAAATTTAATTTACAGTATATTAACCAACAATTTGATACGAAATCTATTAACAAATTTTCAGTTTTAAATATATTGTTATAATTAAATTAGTTGTTGCAATCACCAATATTTATAATTGAAGCATAATATATTAAATTGAAATTAGCTGCCTCGTTTGAATTAATTTAATATTTTGGTTTAAGACTGCGATTGGTAAACGGAACTAAATTTGTTTTTGTTGGTACTTTAGTTCTATAAGAGTTAAGTTTATAAGGCAGTTTATTAAGAAATTCTATTGCATTTCAAAATATTAAATATTTTTTCTAGTAGTCACCAAAATCCAACCGATTCTTTTTATGAGTGTGCTTTCAAGCATCAGATATGTTAGTCGCTACTACTCGTTGAGCTCGAGCAGCTCATTTACTACTCGAGTAGCTCGAGCTTCAAGTACTCAAGCTTGACCGTAGGCTCCAATTTTTTCATACAATTAATGAAATTTCTTTTTTATATTTTTCCAAAATTTTCTTGAATGAGTTAATGAATATAATCAAATATATTATGGAATCGTTCTTTCCCCTGCAAGAAGCCTGGGTTCATGTGTTCCCAAGTCACCACTTTTGTCTACTATTTTGTTGACATTGTCAACTAAGCGTCTCCACTATTTACTTTACTTTATCTGTCAAAAAAATATTCCATACTGAAGTTGGGAGTTCTGTTTCTTCTTGATTGCTATAGTCTTTTTTTGAGAACTACCTAGTCACTAGTAAATCTCTGATTCCAATGTCTACATATGGTCCCATGAGAACTACCTAGTCACTACCTAATCAATGGTACCAATGTCACTAGTGATTTGCAATGACACATACATGTTAAATGGCTATAGAAAATTACATTGGCTGGGGTATAGTTGGTCAGTAGTACTAGTGACAAAGTCAATAGTTAATCAGTACTGTTTCACTATTGACATTTCTTGCAGGGTCATTAAATGCTATAGCGTACATATATATATCATACATGTATGAAAACAATAAATAATAAACAGTTTGCCAATAAAATCTTTGCACATGACGAAAAAATTAAAAACTTCAAAAGAAACATTGATTTCTAATTCAAATAACCAATTTTTTTTTATTTTCATCTTACATGTTATATATCTATAATATTAATAGGCAAGACGATTTCTTGTGACCAATATAAAAACTTTAGTAAATAACCCATTTTGACCAAACATACATTATTTGCAAGCTATTTCTTTTTAGCTCTGCACCCGATTTACAGATTTGCACCGTCTGAAAATTTTTTTTGGACTAATGCTCATTTAAAGTTGCTACTAACACATACATAAAACACATACTGTGTGTGTGTGTGTGTGTTTATTATATAAATATCAAAAGCCCTATGTTGAATTATGAATTGGCTAAATTTGATTAGCATACCTTTAGGCTCTTATAAAATTATTTATTAACAAACCCATTTATATATCTTCTGTGTGTTCAAGAAATATTTATAATGAAAATTAATGAATTTTATTTAAAAAGTGTTGAATTGTGAATTTGCTAAACTTGATTAACATACCTTTAGGCTCTTATAAAATTATTTATTAAATGAAAAAATAAAATTTCCTAGAATTGGTACTCGAATTTCTAGGCTGTTTATAAATACTAGCAGATTCCAGCGCTCGAAATTCGAGTGCAATTTCTAGGCAAATTTAATTCTCAACTTAGCCAATTCACAAACCAACACTTTTTTGGTTTATTGTTATTGTGAATGAAGATAATAACTCATTAACAAACACATCAACAAATTTAATAAACACACACGTAGCATATCGCACCTTATATACAAAACAGTCACAACTCAAAATTTTCAAATTTTCAGGAGAGGCAAAAAACTGTTTATGTAAAAATGATTGACTTATTTAAAAAAAATGTAGTTTCATTATGAAAAATGTCAATTTTGAGGAAAGTTTTGCTATACTTTTTTTTAATTTATATTGTATTTGTGGAAATAAAATATAATTTTGAGTTATGACTCTTTGACTGAAATTTTTTCATTTGACTAGTGATATTATCTCAAGTTGTGCCCCAGATATAACAGCATTTTTTCCCGTTAAAGAAGATAGTTATGAGAAATAAATTTTTGCGGTAGATAGAAATGTGTACTGTGAATTAATTTATGGAAAAAAAGTTAATTTTGGAAAATTTTGAGTTGTGACTCTTTTGTATTTAAGGTGCGATATGTATAATTTTATGTAGGTGTTAGTAGCAATTTTAAATGCAATTTACTCAAAATAATGGAAAAAATTTTAAAATCTGTAAATCTGGTGAACAGCTAAAAATAAATACCTTTCAAATAATATACGCTTGGTCAAAATCAGGATAAAACGGTAGAACAAAACATTAATATTATAGATAAGAAATACAACAAAAAAGTACAACTTCAATAAAAAATATTCTAATGAATAATAAAAACGAGGACGCCAGTTCAATTTCTGTGCTGTCAAATAAATGTTTGCACACTTAATTTGATAAAATGTTTAATTTATTGTGCATTTATAGTTGCTAATATTTTGTCTGTCCACCTTGAGCATAAATTGCTCTTTGCAAACGTCTGCACATTGAATGAATAAGCTTTGGAATATTATAAAGGGTCCGCCATGTAACGTTTTTTTTTCAACTAGTGCTTATTTCGTGAATGGTAACACTTAGCTCATATCTGATTTGACAGATAATTAGTTTTATCCTTCCGCTGCACGAATATGGTTGTGTATACGCTTGAACAACGCTGGGAAATATTGCGACATTACTTTGAAAATCATGGTAATGTTGCAGAATGCTGCATCCTCATCGATAAACCAAAGCATGCAAAGTCAAAAAACAGTGCGTACACCCGAGAATATTACTGCTGTGGCAGAAAGTGTGCGTGAAGCGCCATCAACATCAATTCACCAAGAATTCAATTCAAGAATTGAACATTTCGGAGGCATCATTGAGATGAATTTTGCATAAAGACCTTGGTATGACGTCATACAAAGTCCAATTGGTTCAGGAGTTGAAGCCAACTGACCATCCACTGCGTTTTCGCTTCGCTAAGTGGGCCTGCGATCGACTTACAGAAGATACCGATTTTACCAAAAAAAATCATCTTTTCAGATGAAGCTCATTTTGATTTTGGCGGGTATGTAAACAAGCAAAATTGTCGCATTTGGGGCACAGAAAACCCGCACGCATACATTGAAAAGCCGATACACCCAGAACGAGTCACTGTTTGGTGCGGATTTTGGTCCAGAGGCATAATTGGGCCATTTTTCTTCGAAAATGAGCAAGGAGTGGCCGTTACAGTCAATGGCGATGGTTATCGGGCCATGTTGAACGAATTTTTGTTCACAAAAATTGAAGAGAGGATATTGGCAACATTTGGTTTCAACAGGACGGCGCTACGTGCCACACAACCGAAGCTACACTCGATGTTTTGCGCCGTTTTTGAAGATCGCATTATCAGCCGCAGAGCTGATGTCGTTTGGCCACCTCGGAGCTGCGATTTGACACCGTTGGACTATTATTTGTGGGGTGCCCTCAAAGATAAGTGTTACGCCAACAAGCCAGAGACAATTGACGCTTTAAAGGACAATATTCGTGAAGCCATTGGTGAAATACAGCTGCACACAATCGATAATGTGCTTAAAAATTGAACCGATCGTGTAGGCCACTGCATGGCCAGCCGAGGCAGCCATTTGAATGAAATTATTTTCCATTATTAACCGGAAGGATTGTACTTTCAAATAAGAAACGAAATTTGAGATAATATTCAGTAGTTTTTTTATAGCATTTTCAAAAAAAAAAAGTTATTTGGCGGACCTTTTATTATGCAGTTATTTTTTTCCACTCTTCTTTAAAAAATCCATTTTATTTGTGGCGATCTTTTACCGATTTTTTTTTTGTTTAGATAGATCCACAAATTTACCATAGGGTTCATATCAGCAAGGGGTATCAATAACTTTGGTACAGTTGTATAATAACCAGGACCTACACAAATAAGATTTATGTTTCGGATAATTATTTTGATAAATTTGTAAACTGAATTGTCGAACACTAGCGGTCAGTTCATAAAAAAAATGAAGATAAACTTCTTTGGCCATTATTTTATCCAAAATTCTGATTTTACCAACACCCTTGCTTGATATACAACCCCATACCATAACTGAATTAAATTTTTATTTTCTAATGTTATTAGAGGTTTTCGCCAAACTTTTTTGGGTCCATAATGATAGTACAGCATCACTTTCGTCTCATCACAGAAAATAACGTCATCCCAGTGCTCTGGAGGAAGTGAAATGTGTTGTGTAGCAAATTTAAATCGTTCTTCAATATTTTTCACTGAGAGGACAGGTTTTTTCCTAGCCACTCATGAGGAATATTTGTCTTTTTGTTGTTGTTTTTTGGTCTGCTTGGTGACCCCTTTTAATTCGAGACTTCCTTCGTTTTCAGCACGGGATATGATGCTGTAAACAGTCCTTATTTTAAGAGAAAACATAATAACGATTGCCCTGGCTGATTTGCCGCTATAATATTTGAATTGATTAATATTTTGGCAAATTTGTTTTCTCGGTATTTTTATACCCTACACCACTATGTGGTCAGGGTATAATGACTTTGTGCTGATGTTTTTCACTACCAGAAATATTTGACCTAGATCTTTTATTACACCGATCGACTCAGAATCACTTTCGAATATATAAAGAAGTTGTTGTTGAAATTCTTAAATGAAAATAACATTTTATTTTACTGTGCAAAGATATTCTTGACAAACTGTACGTAATAGTAATGTCAACTTTTCGATGTAAAACGTATTTATAAAAAAACGTTGAATTTCAAAACGCATAAAAGGTGCAAATCGCATAAAAAATCCGCATAACGAGACCTGAGTGTATTAACAATTTTGGTAATAGGATTGCCTTCGTTTAAATTCCAATTTTGAAGGGTGTATTTATGGAATTGTTTATTATTAAATGTTATGAAAATAATAAATAAAATAATACATATATTAATTAAATATATTAATTAATGAAAATAAATTCAAGTTGCTTAATTCTAACAAACCTTCATTGATTTTATGTAATAAAACAAATTCATTAATATTATGAAGATAATTGCAACAGTTTACATTTCATTACACGATAAACATACATGTAAGTATGTATAATCAACAAGCGTAATAATTGCTATTAAATAACAAAGTTTAATTTTTTTCCTTCATTTCACTTTGTGAAATGTATGTATGAAAAAGGAAAAAAAAAATGATTTAAAACAAAAACAGACAATACTCATACCACAGAAAAAAAAGAACCCGTTACATTTTGTAAATCAAATGCAATAAGCACCTCTGGTTGTAGATGTTGAACTCAATTTAAAAGTCAAGTTTAAATTTGTGACATGACTCGGTTTAGAGCTCAATGCTGGTTTACAACATATCGTATATAATATTCAATGGCTGCTTTTCTTTTTTAAGAAAGAAGAAAAAAAAAATAATTCACAGTGACGGAATCTACTCCGCCCTCTTCATTTTGTATAGTTAGATGTTACAGATTTGTTAGAGAGGTGAGCTGTTGTGTTCCATGTTTTGTTGGTTGTTCGTTTTTGCTGCTGCAGCTGTTCATATCCACGGAAGTAATATGATTTTATTTTATATTGTCGACTGTCGGTTGTCGGTTGGTGTAGTGTGTGTGTGGCTTTTCTTCTATTACTCGTTAAGTTGTTGTTGCTGATGTTATGTGATATTATTTGATGTTTTGATTTTTTTTTCAACAATTTTTCTTCTAAGTTTTATTGTAACAACAACATTAACAACATCTGCTAGTATTTGAAAGATTTCATTATTTAACCCATCAAATTCATTTAAAAGTTATTTGACACATAATATTTATAACATTCACTTGCAAATTTTTTAACAATTTGTAAACAAGATTTGACGGCCGCACAAAAGAGGGAATCTAGGTCAAGTTTTACATAAAATTTGTTTATTTGTTTATATGCAGAGATGATTTTTAGTATTTAAGGCTCTTCTGTTATAGTAAAAAGGCAAAAATAAAAATTAAAAAAAAAATTAGCTTAGCTTAGCTTCAAACATTTCTTTTCCTTTTTTTTGTACTTAAAAAATCAGCTACCAAAATTGAAAAATTGGCAACTTAAAGCATTGAATAAAAATAAAATAAAATAGTAAGGGTGCTAAAGTGGAATTTTTGATACCCTCCACCTGGGTTTTACGTTTACATTAATACCTATCTGAAGTTATTACACTATTTATAACCAAGGTTCAGAAAATACACACATGAAACACACAATATTCTGTTCTAAAGCAGCCAACACATATTTTAATTTTCATATCAATTATGTGTGTTTCTAAATTTTGTACGGTGCACAACACAATCATGACTGTGTTTCGTTTTAATATTGCGTTATCTAACTTTGTTTTAAGTTCGTTTTCTTGCACGTGTACTGCTAAAAAACAGAACATGTTCTTCAACGTGTGCATCTAAAAATTAAAACATTATCTACCTACTCGCAATCGAAAAAAAAAAAAACTAAATTATGTCATAAACAATATATAAAATTTCTCCTTTTTCTATTTTATAACTATCTTTTAATTTTTTTTTTTTAATTTTTATTATTATCTTTTTATTTTTATTTTTTTATAACTGCTAATGAATTCTTTTAGATTTTTATACCCTCCACGCCAGTGTGCAGAGGGTATATATAAGTTTGTCATTCCGTTTGTAATAATTAGAAAAAAAATTTTGGACCCCATAAAATATATATATTTGTGATCCTTATAACAACCGGAGTTGATATAGCGATGTCCGTCTGTCCGTCTGTGGAAATCACAATCACGGCATCATTCGGACAGCTAGTGTGCTCGTTGACATAAAAAATATTTCATTAACATCCTGAGAAGTTTGCTACTTAAAATCGTCCAAATCGGTCGATTAGGGCCCGAGATTTGAGTGAAGAACTAAAAAAGTCTTGAAAAAATATAATTTTCTATGTTGTTCTTGTCACGATCACGCCCTCAATAGTGCAGCTACAGTGACCATTTTTATTGAGCATGATTCACCAAATTCATGGGAAGATTTCTGTTTCAAAAATCATTAAAATTGGTGGAACAGGTCCAGGGTAATCTCTGAAAAAGTAAAAAAAAAAAATGAAAAATATGATGTTTCTATATTGTTCTTGTTGTTATTCTAAATGTGTTGTTGTCATAGCTGAACTTGTTGTTTTTGTGGTCGTTGTGGCAATAATATAATAAAAACTAACCCTTTGTACATTTTTTTTATTAAATCTGGTAGAAAAATTTGTTAGATCATTTCTGTCATTACCACGAGCCTGCCTGCAAAATTTCAGATCGAATGGGTCACGGGAAAGGGGTTAAAATCGATCCAAAATTTTTTCGACTAACAGACACTACGGGTTAATATAAAAGGAGTAAAAATTCACCAACATAGCAAATAATGCTAAAATACCTAGTTGTTAATAAAAAAAAAAACAATGTAAATTTAGCAAAAAAAAAAAATTTTATGTATAAATTTATTTAAAGAGAAAAAAAAAATTACGTTTGATGTTGTATTTTTTGTGTGTAATATTTACATATACATACATAAACATATTAAATAATACAAATAATATCCATATATTCTATATATGTATATCATAACAACTGCATGTTAGAAATAAATCGGTATATTATTTTATTTACTTAATTTTCTGCAATATTTTGTTGTGGGGAAAATATATTTCTTTTGCATTAACAGAGTGTCACTTCATTTTGCTCAGCGTGACTATGTAGATGGCGCCACAATTTTTGTTCTAATTAGCTTTGCAATAGTTATTTCTATTTTAACATGATTGCCAATATTTTCAACTTGATATCATACAGAACAATGTTAAGAGTTTACACGGGCTGGTTTTTTTATTTCATACGTTTTTTCATTATTCTTTTACAAATATGAACATACGTTTGGCATGACAACTTTTTGTTGTCTTTATAAAATAGAGTTACCGAGTTCATCAATGAGTTTTTTTCTTTAAAACAGTTCTACATAGTTATATAGAATTATTATTCTGCTTTACCTACAAAGTATCTGATTGCGATTACATCTAATTTTTAAAAACTGTTTATAATTAATAAAGCATTATTATTCACATAAATACAAAATTGCACTTTTTAAATTTTCCATTCAAATTTAAGAAAATATCAATTCTAAAAACTGGAATCAAAAATTTCCTATTATAAATTACAATTAATTGAATTTCAGAAAATCATATCAAAACGTCGGAAATTATAATTTTAAATTTAGAAGACATCAATTGCATCTTTAATATATAAATTTTATTCGTAAAAAACAAATTGAAATTCCAAAAAAAAAACACCAAATATGTTTACATTTAAAAAATGTTTACATTTAAAAAAAAATATTGACATTCAGGAGAAATTAATATCTTTTCAGTACCGCGATTAAGTAACTTCTTTTAACGATAGTCGAATCGTTAAAAAAAGAAAATTGCAAAATTATCAGTAAAAATTTTAAACGATATTCGCTATTGTTAAAGTCAGCTGTTGTTGTTATCTAAACGACAACCATTTTTGTGTTGTTTATTCAATCGATAAAAACTTAAATTTTTAGGTTGAAATGTCGTCATACATAAATAAAAATCATAAAATAGTGAAAATATTTTGCTTTTATTAAAAAACTTTTTTATATAAATAAAAAAATTAAATAGCATATTAAATTTATTATTTCAATTTCAAATAAATAAGCAGAAATATTAGTAAACAAAATAAAGATATTAAACATAAACATAAAATCATCCTGTCAAACACGAAGTAATTTGTTTTTTTCTATTCTTTGTGTTTTTCGCTTATTTTGACAGAGGTGCCACTAGTTTACAATTTAAATAAATAGAAAAACAGATTTGTCGACTGTCGTTAAGATGTATGTACTTAGTGAATCACTTAATCAGTGCAAACAACAATAGCTGTCGATATATTTTGCGATGGTCGGATCGTTGAAATTTACAGAATCACACTACAGAAAACATTAATTTAAATTCAATGAATTTTAGAAAACGTCAAATAGAAATTTTCACAATTTTTTTGGGTGAATATTTGAAGTTTTTTTTAAAGATAACAAATTATTTTATTTAAAATGTTTAGGACATTTGGTTTTTTGCGTTTGGCATCCCCAATTTGAATATTTATTATTATAAATTTATTCTCTTTGTTTTCCAAATATGGCAATATTTTAATAGAAAAGTTGACAGTTTTTTTTTGATTATTATTTTGTTACTCCATCCGATCTATATGGAAGCAAAGGAGAAATATTTGGCCAGTTAAAAGAAACTATACAGCCATCTCCAATTACCACGATTTAATGCATATAGCCACCCCACACAACCATTGCCTTTGCAATGGAGGTTAGGGCGAGCTATTTAATTAGCAAAAACTAAATTAAACGAGAAGTTGTGTCATATAACCGGAAACGCATGCATATAGATATGTAACCTAAATGCATGCCGATCAGCAACCACGATGACCAAAAAGCAAACACCGAAATAATAGAAAAGACGAAAACCAACCCAAAGAATTTTCTGAAATAATTTGGTATTAAGTTTAACAAATTGTTTACTTTTTCCAATATTTAGTTTACATTTATTATCAATACTCAAACCGAGGTGGAGGGTATCAAAGATTCGGCACAGCCGAATTTAACACTCTTACTTGTTTTTTAATAAATTTGGTTGAAACAATTGTTGTCGTTATTATAGGGGTTTATTATACGCGTTGAAGAATATGTTCGTTTTTTTTTTAGCAGTACACGTGCAAGAAAACGAACTTAAAATAAAACTACACTCGAATCTCTGTAGTTTAGGTGTGTTCGAAACAAAAAATACGATAGAAATGTGTTCGTATAGGCAACAAAATATTAAAATGAAACACAGTCATGATTGTGTTGGGCACCGTACAAAATTTTGAAACACATATAATTTATATGAAAATAAAAGTATGTGTTTGTTGGTCTGAGCTATGTTTGTTTACATATACATATGTTTTTTCTTCAGTGTGTGTTTTTTTCTGAACTTTGTTTATAACAAATGTAAACAAAATATTTGAAAATATCTGAATTTTTTAACATTTTTCAGAGGTGTCTCCATATTTTAGAACATATCTTATCATTAGGGCAACCAAAATAAAAAAGCAGTAAAACCCAAGTTTTAAGACCTAAAAAAAGCTCGAGAACACTTTAAAATAAGCACTTAAAATTAAACAAAAAGCACTTAAAAATAAACAAAGTGGTCTATCCCTTTTTTTTTGCATAAAACCGATTTTAATTTTGTATTAACTTTTACTCCCACATCTCCAGGAATATCATTTGTGAGAACCTCCTATAAAAACCAAAGTTTGCTGATATATATGCAAATCATTTGGTTTCGTAAATCATCATCCTCCATTAAATATTGACGTATGCTGACACAGCTGAAGAGGCAGTAGAGTTGAGCTTAAAAAAAAATTTGTACGAACTGATGAAAATTCATAGCTTAGTAATTTACAGCCATTATCCAGGTGCCCCAATGAGATATTACAGGTTGTGTTGGAAGGGACAAATTTGGAGCTGTTTCTTGTAAAATTTGAAATCTTGCTGGGTACTTCAGAAATGTTTTTTTTTTGGCAATCGATATGAATGAGGCCACATTTGAAAAGCTTTCTCTATTTCACAAACTCCACGTGCAAGGCATGTAGTGTGTGTAATATTTGGGTAAAATACACCTATAGCACTAGCAGCTTTGATCATGTATAGGGCGGCATCTGTTACTAAAATAAGAACTTCTTCGTTATCATTTTCACATTTTTTCATTGAATCATTAAACAAACGTGCTATAGTAGAATGATTTACTTTTCCCAAAACTTCCGTGTTTATCAAAAATCGATTTTCGGAAATTTCTTCTTCCACGTGTAGTATTCATACAACTGGAAACTCTTTAACCAGTTTATGCAATACAGCTGATTTTATTTCTTTTGGCATTTTCTGAAAAAAAAAAAAAAAAAAAAACAAATTTTATCGCAAATATTTTTGAAAACTATATAAAAAAAAAAATCGACAAATAAACTTCAATTTATTTATTTTTTTTTTCGATATTAACATTATTTTTGTAAACTTTAATTAAAAATGTACAATAAAGTCGTATAAGCGTCCTATAATTTTTAATTTAATTTAATTTATTTCAATATTTTCCATTACAACAAGATTTACAATCTTATAATTAAAGTAGTGGATTTTTACAACGTAATGATGAATAAGTACATGTATAAATACACAGTATAGCAAAATTAATTTAACATTAATATTTTTCAACGATTGACAATGATTGGATTTGCATAGCGTATGAAACTTTTAAACCAAAGTTGCTACAGTGTGACATTTCCATGGTTGCCAATATTTCCTTTGAAGGCAAAAATTGGAAATTTCTAAAAAAAAATTGCAAAAATTAGCAAAAAATAAGCAAAAATATGCAGATTTTAGTAAAATAAGAAAAAACAAGCCAATATGATCAAAATATATAAAAAAAAAAGCTCTAACAAATGTAGCTCAAAATGCATATTTTTTCACGATCGGCGTGTTTGTGGCTATGTCAAAGTTAATCTTTTTTCACGGCAAGTCTATCGACAAAGTTTCAGATCGATCGGATAAGGGGAAATGGGTTTTAAATCACTCCGTGACTGTGCGTGACTCTGTCGAAGTTAATCTTTTTTTTACAGCAAGTGTATGGACCAAGTTTCAGATCGATCGGATGAGGGGAAATGACATTTAGATCACTCCGTGACTGTGCGTGACTACACCAAAATTAATCTGTAGTCACAGTAAGACCATAGGCTAAGTATCAGATCATTTGGGTAAGGGGGAATGGGGTTGCCCCATGACAGACAGACAGAGAGTATGAGTTAAAACAAAGAGTTTAAAAACATGTACTTGCTACTTTTTGGTTCGCCTACTTATCACATTGATGTCCGATTTACTGCATTATAATCATTTTACCCTGACATGCTTAAACGCTACTTTATGAAATTGTAGTGTCAGTATTGTCAGCATGCGATAAAAAATGAACAAGACAGCAGTAGTCTGCCACCATATGTCTACCCCGCCGGCCTTGATATCTTTGGTCCATAACCTTCTTGTCCTGATAGAATTGTTCCCCATATTCATCACTATATTCGCCAAGGTTTTCAGGAAATTTACCCAAATGCCTGCTGTGCAAATAATGTAATTTGACACTCATATTTGCTGCTAGTTTTTTGAAAATCTGAAGCAATTTGTTTACAATTTCGGCATAGTTTTCAGTTTTCTTATTCCCCAACTGATACAAAGCTAATCCATGCTTTCAGTTTCACCTGATTCACGTGATTTGTGAAATAATTTGTGCCCCGTAAAAAACGCCTGCTTTCAACATCTCTGTAATAAGACCAGGAAATTATTGACAAATATATTTTCAAACTCTTTTATAAGCCCATATTTAAGGTGCAGTGGCGGAAGGACGACTTATCGAAGGTTTATAAACTTTTCCTACAACCATGGTTATTCTTGATGGTCAGTCTCTCCTGTCCATGACTGTCCCACAGACAAAGAAAACAGGGATATTTAGTATATCCACTTTGCTGACCCAATAAAATATTTACCATCTTTAAATCTACACAGACGGAGTACTGAAGTTGATCATGTGAAATTTTCTCTAAAATGAGTTTGAAGTTTTCATAGTCTTCCCTAAATTTAGTTCAATTTACCAGTCTTTCCTGCTCCAGTGTTAATTTTTTCCACGACTGTCCCACCGTCGTCTTTACCGTCTTTAAATCTACGTAGTCTTCCCTAAATTTAATTCAATTTTCCTATTGGAAAACTTTCAAAATAATTCCGAAACTATTGAGCTTATTAAAAACAGTGTAAAACTAACTTAGAGGTAATTCAGCTGCAGATTTTTGGTTTTTTTATTTTACCAATTCGAACAAATTGTTCTTGAGTTATTCTAAAAGATGTCGTGATCATCATCAACATACACTTGTGCTCATATAATTAAGTCACACATACAATATGTAAAGAAAATGTGATTTTTCAAAGAAACAACAAAATTTTTTATTCAAAATAACAAACAGAAGAAATACTTCATATATATATATCCTTTTTTAAGTTTGCTACTACAAAATAACAAAAAGGCACTTTTGAATCCATTTTACAGTGCTCATATAATTAAGTCATCTGAAAAATAAAAAAATTTAATTTGAAGGATCTTATTTTTTTTTTTTTGGTAATCTCACCTGATGAAAAGTTAATATTTCGTTGGAAATCCTTTATGTAAATAACTTCTTTACATCTGATGCTCATTGAATGTACCAGAGCTATACACTGAACAGGAGTGATTTTGTACTATTCTTCCTCAATTATTTCCCACACTGAATCCTTATTTACAGGTTTTCTTGCAGAAACCGCTCTTTTTAAGATGCCCCATAAGTTTTCAATGGGGTTAAGGTCTGGGCTTTGGGCTGGCCACTCAAGAACTCTTATGTCATTGGCATGCATCCAGTCCTTAACGACCCGAGAACAGTGCTTGGGGTCGTTGTCCTGTTGAAAAACCCAAAGTAACGGTAAATCGTCAGCGTAATCTCCCATCAAATTTTCCTCCAGAATGCCCTTATACATAATTCCCGTCGTTTTACCATCAATTTGGACAATTGGACCAACGCCAGATGAGGTTAAACATCCCCACACCATTACCGATGAGCCACCGTGTTTAACGATTTTCTTGGTGTATCTTGGGTTCAGTTCTTGCAATGACGGGCGCCTGACATATGGTTTTCCATCATTTCCGAAGACGCTAAACTTGGATTCATCGCTCCAAACAACCAGATTCCAAAATGTCGAGTCTTTTTGTAAATGGTCCTTGGCAAAAGCCAATCTTTTTTAAATATATTTTTTGGACACATTTGGCTTAAGTCGTGCAATTCGTCCATTCAACGATTTTTCTTGCAGGCGTCGGCGGACAGTTTGTGCCGATATTTTTACACCATAGTCAACTTCCATTTGTGCCCGAATTTCGGTAGAAGTCAAAAAAAGATCTGACTTGCTTAATCTTACCAATTGCCTATCTTCAGAAGTTGTAGTCTTTCTTGGCTTTTTACGGGGTAAATTGCTGAAAGTCTTATTTTTTTGGCAATACTGGATGGCTTTAAAACTTTTCCTCTAGAAAAGCTCAAAAGTTACGGAACTTTTGCAACGCTCTTGTATTTATTGAAACATTCCCATATAATTTTTCTTTCGCATGGAGTTGAGCTCTTGTTCTTACCCTTTGTGATTAAATGTTACATAAATTTATTAAAAATAAGTTTATAACTTCTAAACAAAACTATTTAAATAAAACTTTTTTAGTATCGTCATTTAAAGTGGCAACTTACCGTTTTTAAATGCAATGACTTAATTATATGAGCGCTTACACGAGGAGTTTGCGAGAAAGAATTGCACACTGATCGCCAAAAAAACAATATTTTTTTTAACTTAACAACAACATTATAAGAACATATAACGGAACAAATTTATCATAAACAAATCAAATTTAAAGCAAAACAGATAATTAAATTTTGCTGTTTCATATTGAGTATTAGGGTGACTTAATTATATGAGCACAAGTGTATGTAGCACCATTGGTTAACAAACCCCATGTTGGCTTGTGTTGTTGATCATTTTTAAAAGTTGAGGAAGAATTTTATATTAAAATTGATCCTGCTAACTACTTTTCAAAGTTGGAAGCTATATTAGAGCTAAACGAATGCGATACGGTGGGAGACTCAATTCCGCATTCCACCTAAGACAAAATAGTTGGAATTTTTTCTGAATTTTCAGATTACTGAAGCGTATTCAATTTGTGGTCTGACCAAAGTTGTGAATATATATTTTGTTACTTAAGTTTTATGAAACATAAAAAACCATTTGCCTAATTAACAGTCATTATTACATGAGAATTAAACCTTAGTCTTTTATCGAAGTGAACTCCCAAATCTATGAATGAGTCAACTGAGTGTATTTTTGTGCCATGCCGCAGATCAATGTTGCCTGGTGTTATTGATCATTTTTAAAAGTTTATTTTGGGCAGCATAAAATCTGGGTTGCCCTGCATAATCAATGAATTTAGTTTTTAAATTTAAATAACTCACCATAAACGAATAAATACTTTGAAGGCTCTGCTGCTAAGTGCAACACCATTCAACAAAGTAAATGTTCAATGCACATAGTTACAATTCATTCCATTACCACCTCTTCTTGTTGTTGTTTTTGCTAGAGGATAGCAATTATTTTCCTCTTTTATTTTATTTTTTCAATCATCCGAAACTTGTATTGTTTCCGGCGGTGTCAAGTTTAAACATTTTATATATCTGTATGTATAAAAATTATAAGCCGTTAACAAAAATCGTAATAATACTTAATAATGATGATAATAATAATAATAATAGAAATTGTGTGAAGCTTAGATTTTTATGTTAAGATTATTTAACTGAAATGCAACATGACTTTGCCGCATTCCTTACGTGTCAGTTAGATGATTTAAAAATACGATTTGAAATAACTGAATGATTTGATAACGAGGACATTTTACAGCAACGTGTTTATGGAGTAAAATATTCTGTGAAACATTTTAGTATTGAGAGTACCAAGTTTTTCTAATTTACAAATATGGACTCACAGGGAAATATTGAACAAATTCAACTCCAAAATCTGTTACGGAAAAATTTTTATATCCTACACCACTATGTGGTCAGGTTATTATGAACACACTTTATGTTATACCGACTGACTTAGAATCACTTTATGAGTCGGATTTTTATATAGACGTAGTGTTGGCGCTATTATCTACTGACCACATCAGGACGGATGGTTTATCTAACAGTTTTGTTATCAGCTTTGTATGTTCATATTACTGTGTCTTCTATCCACCCATTTGGTAACGTGTTTGGTATTAGCCTATAGGTCCATCTAGCTTTCTTGCCATTGTCTCAATAACGTTTGTGATGCTTCTCCTCTAACATTATTACGCCCTTTAGTAACTACTGGAACCATTTTTGACTTACGCTAGATTTCAGATCTTTCCTTAAGTAGTAGATCTAATGGAGGAATGCCAGCTAGAAAGCGTGTGATATGCTCAATGCACTTATTCGTTGATATTTTTTGTTTTATTGCCATTACGAAAGTTGGGGCAGCATACAGTATATGCGAATGGAATCCTCCCTCGGTCATCTTATGTTCAGCAGTATTTTAGCTAATGTACATGCAGTTCTCAGCGCCTTATCACGGATTATATCCACGTGTCCTTTGAATTTCACTTTGTCGTCCAACCCAGGTGTCGTAAACTGCGATCGAAATTTAAACATTATTCCTTATTTTCAGTTTTGACATATCGAATACTCTGAGATCTACTTCCGTCCGTCCGTCCGTCTGTCTGTCTGTCATATTTTGATAAAATTTTGTATATTAGCTTTTATCGGTCATAGGACGTTCGCTATTGAAATTGTTGTATATTGGTGCATGTCCAGACCTAGCCTCAATACAAATAACCCTTATCAGACTGACCAAAATTGTCGTAAGACCCAGGTCATCATATATATATATATATAAATATATACATATTAGGGTGACAGCCATTTTTTTTTTTGAATTTCAATACGTGCGGGTGGGATTATTGTGACACTGGATCTAAAACTTTTTGCGCAAAATTGGAGCCAAATCGGACAATGCTTTCTGGACGCGAATTGAGTTGCGCAAAATTGGAGCCAAATCGGACAATGCTTTCTGGACGCGCATTGAGTTCAAAGTTCAAATATGCATTTATATGTAAAAATTATCAAAAAAAAAAAAAAAATAATTTTTCACAAAAATTTTGATATTATTGATTGCGTTTCAATTAAATTAATTAATAAACCATAATCTAGATTAAATTGTCTTTCTAACAAAATAACAAAATCTATTATAGGTTGAAAAACAGCCAAGTTATATCAAGTTCCTCAGGCAATAAATGCGCCACAGAGCACTTGATTAAGAAAATCGAGCTCACATTTTTAAAGGCATTGAAGTAATTTATAACAACAATATTTTTGCATTCTCCTGATCCCTAAATGATCATATGTAAAGTATTTTGCATCTTGCCTATTGTTATGCCGTTCTAAATTAATATCAAAACGGTACGTATTTTGTAGCACTGTTTCAAAATCTCCAATTTTACTTTTTGAAAAATTTTATTCAAAACGTTTTTCGAAATCAACGATTGGACTTTAATGTCTTATTAACAAAATATATGTGATTAAAAATGCCCAATATTGTAGATATCCTACTCTTAATTTGGCGAGGGCAGCGTTTTTCTTTCAGCGGATTTGAAGAAAAATATGATTTTTCATACTTTTTCAACTTTTAGGGTACATCTTTTTGATGTTTTCACATTTCAAATATCTTTTGTCAAAATATTATACTACTAGATATAATTTCTCAATCTTGTAAATTAAGGTTGAATTGAAACACTATAAACTGTCCCTCTAAAAGGTCAAAAGTCAAATTTAAGGAGATTTATATTTTTTTAAAACAAAATATCGAAATAAATATATTTGTGGAAAGATTTCAATAAAACTAATTGATAATATTTTAATAATTGTAGAAAATAATATTCTGGACTTATTTTCTGAAATTACTCAAAATCTGTCCTAGTTTTAATTTTTTTTTTCTCAGAATTATTAATTCATATCAAGGTATATCGAGGGCTTATATTCAAAAAGTGCTATCTACATTTAACAGCAATATTAATTTTTGATTTCAAACTGTTCTCCGATATAACTGTCAAATATTAATTTTGATATCATACATGATTAGTACGACTATTTCTTAATAGATAGTGTAGCAAATCTATCGGCAAATACTTTCAGCTCTTCTTAATAAATTGGGTTTACACGCTCTCTTTTAAATAATTATTGATACAGATAGCACATTTTGAATATAAGCCCTCGATACACAAATTTGTTTATACTGTATTAAATATAAAAACTAATTAATCTACATATTTTCATAAAATAACGAATTAATTTGAGGAATTTTATGAATATATTAAATTTGTTTTATTTAAAAAAAAAAATCCTGATGAAGAAAATATTTATAGATTTTCATAAAGAGTCAATTTGACATCAAGAGTACCCCACGGGTAAGTTACAGAAAATAAGGCCAGAATATTATTTTTTAGAATTATTTAAATATTATCAACAAGTTTTATCGAAATCCTTTTACAAATATATATTATTTCGATATTTTGTTTAAAAAAAATTTAAATCTCCTTAAATTTGACTTTGACCTTAAAGAAAGACAGTTTATACTGTTTCAATTTAACCATAATTTACAATATTGAGAACTTGTACCAAGTAGTATAATATTTTGACAAAAGATATTTGCTATATGAAAATACCACAAAGATGTAGCCTAACAGCTGAAAAAGTATGGAAAATAACATTTTTCTTCAAATCCGCTGAAATAAAAACGCTACCCTCGCCAAATTAAGAAAACGATACCTACAATATTTGACGTTTTTAATCACATATATTTTGTTAATAAGACCTTAAAGTCCAATCGTTGATTTCGAAAAATTTTTTGAACACAATTTTTGAAAAAGTAAAATTGGAGATTTTGAAATAGTGCTACAAAATACGTACCGTTTTGACATTAATTTAGAACAGCAAAATGCAAAATACTTTACATATGATCATTTAGGGATCAGGAGAATGCAAAAATATTGTTGTTGTAAATTACTTCAATGTCTTTAAAAATGTGAGCTCGATTTTCTTAATCAAGTGGTCTGCGGTGCATTTATTGCCTGGGGAACTTGATATAACTTGGCGGTTTTTCAACCGATAATAGATTTTGTTATTTTATAAGAAAGATAATTTACTCTAGATTATGGTTTATTAATTAATTTAATTGAAATGAAATTATTAATATCAAAATTTTTATGAAAAATGATTTTTTGATAATTTTTACATATAAATGCATATTTGAACCTTGAACGTCCAGAAAGCATTGCCCGATTTGGCTCAAATTTTGCGCACTAAAGTTTTAGATCCAGTGTCACAATAATCCGACGCGCACACCCTAAAATTCAACGAAAAAAATTTGTTTTCATATAAACCGCTGTCACCCTAATATATCTGTGGTCACAAGCATTAACCGCCTAAGTCGAAAATCAAGCTTTTTAGAAAAAAGACTTTTTATATAAATTAAATGGGGCTTCATTACGACTTAGGTCAGAATGTTTTCATTAATAACTTTTTAATAAACAGTGTTAGAGAAATGGGGATTTCACGTAAATATAAAGCGGTTTAGTAGAACATGATAGCTAAGATAACCCAAATCGTCGAATACCATGCTTTCGAGAAAAATGACATTTTATATAAATAATATTAATCGGCTAGGCAATTTCTTGTGACCGCTGTTTTGTTCTACCGTTTTATCCCGATTTTTACCAAAAGTATATTATTTGAAAGGTATTTCTTTTTAGCCGATTTGCAGATTTACAGATTTTTAAATTTTTTCCTTTATTTTGAGTAAACTGCATTTAAAGTTACTACTAACACATACATAAAATTATACAATCCTATGTGTTGTTTATTAAATTTGTTAATGTGTTTGTAATAAAAATGAGTTTGTTTTTTGTGTTGATTTGTGAATTGGCTATAATTGATTAGCATATTTTTAGGGTCTTTATTTAATGAAAAAAAAATAAAATTTCCTAGAATATGCGCTCGAATTTAGAGGGCTGGAATCACCTAGTTTTATATAAATGTAATGGGGCTTCATTACGACTTAGGTCAGTATGTTTTCCATTATAACTTTTTATTAAACAATGTTAGAGAAATGGGGATTTCACGTAAATATAAAGCGTTTTTAGTAGAATATGATAGCATACATAACTCAAATCATTCTTAAGTAGACTTAGGCGGTTATGGCTTGTGACCACAGATATATACTTATATCGATAAAATTTTATATATGTATGTGTGTCTGTTATACACACTAATCACTAATCTAATACTAAGCCCTAAAGGACCATAGTCCCCATATAAAGATGATTCCCGATCTCCACATAGGTCTATTAGAACACAAAAATTTTGCATAGATATTTTAAAAATTTAGTGTATATATTGCTCATTTGCGAGAAAATCGTCATAAATTAAAAAAAACGCGATTTTTGAGTTAATGATGCAGAAATTTGGATTACACCGTAATCAACAACATATCGAGAAATGGTATTGATACCTCTTTTTCACATAGAGTGGCGACCAAAAGTGTTTTGTACTTAACTCAACAGTTAGGCTCAATTGAAAACTTTAAATGCATTTATCTCGGTATCGCTTTTTTTTGAGTTATGCCGGTCTTCTCGCAAATGATCGATTTGATTTTGAGAAAATTAAGTTATTTTACTAACTTTGGTCATGATCAGATATGAGTGAACTTTTTCATATCTGCACACTACAAATTAATAACAATAGCACTCAAATTTGGTTTATGCTTATTTCTTATATCTAGTTATTGCCTCAGCTTAGTTAGAACCAAGACCGTCTCTCGAGAAGTATATACCATGCGTTGAGTAGGTCTACTTAGTCTTAATCTCGGGTTGGGAACAACCAATCTGGTTTATTATGAAAATAATAAAAAAGACGAACAAAGTATTTAATTATTATTGATAAAAAAAACATTTTCAATCCAAAAAGTATTTTACAATAAAATAAAAACTTTTTCGTATATATTTTAACTTAAAAAAATGTTCTCTATTTTTTAAGTTAATAATTGCGTGTAATTATTTGTTTGAGATCTGATGTAATTAATTTTTTGCTCATAATTTTTATAAAATAAAAACCAAAACTATATGCCTTAAAGACTTACATACACTGCTGTTCAAATTAAAAGTCTTTTTTATTTCTCTATTATTTTTTCAACAAAAGTTAAGATATTAAATTTCTTTTAAACTTATTTGTATCGTACATTAAAAATTATTTGTTTTAAAAAGAAAGTAACGTCATTGTGTTATTATTATTTATCAAAAAAAAAAAAATATATAATTTTTATACAATTCAAAATAGTAGAATTTTTTTAAAGATTATAAAAAAAACTATATATTATTATTTTAAATATAAGAGAAAAATACAATAAAATGTATTTAATTTTTTAGGTGCTAATATAAAATGATTTTAATAGCCGGAATGTCCACCTTTATGGACTCTATTAATGGACTCTATTAATTTGAGACATTTTTCAACAGGAATACTTTCCTAACTACTCTTTACTGTTGCCCAAAGTTGATTTTTGTTTGTGAAAACCTTTTCTTTTAAGCTTCTTTTCAGTTCCATCTACAAGTTCTCAATCGGGTTGAGATTGGGAGACTGAGAACGCCATTCCAAAGCAGAAACATCGTGTTCACTCAACCAAGATTTGACTAATTTTGACGAGTGTTTCGAATCAATATCCTGTTGGAAGCGCCAATCTGTTGGCATATAGTTTGCTGCATAGGGGAGCAACACGTCTTTCAAAATATCACAATACATTTCTTTATTCATATTAGTCTGTGATTTTGTATAAATTGGTAACACCACACCACGAAAATGCTTCCCAAACCATGATATTTCCTCCTCCGTGTTTAATAGTTTTTTTCGTGTAACGCTCATTCAATCTTCGGTCTACGGTAACGCTCATTCAATCTTCGGTCGCTCCATAATAAATATGTCCTTAAAATCATCCATGCTTCTGTTATTGAATTTGGTAGCAAATTGGACGCTGCTTTCTTGTTTTTCTTGCTTAGCATTGGAACCTTTCGGGCGACTCTTCCAAGCAAATTGTTTTCTAAAAATCTGCGTCGTGCTGTTACTGTACTGACTTCGTTATTTATTTCTGCTGAAATAGCCTGTGAAAGACATAAAGGGATTCTTTTTGGCTAATATTAGAATACGAGAATCTGTGGTTGAGGTGCTGTTTCTTGATCTACCCCGAGTTCCAGTGGATGACTTCTATGTTAATGCATGTCTTATACATTTTTCGGATCTTTCAAGTGATCTGGCAATGGAATTTATTGTTTTCACTTGACTCCGTAATTGCTTAGCAACTCGACGTTCCTGTGTATTTTTGTCCATCTTTAACAAAACAAATTAAATTGTATATTATTTTTAATGCATTATTATCTTTTACTTACCTCTCTGTTAGTAATTTAGAACAAAATTTATGAAAAAAAAATACAAAAGAAATTCAAATTTTTATAAATTTATTACAAGAGGGCTATTATTTTGAACAATTGCAATATGCAACTAACTTGTATTTTTACCTATAACTTACAAATGACCGATAATAAATTCCAGACAAAAATTACAATTATACAAGAAAACTATAACTACAATAACGGTACCATTAAATCTTAAGCGATTCCCTTTAAAAGAGTAAAATATAAACACAACAAACATTATCTCTTAATTACAGTCTATTTTATTGAATAGCTGTGTATATCTTTTTGACTTACAAAAATTTTTTGGTTCAACAAATTTGTTGGGTGGAAAAATTTTTAACAAAAAATGTGTTTCACTCAAAATTTTGTTTTATCATAATATTGTCACAACTAGCAGATTCCGCCCTCGAAATTCGAGTGCGAATTCTAGGAAATTTTATTTTTTCATTAAATAAAGAGCCTAAAGGTATGCTAATCAATTATAGCCAACAACACAACACAAAAAACAAACTCATTTTTATTACAAACACATTAACAAATTTAATAAACACACACATTGTATAATTTTGTGTATGTGTTAGTAGCAACTTTAAATGCAATTTACTCAAAATAAAGGAAAAAACTTAAAAATCTGTAAATCTACAAAACGGCAAAAAAGAAATACCTTTCAAATAATATACGTTTGTTTAAAGTCGGGCTAAAACGGTAGAACAAAACATCGGTAACAAGAAATCGCCTAGCCTATTAATATTATAGATATAATTTTTTTTTACTCAAAATATATTTTAAAAAAAAAATTTTTTTTTCAATTTTTAAGAACAAAAGTTTTGATTCAAAAAAGTTTTAGGCAAAACTAATTTTAATAAAATATAATCTTTCACTTAAAAATTAAAAAATAACGTTTATAAATTAAAATTATTTTGATAACCACTATATTTTGTTACTTGTTGTTCCGCTATAGTCAGCTAGCTGCAAAAATCATCATTATTTCAAATTCTATGGTTTAAAAAAATTTTTTTTTCTAAAATTTTAGATTTTTGAAGAGGCTGCTTCATACATTTGCAATAACTTTGCACAGGAATACGATATTGTTATGTAATACGTCAAAAAAACTTTAAATTACGGCAGCTTTAAGTTTTCTTAATATCATTTTTTGATACAGCCATTAGTTTTGGAATTTTTTTTGGAAATTATAAAATTTTTGAATTCAAAAAATTCATAAAAAATAGAAAGCAAGAAATACTTACCAGTTTTAGTACTTGTTCTTAAAGCTGCACATAATAGAAATGAAGTAAATTTTGTTTTATGAAAATCCATGGATACATTTATGTTTTATTCCCGATAAAGTGAAAGTACCAAGTTTTGGCATTTTTTTATCGCAAATTTGGGCACCAGTCTAGTTTAGGGGCAACACCCCGATTTTTTAATTTTCTTTGGAGGGGTTTGGGGTTTCCAGGGTATTTAGGAGAAATAATTTTTTTCTGCGGCCCATATTTCCCAATATATGGACCGCCAAAGTTTTGAAATTGATTTGTATATAATTTTGTTATTTATTATCGGATTGCAGCAATATATATAGCATTGGAAACCTTACTTCAGTGCCTTTTATAATAAGAAAGCATAAAACTTAGTTTTTTTTGACGTATTGCATAACAAAATCGAATTCGTCGTTCCAAAGTTACGACGAGATGTATGGAGCAGCCTCTTCAAAAATCTCAAATTTTACAAAAAAATTTGTTTAAAAAAACCTTCCCAAGTGTTGCAGAGTGTAATAAATCCATTGGGTGAAAACAAAAAGAAAAATAACATTTTTACTTAAAACTTAGTTTTTACTAATATTTTTATTTTATTTTAAGTTTCTGTAGGTCTCACATAGTTAAAATTTTTGATGTGTAAACATCTATGCGCTCAGGGGGGTAAAATCCAATTTCACAATATAATCACAAAAACATCGTTAGGGAAAATCGGTGTGTGCTATATGTAAGTATATTGGGGTATTTAGTAAGCAGAACATCCGAGTTCGCTGTCTGTTTAGCAAAATCACAAATCTTTTTCGTTAATTTTAAATATTCAAGCTATTGACCGCTAGGTGTGCTGTGAGTTTAACATATTCACAAACATACAGAGTTTTTTTTTTCAATATTCAAGTAAATATTTGCTATTGACAGAACTTTTTTAGTAAGCAGAACCGCTAGATGTGTTAGTATAAAAAGCTAAATACTAGGAAAACTTTGAAGAAGTCGAAAATAAACTTAGGTGTTTTTTTAATTACTACACCTTTTTCAGTTGTATTTCAGAAAACATCAATTGAATTTCAGAAAGTATCAATTGTGTTTCAGAAAACATTAATTGATTTTCAGAAAATATCAATTGTATTTCAGAAAGTATCAATTGTATTTCAGAAAACATCAATTGATTTTCAGAAAGTATCAACTGAATTTTAGAAAGCATCAATTGAATTTCAGAAAGTATCAATTGTGTTTTAGAAAACATCAATTGATTTTCAGAAAATATCAATTGTGTTTCAGAAAGTATTAATTGTATTTCAGGAAACATCAAGTGACTTTTAGAAAGTATCAATTGTATTTCAGAAAGCATCAATTGAATTTCAGAAAGTATCATTTATATTTCAGAAAATATCAATTGAATTTCAGAAAATATCAATTGAGTTTCAGAAATTATCAAATGTATTTCAGAAAATATCAAATGTATTTCCAAAATTATCAAATGTATTTCAGCAATTATCAAATGTATTTCAGAAATTATCAAATGTATTTCAGAAACCACCAAATGTATTTTAGAAAATTTTAAATGTATTTCAGAAAAAATCAAATGTATTTCTGAAATTATCAAATGTATTTCAGAAAAAATTAAATGTATTTCTGAAATTATCAAATGTATTTCAGAAAATATCAAATGTATTTCAGAAATTATTTATTAAATTTACTTCAGAAAATATGAATTGAATTTCAGGAAATATCAATTGAGTCTCAGAAAAATAGTCAGAACGCTATATAAAAACATATTTTTTTAAGTATTACACTGGGTTTGTAATATTTCTTAAAAACTACATATCGTCACCTAAAATGCAAAAGGCCGTAACTAATATTTTTATTTTTTTACAGGAGAAGCAAAAAACATCATAGAACAAAAACTACTTTAAACTTAAACTTAGAATCAAGCTGAAAAATAAAGATGGTTTTTATTTATGAAAACAAATTTATGGTAAAATAGTAGTTGTTAAGTAAAGGGCCGTAACTACAATACAAAAAGTCAATTTTGAAGTTTTTGTTAGTAACGGCCTTTTGCATTTTAGGTGACGATATAAACGTGTTTTTTTTCAAAATGATGACTTTAAAATCGGTCAAAATTCTATCCTGGTGTTTACATTTTAGCTGATTAACAAATGAAGTCCTCATCGTCTTTCGATTGAAGGACCACCCCCTGATAATTTATTTTTCAGTGCATAACAAATAATTCCAAATATTGCTAAACATTTTCTGCGACTCCAAATCACTGATAGAAACAATAATAACTTTTCGGTATTGTAGGGTAAACTACTTTTTACTTCTGAATTTCAATAGATATTTTCCAGAGTTCAGAAAAAAACACACACTGAATAAAAAACTCGTACATATATGTAAACAAACATAACATATAGACCAACACACACATATTTTTATTTTCATATCAATTATGTTTGTTTTTAAATTTTCTTCGGTGCCAAACACAATCATGACTTGTGTTCGTTTTAATATTTCGTTATTTACACGAACATTTTTCTATCACGTACTTTTTGTTTCGATCACACATAAACCACACAGATTTGAGTGTTGCTTTATTTGAAGTTCGTGTTCTGGTACGTGTACTGAAAAAAAAAAAACAGAACATGTACAATAAACAGGTTCGAGTTCAGTTATATTTTAAGTCGTGTTCTGGCTCGTGTACTAAGAAAAACAGAACATGTACAATAAACAGGTTCGAGTTCAGTTATATTTTAAATTCTTGTTCTTGCTCGTGTACTGCGAAAAATTGAAACATCATTTCGCGATCTGATACACCCCGATAAAAACGACGACAATTGTTTCAACCAAATTTATTAAAATTTTATTGACCCTTTTTTATGACTTACGTTGCAAATTGTTTACAATTGTCAAATATTTTAAAATTTTATTGGCCATTTTTTTTGGTGATTTACGTTGAAATTATTTACAATTGTTTTTATTGACTGGTTTTTATTTTAATAAAATATGGTAATAAAATACTTAAGACACAAAAACTATTTAGCATCATAAAAGTTACACTTGTTGGTTGTTAGGTTTTTTTGCGGCATAAAAGACACACTTGTTGGTTGTTAGGATCTTTTGCAAACATTTTTTTTTTTTTTTGGTAACAAATAACTTTAGACACAAACAAATTTTGCATCATAAAAAACACAATCACACACCCTTAATTTGCGAACCAATTAGTCTCAATGCACAATCCTTTTCACAATGATTTTTTGGGATTTTTTGCGTAAAACCTCAATGAGTGTCAATAAAAAATCCCAAAAAAAATATTTTCATATTTTATTGTCCCTTTTTTATGACTTACGTTACAATTGCTTGCAAGTGATACAATTTCACGCAATTGATTTTGCAATAAATAGCGAGTGCGTGCGTCATTTATTCATTACAAGTGGTTCAGTTTTCATAAGATCGTGATCTATGAGTGTACTGTGTTATTGTGTAAATTGCAAATATTTTGTGAAAATTAAAAAAATTGGAAAGCAATAACAGAAATAAGTTTTGCTATAAAAAATACGCAACTTTTATAAGCGAAACGAAAAAATTTACATGTCTGATTGAAACCAGCAAGAAAGATTTAAGTGCAGTGTGCAGTTTTTGTGTCTTAAGTATTTTATTACCATCTTTTATTAAAATAAAAACCAGTCAATAAAAACAATTGTAAATAATTTCAACGTAAATCACAAAAAAATGGCCAATAAAATTTTAAAATATTTGACATTTGTAAACAATTTGTATTAGATCGCGAATTGATGTTTCAATTTTTCGCAGTACACGAGCCAAAACACGAATTTAAAATATAACTGAACTCGAACCTGTTTATTGTACATGTTCTGTTTTTTTTTCAGTACACGTACCAGAACACGAACTTCAAATAAAGCAACACTCCAATATGTGTGGTTTATGTGTGATCGAAACAAAAAGTACGTGATACAAAAATGTTCGTGTAAATAACGAAATATTAAAAAGAACACAGTCATGATTGTATTGTGCACCGTAGAAAATTTAGAAACGCACATAATTGATATGAAAATAAAGATATGTGTTGGCTGCTTTTGAACAGAACATTGTGTGTTTCATGTATGTATTTTCTGAACCTTGATATTTTCTGAAATTCATTTGATATTTTCTGAAATACATTTGATAATTTCTGAAATACATTTGATGTTTTCTGAAATACATTTGATACTTTCTGAAATACAATTCGAAGGAGTGTAGATGTTTACACATCTCCCCTGTGATCGGACTCACATTGATTTTTTTTTTTAGAAATCTCTCACAACCATGTTTCAACAAAAATTGGTTTACTAACTTTATAATACTGATATTCAGCTATTAGCAATAAGTCGCCAGTCGCCCCTTTTAATAATGAGCAAGAAAAAACGGAAAAATATAAACAGCTTGATTCACCATTTTTCTTTAAGTGCAATGAAATATTCATTATTCTTCCATTTGTTTAATGTTTCTAATCTCTGCAAGAACAATAAATATAAATAGCTGGCTTCATCGTAGCTTTATATTTATTCTTCTTCTACCATTTCCGTTGGTTTAACATTTAAAACGCGTATCCGTTCTGGCCGCTGACTGAGTCATTCATAAAAATCTACGTTCAAATAAATTAACTATTGGCGCATGTTGCCACTCACACGACTCAGCACAGTGTGCACAGCCGGGCAGTGAGGCCAGAGCAGTTAGGTACTCATAAAACTCGTATATCTATATAATAACGATGATGATAATGATGATGATTGTAAAGGGCTCAGGGAGTTTCTGATAATGGAGTTGGAGTGTTTTGTTGTTGGTTTTTATTTTTTGTGTGTTTATTACTGCGGATGCTCGCATTTAAATTAAAAATAATAGTAATAAAAAGAAATACAACAAACATATGTTAACAAAAAGAAAAAAATCTAATTGAAGTTCTGAAAAAAGAACATAAAAGTGAAAAAAATTACAACAACAACAACAGCAACAGCAACAAGCTAAAGTACTTGAACATTCGAAAATAATGTACTTTGAATTCAATCGTTTCATGCAGGTGTAAGTTGTGCTTGTTGCTTGCCACTCTTTTAGAATGAATTTAAAAAAAATATAGTCAGAGCTGATAAAGAATTGAGTGTTTGAAGAAATTGAAAAATTTAAGCAATTAAAAAGATTCATTTATTGGTGATAATAAGAATCTACTTTATAGAATAAATTAAATTTAATTGTTAAAACTAAACATTTTAAATGAATTAAAAATTAAAAATTTTAATTTGAAATATTCGAAATATAATTCGAAATATATTGAGAAATTATATATATCTACACCTATTCTAATTATATTTCAGAAAACATCAATTGAATATCAGAAAGTATCAATTGTATTTCAGAAATTGTATTTCAGAAATTATCAGATGTATTTCAGAAAATATCAAATACCAAATTATCCAAATTTACTTTGATATTCAGTCATCGATTTGCGCAACTTATAGACGAATTCGTGATTTTTATGGCGCACATAATCGTCTATCTAAGCAAGCCATCTTTCGAACTTTGGACAGATTTCATATCACATACTCTCTAAATGATGCAATAACACCAACATGTAGAAGGAATGTGAGTACTGAAGAGAATATAGTCGCTGTAAACGAAAGTGTGGAAGAAGATACAAATTTACCGATTCGTCGTCGGTCGGTCGGTCCAGCTGGTGCAGTAATTAAAGCCACGAGACAATCAAGTGCATCGTTCTTTCGCCGATTGTGATCAGCGATGAGGCTCATTTTTGGCTTAGAGAGTTTGTTAGTCCCAGTTCACACGAATCAATTTTTGTTGCTCAACTTTTGAGTTTGTAGGAGAGAGGGGAAAGAAGAGTGGTATTTGGTACGGAGTTGCTTTTACTCAGAAAACCGTTTTGTTGTGACATTCGTAATTATAAACGCGAAGTTATCTGCGAGTTATTTTTTGACATTTCTTTTCATTCTTTGCTTCGCTGTGAAAAATCTCTAATATTTATAGGCTAGGTGATTTCTTGTGACCGATGTTTTGTTCTACCGTTTTATCCCGATTTTGACCAAACATATATTATTTGAAAGGTATTTCTTTTTGGCCGTTTTGCAGATTTACAGATTTTAAAATTTTTTCCTTTATTTTGAGTAAATTGCATTTAAAGTTTCTACTAACACATACATAAAATTATACAATGCTATGTGTGAGTTTGTTTTTTCTGTTGATTTGTGAATTGGCTATAATTGATTAGCATACCTTTAGGGTCTTTATTTAATAGAATTTCCTAGAATTTGCACTCTAATTTCGAGGGCTGGAATCTGCCAGTTTTTATTACTATTTCATTTATTTTATTATTATATTTTTATTATTCAATTTTTCCTTTGACATTTTTTCACACAAATACATTTTTCACTTTGAACCACTAATAAATTATTTTACACCAACAAAATTAAATGAACTCTCAATAAAGTAAGAATTTAGAAGCAAAAGAAAACGAAAATTGCTTGAAACAAATTTCTTTGTGTGAACATTAAGGCAACTTTAAAAGAGAATTGCAAAGAAGTTGGGTAACAAAAATTGCTTTGTGTGAACCGGGACTTAATAAACAAAATTACCGCATCGTTTGCTGCGGGTTACACGCTAGTAGCATCATCGGACCTTATATCTTCAAAAATTTAGCCGTAGCTTGCGTTACGGTCAATAGAAATCGTTACCGCATGATGCTCAATGAGTTTTGTTTGATAATATAGATGATATTGATCTGGGAGAGATGTGGTTTTAACGTGCCATACGCCAATTTATTGAAATCAAAATTTAGCGATAAGTTGATTTCGAGAAATGGACCTGTCAATTGGCCTCCAAAGGTCGTGCGATTTGACACCTTTAGATTATTTTGTGCGGAGCTTCGTAAAGTCACTGGTTTATGATGATAAACCAGCAACAATTGACAACTTGGAGGCCAACATTGTTCTTGTTATTCGTGACATACGGCCGGCATTGCTCGAAAAAGTGGTATGTAATTGGACGTCCAGAAATTATGTTCAACATATTTTTATACCCTGCACACGTCAGTGGCAGAGGGTATATACATGTAGGTTTGTCATTCCGTTTTTAACGCATCGAAAAACTAATTTCCGACCCCATAAAGTATATATATTCTTGATCCTTATCACAGCTCGAGTCGATATAGCGATGTCCATCTGTCCGTCTGTGTATTGAAATTACGCTCATTCACAAAAAAAGCCATCTCACTCGATAAGGTTACAAAAATATCATTTGCCATAATTCCCAGCAGGTTGGTATTGAAAATAGGCTACATCGGGCATCATTGTGATTAGATACGAGCAAAAATATGTAGATATCTCTAAAAAAAAAACATAAAACCCAGTGTGTTTTTTGTAACAGTTTAGTGGTTGAACATAATAATTGTACAACAACATAAAAAAATGCCACAAAAATAATATGCATATATATTAGCAATACCAAGAACACAGAACATAGCTCATGTTAGTAGTATTGTCACATATTTTTTTTTATCGTTATCACGTTATAATAAAAAAATCGCCAATATGAAAGAAATGAAAACGAAAAATGGAAATTTTCCAATGGATAATGAAAATGGAGAATGAAAAATAAAAATGAAAAACGGAAAATGAAAAACGGAAAATGGAAAATGTAAAATAGAAAATGAAAAATAGAAAATGAAAAATAGAGAATAAGAAATTGAAAATGAAAAAAGAAAATTGAAAAATGAAAAAAATGGAAAATGGAAAATAGGAAATTGAGAATGGAAAATGAAAAACGGAAAATGGAAAATGAAAAATGTAAAATAGAATATGAAAAATGGAGAATGGAAAATGAAAAATGGAAAATGAAAAAAGAGAATTGAAAAATGAAAAATGAAAAATGGAAAATGAAATTGAAAAATGGAAAATGAAAAATGAAAATTGAAAAATGGAAAATGAAAATTTAAAAATGAAAAATGGAAAGTGGAAAATGGAAAACGAAAACTGAAAAATTAAAAATGGAAAATGAAAATGGAAAATGAAAATTGAAAAATGAAAAGTTAACAATGGAAAATGAAAATTTAAAAATGAAAAATGGAAAATGAAAAATGAAAATTGAAAAATGGCAAATGGAAATTGAAAAATTAAAAATGGAAAGTGGAAAATGAATAACGAAAATTAAAAAATGAAAGATGAAAAATTAAGAAATGAAAAATTTAAAATGGAAAATGGAAACTGAAATATGAAAAATGGAATATCGAAAGTGTAAAATGAAAATTGAAAAATGGAACATGAAAAATAAAGATTGAAAAATGAATAATGAAAGATGAAAAATGAATATCAATAACGAAAAATTAATAATTAAAGCTTAAAAATTAAAAATTTAAATTAAAAATTAAAAATTAAAAATTAAAAATTAAAAATTAAAAATTAAAAATTAAAAATTAAAAATTAAAAATTAAAAATGAAAAATTAAAAATTGGAAATTAAAAATTAAAAATTAAAGACTCAGGTGGAGGGTATCAAAAAATTCGGCACAGCCGAATTTAACACTCGTACTTGTTTTTTTAATTAAAATAGTATTTTTTTTTTTACAAAAATTAGAAAAATTCAATTTAATTTTTGTATTAGAGAAAACTTGAAAAACTAATTTTTTTTACAAAAATGAGAAAAATTTATTTAAATTTTGATTTATAATTTTTTTTCAAATTTTGTGACTTGATTTTGAATATATTTTAATAGAAATTGAAAAGAAAGTTAAAGAATGCATATATTTCAATGTCTGTCTTGTGATTTACCACTTTGTAATAGGGCGGGGGAAAACCAAGCAATAATTGTTTTGCTGCTACCGCTGTTTATTTATTAAGACAGGCAATGAAAAGATAAATGAGTTCCGTTCTGAAGAGACGCGGTCTTCTTACCTTTACAGGGCACAAATATACATACATATAAATGAATTTGAACCTCTATTAATGTTAACCAATTTAAATAAAACTATAAAATTTCCAACACTCATTTTTCGTTTTTAAAATATTAATTAAAACTCATTAAATAAGGCTAATATCTATATCTTAAGTATTTGAAAAAAAAAATGCATTACAAGAACACGATTCAAATGTTCTTAACAGTAAACTGGTTTTAAGAATTTTATGTTCTGTTCTAATGGCGTAGAAATATTGATGTATATATGGAATTAAAATAATCTGTGTTAATTAACTGGTTTTGAAATTATAATTATACCTTAAATCCAAGCATAAAAGGAGCAATTTTAAGTTATATTATTAATATGTATTCAAATACGAGTATTTTGTAGAAATAACCAACGTAACTCACGTTTAGTTTTATAAAAAATTCCTTTAAAAAAAATCTATTTCTATTTCTACTTCTATTTTTTTTTTTTTTATTTATTTATTTAAACTATCATCGTTAACAGTTAAAAATATATAAATAAGTTTGTATATACATACATTGTTTGAGATATACTTAACTAAATAGTATTGCAGCAAATATAAACTAATTATAATATAAGGAAAAGGGTGATTAGAAATTTACAGTTTAAGGGAAAAAGATAGAAAAAACCTAATTGAAAATGTATAAGAAATTTTTAAATTAATTATTCTAATAGCTTCATACTTAAGTTTACAGAAACATTAACTACAAATTTCTTATTAAATTATAACTTGATCTGTTTCGGTCTTCGAATCTTTGTGTTAATTTTCTAGTTACTATTTCAAACATATCTTCTTTGTAGCTTCTGTGCAGCAAATTTGTTGAGTATCGCCTCGGTAAGTTATATATAATATTCAAATTTTCATTTTGAATTATCTGTAGAGATTTGGTATGAGTTTTGGCACATCTTGTAGACCAAACTTGGCACCCATAAGTCATTATTGGTCTTATACACATTTTGTAATGCAAAATCTTATTTTTACAGTTAAGAGTTGATTTACGATTCAGTAAAGGAATTATAGCTCTTCCACAATGTATCGCCTTATCACGCGTTTGAAGAATGTGATGTTTAAAAGTCAATTTCTTATCTAGTACGATTCCCAAATATTTGACTGAGTCAAGGAGAGGTATTTCTGATCCTTGAAGGGAAAGTGCGATATTGGGCATTCTCTTTGGCGATTTATTATAAGGGAAAATGATTGCTTGTGTTTTTGCTTCATTAATTTTGATTTTCCATTTGCTGAAGAATTTATGAGCGTGAATAAGTGCTTCTTTCATTCTTTTGATAATAGCATTAGAGACTTTTCCTCTGGTGATTATGGCAGTATCATCTGCGTACAAAGCTGCAGATTGGTCTTTTAAAATTTTGAAGTCAGATATATATATAGAATATAACGTTGGGGATAAAACTGATCCTTGTGGTACACCAGCCAGCAGTCTGCGTTCAGTAGAGTAATCGTTGTCAATGTCTACTACAAATGTTCTTTCGTGTAAAAAACTATTTATTAATTTCTGAAGATAAATTGGGTAGCCAAACATATTCAGTTTATAGAACAGACCATTATGCCATATGGAGTCAAAGGCTTTATCTATGTCTAAAAATACTATTCCAGTACTCTTTCGATCATTATTATTTTTTGTTATGTAATTAACAATTCTTTTAACTTGACGGACAGTTGTTTTGCAATATACCATTATTTTCTGTAAATTCATTAAGTCTCGTTAATATGATTTTTTCAAATACTTTATCCAGAACATTTAACATGCTAATCGGCCGACAGCTTGTTGGTGATTTAGCATTCTTACCAGGCTTTAGAATTGGTATTACTTTCGCAGTTTTGAATACTTTTGGAAAATATCCATTTTTCAAACACCAATTAAATGTTTTTGCAATAGTACTGAAAAAAATATCTGACATTTTCTTTAAAATAATGGGGCAGATGCCATCTATGCCGGGGGCTTTTGAATTCTTTAATGTATTCATAAAAAACTTAACTTATTTTGTTGTAAACGCTCGCTCTATACTGTTAGATATTGTTTGGTTATTCAACCATTCGATATGTTTTGTCACCTTCCTTTCTATTTAATAGATTTAAAATAAGTAATATTTTCTTAAAATTTATTGTTATTTGAAGGAACAAACGAACTACTCTTGTTAATTTTAGATCAGTTTGTTATTAAATACAGGGTGCGGCTAAAGTAACTATATGATGAGATTTAAAACTGCTCTAGCATATTCCAAGCGCAATACGAAGTCCTCAGGATTTAGTTTTTGGACTACTTGGATTTTGTAAGGGAAGAGGTGCAAATCGTGTTTTAAAATTCGCCGAAGAGTGCGGTCAGAAAGCTGCAACTGGGAAGATCGTCTTCTCGTTGATGTCTGCGGATTTTCTTCGACGCTCTGTCGCACAGCATCAATATTTTCGGCCGATCTGCCAGTTCGAGGTCTGCCCGTACGTCTTGAATCTCCGACAGTCCCATATTCAGCAAAATTATTCACCAACGAACGAATGGTTGGACCCGTTGGAGCAGTTCTTACACCATAAAATCTTCTGTATGCACGTTGAGTATTAATTATCGAACGATGATTTTCAATGAATAGAAAAACAATCTTAGTTCTTTGCGCAATTGTATAGCGTTCCATTTTTAAATATTCTCCCAAGTTTAATTTCTGAAATAGGAAAAAAGAAAAAGTTAAATACTCGCAAGCAAAGAAGTTACAATTGTTTTACATCATATATTTAGTTTGATGTAGGTCAGCTTCACAGCTCCCCAAATATTACGTAGTTTTCGGTATCCATCACACAAGCGGCTGCTTAGTTCTGTACCATTCACATAAAAATATAAAGGTATTATTGTATTTTTAATAATTTATTTGTATCAAATAAACAATTTATTAGTAAAATCAGTAAGATACTACTTTGATACCCTCCACCTGGGTCTTAAACTCAATATTACAGCCACCACTACCACTACCACTTTAAAACTGTTGCCGATACTGAAACTTTAAATTCGGATACCAATTAAATTTATAGTTAATTGCTTTCCGTGTTGGCCAGTTTCTATTATAAGTTCTTGTTATAAAATACAATGACCGTATCTTCTATAGAAAGAATTAATTACTTTATGAAAAATGTCATTATTTTTCTCTTACTAGAGTGTACTTCATAGAACACCAATGAAATTTAAAAAGTTTTTATTAAAATAATTTTTAAAAAAATTTTCTTTTTAAATAAAGGGTACTTTTAAAAAAGGAACTTTTTTGAAAAAGGGTATTTTTAAAGTAGGACACTTTTTTAAAATAGAGTACTTTTTTTTTACAAAAGGTCGCTTTTTAAAAAAAAGGTACTTGTTTAAAAAGGGTACTTTTTAAAAAACAGGGCACTTTTTAAAAAATAGGGCACTTTTTGAAGAAAGAGGTACTTTTTTAAATAAAGGGTTATTTTAAAAAGGGTATTTTTTTAAAGGGTACTTTTTTTAAAAAAGGATATTTTTTTTTTAAAAAGAGTACTTGTTTTAAAAAAGTGTACTCTTAAAAAGGGCACTTTTAAAAAAGGATACTTTTTTTTAAAAAAGAGTACTTGTTTTAAAAAGTGTACTCTTAAAAAGCGTACTTTTTTGAAAAAGGATCCTTTTTCAAAAAAGAGTACCTACGTGTTTTGAAAACAGGGTATTTTTTTTAAATTTAAGACTACTTTTTAAAAAAGGATACTTTTATAAAAAAGGGTACCTTTTTAAAAAACGATACTTTTTAAAAAAACGATACTTTTTAAAAAGGTACTTTTAAAAAGGGTACTTTTTTAATTAAGGATACTTTTTCAAAAAAGGTACCTTTTTTTAAAAAAAGGATACTTTTTAAAACAGTACAGTACAGGGTACTTTTTTAATAAAAGGTACTTATTAAAAAAGGGTACTTTTTTCAAAAAGGAGCTTATTTAAAAAATAGTACTTTTTAAAAAGGGAAATTTTTTGAGAAAATTGTACTTTTAAAAAGTTTACTTTTAAAAAAGTATACTTTTTTAAGCAAATGCCCCATGAAGCAAATGCCCCAACTACATGAAGCAAATGCCCCAACTACAATGACTACAACAATAAGAAGGATTACAACATATACGTATCTCAAGGAAAACAACAAACACATTGAACATTATTACTTTTCAAAGAGTTTTTTTACATTTTCATTCATATCTCGTGACCCTTTGGACCGATTTCGATGGTTTTAAATTGCAACTCCTTTGGGCTGTTGGTAAACGATTTCATACAAACACAAAGAGTCTAGCATAGTCATTGAGGGTGTGATAGTGATTTTCACAGGCAGACTGACAGATGGTCATCACTAATTCAACTTCCCTTGTCATAAGAATCAGGAAAATATGGGGTTTTGGGGTCTCCAGAATTTATTTCGATGCGTTACAAACGGTGCACAGTGGTGAGGAGGGTGTAAAAATTCATATAAGTTAAAATTACGGTAAACTTAGTCTTTATAAAAATTTAGAATATTTTTTTTTTTTCAATTAACAGTTTTCCAAAATATTTACCAAAATGGACATGAAAATCCCTGACAACTGCTTAATTTTTATTAAACTAATCTTGTGTACACTTATTGTATCAAGTGTAAGTTATAAAAACAGTTTTTGTAAAAATTGGGAATTTTTGTTTTATATTTATTTCAATTAATAGTTTTTCCGTACGAGCTTAAAAATCCTGCTTGTAAACTGTTCTTGTATTGAAAAAAAAAAAAAAACTTTTTCTGGCTTAATTTCAAACCAGAGTAATATCAAATTTCAATATTCCAACCCAATCAATTCTAGGAATGTTACAAACATTTCAACTCGAAACTAGTTTTATTTTAACAATAAATAAAATAAAACTTAGAAAAAAAATACCAGTATTGATCGTTAGAGAATGTTGTTGCTTAATATGCCAGACTAGTCTTAAAAGAGTTTAACCAATAGAAATAGGAAATTCCATATGTATCTCTAAACATGAATAAGTAATTGAATAAATTATTTAAATTCTTTGAAGAGCTATCAAAATATATCTTCTATTCAATTGAGTCTAACAACTTTTTGACAAAAAAAAAGGGGTAGGATGGGTTATGATTTGTTTTTTTTTTCGTTCTTTAAAATCTACATACATTTATGTATGTATTTCTTATTTTGTTTTGTATTCGAAAACAACGTGATCACTGATCAACAATGATTATATAAAAAAAAACCAACAACAACAACAACAAAGAAACATGATGATGATGTTGATCAATCTTTATAAATTATAATTTATACAATGAATATGTAAGGACAGAAGAATACAAAAAACAATAAAAAAAAAAAAATAAAAATAAACAGATTCATTGAATTCTAAGAAAGCAGCAACCACCCTTCTTCTTTGGCGTCATCAAAAGTTATATCACAACTAAATATCAGAGAAAAAAATATATCATGAAACTTACGATACGATACATAAAGCTGATTCACTTGTCTCAATTATATGAATATGAATTCCTTTTTTTTTGTCATTTCATCGCCATATTTAGGTTTGTCGACGTACAATTACATGACACACGAGTACGAGTACACAAAGAGAAAGAAATTGTTGGTAGTGATCAAACAATCGAAAAGTAGGAATTTATAAAAAACAACCCAGAACAACCCAACCTGAAATATAGATGGCAGCACTAGTTTGAGAAAAATTACTTTGGTGGCAAGTGGCGACCTTATAAATCATATGATTTAACTTTCAAGACGCCACTTTGTTAGCATTTTATTTTGAGCCATCAAAAGTAAACGGTTTCAATTATTTTGTAAACATGGAAAAAATTGGTCGCCGTTATGTAATTCATTACTTTTATTTGAAAAGTCCCAGTCAAACTAATTTAAAGCACCTTGTTTTACGACTAAAATATTGGGTGACAGAGTTTGAACGAGGCCGTATGAGCTGCCACAACTAAACGCTTATAGCCCTAATAGACATGTTGCTGTCTGCAAAACTGCGAATAAATTATTATTTATGCCGTTTTCTTTTCTGACAAAAAATGTCGCATTTATTTGCACTTTTCTTCGAAAAGTGTATTTTTTAGATATTCTAAATTAAGAGCAGCCTTATGTTATATATCAATCGAAAGGTCTCGAAGACCTGTGTTCATGAAATGCAAAAAATTTTGATTATTATCCTCTTTGAAGTCATAGGGTGAAAATATTCAAAAAAGGGGAATAATGGGAAAATATTCCCACACTATGACGTGAAAGAAGTCAATGGCTGCAATTTTTTGCGATTTATGAGGGGCTGACTTTGAGACCATATTTTGTCAGAAAAGAAAACGGCATTAGTATACTTTTAAAATTTGAAAAATATTTCATGAATTTTTCATTTCTTAAAAAAAATTCTTATAAATTACTTTAAAAGCTTCATTCTTAAGGTTTTCATTCGTGATTTATTATTTGTAATTCAAATATTATTAAACGGAACTTTTTTAAAATCATATCTATAAGGCAAGGGGAAGTCTGGTGACCGATTTTACGACTTTACCATTTGAGAGGTATCTCTTTGCAGCTGTCCACCATATTTACAAATGTGCACCGTCTGGCACATTTTTTTTGAGTAAAAATCATTTAAAGTTGCTACTAACACGTACATTAACATTTAAAAAATTGTAATCAGTCTAGACCGACTAAACGATACCCTATATCATGCGTTTAGAGAACCTATCTCTTAGGTCCAACTAATTAGATATAGAAAATAAACATAACCCAAATTTGAGTGGCATTGCTATTAATTTTATTGCCTTCGGATATGAAGAAGTTCATATCGCATGCTATATATATATTGGGACTAGCTCGAAAAATGGACCGATCCTGATCATATGTGGTAAAGTCACTTATTTCTTGCAAAAATCTGTACAATATTTTTGATTCTTGAAAGATTTAAGTGAAGATCGGGAATCAGCTTCATATGGGGGCTATAACAAAGAATTGTCCTATAGGGTTTATTTTTGGACTACCGATAAATGGATGTAATAAACATACACAAACCCAATTTTACCGAGATCTATATGATAATTTGGTTATTATGGCAATTTAAGTCGATCTGATAGGAGTCAGTTGTATGGGGACTAGATCTGAACAAGAACCGATTTTCATCAATTTCATCCTATGGCCGATAGAAACTTATACACTAAATTTCATCAAAATATATTCATATTTGCGACCTGTAGTTTGATTACAAGGTTTCATGGACGCACAGACGGACGGATGGACGCATATTGATAAATCGACTCAGACAATGATTCTGAGTCCATCGGTATAATAAAAGATGGGTCTAGGTAGGGTATAAACACATTCTGTGTGCGTGTTTATTAAAGATATCAAAATGAATTATGAATTGGCTAAAATTGATTAGCCTACCTTTAGGCGCCTTTAAAATTATTTATTAGTAAACCCATTTGTATATATTCTGTGTGTTCAACAAATATTTATAATAAAATTTAATTAATTTTATTTAAAAAGTGGTGAATTGTGAATTGGCTAAAAATTATTAGCATACCTTTAGGCTCTTGTAACATTATTTATTAACAAACCCATTAAATGAAAAAAAAAATTTTTTTTTCCTAGAATTTGCACTCGAATTTCGAGGGCTCGGCTCTGCAAGTTTTTGATTATTGTATCTTAAATAATTATTAAAATATTAAAAATAATTCTTAAATTTAAAATCCAGCCAGTGCCAGATAAGATTTCACTGGTTCTAAATAAAGTAAATTAAAGTAATAATTATTGGTTGGAAGCAATGTTCATTTAAATTTGATTAGCAAAATAAATTATTTGGAAAACAAGCCATTTGATTAGGAATTGATAGAATTTGAATTTTTTGGTAATTAAGATTTTGCATTCATATAAGTAATTAATTGAATTTGAGAAATCATTCTATTAATGTAATAGCTCAGATAATTAAAATTAAGCTTATGTATCCATTTCTAAACGATAAGGAATCACCACAATTTGGGAATTATTCGTAATTCTATTCTTTGAAAAATACCTGGTATTACTCAGTGCAACACATAAAATGCAAACTCCTGCTCGTGTGTGGTTTTTCGAAGTACTCATCGAAACTAAAAAAAATCCCATTTAGGTTTTGCTAGTTTAGCTGTTGTTCGGATTTTATGGCCTCATATATATTTTGGCTGACTTCATTTTTCCAAAGAACATGCATTTTTTTTTCATGGCTATAACTTGGAAACCAATTTTAATGGTGTTTTCTTTTTTCGGCCCAATTGTAGCTATAGACTAGACTAGGAGAAAAAAGTGTAAAACAAACTAACCAGGAAAAACTGCATTTAGGGCCTTAAAATTGCTAAAATGTCGAAAATTTTTCACTTTTTCTATCTTCTTTCACCATTTTATAATATAACGCATAATTCTTCAGAGCATTATAATACTGGAAAATTCTTTTCTATTTTACATCGAAAATTCGCGATTTTAGTTTATCAGTTACGTGCACATTTTTTTTTTATAGATGGCATAGTTGCAATCCCTAGCTGTCAATACTACGGTTCCTAAATTCCCGAACTTTTTAAATTCCCGGGAGAAAATTTTTTTTTTTTGCTAATTCCCGGGAATTCCCGGGATTTTTTAAAAATTTACAAAATTACCTTTTAAGTTTTAAAAATATGAACAAAACACTTAAAAACATAAAAATAAAGATTTTTCTTTTATTCATAAGAAAAGAAAAAATCATTGGTATAAAAAAAACAAATAAAAATTCAAAAGTTTAAATTATGAGATCGTACATTGCAATTTGTACATTGTTTAATGTATAAAAACAAAGTTTTAAATTATTTTTTTTTGTAAAAAAAAAAAATTCAATATTATAAGAGCATATAACAGTTCTTATTTTTGTTGCTATATTCCCCGCAACAGAAAACACACGTTCGCTTTCAGTTGATGTCGGCCTTATGGTTATTAAAGCGTTATACAAATTTTCCAAGTTGCTTGTTCTGTTACCAGTAGCTTCACATACATTAAGCTCTTTTTTAAAACATTATCTGGCTTTCCCTTTTTAGTTACTTTATCTCTAGTACTAAAAATAGCCTTTTCCAGTTGGTCTTGAAATGAAACCGGAAAATCTTCTTCACAAGATGATGAATCATTATCAAAGAATAAATTTGTATGTCTCGTCTTTCATTTACTCTTGTTTTTAATGAAGTCAATATTTTAATTGATAATGAATTATTCTTATTTTGAAGTTAATAAAAAAGTTTAGAAAGAATAATTTCTGCAATGATTAGATTACAATCTCTTCGACTAAGAGCCTCCACTGCTACTTTCATTGGATGAAGGACTTCAAACAACATTTTTAAAACTGAAATATGGTCTTCATTTCACATCTCAGCCAAATCGTAGTCTATTAGGCATTTTTTAATGGCATTTTTTAATTTCAAAAAACTTTCAATCATAACAACTATCGAGTTCCATCGAGTTTTTACATCGCTGCATAAATGAACTTCTTTTCCAAGTTCTGTTTTAGCATACTGTTGTAATGATGCTGTCTTTAATGGACTCTTTAAATACTTTTATAATTTTTTTGTGTTGTCTAAAGCTTCACATTAGTTTGGAGATATGCTATAACTTGAAACTTCAAATTCATCATCATATTCTGAATAATCGGGGTCTTCTGACATATCCAAATGTTCTCTTTTTTTATACAGCACGACAATAACAGCAAGGTGTATACCGTGATTTAAACAAAAAAACCCCAAAACTGGACTAATTTTGACAAACGATTTCATGACATTAGGTCCATCAGAAATTGTACATATAACATGTTTTTCAAAATTAATATTAAACTCTTGCAACTGTTGTTCGATCATAGTTCTTATTTCTGTAGCTCCACATTTCCCTGGGATATATACTAAGTCCAAGTTAAAAAAATTATCTGATGGCCCATACAAAAATATGTTGAGGTATCTTCGTTGTTTAATGCTAGACCATTCATCTAATACAACAGAAAATCTTCCATTATTTTCAATTATTTTTGTATGTCCATAATTATTTGTTTCTTAGCAGTATCAAAGTATGATAAAATTAATTTTTTTTTTACCGATGAAACATTTTTTGGTAGATTGATGCCCCTTTTTTGTAGAGATTCTCTTATAAAACTGCTTTCAGAAATGGCATTAATTGTGATTCCGCCTAAAGCAGCCATTCGAGAAACTATCTCTTCCATGGACTGATTTGGTTGCAAAAATTGTTTTATGCTTAAATCAGGTTTGCTCTGTTTTGAAGGAATCACATCACCAGCATCCATCCGGCTTGACTTTATGAACATTTTCCAAATGTCGTGTTAACCCACTTGTGTTTCCACTTTTATACGTCAGTGTCTTACGGCACAGAAAACATTGTGCCAAATTATCTTTCTTGGTGAAGTAGTTCCAAGCTGGAAATTGAACACGATCCATAGCAGTCTAAAAATTATCGCTTGATAAAACAAGTTATGTATTATATTGAACAATTTGAGAGTATTTACATTTATTTTTGAAAATTAAGTAATTTATTTTATAAAAGAACACCTATCCACTTGTAATAAAAGAGCAAAACATTTATATTTACATTAATGGAACAACACACAATAACAAAAGACAGTGAGCTGTGTTTTAGTGTTGCATTTTTTCGTACCAAAGCAATGAACAGGGTTGCCAATAAAAAGTAAAATACTAAAGTTTAAAATAAAAACTCCCGAAAATTCCCGATGAAAATTTTCCGGGAATTTCGAAAAAAATTTCCCGGGGATTCCCGGGAATTTTTTTTCCGTATATTAACCCTAGTCAATACAAATGTCATGTAGCCGCATGCTGTCATTAATGTGACAAGGCAATAAATAACAATATTGTTTTAAGTGAATAACAATTGAACAGCAAAAACCTTAATGCTTCAATATGGAAAATAACAAGTGTCCAAAATAAATGAATTTTGTTCGGGTTATGGTCATAAAGTGCCCATAGGTGGAAAGAAGGCGCGAACAAATTTGTTAACTCCGGAATTTAACTTTCCATATATGCAATATTTCGATGAAGTGCATACAAGTGGTGACGATAATGCGCTGACGAAGAGGACACTTGCATTTTGCCAAGCCGGTAATCAGGGTAAAAGACCCAAACGGTCATGATAAAACCAGGTGCTACGCATGCATTAATTATGCTGTTGGAACAAATAAGAGGAAATTAAGACAAAAGCTTATGTTACAGCTTTTACTGCCTCACTCTGATGGTGTCGAACCACCTAAACCTCCGAGTCCTGCGATTATGACCGCACGGGCACTCGATAGATTTGAAGGACACACCGAAAGAGATATGCCATTGAATGTGCTATTAAGCTCAGATAATGATGATGATTCAGATCATGGACCTGAACCACCAACGAGAAAACCAAGAGCATCAACTTCGTAGGCTTCACCGAGAGCATCAACTTCAATGGATATTAATTAATTCAGGTTTTTTTTGCCTTTTGCTACATTTTTCATAAATTTCTCGAATTTTCGATGCAAAATACAGCTGGAAAATTAATATAATTTTTATATTTTGATATCACTACACCATTTCCAATTGAAATTGAGAACTTTTCAAATGAAGTTGAGAAATTTCCAATTGAAATTGAGATTTTCCACTTCAAATTGAGAAAATTTCAATTGAAATTGAGATTTTCCATTTGAAATTGAGAACTTTTCAAATGAAGTTGAAAAATTTCCAATTGAAATTGAGATTTTCCACTTGAAATTGAGAAATTTTCATTTGAAATTGAGAAAATTACAAATAAAATAGAGAATTTTTCATTAAAATTGAGAAAATTACAAATAGAATCGAAAATTTTTTCATTAAAATTGAGGAAACTACAAATTAAAGTGAGAAATTAAAAGGAAATTGAAAAACTCAATTTTAAACTGAGAAAATAACATTGCACAAGAAGCACTGTGAGCAAGATCGTGTCCGAATTGGCGAAGCAACCAATAGGGAAAACGATTGATGTGAATTAGGTGTGTCATTTAATATTTCATACAAAACTGCACATCGTTGGGTACAGGATGCGAAGAAAATCGCATTCTTTAACTGATGGAGAAGTGGACATTATTGAAGAAAAGCCAGATATCACCCTCAAACAGATTTCTGAAAAAAATGTTTCGAAGTTGGAAAAACGCGTAGCTATCTTAACTGTTTCGAATCCCTTGCATGGAAGACTTTATTCCATAAAAGCCCTTCATGTGAAACCAGTAGAAATGAGCAGCCCTGATAATAAAAGGAAACATATGGAGTACGTCACTAAACTCAAGTATTACCTCAGGGAAGGAAAGCAGGTGGTCTGGATGGATGAGACGAACTTCAGTTTATTCTGCCGCAGGAAACATAGATGGTCTAGAGTGGGTTTTCGGGTAATTCAGACAATTCCTACCTCACGTGGCCCTAATGTTCATTTGATAGGAGCTATATATGTTCTCCTAATGAAAGGGCTTTTACAGAAATTGCAAAAAAAAAACCGGTAACTCTTTATCTGAGCTCGATTCAGTTTGCGATAATGAAATTTGAAATGTTCTCAATTTCAAATGAAAAATTTCTATTTCATTTGGAATTTTCTCAATTTCAAATGAAAAATTCTCAATTTTATTTGAAATATTCTCAATTTCATTTGGAATTCTCCCAATTTCAAATGTAAAATCTCAATTTCATTTGGAATTTTTCCAATTTCAAATGAAAAATCTCAATTTCAATTGAAATTTTCCCAATTTCAAATGGAAAATCTAAATTTCATTCGGAATTTCCTCAATTTCAAATGGAAAATCTCAATTTCATTTGGAATTTTCTCAATTTCAAATGAAAAATCTCAATTTCATTTGAAATTTTTCCAATTTCAAATAAAAAATCTCAATTTCAATTGAAATGTTCTCAATTTAAAATGAAAAATCTCAATTTCATTTGGAATTTTCTCAATTTCAAACGAAAAATCTCAATTTCAATTGAAATTTTCTCAATTTCAAATGTAAAATCTCAATTTCATTTGGAATTTTCTCAATTTCAAATGAAAAATCTCAATTTCAATTGGAATTTTCTCAATTTCAAATGAAAAATTCTCAATTTCATTTGGAATTTTCCCAATTTCAAATGGAAAATCTCAATTTCAATTGGAATTTTCTCAATTTCAAATGAAAAATTCTCAATTTCATTTGGAATTTTCCCAATTTCAAATGGAAAATCTCAATTTCATTTGGAATTTTTTCAATTTCAAACGAAAAATCTCAATTTCATTTGGAATTTTTCCAATTTAAAATGAAAAATCTCAATTTCAATTGAAATTTTCTCAATTTCATTTGGAATTTTCCCAATTTCAAATGAAAATCTCAATTTCAATTGAAATATTCTCAATTTCATTTGGAATTTTCCCAATTTCAAATGAAAAATCTCAATTTCATTTGGAATTTTTCCAATTTAAAATAAAAAATTCAATTTCAATCAAAATTTTCTCAAGTTCAAATAGAAAATTTCAATTTCATTTGGAATTTTCTCAATTTCAAACGAAAAATCTCAATTTCATTTGGAATTTTCCCAATTTAAAATGAAAAATCTCAATTTCGTTTGGAATTTTCTCAATTACAAATGGAAAATCTCAATTTCAATTGGAATTTTCTCAATTTCAATTGGAATTGGTGTAAATGCAATTTTTCGGGTTAGTATGTTTTACACTTTTTTTCTATAGCTATATAGCTACAAAATTCCAATTGGAGATTTATATATAGATATAGCCCTGAGAAATCCCAAATGGGATTTAGTTAGTTTCGATAAATACTTCGAAAAATCGCGCACGAGAAATCAAATCAAATACTTTTCATACCATAGTTTTATTAAACTATAAGGTTTGTGAATTAAGCTTATAAATTTATATTCGTACGATAAGGAATCAATTAAATTCAGAATTCATTACTTTTATTTTAAACTTTGGTAATTCAGCTTATTTTCATACAATAAGGAATTAATGTTATTTGAGAATTTATTCTGTTCATTTAAAAGCTTACGAAATTAAGCTTATGAATTAATGTTCTTACGATAAAGAATCAATTTAATTTGGGAATTATTTTATTCATCTAAAAGCTTTTGTAATTATACCTACTTAAGCAATCATTTTAATACGATAAGGAATCAATTCAATTTGAGACTAAATTTTTTTTATTAAAAGCTTGGGTAATTATGCTTATCAATTATTTCTAAGCAAGCGGTAAATTTAAACTTTCAAAAGCTCAATAAAACGTTTGATGTATTATTTTTATAAATTAATTCTTACAATACTCGGGCTCTATATTAACGTTATTTTTGTTTGTATTTAAAAACTTCACTTTGATACTTTCTTTGGCGTTAGGGAATATCGCCCAAAGAAAAATCGCCAAAAAAAAAAAAAAAAATGAAAAATCGCCCAAATGAAATATTGCCCAAAACAAATGAAAAATCACCCAAAAATAAAAATACGAAATTTCGCAAAAAAAAAAAAAAAAAAAAAAAAAAAGGAAAAACAACCCAAAAAAGAAACGAGAAATCACCCAAACATGAAAAACGATTTTTTGCCCAAAATAAAAGAAAAATCACCCAAATTATGAAAAAGTTCTTAATTTTCAAATGAAAACATTCATTGCTTCTTTAGCAGCTGCGCGACAGTATGGACAGAAGTACTGGTTTAAGCCTCCAGCCAAACTTTTTGCCTGCAATTTAAGTACGCACTCATTGCATTATTTCAAATGACGACAAGGCAACAATACTGTATTGGGAGATTGCGCCTAATTGCTTGGTAGGAATGAAACCAGCAACCGTAGTGTTTTGCGTTAGGAAACTGTGTGCCTCCATGAAACTGTATGCCTCCAAATTAAATATATTATTATTTATGTAATTGAATAGATGGTCGTAACACTTTTTGGTTTTTTTTTTATCCATTAAAACAAATATGAAGGGTAATATCTGTTGGGGAAAAACAATTAGCGTTTTTAAAGTTATTTGTAAGATATATTGATTCATTTTGTTTCTATTGCTGAGAATGAGAATCGCGCTAATTTTTGTCAAAATTTTATACTTTTAGTTTGCGCTTTTTCCCCAAAAAATTCTAAATATTGTCCAAAGCGTCGCAGGCGAAAAATTTTAACAAAAATCGTGCGATTTTTGTTAAAATTTTTCATTTTTAGTTTTTGTTTTTAAATTTCTTTATGCGCTTTTTCCCCGAAAAATTTTTAATTTTGTCCAAAAATCGCGCGATTTTTTTTTTTTTTTTACAAATTTTTCATTTTCAGTCCAAAGTATTTACAACCAAACAAAACTAAACCTTCTCATTTATGGATAAAGACGTACTTACTCACCTTTTCATCAAAGTAATCAACATGAATTAACAAAAGTTGTTTGAAAACTCCAAATGGAACAATTTTGACCATTTTTCATGTTATTTTTTGGTGATTTTTCGTAATGAAAAATTACGCAATTTTGTTAAACGAAATTAAGCCCAAAAATAACGAAAAAAAACCCAATAAATTTGGGTGTTTCTTCATATGAAATTTAACCCAATTTTGTATGGAATTTTTTTGAGCGATTTTTCATTTTTTCTTTTGGGCGATTTTTCTTTGGGTGATATTTCCTACCGCCACTTTCTTTTCTCAAAGTGTAAATGAATATTTTTTTTTTTTTTTAGCAATTTAAGTCGTTATGAGTTTATGGTCAAAGGTGCTTGGCATTCATTTAAGAAGTGCCATAATTGTATGTGAATAATGAGAATCATTATTTAAAAAGCTCTCTTTGAGAATGTTTCATCATTAAATGATGACTTACATTTTGTCTGTTCAAGCATTCGAAAAGACTTTATCTTCTAAAAAAAAAATAAAATAAAAAAAAAAAACTTCAAAGTCATGGCTGTGTAGGAAATTATTACAATTAGTGCAATTGCTCAGATTCGGTGGCGTTTTATGTAACTTGTAAAATGGAATGTTTAATTTAACATATAAATTTTGTTTTAATATTTTTTTTTATTATCTCTTCAAGTGTTATAATTAACAATAATTATAAGATGACATATGACATTTGACATAAATAAAATGATCTATGGCTTTTTTTTTTTAATTAATACAATTTTTGACTGGAAATTGTTTAAACAAATTTTTGGGCAAATCAGAAATCTAAAATCCAATGGGATTTTAAGGAAATTCCATTTTCTAGTTTTTTTGTTGTTGTTCTTTAAATTATCTTAATTTGTAATCTAATTAAAATTAAAATAAATTTTAATTCAAATTGTTTTGATATTAAATATCTAATTGTTTATTGAGAGACGGAAGAGAATTTAAAAGCTCTAAATTTGCCAAAGTTGAACTTTTATAATTTAATAAATCTAAATTACGGCCGTCATAAATTTTTTTCATGTAACAGAATTATTTTTATTAATACAAAAAAAATCTAAAACAATAAACTAGTGATCTTCTAAGTAAAAAAAAAATAATAAATAATAAAATAAACTTTGAGAAACTTTAACAGAACAAGTTGTAGAAAAGTGGGCAATCTTATTTTTGTTTTCTTACATTATCTCTTCTTAACAAATAATTTCTGCAAACAATTAACTTCTTAAGATCTAAATTGAGAGTGTGGGAACGAGGAGGGGGCGGAGTAGGGGTACTGGCCCCATACACATAAAATACGCATTCAACTCAAACAATATAAAAAACATTTTATGGTATGTAAACCAAACTAAGTACGATTATGAATGAAAGCAATTGTTTGGTTACTTATTCTATTTTTGTTGTTGTTGTTATATATTATTGTTGAGCTGCTGAAGAAGTTACTCACATTTGTTATGCTTTGATTCGAACACAAAAAGCCAAGATAAACTTATTTAGTTGTACTTTCTTCTTTATGTCATTTTTACTTCTTTATTCGTATTCTTATCTTCTTGAGGATGGGGAACTAGCAACACATAGTTTTACCAAAGATCTATAAATAAGATCTTAACTCATAATATTCAGAGCAGTAGTGTTGAAGAATTCATTCATTAATAAAATATCTGGAAGCTTTATTTTTTTTAACTAAAAATATACGGAGTGGGGAACTTCTATTTACCAATCGACAAAAAAGAACAAACTTTGTCGTTATACATGAATCAACTGATATGCGTCTGAAACTAAGTCCCCATGTTTCTATTTATAATTTTATGCAAAATCTAATATATAAATTTCTCATTCACGGTGATCGAAATCCTCTGCAACGGCTTGACCGATTTTTATGAAATTCTTCATGTGCGTTTGTTTCATATCGCTAGGTAATTAGGGCGTGGCACTTCCCATACAAAGTGAATTTTTAATATCATATATAGTGAGTACTATTACAGGGAGACCTTTGCAAATTTATGTTAGGTCACCTATTATTGATATTAGTAGCCATGCTGAAAATTGGCGGGATCGGATAAGTGAGCGTGGTACCACACATACAAAGTAAATATTAAATGTCATATATCGAGCGTGCTATGACAGCCACAGCTTTACACATTTGTCTAAGATTATCCATTATTAATGTGAGTAGCCAGCAAGGTTCAGAAAATACACACATGAAACATACAATGTTCTGTTCAAAATCAGCCAACACATATCTTTATTTTCATATCAATTATGTACGTTTCTAAATTTTCTACGGTGCCCAACACAATCATGACTGTGTTCGTTTTAATATTTCGTTATTTACACGAACATTTTTCTATCACGTATGTTTTGTTTCGAATACACATAAACCACACAGATTCGAGTGTTGCTTTATGTGAAGTTCGTGTTCTGGTAATTGTGTACTGAGAAAAAACAGAACATGTGTAATAAACAGGTTCGAGTTCAGTTATATTTTAAGTCGTGTTCTGGCTCGTGTACTAAGAAAAAACAGAACATGTACAATAAACAGGTTTGAGTTCAGTTATATTTTAAGTCGTGTTCTGGCTCGTGTACTAAGAAAAAACAGAACATGTACAATAAACAGGTTTGAGTTCAGTTATATTTTAAGTCGTGTTCTGGCTCGTGTACTAAGAAAAAACAGAACATGTGTAATAAACAGGTTCGAGTTCAGTTATATTTTAAGTCGTGTTCTGGCTCGTGTACTAAGAAAAAACAGAACATGTACAATAAACAGGTTTGAGTTCAGTTATATTTTAAGTCGTGTTCTGGCTCGAGTACTAAGAAAAAACAGAACATGTACAATAAACAGGTTCGAGTTCAGTTATATTTTAAATTCGTGTTCTGGCTCGTGTACTGCGAAAAATTGAAACATCAATTCGCGATCTGATACACCCCGATAAAAACGACGACAATTGTTTCAACCAAATTTATTAAAACTTTATTGAGCCTTTTTATGGATTACGTTGCAAATTGTTTACAATTGTTAAATATTTTAAAATTTTATTGGCCATTTTTTTTGTGATTTACGTTGAAATTATTTACAATTGTTATTATTGACTGGGTTTTATTTTAATAAAAGATGGTAATAAAATACTTAAGACACAAAAACTGCACACTGCACTTAAATCTTTCTTGCAGGTTTCAATCAGACATGTAAATTTTTTCGTTTCGCTATTAAAAGTTGCGTATTTTTTATAGCAAAACTTATTTCTGTTATTGCTCTCCAATTTTTTTAATTTTCACAAAATATTTGCAATTTACACAATAACACAGTACACTTATAGATCACGATCAAATGAAAACGGAACTACTTTTAATGAATAAATGACGCACGCACTCGCTATTTATTGCAAAATCAATTGCGTGAAATTATAACACTTGCAAGCAATTGTAACGTAAGTCATAAAAAAGGGACAATAAAATATGAAAATATTTTTTTGGGTTTTTTTTTATTGACACTCATTGTGTTTTTACGCAAAAAATCCCAAAAAATCATTGAGAAAAGGATTCTGCATTGACACTAATTGGTTCGCAAATTAAGGGTGGGTGATTGTGTTTTTTATGATGCAAAATTTGTTTGTATCTAAAGTTATTTGTTACCAAAAAAAAAAAAAAAATGTTTGCAAAAGATCCTAACAACCAATAAGTGTGTCTTTTATGCCTCAAAATTGGGTTTTTCATATATGACACTAATTGGTTGCGAAAATAGGGATGGGTAATGCAAAAAAAACCTAACAACCAACAAGTGTAACTTTTATGATGCTAAATAGTTTTTGTGTCTTAAGTATTTTATTATAATATTTTATTAAAATAAAAAAAGTTAATAAAAACAATTGTAAATAATTTCAACGTAAATCACAAAAAAAAATGGCCAATAAAATTTTAAAATATTTGACAATTGTAAACAATTTGCAACGTAAGTCATAAAAAAGGGTCAATAAAATTTTAATAAATTTGGTTGAAACAATGGTCGTCGTTTTTATCGGGGTGTATCAGATCGCGAATTGATGTTTCAATTTTTCGCAGTACACGAGCAAGAACACGACTTAAAATATAACTGAACTCGAAACTGTTTATTGTACATGTTCTATTTTTTCTTAGTACACGAGCCAGAACACGACTGAAAATATAACTGAACTTGAACCTGTTTATTGTACATGTTCTGTTTTTTTTTTTCAGTACACGTACCAGAACACGAACTTCAAATAAAACAGCACTCGAATCTGTGTGGTTTATGTGTAATCGAAACAAAAAATACGTGATAGAAAAATGTTCGTGTAGATAACGAAATATTAAAACGAAACACAGTCATGATGTGTTCGGCACCGTACAAAATTTAGAAACACACATAATTGATATGAAAATAAAAATATGTGTGTGTTGGTCTAAGTTATGTTTGTTTTCATATATGTATATATGTACGAGTTTTTTATTCAGTGTGTGTTTTTTTCTGAACTCTGGTAGTCAGACAAAAAATGGGTGGATCGGACCAATGGGCGTGGAACCCCCATACAAAGTGAATTTTTAATATCATATATATTGAGTAATATGACAGGGAGAGCTTTACAAATTTGTGTGAAGCCATGCCGAAAATGGGAGGGAGAGAGCTTTGCATATTTGTCTGAGTTTATCTATTATCAATGTGAGTTCATGGCCCTTTGTTCCAACTTGGAATTATAGGAATCAATATATATATATATATATATAATATGAGTAGTCAGACAAAAAATAAGTGGGATCGGACCAATGGACGCGGCAGCCCCCATACAAAGTAAATATTAAATGTCATATATCTCGTGTACTGTAATAGTGACAGCCTTTAGCCTTTGCGTGAGCCCATAAGTTATTCATGTGATTAGTTCAACAAATAATGGGCGGTATCGAAGCAGTGGGCGTGGCATCACCCATACAAAGAAGCCTTGACAATTTCTACGAGTCTATCAGATATTAATGTGAGTAGTCAGATAAAAAATGGGCGAGATCAGATCAATGGGCTCGGCATCTCCATACAAAGAAAATATTAAATGTTATATATCTGCAGTACTGTAATAATAAGAGCCTTGGGACATTGCGTGAGCCCATAAGTTATTCATGGGATTTGTCGAAGAAAAATGGGCGTGATCAGAGAAGTCGGCGTGGCACCGACCATATAAAACAAATATATAATATCATATAGCTGGGCTACTATAATAGAAAAAGACAAAAATGGGCGGGATATAATTAGTCTTGAAATTTTTAACAAGTAAAATAATTGCCAATGGGATTAGTAGTGAAAAATATGGGCGAAAGCGCCCAACTACAAAAATCGCCAAAAGCAAAAATCACCAAAACCGAAAATCGCGAAACACAAAAAATTGCCAAATGAATACTGATTTTCTTTTTTTAGGATAAACAACATATTATTTTTTTACTTTTACTTTTGAGAGATCTAATAGTTAATAATCGTTACGTTAAAGAAATACATTGTATTGAGAAAAGAAATGTTTGGTATTTTTTTGTTTTCATCGGCGATCCCACCCATTCATAAATCCCACCCCCATACACTTACAATAGATTTGTTATTTTTTAATTAACAAGAAAAATATTCTCTAGAAATAAGTTATATGGCAAAACAACGTTTGCCGGGTCAGCTAGTATTATATAAAATTTAATATTTAATACCTTTAAAAAGGACCTCGATTAGAATTGTAGATTAACAAGTTTTGAAGAAACTCGCAATTATTCCAGACCACTAGGTCCCCGTACAAAGAAAGAATGATCCAATTACCCACTAGAATTAAAGATTAGTTGAAGATAATTCGAGAAATTTATTTTTTTTTACCACGTCACTATATATCGTCCTTTTTTTAGAGGTTAAAAATTTTAAACAAATTCTTAGTTTAGTAAATTTAAACACATTCCGGCCAAATTTTATCAAATTCAAAGTAGCTGAAGTCCAAAAACATAATTTTCTCCATTGATTTAAAATAGAAGCTCCCAAGTCTTCTTCTGGCTGCTTGTAGTTGGCTCCTTTTATCAAAGAATTTATAGTTTCTAAGCTCTGCCGCTTCTCTTAACACAAAGAATGTATAAATTTATTAAATAAATAAAAATATAGGTTGAGCGTAATTATTTTTAGACACAAACTTGTTAAAGATATTTCAGATAATCACATACAACATCTGTAATAAAAACTAAAAAAATTTCTATTTTTATCTAATAAAATTTAAAGAAAAAAGAAAATATTTAAATGATATTAAAACAATGTTTATGATACGCATACAGTAGTTGTATGATTATTAAGAACTTGTTTCAAATTGTTTAAAATACTATTAAATAGAAAATTATATGATATTAAAACAAAAAAAAAAAAAAAAAATTAACATTTTATGTTCTAAATTTTAATTATTTTTTCATTTGACTGGATTGAGAATCTAAATTAAGTCAATTCGAAAGAACGCAAAACATTTGAATTGTACACAAACTGATAAATATTTAGAACATCCAGGAACTAAGAAAATAAATGTAAAACTCATTAATCGTTAAAATTTGTTTAAAATATTTTAAGTCGCGATGACAATATTTTTTAATGACATCATTTATTAATTCATTTTTAATATGTTTTATAATAGTTAGAGCTAAAGATAGTTAAGTTAAGAACATTATGATGCAAATAATTATTTAAGAAAAAAAAAAATTTAATAATCAAACAATAATCTTAAATTTTTTTTAGGAATTTCCAAATTTTAATATTCCATTGTATTATTACTTTTTTTTTAATAATAAGTTGTCATCATTAAAAGTATTTTTTAAATTGCAGATATTTATTTTTTACTATCTTCAGCTGTTTTCTCTTTCTCGCTTTTAAATGAGCCTTGCTAAAAAATTAATTTTTATAAAGTTTTAATATATTCTCCGAAATATACCGATAATTCGCGACAGTGTTGTCTTTTTGGTTTATTTACACTTAAGGTGAATGTTCAGGACAGAAGGTACATGCTTTAAACGCGTCAAAGCTCTTTTGGAACTAATGTAAAAAAAAAGTGGAAGTACTGTACAAGAGCAGTCGCAGAACAACCAGAACTGCCAAATTTGTGAAAAATTTTCTATATTTCTCAACATAATCTCCTTTTAGCTCGATACGCTTTTAACAGCGATATTCAACAGCTTCGATACCCTAGCTCCTTAAAATAGCCATCAATCGCACCTTTACCTCTTCATTGTTGAAAAATCTCTTACCAGCGAACATTTTTTTCAAGCTTGGAAATAGAAACTTATTAGAGGGAGCTAAATCTGGCGAATTAGATGCGTGATGAAGCAATTCGAACTTTGATTCATGGATTTTGGCCATCGCAATAGTGGATGTGTGAACTGGTGCATTTTCTTTATGAAAGAACAATTTCTTTTGCTCTAAATGCGGCCTTTTTTACATAATTTCTTCACTTAAACCTTTCACGACCAAACCTAAACTGCTGGAAAATTTTTATTTTTTGTGGATTCGTGCTTAACCCAACATTTCTAAACAAAAGTGTCGTCAAAAATATTTTTTTTAAATTCCTTCAAGGAAAAAATCCATGGGCCATATATATCCCATTGGTCATCAACGGTCAAAATTAGCAACTACAGTACACTCACGGTAACGTGAACTAATTAAAACCAAGGGAGTTCATGTTAGCGAAATTGTTCACGTATGCGATTGTCGAAATTCATGAAAAAAATATATGTGTTTTTCACGCTTGAACGTGAAATTCTTTTATGTATTATTACTTGCATTATTAAAATATAAAAATAAAATTATTAATTAAAATACATTACAAAACAAAACGAGATCACGAGAAGATATCCATTGAAATAAAATTACATAGCAAATAAAATTTCGCATTACATTTATGCATTAAAGAAATCCGTTATCTTTTTCTGCTGCTTTTTCTTTTCTAATAGCTGAAATCCTGCTTTCTCCCTTAGGCGTCTAAGTACACTCATGCCACTTTGATCCACCATTGCATCTCCTGCCCATTGCAATGCCTTGTTAAAAATTTCAATTGCGGCAATTTTTTTAACAGGATCATCGGCAATGCAATCATCGTCGTCACTTTCTTCGTTTTGCCCAATTTCATGGATTTCAGTCGTATCATCAACACAAAGATCATTATTCCACTCTTGAATTATTGGCAAGGTAAACTCAACCTAAAAGTTAGTAAAACAATGATTTTTTTGTGATTTCAAAGTTTATCGTAAAATTCTCACCTGAGGACTCAAGTCCTGAAGGAAATCAGATGACATTTGCATTAAAGAATTTATTTCTGCATCCCACTTCACTTTCATAATACTTAATGGAATATTGTCTTCAGGGTCATCCTGGTTTTTAACTAAACTTAAAATATTTTTCCAGCAATCGGCAAAAGAGTTTCTGTGCTGACCCGATCCCATGCGACAAATAAAAGTGTGACAGCATATTTCAAAGTTAGATTTCTCATTGATTCAAGCAAATCAGAGTTTTTAGCTGCTATCGAAGCTAATATGCTGTTTCTGTAGTATAATTTTGTTATTTTAATCGCATTTTGATCCATTGGTTGGATGAGGGGGGTAACATTTGGTGGCATAAACGTGGCAATTATGTTTCCATCTTCAGTTTTAAATTCTGTTTCGCTTGGATGAGAGGGAGCGTTATCAATAAGTAATAGTGCTTTCATTGACATGTTTTTCTTCTTTAGAAACAATTGCACCTAATCAAAAGCAAAAACTTTAAGTTATATTTCTTAGTCAATGAAGAATCTGATGGAACCAATGCTTAACCCCGGAAGGTTACTCTTCATTTTAGTACATTAAAGTTACTCTTCGTCGAATCGACGAAAAATTTTTTAAAAAATTCTAGCTGAACGATTTTTAAAGTCAAAAATAAACAAAATTTTTTTTAGTTAAACATTTTATTCAAAAATAAAGAAAAAAAAAATAAAATATAAAAAATAAAAAATAAAATATAAAAATAAAAATTCTTTTTCAGTCTTAAAATTTTAAAATTGCTTCTATTTTCTTTTTAATGCTGCATATTGATGACTTAGTGACATTGTACTTTTTTGCTAAACTAGTTACACTTGTTCCTTTTTGCAAACTATCTAAAATGTCTGCCTTTTCTTTTAACTCCAAACATTTAGATTTTTTAACACTCATGCCGACTGATTCACCACTTTGCATAAGAAAAAGACTTAAAATAAAATTTCGTTGCCAAACAAAAAAAAATAAAAAATAATTTAGCGAATACACACATTTTTTATATAAGGGGATTCCCTAAACTTTAAAAATTGAATTTAATGTATTTCAGTGTTGTCTACAAGCTTAGAAAACATATGCAGTGACAAAAAAAATTGTTCACTTTATAGAGCTTTCTGAGTTTGTTCACGTTACAGAGTAGTCAACGTAAACAAAATCTGGTTCACGTTAGACGGTGTTCATGTTACTCCGCACAAAGCAAGTCAGTGCTTTGTGTTTTTATTTTTTAAATAAATAACAGTGGCTTTGGTTTTGTATATGTTGTAAATTTTTCAATATAGATCACAGAGAATCGATTACTACTTTTTTAGTTTGTACTAAAAACGGAAAGGAAAGTCGTTCCTTTTGTAAAAAACCTTTTTGTTTCACAAAAAACTGTAATTGCTTCGAAGATTACCATAATTGATTTTATATTCTTGAGATACATATTTAGAATTAATCTATTTCTAAGTCTTTTTATTTATAGTTTAATTAAATGTTGATTTGATATTATGAATTTTTTAACTTAATAAAAATATAAAACTATAAAACATCTTTTTTACCCGTACTGAATTTTGCTGAATAATAAACCGATTCCAAATATTTTGGTGTTTCTGAAAACCATAAATACTGGTCCATGTTATAGCAAAATTTTAATGTTTTCGGTTCGATAACGTCCGAATTAATGACATCCAAATATCGTTACAAAAAACACAATTTTCAAACTTTGGGGTCATCGTCTTAGGTCCTGAGAATACATGTGGCATTTTTTTGGTATGGTCTGAAAGCTAAAGCTATCCTCTGTCGACTCAAGGCAGCTTTAAAAAAATCGATTGGAAAATGTGAAAAATATAAGAAAAAATATAAATGGGACATGTATTTCCCATTGGTCGTGAAAGGGTTAAACGCTGCAATAAGTTACCATAATACTCGCCGTTGTTTGTTTTTCCTTTTTGAAGATACTCAATAAAAATCCTAAATCAGATGTCATAAGCGCCAGAAGGAACTGTCTTCGCCCTCTTTGGACACGATTCGCCCATTTCAATCCACCGTTTTGAAGTGGTGGACCCATGTCTCATCCATAGTTACGAATCGTCCCAGAAACTCTACTTTACTGCGGTGAAACATCGCCAAACATTCTATTGAAACATCTTCACGACGCTGTTTATACCCTATACCACTATGTGGTTTGTGTATAATGACTTTGTGCTGCTGTTTGTAACTACAAAAAATATTTGACCTAGACCCATCTTTTATTATACCGTTCGAATTAGAATCACTAACGATGTCCGTCCGTCCGTCTGTGTGTCTATGTAAAGCTTGTAATCAAACTGCAGGTCGCAAATATGAATATATTTTGATGAAATTTGGTATATAAGCTTTCATCGGCCATAAGATGAACGCTATTGAAATTGGTGAGAATCGGTCCATGTTCAGACCGAGCCCCCATACAAATGGCCCCAATGAAATCAATATAAATTGCCATAAGATCCAAATTATCATATAAATCTTAGTCAAATTAGGTTTGTATGTGTTTATTACATCCATTAATCAGTAGTCCAGAAATGATCCCTATGGGACAACTCTAAGTCATAGGCCCCATATAGAGCTGCTTCCCGATCTTCACCTAAATCTATCAAAAAACAAAAATAATGCACTGATTCTTCTCAAATTTTGTTTGTATATATTTTTCCAAAATACAAGAGATTTTACCAAACATGGTCAGGATCGGTCCATTTATGGCCCTAGTCCCCATATAGATATATCATTCGATATGAACTTCTTCATATCTGCAGCCAAAAAAATTAATAAAAATCCCACTCAAATTTGATTTATGCTTATTTTCTATATCCAGTTAGTTGGGCCTGAGAGATAGGGTCTCTAAACGCGTGGTATAGGGTATCGTATAGTCGGTCTAGATCGACAATAATTTTCTTACTTGTTTTGTTCTATTCTTAGCAAACGCGGCGCCCAACTTGTGGACAGCTTTCTCATCTCTAAATTTTCGGTCAATATGCGATGTATAGCACTTTTTCAACGATTCTCCAATATCATTTTGGAGATTTTCTTAAATATTTCTGGCGTGGCCACTGCGGTGCTCGTTTTGGCAGCTCGTAGGGCCTCCTTTTAACTCTGAATTTAGCTGGGCTTTAATATTGGTTGGACTGAGACCTTTCAAATTAAAGTAATGAATTACATAACGGTGGTCAATTTTTTCCAGGTTTACAAAATAATTGAAATCGTTTACTTTTGATGACTTATTAAAAAAAATATTAAACAACGTGTCGCCTTGAAACTTACAAATATGTTTTATAAGGTTGCCACTTTTCACCAAAATATTTTCATAGAGTGAGGTACATAAAAATGTTTACAAATGAAATACATTTCTGAAAGCATTAACAAAAATCTAATAGAAAAAAAATCAAAAACAAAAGAAAATATTCAGTGTATAAAAATAAAAATAAAACGCCGAAAAAGAAAAATAAAAAAGTTTATAACGCGTGCTATGTAACTTGCCGTATTGAAAGTGCATCATTCCGGAGACCGCAAAAAATCTTTTTTTTTCTTGATCCTTATAACAACGAAAGTTGATTTGGCGTTGACTGTTTCTCTGTCGAAATCAGCATCACACCCTCAATAACTAGGTTAGACTCTTCGTTTTTGCATAACATCGTTTATTAATATCCCGAACGAGTTGCTATTTAAAATTATCAAAATCGGTCTAAAGGTCACAAGATATGAATGAAAATGTGAAAAAACTATTGCAAACTTAAAATGTTCAATGTGTTTGTTGTGTTTCTTAGGATATTTACCCTTTTTAAAAAATTGCTTTCTTAAAAAAGTACAATTTTTTTAAAAGCACCCTTTTTTAAAAAGAACCTTTTTAAAAAAAAAATTCCCTTTTTAAAGTACCCTTTATTTAAAAGTAACCATTTTAAAAAAGTACCTTATTTTTAAGAAGTACCTTTTTAAAAAAAAAAAAATTCACTTTTTAAACTCTTTCTTTTAACTCATACTCTCTGTATGTCTGTCTGCTATGGGGCAACCCCATTCCCCCTCATCCAATTGATCTGACACTTGGCCCATAGACTTGTTGGGACCAAAGATTAATTTTAAAATAGTCACGCAAAGTCACGCACAGTCACGGAGAGATTCAAAAGAGTTTTACTAAAAACATTGTTTTTATGGGTTGGATTATTTATTACCTTTTTTATACCCTCCACACTTCAGTGGCAGAGGGTATATATAGGCTTGTCATTCCGTTTGTAACGCATCGAAATAAGTTTCTGAGACCCCAAAACCATATATTTTCTTGATCATTATAACAAGGGAAGTTGATTTTGCGATGACCGTCTGTCAGCCTGTCCGTCTGTCTGTGGAAATCACGATCACGCCGTCAATATCTAAGCTAGACCGTTCGTTTTTGTATAAAATTGTTTATTAACATCCCAAAGGAGTTGCTATTTAAAATCGTGAAAATCGGTTAAAGAAGTCACGAGATGTGAATGAAACTTTGAAAAAAATATTGAAAATATAAAATTTTTCAGTGTGTTTGTTGTTTTTCTTAGATATGTTGTATCTATAATATTAATTGGCTAGGCGATTTCTTGTGACTGATGTTTTGTTCTACCGTTTTACTCCGATTTTGAACAAACGTATATTATTTGAAAGGTATTTCTTTTTAGCCGTTTTGCAGATTTACAGATTTTTAATTTTTTTGCTTTATTTTGAGTAAATTGCATTTAAAGTTGCTACTAATACATACATAAAATTATACAATGCTGTGTGTGTGTTTATTAAATTTGTTAATGTGTTTGTAATAAAAATGAGTTTGGTTTTTGTGGTGATTTGTGAATTGGCTATAATTGATTAGCATACTTTTATTTAATGCAAAAATAAAATTTCCTAGAATTTGCGCTCGAATTTTGAGGGCTGGAATCTGCTAGTATGTTGTAATTCTTCTTATTGTTGAAATCATTGTAGTTGTGTGTATATTAATACTGCACGTCTTGCATTGGCCTAAGCAAGTATTACCATATATTTTTTATCGTTAAAATTAAATATTAAAAATTAATAAAAATTAAAAATAAAACATTAAAAATAAAAGCTAAAAATGGAAAATGAAAAACGAAAAATGAAAAATTAAAAATAAAAAATTTAAAAATGAAAATGTAAAAATTTAAAATTTTAGTTTCATTCTTAAGTTTCTCACCAGTCTTTATTATTTTTGTTTTTTGTATTAAATAAAATTATTTTAAAATTTCCTTTTTTTTTTAATATTAATAATTTGTAACCAAGAATCATTCGAATTCTTCTAGGGTCTCAAAACAGGCTTATAGGGATCAAACTTTGGATATTATGATGCAGGCTGCGTTGAATAATGAATTTCATTGGTGTTCTATGAAGTACGTAGGAGTTTTCTACTCTAGTATAAGAAAAATAATGAAATTTTTCAAGTAGTAATTAATTCTTTTTAAATATTGTTTTTTATAATAGAAATTCGCCAACAAGAAAACCAATTAACTTGATATTTAATTGGTATTCGTATTTAATGTTTCAGTATCGGCAAAAGTTTCAAAGTGGTAGCTGTACCCAAAAATTGGTGGAGCCTTTTTTTTAATTGACACATTTTTAAAGAACTACCCTTTTTTAAAATATTTATAAAATACCCTATTTTTAAAACATTTTAAAAAGTACCCATTTTTAAAAAAGTTTTCTTTTTAAATTTGTGGAATTATCGAATTTGGAGAAAAATATCGGATTTAATTTGCAATTTAAGTTACTAATTTATCTGTTTTCATTCCAAAGTTACACCGAAAGTTGTGAGATAAAAAAATTTTTCCCAAACAAATTGGTTAAAATTTTTTTCAAACTATTTTTTTAACTCTGTTTTTTTTATGCACTTATGAATTTCCATCAATAAAATATAAGAATATATTAAAATTACTATGTCCCTGAATTATGCGCCATTTAGCGCAGCGTTAATCTCACAGTGCATCGATAATAATAAACAGAGTTGAATTTACAGCCGTTTTTATAAGGCGTGAAGTTAGCTCAGCGTTGTCAATTCATATTTAGTGAAGTCGCTAAAAACATTTGTAAATTTTGAGCAAACCAAACTCATAATACTCCGACCACAGAATGGTGTAGGGTATAAGTATAAATAAATTTTTACATAAATAAGCATTTTATCCCACTTGAATTTTATAACAAAATTTGATTGTTTACTATATCACTTTCTTGGCATGCGGTACTTTAGTTGATAAAGAAAAACATATTTTTTTTTTTATTAAAATTAAATCACGGTGGGAGATATTTTTACCCAAAAATATTTTCTGATAATTTTGTTGTTTGTTTAAAACATTTTGTTGTCAATAAATTATGTTTCTTTATTTTTATAGGTTAATCTCTCCAAATTTCTAATAAAATTTTGTAAAACATACAAACATCAAACGCATAAATATGTAAAAACTTTTTATGTCTTTTTTTAATGTCTTTTTTTTACATAAAATAAAAAAAAAACAAAATTAATCGTTTTATTATCTTTTTCTTTCTAATTACAGATAATTTTCTACACGTTTATTTTAAATAAATATGTACTAAGAAAAGGTAAGATTAAAATATATTGATATATTCGTATTATATATTCGTTTGCACTGTGATACTAAGTTAAATTCTGTGATATAAATGTTTTAGTTTTTCAATAGTTTACTTATTTGTTTATTTATATATACTGTGTTTTTAAAATCAATCAATTTGTGATGTCAAAATACACCAATAATTTTTTATTAATGTTATAAGTTAAAAATTCATATTCAAAATAAAATGCCCCTGAAGATGTTGACAAAAACTCAACGAAACGTCGGGAAATAATGAAATAAAGAATTTTTATTTTACATTTAATAAAAGTGACCAAAAAGCCCTACGTACAATCTATAATACATAAAACAAATAAGTTTGGTCTAAAATCAATATTCTAAAATTTATTATTTTTTATTTTTATTGCAGTAAGTACTACCATACAAGTCATAAATATTATTATAAATTTTTCTATTATTTCTTCGATAATTTTCTTACAACTATTTTTTTTTTTAATTGAATTTATTACACCGTCTGAGAGTTAGATATGCAAACGAATCGTATAAAATACATCTGAAACGAAAGATCAAATGTTATAAAACTGCATTTATAGATTTTTATTCCGTGCACTTGTTTCCTTTCTAAAGGTAATAAAATACATTTAAATACATAGACTCGTCCTATGATTTTGCTGTTGATGTGGAATGAAAAAAAAACATCTTGGCAATTTTGTGTATTTTTATATGTATTTGATCATATCACGAGAAAAAGTTTTCAATCGCGTTTTTTAAAACTCAATCCCTCAATATCCTGTGAAATTTTGAATTCTTTCGAAAATAATTTATGTTGAGAACTTAAATATATAGTAACACATACCGAAATTGCATTATTCTAGCTGTATTAGTTTTTAGTGTTTTAAGCTTCGTTCCACAAAGAAAAATTTAACATCGCCCATAAAAAAAATTTTTTTTTCAGTACATATGAACATAATCTAATAAAATCTAAGCTAATTATATTACAGACGAACCGCCTAAAACTAGAGATCAAATGGAGCAAAACTCGTGTATTTTAGTGCCATGCGATTATAGTTTTTCATTGCGTAACTTTGTTTCCTTTCCTACGATATCGCTATCGTTGTCAAGAGATAAAAGAAAATTTTTGGAAATTTTATGCAGATTTAGAAAAACAATATTGACATCCTTCTTTCGTGATATGATAAAACAATAATTGCATAAAATTGTGAAGATTTTCCAATTTAATTTGATACCGATATCGGTATAGTAGGACGAGTATAAGTGAAGTCATTTAAAAAGGAAGAATGATAACAAAATGACAAACTACACAAAGTTTTACTCTACTTAATCTCTAGTTTGAGATGTACATATATCATCTTCAGCGATACCAAATTTGCGCTTTTCGAGCTAGTTTTGGCGGCTTTTGACGACCCCAAAAGCCTTTATACAAAAGCGGCAAATTGGCGCTTTACGTTTTAGTTTTACGTGTTTTTAGCATTTTTCAGCAACAACAGTTCTAATTAAACAAAAGTTTTGAAGATATTATTAATTTTTAAAACTAATTTTTAAAAGGTAAAAAGAAATCGAAGAGTAAGAATAACAGTCAGAACAGAATTATCAAGTTTCATTAAAGATATATTGACTGATCCATATTTAAACACTGGTGTTGAAAGAGCTTTTATAGAAATGAATTTTTTTTTAAAATTCTTTAATACATAGTTCCGTTAATTCCTTAAATATAAAATTGTTGTTGTGGTAGTTATAAAATTCCATCTAATATTTCTTCTTAAATTATTTCTCTTCATACACACACAAATCTAAAATTTAAATATATAATATTAATAGGCTAGGCGATTTCTTGTGACTAATGTTTTGTTCTACCGTTTTATCCCGATTTTGACCAAACGTATCTTATTTGAAAGGTATTTCTTTTTAGCTGTTCACCAGATTTACAGATTTTTAAATTTTAAAATTATTTTGGATTTATGCTCATTTAAAGGAATGGGAACGAATTCTCATATACTCGACAACGCCTTGAATTTGCGTTGACAAGTCAGGAGTTGTTGTTAAAATCAAAACCTGGACATATTGATTTATTACAATATCTATAATATTAATAGGCAAGGCGATTTCTTGTGACCGATATAAAAATTGTAGTTAATAACCAATTTTGATCATACGTACCTCATTTGAAAGGTATTTCTTTTTAGCCGTTTCGCAGATTTACAGATTTTAAAATTTTGTTCTTTATTTTGAGTAAAATGCATTCAAAGTTGCTACTAACACATACATAAAATTATACAATGCTATGTGTGTGTTTATTAAATTTGTTAATGTGTTTGTAATAAAAATGAGTTTGTTTTTTTTTTGGTATTGATTTGTGAATTGGGTATAATTCATTTTTAATAAAAAAAATAAACTTTCCCAGAATTTGCGCTCGAATTTCGAGGGCTGGAATCTGCTAGTATATATAAACAGTACTAGAACTGAAAATGAAGAAGAAAATGTTTATTTGAAAATTAACGGTGGTAATAAAATTTTTACGTATTTTTTACGTATTTACTATTTTGAACCCGATGGGATTAGTGGGTGTAAATATTTATAATCACATATCTAGAGCACCAACAAAGCGAGAATCTTAAAAATTTGCGATTGGGCGTGGCACCTCACATACATAGTAAATATATATCATCACATATCATAGCGAGAATCTTAAAAGTTTTTTTGAGTTCATTAGCTATAAATGTACGAAGTCCAGGCATAATGGGCGGCATCGAATTAGTGAACATTACATATCCCATACACAGTAAATATTTAATATCATCTATCTGAAGACCACATACTAATGTTAGATAGAAAATATTGTTGTGTATGTAAATTTGAAATCCTCTCAAAAACTATTTATTCACTAATGTGGACTAGCATAATTATAAACCTTTAAAAAAAATTTTATTTAAAGCCGGGTGCGAAGAGGCTAAACTTATATTACGAGTGTGAAACAAAAAACAAAAAAAAAAACTATTGGGGAGTTTTTCTTTTTGCTTAAGCATGAGTTAAAAGATGCTGACTATGAATAATCCATCAAAAACGTGATTACCAGAATTTAGCAAAATAACTACAACAACTGATATAGATATATGATGACAAATTATAGTCAAAATGATATTATCTATTAGCGTTTTCTTTTCGAAAAAAAAATGTTACACTCTATAATGTTACACTCTATAATGTAACATTTTTTTAATGTTTGCCTCACACATTAAAGAAATTGCATTTTAATGGTCAGAATAGAACATAAAATTGCAACTATGCAACACTTTTTTTAATGAACAGCTGATTTTGAAGACATTTTTATTCTTGGACACCAAAAAGGAAAAATAAAAATTAAAAATAAAACTGATATTTTCCATATTAATAATTTATTTTAAACAAAACAACAAAAATTACACTTTTCCCTTTTCTTTTTTTTTTTTTGTTTCTTCACACAAATACACATTTTTATAAACAACAAAAATGTCAGCTGTTTTATCGTGTTATTCTCCCCCTCTGATTTTTTAGAGTGCGAAAAATGCACCTTTTTCACATATTTATAGTGCGACATTTTTAGAACAGAACACGCAAGGTTGACATTTTTTTTTAGAAAATAACACAAAAAGAGAAAAATAGTGCGAAGTGGGAAAAACGTGTAACATTTTTGTCAGAATAGAAAACGCCATATAATTCGAAAAAAAAGTATTTATCGATAATTTTTTATTTTATTTCATATAACTATTTAAAAAACGTTCTTAGAAAACAATATGCATTTAGGCTTTCATCATTTAATCGGAACCGTATATTTGTGCAGCAAATCCGTGCAGTCGAAAACGCCATTTCTATAAAAATAATTAGTATTTAAATTCCACCTATTTAAGTACCTCGAATTCCCGATAAGCCATTAAAAAGTCAATTACAGAATTTTCTTCTCACACTGAACACTTTCTTGTTGGATTTAGGCGAATGCGTTTGGTTGAGACCAGAAGGAAAAAATACATACTAAAAATTTATTAACATTAATTTTTTTTTATATATAAATAAACTTACCGATGTATTTGTGTTATTTGACATTTTTTATTTTTTTAATATGTTTGTTGATAAAATTATATTTCTTTCTTTTTCTTAATGAACTTTTTAAGTGAAAATTAGCAACAATAATTTTACACTTTTGTAAAGTAAGGCATAAAATGCATAGACGACAGCGGCTACACGACTACAGCCTGTCAAAAATAAAATACACACGTTCATTTAAAAACGATTATTTTGACACCAACACAGCTGCACGGCTACACGACTACTTTTGTCGCTGTAGTCAACTTAGGATAATTTCTATTTTTTGTTGGCTACAAAACAAAAATAGTGTTGACAATATAACAAAATATGTAAAAGAAATTAGTGCAACGAAATATTTTATTTTGTTAAAAAAATAAACATCGCAAAATGAAATGATATAATTCGATTAATAATCAAAAGGGGTTAAATAAATTTATTTAATTATTTTTACGATAATAATGCATTATAAATATACAATCATGCATGTTTTTCTATTTTAATTAAGTAGAAAAATAAAATTGGCACTACTGAAATAAAAATGCATTTGTATAAAAACAGCTGTTTATATTGTTGTTATATGTTGCTGTCGTTTTCAAAAAAAATTAAGTAGCTGACTATACGACTACAATTGCAGCCAGCAGTATTTGTAGTCGTGTGTTCGTATAGCCGCAGTCGTCTATGTGTTTTATGCATAATAGACGATACAACAGATACCACGATACAATACCCGTTTTGAACTAACTGCCCATATGTTTATATGTGATCTTCTCCGAGAAAAGGGACCTAGTGTGTGAAAATTAAGTTTTGAGAAAAAAACGCATTTAAAGTTTCTACACCCTTTCAGGTACCACAATCCACCGTTTTTGACACAACCCGTTTTTTGACACACTACGTCCCTTTTCTCGGAGAAGGTCACATATCTTAATATATCAGTCTCAAGTGAATGTCAGCTTTTAAGAAAAAGAAAAACAATTAAAAACAGTAGTAATTTACGATTCATCGCATAAAGTTCGTTTTCGTCGCTTCTAGTATTTCCGGATAAGAGATAATACGTTTCGGTGTTTATTTCATGATCCTCGTGGTTGCTACTCAGCATGTAATTAGGTTATGTACCGAAGTGCATGCTTTCTGGTTATATGACATTACCTATCGTTTTGTATTTAGTTTAAAGTCCATACATAATGTGTGCAACCAGTCCTGGTATAGGAATATTTTACTATACTCGACCAACCCTTTCAAGAGACAGAAACCAAACTGAAAAAAAAACAAGTAAGAAAATTATAGTCGGTCTGGACCGACTATACGATACCCTATACCATGCGTTTAGAAACCGTATCTCTTAGGCCCAACTAACTGGACATAGAAAATAAGCAAAAACCAAATTTGAGTGGGATTTTTATTATTTTTTTTGGCTGCAGATATGAAAAAGTTCATATCGGATGCTATATCTATATGGGGACTAGTTCCAAAAATGGACCGATCCTGATCATGTTTCGTAAAGTCTCTTGTATTTTGCAAAAATATATACAAACAATATTTGAGAAGAATCAGTGAAATATTTTTGTTATACCCTATACCACTATGTGGTTTGGGTATAATGACTTTGTGCTGCTGTTTGTAACAACCAAAAATATTTGACCCAGACCCATCTTTAATTATACCGATCGAATCAGAATCACTTTTTGAGTTGATTTAACAATGTCCGTCCGTCCGTCCGTCCGTCCGTCTGTGTGTCCATGTAAACCTTGTAATCAAACTGCAGGTCGCAAATATGAATATATTTGGATGAAATTTGGTATTTAAGTTTTTATCGGCCATGGGATGAACGCTATTGAAATTGGTGGGAATCGGTCCATGTTCAGACCTAGCCCCCATACAAATTACCCCTATCAAATCGACATAAATTGCCATAAGATCCAAATTGTCATATAGATCTTACTCAAATTGGGTTTGTATGCATTCATTACATCCATTAATGAGTAGTCCAAAAATGATCCCTTTGGCCCCATATAGAGCTGCTTCCCGATATTCACTTAAATCTATTAAAAACAAAAATATTGCATTGATTCTTGTCAAATTTTGTTTGTTTGTTTTTCTAAAATACAAGAGACGTTACCAACCATGGTCAGGATCGGTCCATTTTTGGACCTAGTTCCCATATAGATATAGCATCCGATATGAACTTTTTCATATCTGCAGCCAAAAAAAATCATAAAAATCTCACTCAAATTTGGTTTTTGCTTATTTTCTATGTCCAGTTAGTTGGGCCTAAGAGATAGGGTTTCTAAACGCATGGTATAGGGTATCATATAGTCGGTCTAGACCGACTATAATTTTCTTACTTGTTTTTTAATAGATTTAAGTGAAGATCGGGAAGCAGCTCTATATGGGGCCAAAGGGATCATTTTTGGACTACTCATTAATGGATGTAATGAACGCATACAAACCCAATTTGAGTAAGATCTATATGACAATTTGGATCTTATGGCAATTTAAGTCGATTTCATAGGGGTAATTTGTATTAGGGCTAGGTCTGAACATGGACCGATTCTCACCAATTTCAATAGCGTTCATCCCATGGCCAATAAAAGCTTATATACCAAATTTCATCAAAATATATTCATATTTGCGACCTGCAGTTTGATTACAAGGTTTACATGGACACACAGACGGACGGACGGACGGACATTGTTAAATCAACTCAGAAAGTGATTCTGATTCGATCAGTATAATTAAAGATGGGTCTAGGTCAAATATTTTTGGTTGTTACAAACAGCAGCACAAAGTCATTATACCCAAACCACATAGTGGTATAGGGTATAAAAATATAAAATAAAAAATCGGGAACTCGAGGCATGTATTAAGGCATGTTTGTTTCAATGGATATGTATTCTAACATTGCGTTTTATTTTAGAAACCAATAGCTCAAGTGTATTACAAGTATTTCTGTAGGATGTGTCGAAAATCTGTTGCATGTAGTCGCACCATATGGCTATATATTTTTTGTTATCAAAGTTCTTTAATACTATACTGGCAGATTCCAGCGCTCGAAATTCTAGTGAAATTTCTAGGCAACTTTATTTCTCAACTTAGCCAATTTACAAAACAATGCTTCTTCGTTTATTATTATTGTGAATGTAGATAACAAACTCATTAACAAACACATTAACAAATTTTATAAACACACACATAGTATAATTTTATGTGTGTGTTAGTAGCAACTTTAAAAACAATTTACTCAAAATAATGGAAAAATTTTAAAATCTGTAAATCTGGTGAACAGCTAAAAAGAAATAACTTTCAAATAATATACATTTGGTCAAAATCGGGATAAAACGGTAAAACAAAACATCGGTAACAAGAAATTGTCTAGCCTATTAATATTATAGATATATTGTCATATGGATGATTTTGGCAATCCTAAAGGAACGCTTCTACGGCGAAAACCACAAAGTTATGTTCCACTCACTTGAATCAACCATTAACATTTCGGAGTTACGTTTTTCACATAAAGCAATAAAAAAATTGTCTTTTTCACTTTTATTTTTCATCTTATTTTTTTTTTGTTGTTTTTGTTTCTATAAATTTGATTCTTTTTCTTTACTATATGACGTTTTACAATATGCAAATACAACAGACCGTTCACAACAAATTATTGTGTAGTGTATTTTAATACAAAAAACAAGTAAGAAAATTATAGTCGGTCTAAACCCTATACCATGGTTTAGAGAAAAGAAGCACAAACCAAATTTGAGTGGCATTGTTATAATTTTTTTTTTGCTGCGGATATGAAGAAGTTCATATCGGGTGCTATATTTATAAGTGGTCCAGGTCGAAACATGGACCGATCCTGACCATATTTGGTTAAGTCGCTTATATTTTGAAAAAATATATAGAAAATCTGTGCACTATTTCAGATAGATTTAAGTGAAGATCGGGAAGCAGCTCTCTATGGGGCCTATGATTAGGAATTGCATATAGGGATTATTTTTGAACTACTGATTAATGGTTATAATAAATACATACAAACCCAATTTGACTGAGGTGAAATTATGTCGATTTCATAAGGATCGGTTGTATGGGGACTAGATCTGTACAACAATACCGGTTATGAATCGCCCAAGTATACTTATATAAAAATAATTATTTAATAGAATTTATTTATCATGACATCCTAAGCACTAAGTACAATGTAAATCGCAGAATCAATGTAAATCAACCTTTGTACTACAATTCTATCCCAAGAATAGCATATTTTTCACTTCTTGAGCTACTCTATTTTGCTGTATATAGTATTATTATTCTAAATAACATTTAATTGCAATTTAATTCACTTGTGACAAAGTATTTTCAAATCTTTATTTGGAAGTGGTTAAATTCATATTTAATAACATTTAATTTACCTATTTAGAAGTTGTTTGTTTTTCCTATAGAAGCGGTTGATTAGCACTAAATGAAATTTTCTAAGCAAAAGCATTTCTCTTTTTTTTTTTTTTTTTTTTGCTGGGTAGTCGTCTTTTCCTCAAAAATAGCTAGTTACTCCATCTAGCGCTATCTCCATTTGGATCAAATTTTTCTTACATTACAAAAAATGTACCTTGTGTATTAATATAAATTATATACAAGATCTCGAACCCAACAAAATGAAAAACTAATTAATTTTAAACATTTAAGATCAACAAAACATAACAACAAACATTTATTTTATAATTTTTTCTTTAGACATTCGAACATGTTTAAAAAGCAATTAATGAAAAAATTTGAAAAGAAACAACGTCATTGTAGATTGTAATCAATGGTTTAACTGCTTCTGACGTACAAGATAATTAGAATAAATTACTTTACAATTATAAAAAAATAAAACTATAAAATTAAAAAAAAAAATATATATTAACAATTAAATATTCCAACTTAAAATCCCCTAACCACCATGGCAACAATTGTATTAGTGAAATTGTCTATATTATTAAAATTCAAAAAAAAAAAAAAAAAAACGCATTAAAATATTTTATGTTATTTTTATCTTGTTGTTTAAAAACTCGACATATAAAAAAATTATTCAAAAAAGAAAACATTTAACTAATTTATGCTTAAATTCTTGTTGGACGTATTAATTATTATACAGTTTATTTGCTTTATTAAAAGTAAGGAGAAACAAGTTTAAAATAATACGTGAAATACACACGTGCTTAAAAAACAAAATAACAAAACTTACATTGGCTTATACTGATTAATTAAAAAAGAAGAATTTCAAGTTTTAATACAAAACAAAAAATTCTAAACAAATGATAGGATATAAGCCAGTAACACATTTACGGTCGGTCAAGGCCTATTACATGATAAGCAACGTCAGATACCGAGCAACCAAAATAATCATTAACCAATTTTAAGTGGAGTTTTGTCATAATTATTATCTTAAAATGCATATTGGTTAAAGATTCTACAATTTGGACCTAGGTCTGGTCGTGTTATTCCCATTTTTTTTTTACTTATTAATGCCAATAAAAATTTTATACAGTAGATATGCAAAAAAAAAAGAAGTATTTTCAACATAATCCTACATTATACTACGCTGGGTTATTCACAACAAATGTGCGATCAGCTGTTTCGCCTTTATTACTGCTTAGTTAGCGAATAATTTTGGATTTGCCAACTATATTTTTAAAAATAAAATTTGTGCTTAAATTCTTATCCAACGTCCAGTTAAAAAAATTAAAAAAAAATGTAGATTGGCTTATATTGATTAATAAAAAATAAGTATTTGAACTTTTAATTAAATAAAAAATTTAAAAAAAATTATATTATAAACCAGTAACACAATTAGAGGCGATCAAGGACGATTAAATGATAAGCAACGTCAGATTCCGAGCGATCAACATAATCATTAACCAATTTTAAGTGGTGTTTTGTCATAGTTATCATCTTAAAAAGCATATCGCTTAAAAATTCTAAAATGTGGACCGCGATCTGAACATGTTACACCCAGTTTTTTCTACTTTCTTCACTTATTAATGCCAATAAAAATTCTATGGAGTAGATATGCAAAAAATCTATCTTCAACACAATCCTACATTAGATTACGTTTGCGCTGGATTATTCATAACAACGGTTGGATCAGCTGATTCTACCACTTAGTTAGCAAAAAACTTTGGATTTGCCAACTTTATTTTTTAAAACAATATTTATGTTTAAATTTTTATCAGACATATTAATATTATATAATTTATTTGTTTTATTAAAGTAATAAAAAAAACAAATTTAAAACATGAATGAATTACACATATGCTTTTTTTAATGTACAAAAGTTACACTGACCTATATTGATTATTTAAAAAAGAAGAATTTCAAGTTACAATAAAATCAAAAAAATCTAAACAAATGATATAATAAACCAGTAACACAATTAGTATCGGTCAAGGCCTATTAATGATAAGCAACATCAGATTCCGACCAAACAAAATAATCTTTAACCAATTTTGAGTGGTATTTTGTCATAATTATCATCTTAAAATGCTTACAGGTTAATTATTATAAAATATGGACCTAGGTCTGATCATATTATTCCCATTTTTTGCTATTTTATGTATTTATAAACGTCAATAAACATTTTAGGGAGTAGATATGCAAAAAATCTATTTTCAACACAGTCTTACATTAAATTACGTTTACGCTGGGGTTTTCATAACAACGGTTGGATCAGCTGATTCTACCACCTAGTTAGCAAAAAACTTTGGATTTGCCAACTTTATTTTTTAAAACAAAATTTATGTTTAAATTTTTATCAGACATATTGTTATATCATTATTTGTTTTATTAAAGTAATAAAAAAACAAATTTAAATAATAAATGAACTACACATGTGCTTTTTTTTAATGTACAAAAGTTACACTGACATATATTGATTATTTGAAAAAGAAGAATTTCAAGTTTTACTAAAATGAAAAAATATAAAAAAAAAATTATATCATAAACCAGTAACAAAATTAGAATCGGTCAAGGCCTCTTAATGATAAGCATTGTCAGATTCCGATCAATCAAAGGAATCATTAACTAATTTTAAGTAGTTATTTGCACCTTTTTCTATTTTATCTATTTTCTATTTTATTTACTTGAAATGAGAAGCCACAATGAAAAAATTAAAAAGTCATAAAAAAAGCCTGCGAAAGGCAAACCCTTTGGAGGTTTTTATACCCTCCACTCCAGTGTGCAGAGGGTATATATAAGTTTGTCATTCTGTTTGTAATAATTAGAAAAAAAGTTTTGGACCCCATAAAATATATATATTTGTGATCCTTATAACAACCGGAGTTGATATAGCGATGTCCGTCTGTCTGCCTGTCCGTCTATGGAAATCACGATGACGGCATCAATCGGGCAGCTAGGGTACTCGTTGACATAAAAAGTGATTCACTAACATCCTGAGAAGTTTGCTATTTGAAATCGTCCAAATCGGTCGATTAGGGCCCGAGATTTGAATGAAAACTAAAAAAACTCTTGAAAAAATATAAATTTCTATGTTGTTCTTGTTTGATATTGGCACCCCCCTGACAATGACTTCCTAAAGCGCTTGGTCCTGTGTGGACACAGGCACATTTTATGACCGTTTAAAATTTGCATTTTTTCGCCAACACTGAATAAGACTCAAAAAGTAGTGTAATAGTTTTTTTTTAAACTAAATTCTGAGTTCGGATGCCACTAACAGAATTTTAAGAGGAATTTTTTCATAGAACATTCTAACCTTATATTTGCAATTTTCATGGGCCATTTAAGTCCCTTCTACAATAAATTTCATACTTTTTGAAACGTGCTTTTAATGGGTTAAAATGTTCTATGAATATGTTCTGCAGCAAATTTTACTAGGAGGTGTCGAGTCAAGAATGTCTTCCTGTCATGTTAAATCATTGAAGAGATGAATTTTTATTTATCACGCGCAGCCCAGTCCCTTAAAAATGTAAATAAATAAATAAATTTTTGTAAATTTATGTTTTTAGACCTAATTAAATATTTTAATGGGTTTATATTATTTAATATTTTTACCCCTCATCGTGTATTTTTCCTGATAATTTTTATTTTCTTTTTTAAAAATTTTAAACTAAGTAATTTTAAGGATTATAATGTTCCGCTTTTAAATGTTTTTAACTTAGAGATTTATTTTTATGTAGTTTTCAAATCAAATTTCGATTTTTTCAATAACGATTTAATTATTAATTTATTTTATTCATCACTATCAGCACTATCCGAATCACAAACAATACCAACTGGGATCCTTCGACTTCTTCATTATCTTTTTCCTGGAATATGTGCTTACTGCACCAACATATGTCTCCAATTATGGCTACTGATATTTTGATATATAATAAAAAGTAAATTTAGTAAAAAAAATAGTCAATAATATTACCTCATTTCAAAACGGATAGCGACTTGGTAATAACGCTCGCCTTGCTCGTCTAACGAATGGTAAATTTATATTTTGGATATATCTAAAGGGTCTGCCAAATAACTTTTTTCTTTGAAAATGCTATAAAAAAAAAACTACTAAATATTATCTCAATTTTTTTTATTTATTTGAAAGTACAATCCTTCCGGTTAATAATGGAAAATAATTTTCGTTCAAATGGCTGCCTCGGCTGGCCATGCAGTAGCCTACACGATCGGTTCAATTTTTAAGCACATTATCGATTGTGTGCAGCTGTATTTCACCAATGGCTTCACGAATATTGTCCTTTAAAGCGTCAATTGTCTCTGGCTTGTTGGCGTAACACTTATCTTTGAGGGCACCCCACAAATAATAGTCCAACGGTGTCAAATCGCAGCTCCGAGGTGGCCAAATGACATCAGCTCTGCGGCTGATAATGCGATCTTCAAAAACAGGGCGCAAAACATCGAGTGTAGCTTCGGCTGTGTGGCACGTAGCGCCGTCCTGTTGAAACCAAATGTTGCCAATATCCTCCTCTTCAATTTTTGTGAACAAAAATTCGTTCAACATGGCCCGATAACGATCGCCATTGACTGTAACGGCCACTCCTTGCTCATTTTCGAAGAAAAATGGCGCAATTATGCCTCTGGACCAAAATCCGCACCCGCACTTTTCAATGTATGTACGTGCGGGTTTTCTGTGCCCCAAATACGACAATTTTGCTTGTTTACATACCCGCCAAGATCAAAATGAGCTTCATCTGAAAAGATGATTTTTTTTTGGCAAAAACGGCATCTTCTGTAAGTCGATCGCAGGCCCACTTAGCGAAGCGAAAACGCATTGGATAATCAGTTGGCTTCAACTCCTGAACCAATTGGACTTTGTATGGCGTCATACTAAGGTCTTTATGCGAAATTCGTCTCAATGATGCCTCCGAAATGTTCAATTCTTGAGAACGACGGTGAATTGATGTTGATGGCGCTTCACGCACACTTTCTGCCACAGCAGCAATATTATCGGGTGTACGCACTGTTTTTGGCTTTTCACGCTTTGGTTTATCGATGAGGATGCCAGTTTCTTTCACTTTTTTCACAAGATAACGAACATACGGAGCTGACGGTACTTCTCTTCTTCCAAAATCCGTACGCAATTTTCGCACACATTCTGCAACATTACCATGGTTTTCAAAGTAATGTCGCAATATTTCCCAGCATTGTTCAAGCGTATACACAACCATATTCGTTCAGCGGAAGGATAAAACTAATTATCTGTCAAATCAGACATGAGCTAAGTGTTACCATTCACGAAATAAGCACTAGCTGAAAAACGTTAGATGGCGGACCCTTTATAATATTAATAGGTAAGGCCATTTCTTGTTACCGATATTTTGTTTTGTTTTCTCCCGATTTTGACCAAACGTATCTTATTTGAAAGGTATTTCTTTTTAGCTCTCCACCAGATTTACAGATTTGCTCCGCCTGGAAAATTTTTTTGGAGTAAAATGAATTTAAAGTTTTTAATGTGTCTGTTAAAAAATTAGTTTGTTTTCTTCATTCACAATAATAATTGTACTGAATTGAAAAATAACTTTGGACATAAACTATTCACAATAATAATTATGTTGTTGTTATAATTATTATTTGGACGTAAACCAATTTAAGAATTGTTGAATTGTGAATTGTCAAATAAAATAATTTAGTAAATGAAAAAATTAAATTTCCTAGAATTTGCATTCGAATTTCGAGGGCTGGATTCTGCTTGTCTAAATAAATAATTTTTTCTACTCAAAAACAAAAAAGGTAATACCAATAACAATTTTAGGGTGTAAATATGCATCAGAATTATATTTTCTACACTCTCCTACATTTCATGACGTTTACGGTGGGCTATTCATAACAAAGGTTGAATCCAGTGTTGCCATAATTTGAAATTGTAAAGATGCTAAATTGCAAAAAAAAAAAGATGCAACATTTTTTTTTTTTTAATTTCATTACCTTTATATTGAAAAATTAAATACTTATTAATAAATTCTTTGGTTTTTAAATCGAAAAATTAATATAAAACATAAGTTTCGATTTATATTTTTTAAATTTTAATTAAAATTATTTTGGATTTCATCTGTAATTTTTTTTAACATTATATTGAATTTTTTTAATTTTAAATTAAATATTTTTAATTTTAGAGGAATTTTTTTTTTTAATTTCAAACATAACAGAATTTACATTATCAAAAGATACAATTATATTATAATAATTGGTTTATGGAATCTAATATTTCTGTGATGTCTTCATCTTCAAGTTCTTCTTGTCTCTGATATTTTTCTGACGATCGACTTTTATCAACGACATCGCTCGGTACATTGTAAGTGTAACAGCACCCATTTTTCAATTTCGAACCTTCTTTTATACGTATTACAGAACATAACAACTCGGATTTTATTCTGTTCAAAGTTTGCTTTTAACTAAAGCCATAAACTAAACAAATGTTCAAACTTCGGCTTTTGAGAAAGGCAAAACTAAGAAAGACAATACAAATATTGATAACTCTTTAAATGGATTTTCGCCAATAGAATTTTTGTTAACTTCAATCCATAAAGAGGTTGTATTCAGTGCTGTATCCCAATATTGTTTCAGATGATCTAAATTTAAACTCTTCTAATATATTGGTAATCGGTTCTTTTACCCGGTTTAATGTGTTTTCTATTGAAAATTTTGGCATTTTTTTAATACAATCAAATTTTTTGGCAACCGACTTTTTAATTCATTCAAAACTGTTGTTGGTGTTTACATTCTTCTATTTCAAAATGTTTTGTTATATTTGTTGAAAGAAACGAGCAGAGTGGTAAAAAGAGTAGTACACAAAATTCTCGTATTACACTTTGAGAAATTTAAACATAAAATCTATAATATTAATAGGCTGGGCGAATTCTTGTGGGCGATGTTTTGTTCTACCGTTTTATCCCGATTTTGCCCAAACGTACGTTATTTGAAGGTATTTCTTTTTAGCCGTTTTGCAGATTTACAGATTTTTAAATTTTTTCCTTTATTTTGAGTAAATTGCATTTAAAGTTGCTACTAACACATACATAAAATTATACAATGCTATGTGTGTGTTTATTAAATTTGTTAATGTGTTTGTAATAAAAATAAGTTTTTTTGTGTTGATTTGTGAATTTGCTATTATTGATTAGCATACCTTTAGGGTCTTTATTTAATGAAAAAATAAAATTTCCTAGAATTTGCACTCGATTTTCGAGGGCTGGACTCTGCTAGTTAACATTAAAATGTTAAAATTAAAATTGTATATTCAAAAAAAAAAAAAAAAAAAATTAAAAAAATCAAAAAAGAGGCCAAAAGCAACTTTTTATTAATAAAAGATGCTAAGTTAGCGTCTAGCATCTATTCATAAACTTTGGATGCCAAACGACTAAAAAAGTTGATAAATCTAGCAACTAAAATGCTAAAATGGCAACACTGGTTGAATCAGCTGATTCGCCAGTACTACTTTAGATTTGCCAACTATATTTTTGTACCCTATACCACTATGTGGTCAGGGTATAATGACTTCGTGCTGATGTTTGTAAATACCAAAAATATTTGAGCTAGACCCATTTTGTATTATAGCGATCGATTTAGCGATGTCCGTCCGTCCGTCCGTCTGTGTGATCATGTAAAGTTTGGACTGAAACTACAGGTTGCAAATACTAATATATTTTGTTGAAATTTAGTAAATAAGCTTCTCTCGGCTATAAGATGAACGATATTGAAATTGGTGCAAATCGGTTTACGTTCATACCTAGTCCCCATAAAAATTACCCCTATGAGATCGACTTAAATTGCCATAATATCCAAATTATCATATAGATCGACGTCAAATTGGGTTTGCATATGTTTATTACATCCATTTATCAGTAGTCGAAAACTAAAACACTATAGGACAATTCTTAGTCGTAGCCCCCATATGAAGCTGATTCCCGATCTTCACTTAAATCTATCAAAAATACAAATATATTGCACAGATTTTTCTCAAATTTGGTTTGTATATGTTTTCGCAAAAAAATAAGTGACCTTACCAAATATGGTCAGGATCGGTCCATTTTGCGACCTAGTCCCCACATAAATATAGCATTCGATATGAACTTTTTCATATCCGAAGGCAAACATATTAATAACAATGCCACTCAAATTTGGTTTATGCTTATTTTCCATATCTAATTAGTTGGACCTAAGAGATAGGGTATCTAAACGCATGGTATAGTGTATAGTGGTCTAAACCGACTATAATTTTCTTACTTGTTTAAATCTAAATTTATGCTTAAATTCTTATCACACATATTAATGTTATATAATTTAATTCTTTAACTAAAAAACTGAAAAAACTAATTTAAATAATAAATTAATTACACATTTGCTTTTTTTTATGTACAAATGTTACATTGGCTTTTATTGATTATTTAAAAAAAGAAGAGTTTCAACTGTTAATAAAAAAAATTCTAAAAAATTATATCATAAATCAGTAACACAAGTAGAGTCGGTCAAGGCCGATTAAGCATGAGATTCCTATCAACCAAAATAATCGTTTAACAAATTTGAGTGGTATGTTGTCATAATTATGTTCTTTAAATGCTTATGTGTTAAATATTATACAATATGGACCTAGGTCTGATCATGTTATTCCCACTCGTTTCTATTTTATTTATTTATAAATACCAATAAAAGTTTTGGCGAGTACATATGCAGAAAAAAATCTCTTTTCAACGGAATCCCACATCACATTACGTTTGCGTTGAGTTTTTCATAACAAAGGTTTGATTGGCTTTTACTTCCGCTTAGTTAGAACTTTGGATTTGCCAACTATAATTTTTCAAGGTAAAAGAATTGTTTGGATTTGCCAACTAAAATTTTTAGAATAAAAGACTTGTTTGGATTTGCCATTTATGCTAGTTTGATTTAAGTGAGTTTGTCTCTTAATAAATATTTTATATTTATGGGATAACCTGACAATTTGAATGCTGATTAGCCTCGCTAACAATTGGAAAGAACACAGAAAAAAACATTTTTTAATTACAACGTTTTGTAAGCATTGTTCTGTTAAATTGTTTATGGAATTAATTTGCATTCGATTAACTTTTAGACTATATATATTTTAAAAGGAATTTTTAACCTAAAGGTGACTATTAAAACTTTTGAACTAATAGTGGAAAAATTAAAAATTTTTAATTAGGTGTTTTTTTATGGCAACAATTGCAAATATAAAATTTTTATTAAATTAATTTAATTCTGTTGCGCAATAACTCTTCCTGTTTATTTAACTAATGTTATAATACTATGTTTTTTTTTGTACATTTATGCAATTTTCCTATTAAAACTGACAATAATAACAACGCAAAATTAAATAAGCTTTCAAAAAAAAAAAAAAAACAAAAAAAATTATTATATACTGAAATTTTGTTTAATAATAAAAACGTAATTTGTAATCAAGCTGTGACAAACTAAATCACTCAACCATAAACAATATGGATTTATATAAAAAAACAACTATATAAAATAGTTTAACAAATTTATAAATGATATTTATTTCATTTTTTTTTTTCAAAGTTCAAAAGTTATTCCTTACTTCTACGAAGGCGTCTCATTACATTTTTCTAATTATTTAGCTGTCATTTTTATTAAATTCTTTAGAATTCATTATTTATAACAAATTAACTCACACAGACGTTGTGAAACCTTTTCTTATTATACAGTAAATGTCAAACAATTAATAAACATTTATTAAAGATATATTTAATTATTTCAAGTTTTTAGATTTTACGTGATAAGTGTTAATATTATAGAATATGAATGTCAGTGATGCTTAGCGTTATCAAATGGACTGGGCGCTCTATGTCTTTAAATTTTTTTTTATCTTTAAAATAATTATCATTTTAACATCTCAAACATATTTAACATATTTTGTTAAAATCCAGAAATTTTTTAATTCAGGAGTAAGATTTAAGAAATTAAAAAAGTTTTTTCTCTGGCCACTCTAATATACATATACATACAGTAGAGTTCGGTTAGAACGAACTCGGTCGCACTTAACAATTTAGTTATTTATAGATGTAGTTCCTAGCATAATTTTTTGTCCCCAAGCGTTAAAAAAAATTTTTATTTAATTGAGAAATTTTTCATTATTTTAATAAATTAAAAAAAGTTATAAAACGTAAATTTTAATTTTAAAGAGATACAAATATTTTTTCTTAACAAAGTAAGTTAGACTAAACGCGAAAACCTAAAGAATTTAACACTCACTCCAGAACAAATTCTTAAGCAAAGGATTACCTACTGGCAAATTGTTCGATCGACATTGTATAATCCACATTAAAAGGGCTTTTTTTTTCCAAATCTTCATAAAATCGAAGTTTATGATTTAGAGCAAGGTTGCACAGGAAGAGAGGTACAATAGCACATCATCAGATTTCTAAAAAAAAAAAAAAAACCATTATGAATCAGAAGTTTTTCGGAAATGAGCTACGATTTGTCATTATTGATTGCCAAAATTGATCGCGAAGAGATCAAAAATTAAAAATTTTTAACTAGCTGTTTATGAGTCCACCCATATTTCATCGTCAACTGCTCAGTTTATGATATTTTTACGTAGTGTCACTGCTGATTTTGATGTTTATGAACAATAATTGGGTACTAGTTAATTAAAAAATCGGACAACTGGTAGTGTTTTGTTGACTAGTCTACTTTGTGAATGTGAAAAAGCTGGTCTTGATATCGAAAAACTTGCTGGAATTACGACAGATGAACGGTACAAATTACGATATATTACCATTACTGAAAAGAAATCTTGTGGAAAAGCCTTAGGATTTCATCATGTCATGAAGTTAGTCGTGTCAGTTGTAGATTTCATAAAAAAAATAGAGGTCTTAAACATCGACAGTTCAAATATTTTCAGGAAGAAATAGCCACTGAATATAATGACCCGTAACTAATTATTGTGAGGTCAGTTGGTTAAGGTGTAGGTAAGGCATTCAGAGTTTCTGATTTGGCAGAAGAGATCACAAAAACAAAAGCCAATTAAAGAAATTTATAATGACCGGTGGCTGTGAGATTTTGCATTTCTTGTAGGCATAACTACACACTAAAAAAAATATTCTTAATTTCAAATTGCAAGGTAAAAATCGATTCCTTACAGATATGGCCAACCACGTAGAAAGATTTGAAAAATTTTCCAGAAAAATTTCACAGATAAATTATTTTATCATTGCCCGACATACCAAAAATATTCCTGTTTTTGCTGTGTTGAAAAAAGAGTTTTCATTTATTTGCAAATCCCTTTTCCGTAATTATCGATGAAGTTATCTGATTATCTTCTTCATGAAAGCGATCTTTTAAATTTTTATAAATGTTCACCACTTTCTATGTTATGAATATGAACAAATCCAAGCAACGTAATCGTTTTCCGGATGGTAACTTACATTCAATTTTACGTTTAGCAGCCACAAATCTAACACCAATTATTTTAGAACTCCTTAATAAGAATCAATGTTATATTGCTAAAAAAACGAAATCTTAAAATAAAATAAATAAATATTTTTATTTATGTGGAATTTTGTTAAATTTACTTTAACATTTTAGAAATTAAGTATTTATTTGAAACTAGCAGATTCCAGCCCTCGAAATTCGAGTGCAATTTCTAGGCAGCTTTATTTTTCAACTTAGCCAATGCACAAACCAACACTTTTATGGTTTATTATTATTGTTAATGAAGATAACAAACTCATTAAGAAACACATTAACAAATTTAATAAAACACACATAGCATATGCATAATTTTATGTTAGTAGCAACTTTAAAAGCAATTTACTCAAAATAAAGGAAAAAATTTAAAAATCTGTAAATCTGCAAAACGGCTAAAGAGAAGTACCTTTCAAATAATAAACATTTGGTCAAAATCGGGATATAACGGTAGAACAAAACATCGGTCACAAGAAATCGCCTAGCCTATTAATTATTTGAAATGTGATCCGAAAGAACATGACATTAAAAACAATTTGCTCACATTCAGAAAAGTTTTTATTTTTCCGTTGAGTAAAAAAAATATATATATCCAAAACAACAACGCTCAACGCCGCAACGCGTCGGCGCAAAAATTTTCTGTCTCATTGCTAACATTTTGCGTACATCTTTCTTTAATTTTTCTTCCTCTAAATGTGTTACAAATAAAATTCTATTCTTTTTATGTTTGATGTTTGTAACTACCAAAAATATTTGACTTAGACCCAGACACTTTCTAAGTCGATTTTGCAATGTCTGTCTGTGTGTTCATGTAAACCTTGTAATCCAACGATAACTCGCAAGCTTTCATCGACCACAGTGCGAACGCTATTGAAATTGCTGAAAATCCGTGCATGTTCAGACCTATCAGATCGATGAAAATTGTGATAAGATCCAGATCATATTTATATTATACATATATATATCGATAAAATTTGGAGTATATGTGTGTATTATACCCACTAATTAGTAGTCCAAAAATAAATCCTGTACGACCATTTTTAGTTGTAATCCCCACATAAAGCTGATTCCCGATATTGCAAAAATTTTGTTCAAATTTGGTTTATATATGTTTTGGAGAAATTTAATTGGCTTTACTAAATACGGTCATAATCGGTTAATTTTTTTTACCTAACCCCCATATAAAAACAACGTCAGATATAAACTTTTTCATATCCGCACGCCATAAACTAATAGCAATGCCACTAAAATTTAGGTTATACTTATTTTCTTTATGCTGCAGTTTTTAAGTATGATGCAAGACCTTCTCTCGTAACGCATGGTATAGGGTATTGTATAGACGGCCTAGACCGAGTCTAAGTTTCTTACTTTATTTTTTTTTTTTGTGTAAGTAAATTTGAATGAATAAATAATTTTGTAAAAATATGGCAACCTTAGAGAAAGAAGGAGAGTTGAAAACTGAGGATATGAAAAACTCCGCACTGTGAATAGAATAAATTTCAGTTCAGTGCGGTGAAGCTCGCTAATTTTTCATATAAATTTTACATCATTGAATAAAGGTAAGACATTAAAAAGAAATAAAATATTAATAAAATTGAATTCAACTTTCTTTTTTTAATCGCCATCTTCTGATTCAGACGGGAATCATAATCTCAAAATCATACGAATAAAAATGCGATGGTCCCATAGTTGGTTAGACCATTTTCTTCCTTGTTAAGTATTCGGCAAAATACTTTTGGCTAAACCAGCCTGTTTTCCATAAAGCTGCCAAGATTCTCATTCTGCGTAAAGTTTATTTTTGTTATTTTTGACCTAAAACTACTGAAATTTATATATATATTTTTTTCAAATATATTTCTTTTTTCACTTTATTTTGGAAAAACTTCTTTTCGCAAAGGTTGCACTTGAATGATTACTCGTTATCGAATTCCATAATCTGAAATTTCGTCACATATTCTTCGTCACTGAAAAAGAAAATCCCTAAAGTACAAAAATTCATACGTTAATAAAAAAACATTATCTTACAACTGCGAAAATTAGGCTACAGGGGTTTACATCGACACGCAGACAGACGGACAGACAGTCAGACACACAAATAGACAGATAGACACACATACAGACGGAAGAAATATTGGTCACAGATCGTAAGCATAATGGCATAAATTCCGGTCGTAGTTTACGATAACTGCTTAGGCAGTTGGACGACAAACTGAAATTGAAAAAGCACGTGGATATAATCCGTGATAAGGCACTGAGAACTGCATGTACATTAGCTAAGATAATGCCCAACATAAGAGGACCGAGGGTCTCCACTAGTGGACTTATAAATATACTATTTGTAATTATTTACATTCGCAAATACTGTATGCTACTCCAACTTTTGTAATGGTGTATGTCAGTGAACAGCTGATAGTGTAATGAGTTAAAAAATTTAATTACATTAACAAATAAAAAAAGATATGAAAATTTTAAGATTAGAGGAAAGTTCGTTATAACCGGTATAAGATATAAACCAAGCCATTCGTATAATGTGAACAAAGCTATTTCGGCCCGAGAAATTGTTCGTTATAAATAAAAATTTGTTGTAGCTGGTATTCGTTATAAGCAAACTCCACTGTATATATATTTGTATTTACATATTAATAACATATTCATGTCACCGTAATACATCATGATGCATCAGTTGACACAAAGATTAAAAATTATAAATTACAAAAAAAAAAAAAAAAAAACAAAAAAAACACAACAAGCTATTATATAATAACAAAAGTTCTCAACATTACTTACACAATTATTTAATCATGAATAATAATAATTTTTATTTTTTTGAAAATACACTTCAACTACTTATAATGTTTAGACAATGACAACAATGATAATTAATTAAGTTCTATAATTAATATCTATAAAAAATGTTCAATTCGAAACTTAAAATACATTCAGGGAATAGGGAAAAACTGATGGATATAATCTTTTAAGTACATCTAGAAAAAATAATTCCTGAGCTTAGATTTTACATAACTATTAAAATGCAATTATATGTATTTCAAAAAAAAAAACAAAAGAATCGTTTTAGTTTCAGCTTAATTTTCCTGTCATTTGTTCATTAATATTAATTCTTTTAATGATAGTTTTATTTTTATAAAAAAAAATATTAATTAATGTGCCCATAATTATGATAGTGGTTTGAGTCATATACATTGAATGACATTACAATGGAAACTTTTAACAAAAAAATATATTTTTTCCGACTTAAACGGTCAATACCAAAAAATTAGATCATAAATTTAAAAACTCTTTTATTAATTTGAACTAGCACAGCCCAGCCCTCGAAATTCGAGTACAAATTTTAGAAAAAAAAATTTTTTCTTTCAATTATAAATATTTGTTGAACTCACAGAAGATATATAACTGAGTTTGTTAATAAATTACTAGAAGATCCCAGCCCTCTAAATTCGAGTGAAAATTTTTTTTTCATTTATTAAATTATTTTATAAGACCCTAAAGGTATGCTAATCAAGTTTAGGCAATTCACAATTCAACACTTTATTGTCATGATAGTAATACAAAACGCTAGTTTAAAGTTGATTGTGCACGCATAACTTTCCTCAAACTCAACGTATTTAAACAGTTAATCTGTACGTTAACTTGCGTGTTGCATAATGTAAAGTTGGTTGTGCACGCATAACTTTCCTCAACGAATTTAAACAGTTAATAGCTCAAAAGAAAGAGCTAAATCCACTGAGTGTTCTTAGACTTGTGTCAACAGCCTACGTTAATTAGAACTCTAGTTATAGAGGTTTGAGGGAAGGAACATATTGAAAAAATCTTGAAAAAATTTAATGTAAAGTTGATTGTGTACTTATAACTTTCCTCAAACTCAACGACTTTAAGCAGTTAATAGCTCAAAAGAAAGAGCTTGATCCACTGAGTGTTCTGAGAGTGAAACGATCAAGATCCATTCATTAGAAGAGGAACTATGAGAATTCGAATTGTGAATGTGTCCCATAAAAAATGTACAGGGAAGAATCGCGTTTGAGTATAACTTGAGTAAGGTGGGAGTTGAGTTAATTTCAATGATTGGTGACATATCTGTATCAAAATACCTTTCATTAAAAGAAATGAAGGAAATCGGCCGGATGGAACGGCCAGACGGACTGACTAGTTTTCATAATTTTTTTTAATATATAAGATTTTATAAGACCCTAAAGTTCTGCTAATCAATTTTAGCCAATTCACAATTCAAGACAAATTTAATAAACACACACACCATTGTATAGTTTTTTATTTGAAGCTTAAATCTGTGGTTTTCTGGAATTACCGCGTATGTCCATTTTTGTCAGTTTTGAGTTAACGATGCCAAATATATTAATTTTTAACGCTCTTTACATGTGTTCAATTAAAAAAAAATATTGACCATTTCTGAGTTTTTTCTTTAAATAACGACGTAACTTAAATGCTTATTAAATTAATTTGTAGCACTATCGACGTATGTCAACGTACGTTTGATAGTTGACAAATTATTTTCTCAGAAAACGACACATAGCAACATACGTTGTTATTAATGAAAAAAAATTTAAAATAATTTTGGATTAGTTTTCAGTTTATAACCACTTATAAAAACTTGTTTGTTTATTTCTGTTATTTTTTGTCACTATTATTCTTGATACGTTGTTATATTCTCATACTAAGTCCCGTTAACTTTTTGTTGACGAACAAAAAAATCCATTTTTCAAGCAACAACAACTTATGTCTACATGGGTGGTTGCGTTGGTAGTTTTCTTTTTTAAAGAAAACGACGTTTGTCGACATAAGTTCTTTTATCTGCACACACTTTAAGTGTTATTTACATATTGTTTTTTTTCGTCCTTCTCTACAATCTATTCCTTTTGACTCAAATTTTATAAAAAGTATTTATTGCCCATATCTACAGAACTGTTAAATAAAAAGCTCTAAAAACTTTATATCGATCCCATAATTTCAAATACAACGTTTTTTGGCTCCCCTGAATATTTTGATTTTATGACATACGCGGTTATTCTAGAAAACCACAGATATATGTATTTTATATGTGTGTTAGTAACAACTTTTATTCTAATTATTAAATACTAGCAGAGCCCAGCCCTCGAAATTCGAGTGCAAATTCTGGAAAATTTTATTTTTCATTCAATTTCTTTACTTCAATGTTTTATGCCACCTAAATGTATGCTATTCAATTCACCACAGGGCCTGTGATATGCAATTATTATAATGAAATCCAATTGCGTTACTGTCGTTATTGGTTTATGTACAAAATTATTTTTCAATTCAACACAGGGCTTTTCATATACAATTTTTGCAAACACATTAACAAATTAAATAAACAGGCATACAGCATTGTATAAATTTATGTATGTGTTAGTAGCAACTTTGAATGCATTTTAATCCAAAAAATATGTTCCAGGCGGGGAAAAATGGCTGTCACCCTAGTATCGCATGTAAATCAGTTTTTAAAAAACTTTAAATCGATTTTCTCGCAAATAAATGTTCGAAGTCCGTGAACATCATAACTTAAAATCTACTTAACTCATTCTTTTGTAGTTTTATATACTATATCTGCACATAAATTACCAGGTAACAACGAAGAGGTTTTTTTTTATTTTCCATTCTCTTCCCCATTTTTTAACAACAAATTCCCGAAATTTGATAGCAAAAATCGTGTTTTACATTTCAAAATGCCGCCAAAAAAAAAAAAAAAAAAAAAATGAAAAACTCTTCGTCACTACCTCAAGAAACATGTCACCGTTTAAACGCATTTCGATTTTTTTATTTCACATGATCCGGTAACACGTTCTGACGTTCACTGCAAAACAACAACGTCTCCGGAGATTCGCTGTCAGAATCCAGCACTCGAAATTCGAGTGCAAATTCTAGGAAATTTTATTTTTTCATTTAATAAAGACCAAAGGTATGCTTCACAATTCAACTCATTTTAAATGAAGAAAACAAACTCAACACATTAACACAAACACATTAAAAAATTTAATAAACACACACATAGCATTGTATAATATTATGTATGTGTTAGTAGCAACTTTAAACGATCATAACTTGAAAAAATATTCCAGAAGATGAAAATCTGTAAATTTGGGTAACAGCTATAAAGAAATACTTTTCAAATGATACATTTTTTGTCAAAATCGGGGTAAAACTGTGAAACTTACATCGGTCACAAGAAATCGCCTTGCCTATTAATAGTATAGATTTTTAATCGAAAATTTTTTCAAATGTTCTTCAAATATTATGCTATAACGTGTATATGAAATAAAAATTCCAACATTATTCATATCTTCAAAAAAGAATTATGAAAATACGGTTTTTTTGCTTTTAAAACCTTACCCCGCCCTTAACTCATACTCTCTGTCTGTCTGCCTGCCATGGCGCAACCCCATTCCCCCTCATCCAATTGATCTGAAACTTGGCTCATAGTCTTGTTGTGACTATAGATTAATTTAAGGGTAGTCACGCACAGTCACGCAGTGATTTAAAACCCATTTCCACTTATCCGATCGATCTGAAACTTGGTCTATAGACTTGCTGTAAAAAAGGATTAACTTTGACGTAGTCATGCACAGTCACGGAGTGATTTAAACCCCAATTCCCCTCATCCGATCGATCTAAAACTTCGTCCATAGACTTGTTGTGGCCCAAGATTAATTTTAAGATAGTCACACACAGTCACGCATAGTCACGCACAGTCACGGAGTGATTAAACCCAATTTCCCCTAATCCAATCAATCTGAAACTTGGTATATAGAATTGTTGTGACCAAAGATTAATTTTAAAATAATCACGGAAAGTCACGCACGGTCGCGGAGAGATTCAAATCTCATATGCATAAGGAAAGAAAGAGTTTTAATAAAAACTTAGTTTTTATGTGTTATATTATTATATATATAATTTATTGGATGACTGCTTGTTAGTTTTAATATGCTTTCGAAAAAATTAGCACAATACCTCTCATAAGATACCTAATTTGTGAACAAATACTTTAGATTAAGAATAGAAAAATGTTCAAAAGCAAAAAAAAAAACACTTTTAAACATTTCTTTGTTAGTTTAAACAATTTAAGTTTACACTTCCAAACTAACAATAAATAAACAATTAATTCTTCTTCCTAATTCTTAATGAGCTCACCATTTGTTATTTGGTTTCCGTTGGTTTTGTTTATATTCTTTAGGTTGAAATAATAAAGCACGACTTTAAACTATAAAATTTAGTTTTAAAAATTTATTTCGGACTTTGTTAGGACAGTCATATAATTGTTAGCTTTTTTTGTGATTTACCCCTAACACCTTTTTTAATTAAGTATATTATAAATAAAAATAATAATACAATAGCTACTTCTATAAAAAAAACTTCTCCTTCTCGTAATTGTCTTAAAGTACAAAATAAAATAAATCATTTTTGTTAAACATTTTAAAATTTCAAACACGTTAATTAAAGCAACATCCAGGTAATTGTGAATGCATGTCATCAGCTTTAAAATATTTTTCAACTTTTATTCATTAAAATTTTGTTTCGTATTATTTTTTTTTTATTATTCACAATATTAAATTTTCGTTGTCTCTTGAAATTTATTAAACAAATGTCTTCAATTGTAACCATGACATAAAATATTGTGCTGTGGTTTTTGTTTGTTTATAAATTTTCTATACCTACGAGTACTACGAGTATAATAAATAATTTATGTATTTACAAACAACGATTTTTTTATTAATAAAATTCAATGAATTTCACTTGGCACGTTTATTTTATATTTGACATTTTGTTGTTTGTTTTATTATTATTGTGTTATTATAGTTTTAATACCCATAATGTCGAAGAAATACAATAGAGAATAATATAGTGTATGAGGTCAAAGAGAGAGAGAGAGAGAGAGAGAGAGAGAGAGGGAGTGAGAGATAAAGAGCGGAAGACTTTTCAATTTGATTTTGAAAATTGGGGCGACAAAAATTAGATCATTATTAATAGTATTCACTAAAGAAATTGAAAACTCTTAAAATAAAAATAAAAAAAAATCTTTAATACTGAATATTGGTATTGAATTTTATAAGCTATGCTTTTTCTGACACAGATATTACGTAGTTTCCAGTACCCATCCCCCAAGTGACTTGTTAGTTCTGTACCATTCACATATAAATATAAATCTTTTTAAGTTATTGTTGTATTTTTAATAATTTATTTATGTCAAATAAACAATTTATTAATAAAACAAGTAAGAGTGCTAAATACGGCTGTGCCAAGTCTTTCATACCCTCCATCTGTGTCTTACACTCAATATTACAACCAATGTTGGTTACGGCTACCACTTTAAAACTATTGTAGATAATGAATTTTTAAATTCGAATACCAATTTAATTTAAAGTAAATTGTTTTCTTGTTGACCAGTTTCTATTATAATTTCTTGCTATAAAAAACAATGATCGGTTTTTTTTATAGAAAGAATTAATTACTATATGAAAAATTTCATTATTTTTCTTTTACTAGAGTAGAAAACCTATTAGCTCCCGAAGTACTTCATAGACACCATTTATAATATCCAAAGTTTGATTGATAATTCACAAAAATTTCAAATGACTCTTCCCTAAAAACGTTCAGATAATAATAAAAAAACAAATTTTAAAATATTTATATTTGAATTAGATAGTAATATGTTAATTTAAGGGTGCTTTAAAAAAAAGGTTATTTTTTAAAAAGATACTTTTAGAAAAAAATTACTTCTTTAAAAAATGGTACTTTTTGGGAAAGGGGTACTTCTTATAAAAAGGGCACAAAGTTATTATTTTTTAAAAAAGGGTAATTTTTAAAAAGATACTATTTAAAAAAGGGTAATTTAAAAAACGGGTACTTTTTTCAAAAGAGGGTACTTTAAAAAAAAATAATTTTTTCTTAAAAGATTTACTTTTAGAACAAAGGTACTTTTTTAATAAAGGAGTTTTTTAAAGGGTACTTTTTTTACAAAAAATTTACCTTTTAAAGGGTAATTTTCAAATAAAGGATGCTACTTTTAAAAAAAAAGGATACTTTAAAAAAAAAGAAACTTTTAAAAAGGGTATTTTTTAATAAAGGGTATTTTTTTACAAAATGTACTTTTTTAAAATGGGGTACTTTTTAGAAAAAGGATACTTTTTAAAAAAGGATACTTTTTAAAAAAACGGTACTATCTATAATATTAATAGGCAAGGTGATTTCTTGTTACCATTGTAAGTTTTACAGTTTTACGCCGAATTTATCATTTGAAAGGTATTTCTTTTTAGCTGTTACCCAGATTTACAGATTTTCATCGTCTGGAATATGTTTTTGGAGTTATGATCGTTTAAAGTTGCTACTAACACATACATAAAGTTATACAATGCTATGTGTGTGTTTATTAAATTTGCTAATGTGTTTGTGTTAATGTGTTGATTTTGTTTTCTTCATTTAAAATGATTTGAATTGTGAAGCATACCTTTAGGGTCTTTATTAAATGAAAGAATAAAATTTCCTAGAATTTGCTCTCGAATTTCGAGTGCTGGAATCTGCTAGTTTCAATAAAAGGGTAATTTTTTCAAAACAAAAGGGTAATTAAAACTTAATATACTTTTTTAAAAACGGTACTATTTAAAAAAGGGAAATTAAAAAAACGGGTACTTTTTTAAAAAGGGTACTTTTAAAAAAAGTGTATTTTTCTTAAAGATCAACTTTTAAAGAAAATTTAGTTTGTAATAAAGGTGTTTTTAAGGGTACTTTTTTTACAAAAAAAGTACCTTTTAAAGAAAGGGTAATTTTCAAATAAAGGATGATTTTTTAAAAATGTACTTTTCTATTTTTTTAAGTATGCATTTTTTTTTAAAGTGCTTTATTGAAAAAAGGATACCTACTTTAAAAAAAGGAATTTAAAAAAAACTGTATTTTTTAAATTTTTAAAAAAGTGTACTTTTTAAAAAAGGGTATTTTCTTTAAAGTGTACTTTCTTAAGAAGGGTGCGTTTTTTAAATTTATTTTTTTAAAATCTAATTTTAGAAAAAATTTATTTTTTTTTAAAAGGGTACTTTAAAAAAAATAATTTCTTTTATATATTTACTTTTGGGGAAAAGGTACTTTTTAAAGAAAGATACTTTTATCGTTATAACGATAAAAAAAAAATATGTGACAATACCTCCTTAGGCTAATGTGATACGTGCAGTTTAACCATACACACATCCTCATAAAGCAAATGCCACAACTACTATGGCTAGAACATAAGAAGGATTATAACATATACATACATATCTTAAGAAAAACAACAAACACGTTAAACATTATTATTTTTTAAAGAGTTTCTTCACATTTTAATGCATATCTCGTGACCCTTTGGAGCGACTTTGAAGATTTTAAATAGCAAAACTTTTCGGATGTTAATAAACGAATTTATTCGAAAACGAAGAGACTATATTATTTATTTAGGGTGTTATGGTGATTCCCACAGAGAGGCGTACAGACGTCATCGCGAAAACAACTTCCCTTGTTATCAGGGTCAAAAAATATATGAATTTATTTCAGTGCTTTAGAAACGGAATGAAAAACCTCTGCACAGTGGTGTGGAGGGTATAAAAATTTTTTTGAAAAATGAAAAAAGTATTTAAAAATCCAATAGGTTTTCCATCTCTGATATAGAATTAGGCGTTGTTGGAAATCAAATATTTGTAAGTACTTATCACTTCATAGCTTTTTATATTCATATTGTTATTAATATTAAAGGTTTTTCCGGCAATAAATTTACAATACCATAGTACGAGAGCGCATTAATAAGTCCGTGACTTTTTGAACTTTCCTCTTCAATAAATTAAAAATCAACACTGCTCCCGTCAATTAACATGTGCTAATTAATTTTGAGCAAGCCCCGTCATTAAGTTTTTGTTTGACAGCTATTTTGATATCCTCGACATCACTGTGTAGAGGGTATATATTTGTTTGTCATACCGTTTGTAACGCATTGAAAAATGAATTTGCTGCAACACCATAAAGTATATATGGGGCGTTTCATGTCAAGTGATCCAACTTTTGAAGCCGATGTCTTCCGATCGAGATGAAATTTACACCAAGGTTAGTCCTATTGGATAATAGCTTAGATACAATTTTTCAAAAAGATCGGTCCAGAACTCTCTGAGTTAGAGGGGGTCAAAATTTTACATTTTGACCAAACAGGTATTTTTTCTCATTCATGTAACTTTTTACATATTCTTAGCAAAATTTGTCCCAAATAGTTTAGATAGCTATTTCTTCAGTCTTTGGGAAAAAAATTTCAAAAATAAAAAAAAAATTTTTTGAATTTTTGAATTTTTTTTTTTTTTGCAAAATCAAAAATTTTTTCGACTTTTTTTCAAAAAAGAATTTTTTTCTTCTTTTTTTGCTCAAAAGAAAGCTTAGGTTTTTTCCTTTAAGAGCTTTTTGGTCGCTTAGTGGGATGCGAGTGGGATATCTATAAAAAGACAACGGTTTTTCAATTTTTAGCATATGCACTAATTTGAATTTTTTCCTATTAGTGTGTAAGTGTTTCTAAAACCTAAAAAATAAAGCATATACTGAGAAACTAGACAAATTAACCTTTCTGACGGTGGCAAATAAATGCGACGAATAAGCTGGATGAAAGACTGGATTTTTAAAAAGTGACAAAACTTAAATACTTCATCAGCTGCAATAAATTAAGTATAAATTATTTTAATTAAATTAATTTAATTATTATTACAAATAAATAAAAAAAATAATTTTTCAACATTTCTGTAGAAAAAAAGTAATTTTTTTTCCTGAGGTTAACACATTGTGGGTATTACAGTATTGAGGGTATGAAATTTTAGTTAGGTATGTTACCTACCGTCGAAAAGGTTAATTTGTCTAGTTTCTCAGTATATGCTTTATTTTTAAGGTTTTAGAAACACCTACACACTAATAGGAAAAAATTCAAATTAGTGCATATGCTAAAAATTGAAGAACCGTTGTCTTGAGTTACAAAACATTTTTTTTTGATAGATATCCCACTCGCATCCCACTAAGCGACCACAAAGCTCTTAAAGGAAAAAACCTAAGCTATCTTTTGAACAAAAAAAAAAAATTTCTTTTTTTGAAAAAAAGTCAAAAAATTTTTAGATTTTGCAAAAAAGCCAAAAACTTTTTTTTATTTATTTCAAATTTTTTTCCCAAAAGACTGAAGAAATAGCTATCTAAACTATTTGGGACAAATTTTGCTAAGAAGAATATGTAAAAAGTTACATCAATGAGAAAAAACACATGTTTGGTCAAAATGTCAAATTTTGACCCCCTCTAACTCAGAGAGTTCTGGGCCGATCTTGTTGAAAAATTGTATCTAAACTACTATCCCATAGAACTAACCTTGGTGAAAATTTCATCCCAATAGGAAGACATCGGTTTCAAAAGTTGGATCACTTGACATGAAACGCCCCATATATATCCTTTTAAAAGTTCCAGTCAATAATAGCGCCGACCGTCTGTCCTTCTGTCCGTCTGTCTGTGGAAATAACGCTCATTCACAAAGTAAACCATTATCCTGGGTAAACTCAAAATAATATTGTTTGTGATTATCTCAAGCATTTCGACCATCATTGCGTCAATATATTGCCTAAAATATGGAGACCCTTTAAAAATTCAGTGTGTTTGTTGTAATAATTTCGTATTAAGTTTATCAAACTTTTTCAGACTTTTTCAAATGTTTTTAGATTTGATATTAATTAATGTAAACGTAAAACCCAGGTGAAGGGGTATTAAAAATTCAACACGGCCGAATTTAACACTCTTACTTGTTTTATTTTACTTCATTTTATTATATTTAGCCTACTGATTTGCATCTTACAGACTAAATGCACATAAAAATATTATTTGTACAATAATTAACAGTTTTTTAATAATTAAAAATTTAAATATGAATTGATTAAATACTTTAAATAAATTAAATTGAAAATTATTTTTTTTTCTGAATTCAAATATTGAAAGACTGAAAAACTATTACAAAGCTTTAAACGTATTCGTAAATTGGTTCATTAAACCCATAATTAGTACGATGAAAATCTTCTTAAAATAAACGCTCCACAGTGGCCCATTTTGCTAAAAACCGTGGCAAAAATCAAAATTTCAGCTAAGAAATTTTGTGAGTTGAATTATCGCATATCACAAAGAACATCTCAATGATAAATTATCAAAAACACGTTCTTAAATCGAATGAAAGTTATGGGTGTTAGATCAGCTCAAAATTGGTAATTGCTTAGGCTGTAGGAAGTCAACTTTCGACAAAAACTTTACTTCAAAAAAAATTTTTTTTCAACTATTTGCTAAAATCCCCAGCCCCAATAAACTGGTGATTATTAAAAAAATACAGTCTTGTTAATTTGCAAAACAAAAAATATTGTTGCTGTTCATTTTTTCGTAATGATCTTTACAATAATTATATGATAATTATGCTATCAAATTTTCACCCCAAATAAAAACAAGTGGTTGCACAAAATAAAAAAGGAACCATAAAAAATTTATTCATAAAAATAAAAATAGAAATAAAAATGAAGTTGTCTTCATTTATATTTGCATTTATAAAAAAGAAACCTTAAAGTCTTTTTTTTATATTTTAAACATATGAAATTTATAAAAAAAAAAACACAAGTCATATTTATAATTATGACCGACATACATTTTGCAAAAACTACATATTTTCAAGATTTTCGAAACAAAAATAAAACAAAAATAAAATGTTAATTGTTTACAGAAAATTACCGTGATATCAATAATAAAAATTTATTTTATATACATACATATTTTCTTAATAATTATTATTATTTTTTATAATTTTTTTTCTTTGACATATTTGGCCTTAAGTTATATTTTTTTATTACTTAACGCACTTTAATAACAGATTGAATTTATTTTTACAAAACCAGAAAAAAAAAATTGTTATCAAAAAAAATCTCTTATGGTGTAAAAGTTTCCAATTGCAAAATTAAGTTGGGTTTGTATTTAGTTTTGCAAAGATATTTTTTTTTTTAATAACTTGAGGTTTTTTTCCACATTATTTGGCCAAGCCATAGCTGTTGACCAAGTTAATATATCTTAGCTTAAAATATTTAGTATGGGAAAGTAACTTTGAACTATGATTTCCTTTGAATTTTAGTTAAAACTGCATTCCAAAACAAAAAAAAAATATCTGTTGCAAAATTGTTGTATTGTGTGTTGCCTGCCTGTCCGCTTTAAGAGTCTAGTTTGTTTCAAGTGTTGCAATTTTCAATTTAACAACTTTTTTTAAGGTGTGTATTATTTGTGTATTTTGTTAAACATTATATTATCTGGCTGGCTATTTTTCAAAGTAAATATTTACACCGTTAGTTTTGTACCGGTAAATTATAGTAATTACGAGATAAATAAACTATTTATCAATGACATTGTTTAGTGGCATTAATTAAATTTTTGTTTCTTAATATCAATAAAATTTTAATTAACAATAACGTTAAATGGTTACGTGTGTATATATAAGTGTAAATATGTATATTAATATTTAATTATTTATTTGATAAAAAAAAAAAAACAATAACAATATTTGTCAATGTTTCTGTGTTGTTTTTATTAACTTACTACATAGCTGACCCGGCAAACGTTGTTTTGCCGCATAATTTAAGTGAATATTTTTGTTGTTAATTATGATGATATCTATTTACCATATATGGAAGGTGCCACGCCCACTGGTATAATCCCGCCCATTTTTCACATAACTTTTCACACTCATCATTAGTGAATTCACACCTAGTTTCAAGACGGTCGGGTGTATAGTGCTCCAGATAATTTTTTTTAACTGTGAGGTGCCACGCACACTAACCCAATCCAGCCCATTTTCGCTACGGTTACTTACATTAACAACCAATTGACGTGCAGAAAGTTTCAAGACTCTGGCCACTTGTTTTATCCCGCCCATTTTTAGCCCGACTTCTCACATTGCTACCTTATGTACTTCTACAAAGTTTCAGGACTCTTGCTATCATAGAGCTCCAGATATATGATGTTAAAAAAATTTTATATATGGGAGATGACACGCCCACTTCATATATTTAAAAAAATACAGAATATTTTACTTTCCCGATACAAACTTACACACTGTGAAAACTGGTTAGGGTATAATGACTATGTGCTAATGTTTGAAACTACCAAAAATATATGATCTAGACCCATCTTTTATTATACCGTGCAAAATCACTTGCTGAGTCTATTTAGCGATGTCCGTCTGTCCGTCCGTCCATCTGTGTGTCCATATAAACTTTGTAAACAAACTACAGGACGCAATTACGAATATTTTTTGATGAAATTTAGTATATTTATAGAATATTTAGCATATTTGGGACGAACGTTATTAAAATTGGTGAAAATCGGTGAATGTTCAGACCTAGTCCCCATACAAATGACCCCTATGAGATCGACTTAAATTGCCATAAAATCCAAATTATCATATAGATCTCGTTGAAATTGGGTTCGTGTGTATTTATTATATCCATTAATCAGTGGTTTAAAAATAAACACAATAGGACAATTTTTAGTCGTAGCCCACTTAAAAAGCTACTTCCCGATATTCACTTAATCGAAAACAAAAATATTGCATAGATTTTTCTCAAATTTTGTTTGTATATGTTTTTGCAAAAAATAAGTGACTTTACCAAATATGGTCTGGATCGGTAATTTTTTAGACCTGGTCCCCAAATAATTATAACATCCGATATGAACTTTTTCATATTCAAAGGAAAAAAAAATTAATAACAATGCCACTCAAATTTGGTTTATGCTTATTTGCTATATCCAATTAGTTATAGTAAGAGAAAGAATCTCTAAACGCATGGTATAGGGTATCGTATAGTCGGTCTAGACCGACTATAGTTTTCTTACTTGTTTTATTATTACGAAACCCTTGAAAAAATCAACATAAAATTGGCGAAACGTCGGGTAAATGTAATAAATTGTGATATTTACATCGAAAATACTAGGCCATATTACCTTAAATAAAATAAATAAACTGGAAAATCATATACTTGTCCATAAACATCATAAGAAGATAAATCAACACAAATAAATAAATAAAATAAAGTTAATAAATCAAAATATAATATAATATCAAATAAAATAATACAAAATCAAGTCAAATAATATAAAATCAAATAAAAAAAAACAAAATAATTAATATAAAATAAAATACAATAAAATAAAACAAAATAAAATGTTTTAAATAAGCAAATAAATAAACAAATAAAATAAAATATAACTAAATAAATAAGTAAATAGAAAAACTAAATAAAGTAAAATAAATAAAAAAAAAATAAAATAACAATTATAAAATAAAATGAAATTCACAAGAATAAAATAAAATAAAGTAAAAACAAAATATAAACAAAAAAAAAAAAATAAAATAAATAAAATAGAGTTAATAAACAAAAACATAAATTCATATGTGACCTTCTCTGAGAAAAGGAACCTACTGTGTCAAAAAACGGGTTGTGTCAAAAACGGTGGATTCTGGTACCTAAAAGGGTGTAGAAACTTTAAATGCGTTTTTTTCTTAATTAATTAACTTAATTTTCACACACTAGGTCCCTTTTCTCGGAGAAGGTCACATACATCTTTTTAACAAGAACAAATTTCCTCAAATTTTTTAAGTTAAGTTTTTAAAAGCTTTATACAGTTTTGGTACATTTGATATTATGAAATAAAATAATATAAAATAATTTAAAATAAATAATACAAAAAACTAAAATAAAATAAAACGAAATAAAATGAAATCGAATAAAATAATAAAAATAAATAAATAAAATAATAATAATAAAATTAAATTAAATGGAGTAATATAAAACAAAATAAAATAGGATTATTTAACTAAAAATAATATAAAAAAATGATAATAAATAAAATAAGGTTAATAAATCAAAATAAGGTTAATGCTTATAAATGAATAAATAAATAAGTATATAAAAAACTAAATAAAGTAATATAAATAAATAGATAAAATAATAATAATAAATAATAATAAAAGAAAAAAATAAAATTTAAAACGAAGTTTAATTTTACTAAAAAGAAAATATAAACAAAAAATTTAAATAAAATAAAATAAATTTAATAAATAAAAATATAATTTAATATCAAATTAAATAATATAAAACAATGTAAAATAAATAAATTAAAAAAATATATAAAATAAAATAAAACGAAATAAAAAGAAATAAAATCAGATAATATAAATAAATAAAAAATAATAATAATAAAATAAAATTAATTTAAATGTAGTAATATAAAACAAAATAAAGTAGTATTATTTAACTAAAAATAATATAAAAAAAATTATAATAAATAAAATAAGGTTAATAAATCAAAATAAGGTTAATGCTTATAAATGAAAAAATAAATACGTAAATAAAAAACTAAATAAAGTAATATAAATAAATAGATAAAATAGTAATAACAAATAATAATAAAAGAAAAAGTAAAACTTTAAACGAAGTTTAATTTTACTAAAAAGAAAATATAAACAAAAAATTTAAATAATATAAAATAAATTTAATAAATAAAAATATAATTTAATATCAAATTAAATAATATAAAACAATGTAAAATAAATAAATTAAAAAAATATATAAAATAAAACGAAATAAAAAGAAATAAAATCAGATAATATAAATAAATAAAAAATAATAATAATAAAATAAAATTAATTTAAATGTAGTAATATAAAACAAAATAAAATAGTATTATTTAACTAAAAATAATATTAAAAAAATTATAATAAATAAAATGAGGTTAATAAATCAAAATAAGGTTAATGCTTATAAATGAATAAATAAATAAGTAAATAAAAAACTAAATAAAGTAATATAAATAAATAGATAAAATAATAATAATAAAAGAAAAAAATAAAACTAAAAACGAAGTTTAATTTTACTAAAAAGAAAATATAAACAAAAAATTAAAATAAATAAAATAAAGTTAATAAATAAAAATATAATTTAATATCAAATTAAATAATATAAAACAATGAAAATAAATAAATTAAAAAAATATATAAAATAAAATAAAATAAAACGAAATAAAAAGAAATAAAATCAGATAATATAAATAAATAAAAAATAATAATAATAAAATAAAATTTATTTAAATGTAGTAATATAAAACAAAATAAAGTAGTATTATTTAACTAAAAATAATATAAAAAAAAATTATAATAAATAAAATAAGGTTAATAAATCAAAATAAGTTTAATGCTTATAAATGAATAATTAAATACGTAAATAAAAAACTAAATAAAGTAATATAAATAAATAGATAAAATAGTAATAATAAATAATAATAAAAGAAAAAATAAAACTTAAAACGAAGTTTAATTTTACTAAAAAGAAAATATAAACAAAAAATTTAAATAAAATAAAATAATTTTAACAAATAAAAATATAATTTAATAAATAAAAATATTATCTAAAGATAATAGAGAATAAATGGAACATTTTGGAAAAACACACTAAAATACCTAAACAATTATTTATGGAAATTGTCAACTTTTGTATAAAGGACACGAGATATTTTAAATACGATGGTAAAATATTTGAACAACTTAAAGGTATGCCTATGGGATCACCAGTTTCACCGGTCATTGCAGACATAGTTATGGAAGAACTTCTAGATTTTGCAATGGACAAAATGAAAACTAAACCTAGAATAATGACAAAATATGTTGACGATATCTTCGCTATTGTTAAAACTGATGCGGTGAATGACACTCTCACGATTTTAAACACATACAACAGGCATATTCAATTCACCAAAGAAAAAGAAAATAATAATTCACTCCCTTACTTAGATTCGGTGGTCAAAACTTATTAAAACTAGATTGGTGCCAAAAACTTACTTCATCGGGTAGATTAATTAACTTTTATGCAAAACCCCCAAGGCGAATTATAACAAATACAGCGACCAATTTTATCCGTAGAGTCTTAGATATTAGTGATGATATTTTTCACAAACAAAACACACACAAAATTATTAACACATTGATGAAAAATGAGTTTTCACGCAAAACCATTACCGATTTGATTAAACATGTTAGATCTACGAAAACTACACAAATTGTAAAGGAAAAGCCACAGAAAATATACAAACCACTAACTTACATACCTGGCCTCTCAGAAAGAATCCGAAACACCGACATATATGACAAGAACAAATATGAACTGGCAATGAAAACACACAACTCTGTCAATAAATTGTTCAGCGAAACAAAAGGTGATAAATCAAATGTAATTTACAAAATAGATTGTAATGGAGACGGGGCCAACGTATGTAATAAATCATATGTTGGTACCACAAAGACAAATTTAAAAAACAGAATATCATCACATAAATCTGACCACAAAGCTGTTGATAAACCATTAGAACAAAAAACGGCACTCGCGGCCCACTGTACAATCACAGGACATAAACCAGATTTTGATAACGTCAGAATTTTACAAGAAGAAAATAATTCCAAGAAGAGATTTACATTGGAACTTCTCCACATTATCGATGTCCCTTTTAAAAAACGTCTCAATTATAAGTCGGATATTGAGAACTGTTGTGCTCGTCTATACCGACATACGATTAACAAACACAAACGACCAGAAACAATTAGTTGACAAATACTCTCCGAAAAGTAAAGTAGTCCTCAACTCAACGTTTTAGTTTTTTAAAACGTAAAGTATGTAACATTGTTATTAATTTTTACTTGTTATTGTGTAATTTTAAAAATTGTTAATTTCTTGTTTAGATCCTTGATAATGGTTGACGATGTCAACCGAAATATTGGAAAAAAGAAGAATAAATAAATAAACTAAAAATATAAACAAATTGTTTTTAATTTGAATTTATTAGAAGACCTTAAGCCAAACCATAAATTCACCATAAAAATATAATTTAATATCAAATTAAATAATATAAAACAATGTAAAATAAATAAATTAAAAAATATATGAAATAAAATTAAATAAAATAAAACGAAATAAAATGAAATAAAAGCAGATAATATAAATAGATAAAAAAGATAATAATAATTAAATAAAATTAAATTAAATAGAGTGAAATAAAACAAAATAAAGTTATTTTATAATGTTATTTAACTAAAAATAAAATAAAAACAAAAAAATTTTAATAAATAAAATTAGGCTAATAAATCAAAATATAATATGTCAAATAAATAATGCAAATAAATCAATAATTCAAAATAATATTAATAAATAAATAAAATGAAGTTATTAAATCAAATAAAATATATAAAATCATGTCATAACGTTACTTTAATGTATGTATAATAATTACAAAAATAATATAAAATAAAATAAAGAATATAAAATAAAATAATATAAATAAATAAATAATATAATAATAATAAAATAAAATGAAATTAAATAGAATAAAATAAATCGAAAATAAAGTAATTTTATTTTACTATAAATATAACAAATAATAAATAAATATAAATAAATAAATATAATAAAAATATAACAAAAATTAAAATAAACAAAGTAAAGTTTATCAATCAAAATGTAATGTAATATCAAATAAAATGGTATAATAAAATCAAATCAAATTATGTAAATTTACTAACAAAAATTAAATAAAATAAAATCGAATAAAATAACGTAAAATAAAATAAAAAAATCAAATCAAATAAAATAATGCGAAATAAATATATAAATAAAATAAAACAATATAAAAAATACGTAAAAAGTTAATATATCATAATTTAATATAATATTAAATAAAATAATATAAAATCAAATAAAATTATGTAAATTTAATAACTAAAACAAACGAAAATAAAATCAAATAAAAAAACATAAAATAAAATAAAAAAATCAAATAAAATAAAATAATATAAAATTAAATAAAATAAAGCAAAATAAATAAATAATTAAAATAAAAAAATATAAAAAAGTTGATATATCATACTTTAATATAATATTAAATAAAATAATATAAAATAAAATAAGATAAAAAAATAATATAAATAAATAATATAATAATAATAAAATGAAATTAAATATAATAAAATAATATAAAATAAGTAATTCTATAAATAAAAGAAAGTTATTAAATCAAAATATAATATAATGTCAAATAAAATGATGTAAAATAAATAAATAAAATAAAATAAAATCTAATAAATAACATAAAATAAAATGAATTTAAATAAAATAAAATAAATTAAAATAAAATAAAATGAGTAAATAGCCTGTTTAGACTGACTATGCGATATCCTATACCGAGCATTTCGGGAATGGGTCTTGTGTCCAACTAATTGGGTATAAAAAATAACCATAAACACAATCTGCGTGGAATTTTTATTGGTTTTGTTGCCTGCAGATTTGAAAAAGTTCATATCGGATGCAATATTTATGTGTCGAAAAATGGACCGATCCTGACCATATTAAGTGAAGTTACTTTTTTTTGTTGCAAAAACATACACACACCAAATTTGAAAAAAATCTGTGCAATATTTTTGTTTTTATAGGTCTAAGTGAAGATCGGGAAGCAGCTCTATATGGGGGCTATGACTATGAAATGTCCTATAGGGATTATTTTTGGACTACTGATTAATGGATATAACAAACACACACAGACCCAATTTGAAGGAGAAGGAGATCTATATGATAATTTGGATCTTATGGCAATTTAAGTTGATCTCATAGGTCTGAACATGCACCATTTATATCAGTTGCAATAGCGATAGTCCTATGGCCTATACCAATTTTTTTTTAATATATATTTATATTTGCGACCTGTAGTTTGATTACAAAGTTTACATGGAAACACAGAGAGACGGACAGACAGAGGGACGAACATCACTAAATCGATTCTCAAGTGATCATAAATTAATCAGTATAATAAAAGGTGGGTCTAGGTCAAATATTTCTTGTAGTTTCAAACATCAGCATAAACTAAAGGTCTAGTTAGCCACACGTAACCGTAATCAAACGTGTCAGCTGTTTTTTTCTGTTACATGAAAAGCATTTAGAGCAGTTACCGAACTCAACTGTCACGTAACCTGAACGTCCCAATCTGTTGAAATTAGATTTTTGCTATGTGTGTACGTGACATTTGTGAACAGCTGATAAAGTTGGGTTAAGTTTACACAGCAACATGCTGGTTCGTTTTTTACGTTCTATAACTGCACTAAATGCCAACGTTACATTTACGGTACGGATACATTTTAACAACACGCGGCTAACTAGGCCTTTATCCGTCTTGTTGGAACCACATGTCAAAAAGATTAATGTTAGCTAATTGAGGTACGAAAAACTTGTAGTCATTTGACAGTAACATTCTGCCCATCAACGTTTTTAATAATTCCACCGTCCCATAAAGCGCACCCAACAGTTATTTTCTGCGGATGTAATAGTGTTTGGATAATTGCTTGTGGATTATCTTCGCTCTAAATGCGAAATGAACTTCACCGCTGAACAAAATTTTTGTATGGAAAATCAAAATCAATTTCCATTTTGCGCTTCAGCTCGTTGGCCGAATGGGCTGCGCATACGAATGTTGTTTGGCTTTATTTTTTTGCACAAGTCGAATCTTAAATGCTCGTAATCCAAGATCCTTTCGTAAAGTCTTCCACAAAGTGGATGAACACATCCCCACTTGCTTAGAACGATGCTGAATTGATTAATGTGGATCTTCGTCAAAGCTTTGCTGTACAGCGGCTACAGCTTGTTCGGTGCGCGCTGTTTGTCGTCTTACGGGATGTACAATATCAATAAGAGTTCTTCGAATTGGCCGCTTTGACGGCGATTTTGACTACCATAAAATGGATGAAGTTCACGATAAGTTTGACAAACAGAACCATTTTTTTGATAGAAAATTTCAGCAATTAGTAAGCGTTGCTCTCGTGTAAGACAATTCATAATGAAATGGCAAACTAAACTAGAAAAAAACAAATATCAGCTGTTTAATCGGTTGTCAAATATAGCAGTGTTACCAACTCAAAAAAAGCACGCTTTATAAGATGGCTTTTCAAATTTATTTTTGTTTTAAGTTTTTAAAAGATAAATTTTTAATTTAAATACCTAAAAATAGCAATTCCATTTATAAAATTTTTTTTTCATTCATAATTTTCTAATAATAATTTTTGTGTTAAACAAATTCTCTGCTTCATTAATAATGTCAACAAATATTCTATAAATATTTTATTTCTTGACAAAATAAATTAATAATGTCAACAAATATTCTATAAATATTTTATTTCTTGACGAAAACAATAAACAATGAATGCATTTTTTCACTTTACTTTAAATGGACGTAAAGTGAAACTTGCAACTTTTTGCTAGTATTTTTTTGTTCGAAGTATTTATAATCCATAACGAATTACAATTTGTATTATTTTTCATGCGCATATTTTAACTACCGATATGGGAATGTAGTTAAAAGTAAAAAATTAAAAATGAAAAAAAAAATAGTTGTGGAGGTGTGCCAAGAATTTCAATTTGAGAAGAAAAATAAAACATAAGTTGGCACATTTCAAATTATAAATACAAAAAAATAAAAAACAAAAATAAATAAATAATAAAAGTACACATGTCATTAAACTCTAAAAGGTAAATAATGAATAAAAAAATGTATTTAAAGATTAAGAAAATCTAATAACACTACGATTACACAGCACAAGTAGTTAAAAGTTTTAAGTTAAACAATTTAGCACGTTTGTTTCATGTCCAACGTGTTAGTTTGATTATTATTCAGTTTACATGGAATTTAATTGAAAAGAATGTATTGTTTTATTTGATTAAAACTAAGCCTACATATTTAGAGTTAATTGAATGAACAACAAACAAAAAAACCGTGATTGTCTGTCTACCAACAATTTAGAACACAACAAACAAAATTAAATTGAAAAACATTTATTTTAATAGAGCATTAACCTGTCTTATAAGCCATAACAAGCAAATGGCAACTCTAGGCCAAATGTATTGCACTAAAGCGCCATAAAATTGATTTTAAAATTTACACAAAAAATCCTAAAACAAGTTTAATATATTCTATTGATTTTTTTTTTCGTGTATTTATTTTGCGTTTCTGTATTGGCCTAAAATTCAATTAACTTCTATTGCACTTTTGGAAATTCAATCAAGGTTGCTGTTGTTGCTGCTGTTATACTTAGATGCAGTTTTGTTTTTCTTTTCTAGAATGTTTACCATAGTTTTTCGTAAAGTTATTGAAAATATTTATAGTCTATTAATTCAAGTCAATTGAAAGGTGTATTGGTTCTTTTTTTTTTTGTTTTTGTTTAAATTTTAGAAGGGGCCATATGTACAAGTGTTTTCATAATCTTTAGACGGCCATTATTACGTGAGAATATTGTTAATTGCTTAAAAGTAATTTAATTAAATAATATTTGAATAAAATTATGGAAAATATATACTTATATATTCAATTATTTTATTGTTTTGTAAATATAAATAAAAAGAAGAAGAATTTTGTTAAAAATTCTTAACGTTTTGTTTCTGTTTATTACTTTTTTATGTTAAAATTTTAATTGTTGAATTGTTGCTTTAAATAGAAAAAAAATAGAAAAAACATTAATTTACTGAAAAGCGAACAATATTTTCATTTATTAAATACAAGATTCTGTTAATTAGGGAAAATATTAAAGTTTCCTGCCTAATTCTTTTTGTGACAGTTTTTGTGGTGGTACCAAAAAAACTGATTAATAGAACGGATATAAGCACAACCAGAAGGAACTTTTTTTTTCATTGCGCTATAAAAATACCCGAAACCACAACGGCAAATATTGTCATTTTCGTTTATTTATTTATTTGTTTATATTTTTGTTTTGTACAGTTTTCTGCTTTTAATTGTTTTAAAAATAAATTTCTCTACCTTTTTTGTATTTACAGTAAGTGTATTTGAATGAAAAACATTAAATCTTATATAATTTTTTTTTTATTGTCGAAAAATGTTTTTTTCTTCAATAATTTCCATAAACATCAAAAACATATGTTTTTTGTTTACAAAAGAATTTTGTAAACAAATATAAAAATAAAGCAACATTTGTCGACTCCGTAATGTAAATAAAATTTAATTTTATTTCAGTTCGCTGTCGCTCTGCGATTTTTATACACTCCACACTCCAGTTAAGACAGGCACTAGTGACTTATACATGTTATTTTTTTTTTTTTTTTTGTGAACTACAAAGTCCGGGTTGTAAAGGGTCCGCCATCTAACGTTTTTTTTTTTTCAACTAGTGCTTATTTCGTGAATGGTAACACTTAACTCATGTCTGATTTGACAGATAATTAGTTTTATCCTTACGCTGAACGAATATGGTTGTGTATACGCTTGAGCAACGCTGGGAAATATTGCGACATTACTTTGAAAATCATGGTAATGTTGCAGAATGTGTGCGAAAATTGCGTACGGATTTTGGAAGAAGAGAAGCACCGTCAGCTCCGTATGTTCGTTATCTTGTGAAAAAAGTGAAAGAAACTGGCATCCTCATCGATAAACCAAAGCGTGAAAAGCCAAAAACAGTGCTTACACCCGAGAATATTGCTGCTGTGGCAGAAAGTGTGCGTGAAGCGCCATCAACATCAATTCACCGTCGTTCTCAGGAATTGAACATTTCGGAGGCATCATTGAGACGAATTTTGCATAAAGACCTTGGTATGACGCCATACAAAGTCAAATGCGTTTTCGCTTCGCTAAGTGGGCCTGCGATCGACTTACAGAAGATGCCGATTTTGCCAAAAAAATTATCTTTTCAGATGAAGCTCATTTTGATCTTGGCGGGTATGTAAACAAGCAAAATTGTCGCATTTGGGGCACAGAAAACCCGCACGCATACATTGAAAAGCCGATACACCCAAAATGAGTCACTGTTTGGTGCGGATTTTGGTCCAGAGGCATAATTGGGCCATTTTTCTTCGAAAATGAGCAAGGAGTGGCCGTTACAGTCAATGGCGATCGTTATCGGGCCATGTTGAACGAATTTTTGTTCACAAAAATTGAAGAGGAGGATATTGGCAACATTTGGTTTCAACAGGACGGCGCTACGTGCCACACAGCCGAAGCTACACTCCATGTTTTGCGCCCTGTTTTTGAAGATCGCATTATCAGCCGCAGAGCTGATATCGTTTGGCCAACTCGGAGCTACGATTTGACACCGTTGGACTATTATTTGTGGTGTGCCCTCAAAGATAAGTGTTACGCCAACAAGCCAGAGACAATTGACGCTTTAAAGGACAATATTCGTGAAGCCATTGGTGAAATACATCTGCACACAATCGATAATGTGCTTAAAAATTGGACCGATCGTGTAGGCTACTGCATGGCCAGCCGAGGCAGCCATTTGAATGAAATTATTTTCCATTATTAACCGGAAGGATTGCACTTTCAAGTAAAAAATAAATTTGAGATAATATTCAGTAGTTTTTTTTTATAGCATTTTCAAAAAAAAAGTTATTTATACTGAGCCGGCTAATGCCATTGCTAGCACCGCACATACTTTATTTAACTTTATAAACGTGGAGTCAATGACGATATCTGAAATATCCCCAATGACTGAACAACATTCGCAACCATCTCAAGATGTAATGGAGGTATTACGACCTCAACAATAAAATACCGTTGACTTCAACACAGACACAGAAGATCTATTAGATTACCTATTTGATTCGAATTTGAGTAGTAATTAACTTGCTTAAACCATTGTTATTATTAGCTCATATAAACATCAATCTATAAAATTTATTATAAAAAGCAGTAAATTACTTATTCCGGGCCTCTTTCTACCTTGAAGTGTAGAGGTTTTTACAAAGACTTCTCCACTTCGATCTGTCTTGTGCCGCTGTTTTGGCTATTCTAGGCTCGATTCTTTGTTCTGTCAGAATATTATTGACAGTGTCCTGCCAAGTTATTCTTCTTCTTCTGCTTCTCGTACCACTCGGTCTTGCTTCTGATACTCATTTAGGTAGGCGGTTCTCTGGCATTCTAGCAACATGTCCAAACCATCTTAGCTTATTGTGTTCGATTTTGGTCTTCAACGGTTCTGTAATTAGGCTGTCTCGTATTGTGGCGTTTCATATTCTGTCTCGTCTTGTTTTACCGGCCACACGTCGTAAGTATTTCATTTATGATGCCTGAATTCTGCTTTGATTTTTTGTTGTAAGCGGCCATGATTCGCAGCCATATGTATGGGTTGGTATATATGTGGAGATGTATACAGCAAGTTTTGTACCCGTTGAAACTTCTCTTTTACCGATGAAGTTTTTGTTTAAGGTGAAGTATAAATTGGCAGTTGTGGCTATCTGCGATTTAAATCCCTGTCCGCTTTTCCGTCTTTGCTAATTGTGACTCCCAAGTAGTGGAAGTGTTTAACTTGCTTTAATGCTTCGGATCTTATGTAAATACTAAGATGATTTCTATCGCGGCTTATTATCATGGTTTCTGTTTTCCTTGTATTTATACGGAGGTCTCTTCTGGTCATTTTGTTCAGAGGTTCCTCGGATTTTGCAACAATGGTCACGTCATCTACGTATGCTTACATTGAAACTTTCACTGGTTGCATGTTCCAATTTCCTATCGTCATTGGGATAAATGAATCCCAGCAAGATTTGATTGCGTCGTCATTAGTATTTTAAACAGATATGAACTTAGTATATCGCCTTGTCGCACACCTTGTGTTGTCAGAAATTCTTCGGATGTGGTCTTACATAATTTTGGCATATTTCGTAAAAGCTTTTGATTCGTCTGAAGCACTTCCCATATGTATATGCCATTTTACCGTATCGAAAGCTTTCTCCAGGTCAATAAAGCAGCAATGAGTTTTCCTATTAAATTTAATGGATTTTCCGAAATTTGTCTCATCGTAAATATTAAATCTTGGGTTACACGATTTTGTCTAAAGCCACATTGTTCCTCTTCAAGTTGATGTTCTATATTGCTCTTTAGTCTTTCAGTGAGTATTCGCGAGTATATTTTTCCCCGCTATGGTTAGAAATGATATACCGCGGTGATTTTGACATAGCTGGTTATATCCCTTCTTAAAAATAGGATTGATAATGGCTACTTTGCAGTCGCTGGGAATTGTTGCCTCCATGTTGCATTGATCACGTTGAATAGCAGCATCTGTCCATCATCACCCATATATTTCAGAAGTTCTGGAGCAATACCATCATGTCCAGTAGCTTTACCTAACTTCATTTTGCGGAGTGCATTGAGGAGATCATCCATTATGATTTGGCCAGGATCTTCTTCATCTTCCGGAAGTATATAGTTTTCTGCTAAAATTGAGTTGCTATCGCCATTCAATAGATGTATGAAATATTCACGCCATCGCTCCATTAGCTTATTATCATTTCTCAAGAGTTCTACTTCTTTGCTTCGAATAAATTTGATTGGATAATCTTTGGATCTCCTAAGGAGTTTAAGGGTTCTGTAGAAAAGTTTCTGGTTTTCCCTATGATTTTCTTTTAAAAACATCCAAATTCTTCCCATGCTTGTGGCTTTTCCACCCGGACTAATTCTTTAACTTTTATACGTGTTCTTTGTAGCAGTCGTATTTCTCAGTGGTTCAATCACTTAAATAGTCCTTCCATCTCAATTTCTTTTCATTTACTTCCTTATTAATAGCATCGTTTCACCATCTTCACCGCATAATCAAGTATTATGTTTTCAAATTTGTTTCATTTAGTGTCTACGTTATCGGATGTTTTATGTGGTCTAACCTTACTCTTTTCAGATACGGTCTTATGGTACTGCTCTTGAACTGCTCTGGACTTTATTTTTACTATCTTAATCTTTGTTTTCATGTTCCGTCGTCGACTTTTCTTATTTGACAACTTTTCAATTACTTTACGTAGTACCGTAGGTCCGCGTTTTAGCCTTGGATCCCGGAATCTCTATAGTTGGTTCCTGCTTATGACAAACTAGTCTATTACAGACATTTCGTTTCTCGAGGATTCTTCTCTTGTATATCTGTGCATATTTTTATATGGGAACATTGTGCTAGCTACAACAGTGTTGTTAGCAATTCATAGTTGCAGCTATTTAGTTAATTTTCTCCATATCTGCCTATAACGTTTTCATATTTTTCGGGTATGTTGCCTACTCTTCCGTTGAGAACTCCTAGCTGTTTAATATCTGTAGTTATATCACCAATTACGTTATGAAGTGTGTCAAAGGATCTATCATTTTCTTCCGCGTTTTCATCTTCCGTTAGTGCATAGGCTAGAACCAAGGTCAGAAACTTATCTCCCTCCTTGATTTTAAGGGACATAATTCGTTCATTTATAATTCTTCCATTTCCTTATGGATTACAAATCAAACCCTAGCCCTAGCTCTGTCATTCATTGCTACTCCTGAGTGCAGTAGGATGAAACCATCTTTAATAATCTCACATCCTTGCCCTTTTTCTTTGTTTCGGTTATGGCAAGGTATTTAACATTAGTTTTCTTAATTTCGTCGACGAGTTCAGCATCCTTTCCATTAATACATCGTCTCCAAGTCCGAAATTTTTTTTGCTTTGCCTTATTTGTTTCATTCTTGTTTGAATTCGGAGAAGTGAGGGACTGGCATACTGTCTCATATCCTGGTTGAGAGGACTGCTCCCAATTGAGGTTCCCCAGGATGAAGCATTCGTAGAAACTTGCACGATGTTGATTGCATGGGTAGTTCCATAGTAATCCACTGCGGCGTTCCCTCCTCCTTTCTTATCTGGGCTTGGGACTAGCATAGGCGGAGTTATAAAAAAAATTATTTATGTAAACATTTTATATGTTCAATCTTTTTAAAATTGCCAAAGAAATTAACAAAATTTGGTGGATTTTATAAACCTGTTGTTACGCATTCGGTGATACTATGTTTGATATTGATGCGAAGCTTGGATATAGGAGGCATGCTAGTTTTGTCTTCCGACTATCTACAGTCTGGCGGGGTTCTTTTATCCAGCAACACTGTTCGCGTAACAAATAAAAAAAATCTTCATGCCTCTTTTTTTTTTTTAACCAGCCATACTAAAATAAAAATTTTAAATGTCCGCAAGTTGTACATAAATGAGGTCTGGTGATTTTGACCCCAGAGCATAATTTTTCCCGCCCATAGAACACCTATGGCAACTCTAATGCTCGTTGTGAATGAATTGCCCCTATAACCGATCTTTTCAATTAAATTAATCACATCATCTTTCTTTTAACATTCCTCTTTAATGTAAGTTTAGAAATTCATGCTATTAATATTTACAAGATTTTAAATAACAAATAGAAAAATATAAAATATAAGTATTTTATTAAATGTAAGTAAATTATTAAATATAAGTTATGTTTATAATTTTCGTTTTTTTTTTTTAATTATTTACATGGATTCATTTCTCTCATGAGATTATATTTAATAATTCATTTTAATGATTTTATGTATTAGTAGTAATTATCAACAATGCAATATTTAGTTAAAAATAAGCTTAAAAGCTAACTATGGTATTCTTTAATATTCGCAATTCAATATCAGTATCAGTTTTGCTCCTCACTGTAGTTAAATTTAAGGGCATATACAAAGAAGTAACTAGAAAGTGGAAATTTGTGTTATATAGCCATTGAACTTTAATAAAACGAACAAAAACAAAAGAAACTAACAAAACATATTGAATTGCGAATTAGTTCTTGTCTATTGTAGAGTGACCATAATAATGAAAAATTTTTTGTAATATTAAATACGGTAAGTAAAGAGTATGCAAGAAATATGAATATAAGTTGAATTATTAATTTTTTTAAAACTTACAATTTATCCATCGATGTGGTCAAACAGGGCCCTTTTCGACTGCAACGACTGCTGCTATTTATATAAAACTTTTCACACTGATCACTTTACGTATTCATACAAAACGTTATTATAAATAAATCAAAAATGCCTCTAAATAGGATAAATTAGGATATAAAGAATATTTCATAATTTCAATTTTTGTTTACACTTATGTATACTAAGAATTATAGTTTCTTTAATATTTTTTTTACAACAAATTAAATTTTTTTTCTTAAAATAAAATGTTAACGACGGACGGACCTATAAAGCGACAGACAAAGTTTGACTGAGTGCTAAACAGAATGTAGTTTTCCTTTAAGCTATTTGATATAGAAAGTTAGAGTGAGATGGCAAGTTTGAATATAATGCTGAGTAAGAAGTTTGGGATTGGCAAAATTTAATAATTATTGTAATAAAATAAAATGAGAAATAAATGTTAACAGATGACAAGATGAAATTTATGAATGAAATAATTAATTTGAGGTATGAGCCAATTATATAGTAAAATAATTGTTATATTTCTTGTACATATCAACAGGGTGAGGAATAAGTCTTTGTACAATTTTTAGATTTGTTAAAGTCTTATGGGAAAAGTTTTGCAATTAAATTAAATTAAACTGTGTGACAATTTATACAAGTTTGAAGTTTTGTATAGTAAAACGATTTTAAATAGTTTTATACTTATAGGTCTTCTTGATGGTTTTGACACTTCTATCATACTTTACAGCGGGTGTTATTGGAAAGCTGAAGGTTTTAGCTAGTGAATGCTAGGAACTTAAGTTAGTGGTTCGGTGTTTAGAGTTGAATAAATTTTTGAACTTTGTACCCTTTAATTTGATGCACTTGAGAACCTAGAGGGTTGAAGATTTTGGTTTATATATTTTCTTCATCAATTGATTTCACAAATCTTACCCTTCTATAATACAAAACAAATGTTCGATTGATAGGTCACTGTTAATTGTCATTTACTGTATGACTTTTTAATTTTACTAGTTAATGCCTTTTCCTTTCAGGTAGCAATGCTAAGTCACTTTGTTAAATTTTATTAATTTGCTTGCGAACACGTTGAAGTTATAAGTAAAAAGGAAGTAAAGCAGTCAAGTCAATGAGGTTGTAATTTAGGTTTCTGAATAGATTATATAAGTAACCGAGTACTCATACGTGTTATGGATGACATTTATAGCAACTGTCAGTGTTGGCAGCAAAAGAAATTTCGTGCGTACAAATTCAATAAAAGTATTTTTTTCCATTTTGTTTTTTTAAAAAAAAAATCGTTACACTGTTAATTTCATTTTATGGAATGTATTTTAATGAAAAATCTATTCTTTTCAGCAAAACTAGAAAAAACTAAATTAAACTGTTCAATTATAAAACCAGTAAAAATCACTGATACAAAATATCATGAAAAACTCTCGAATGTATCTTAACACAAAATTAACCACGGAATAAAATTTTTTACAATTAATATTCAAATAAATCTTTGATTTTCAAGGCAAATTTTAAGAAATTATTTTTAATCAGTCTTTTATTTATATAGAAAAAACTGTGCGTTTTAATTTCAAATTGAATCCTTCAAATCACGTTTCAAAGGACTGTCTATTTAAAATACATTGAGCAAAATCAGCCTCGTTTATCACTTTAGTGTTTTTGGAATCATCTCCACTGATAATTGTAGGAGCCCTATATTGAGTGTCCACAAATTGGAGAGAAGCTAAAAAGAAAAAAAATATTTTTCATATTTTTTTATTTTCTTTTTAAACTTTTTAAAAAATGTTCTTAGGCCATAAAAGTTGAAGTCCTTACAATTTGTGTTTTCATTATACAAACAATCCTCAGATTTTTTCAAAACATTGGTCCTTCGAACCGTAATAAACAACGAGTGACTTACAAGACAAACAAATAATAAAATATGCAAAATTCAATTATAGATGTTAATTTTTCCAACTTACGTATATTAGGATATAATTGACCACTATGACTATCGGCCACATTCCAACCTAATACCACAATTAACGAGATTAGTTGGAGGTAGTGGTGATATTTCAAGTTGTGAAAACTTTCGTGACTCTCCGCCAGCAATAGTAATTTTTGATTCCTTCTTTTCGACCCTGGGTTGAGTAGTGGTGAATGTAAATCGCTCACGTAAAACATATTTGACAGCTGTTATACCATTGCGCAATAAAAATACCCAAAACTACAACGGCAAATATTGTCAATTTAGTTATTTACATTTTTGTTTATTTATTTATTTGTTTATATGTATTTGTTTAGTTGGTCTTAATTGTTTTATTGCTTTAATTGTTTTAAAAGTAAAATTCTATACCTTTTTCGTATTTGTAGTAAGTGTATTTGAATGAAAACATTAAATCTTATATAACTTTTTATTTTCAAAGATGTTTTTTCTTCAATAATTTCCATAAACATCAAAAACATATGTTTTTTGTTTACAAAAGAATTTTGTAAACAAATTGAAAAATATAGCAACATTAGAGATAGAATGAGAGCTGAAAAATGAGACATTTATCGACTGCGCAATGAAAATAAAATTTTAGTGCAGTGTCGCTCTGGAATTTTTATACTCTCCACACCAATATGCAGAGGCTTGTCATTGCGTTTGTAACGCATCGAAAAATGGATTTGCGACAGCATAAAGTATATAAAAGATGTTTTTAAGCCCGATAAAACTTGAAATTGTAAAAATAACACAAAATCTAAATTTTAATAAAAAAAAAAAAGATTTTTAGTCGAAAGATCAATATATGGCATTAACATTTAAAAATGCTTTCGGCCGTATGGCTTCAGCAGCTGTTCTTCCCGAAGCGCATTCTGGACGTTCAATTTTGGGTCACTTTTACAAGCGCTGCTGGCAGGATGTCATGAATAAGACGTTACAAAGTAATGGCCTTCAAACCTTTATAACAACTGATTTGTTGGTTGATGTATCGAGTAATTCTTTACTTTGTGTATCAATTACGGAATTGCTGCAATGCGTTAATATACTTTTTAAGCAGTTGGGAGAAAACGTGCAAATGGTAAACCTGCTATCATAATCAGCTGATTGATTCACCAAATCTCAAATGGGTGAATTCCGAAAACGAGGGAAGCTGCGGCGTTGAGAGCGATGATACAAATTGTATATTCAATAAAAGTATGCATTTATCAAGACCAGCTGAAGCCATTCATAAGCAATTCAACGACTGATGCCTTGGTCGAATTTAGCGCTTTTATTTTGAGGGTATATCTAAAACAACTGTTGTCTTTGCCAGTACGTTCGATGCGCTCTGAATGACCTGAATTTAATTTAACAGTTGGCTTTGGCAAGCAATTACATTAACTGCAGAGCCCAGCCCTCAAAATTCGGGAAATTTTATTTTTTCATTCAATTTATTTCTTTCAATGTTTTTTTTTTCTCTGTTTAATTCATTAAGTTTATTTCATTATAAATATTTGCTGAACACACAAAAATAATAGCCTAAAGGTATTTGAACCACCTTGTATACCACCTAAAGGTTTACGTTCAAAATTATTTTTCAATTCAACACAGGGCTTTTCATATACAATTTCTGCAAACACATTACTAAATTTAATAAACACACACGCAGCATTGTATAATTTTATGTATCTGTTAGTAGCAACTTTAAATGAGCATTACTCGAAAAAAAATATTCCAAATGGTGCAAATGTGGAAATCTGATGGACAGCTAAAAAGAAATACCTTTCAAATGAGAGATGTTTGCTCAAAATAGGATTAAAACTGACAAAGTTACATCGCTCACAAGAAATCGCCTTGCATATTAATATTATAGATTTCACTGCTTCTGAAACAGACTTTCAAAATTTATTACAGGGCACAGAGCTACATCGCAAGGAATCAAATAAATAAATTTTTTTTTATCAAAAGTAAATTTTTATTTTTTCTGTTTAATTTTATTTTTCGGGTATAAGTCTTTTTAAGACCATAACTTTGGAACGCCAAGAGTAAAATCAATTATTTTAAATTTTACCATCTTTCAAACTGCATCATTAGTTTTTTAAACTTTCATGAAATTTTTAAAAGTTATGAAACCTTTTTTTAAAAAATTTATGTAAAATTTCCAAAAAAAAAAAAAAATAGTACTACATAGAGTGAAAAGTACGTGACCTCACAAAGGGATGGCGTGACAAGTGCCAATTTTGTTTGTTTATTTAGTAGGGCGAACTTTGTGAAAAATTGTTTAAAAATTTCAAGACATTTCATTAATTAGAAAAAAATTTCCGTTATAAAAATAATGCAAAGAGTTTCGTTTTTTGATTAAACATTGTTTTTTGGTGGGAAAAAAATACTGTGCAAGCCAAAGAAGGTATGGATTGATTGATCAATGGTTAAAAGATGGTATTTCGAATTTAAACATGGTCGTACGAGCACAAATGATGTAGATCGTCCTGGTCGTCCAAATGAGGCAGTTACCGAAGAAAAAGTAAGAAAAGTGCATCAGGATGATCGAAAAATTAAAGTGAGTAAGATTGCTGGCATCATAAAGATATCAACAGAGCGATTTCGGCATATATTACGTGATCATTTAAATATGAAAAAGCTTTATGCTCGATGGGTGCCGCGATTTTTAGTAGCTGCACAAAAACTGAAACGTATTCGTGATTCAAAGTATGCTTTGGAGATATTTGAAGTAAATTCAACTGCATTTTTACGTCGATTTATAACAATGGAAGAGACGTGGATTCATTATTATATACCGGAGTCCAATAGACAGTCTGCGGAGTGGTTACAAGCGTGCCAAAGCCGACCAAAGCGGCCATAAACTCAATAATCGGCTGGAAAGGTAATGGCCACTTTTTTTTTGGAATGCACGTGGTATAATATTTTTTTGATTACTTGGAGAAAGGAAAAAAAAACTGTCAAGTACTATGTTGAGTTGTTGGACAGATTGGATGAAGAAATTAAGAAAAAACGACCTCACTTCAATAAGAACAAAATTTTGTACCAACATGCACCGGCGCAATCATTTGCTTTTAAGTTTTCACATTACGAATTGCTTCCTCACCCACCGTATTCTCCAGATCTGGCCCCCAGCGATTATTAATTGTTCCCAAACTTGAAAAGATCGCTCCAGACAAAGAGATTTTCCACAAATGGACAAGTCATGTCAGAGACGAAAGCCTATTTTGAAGAGTTTAACAAATCGTGTTTTTCCAAGGGTATCGAGATGTTAGAGGATCGTTAGAATAAGTACTTTTCACTTAACGGAGATGACGCTGAAGAATAAAATTGATTTCAAATCCAAAAAACCGGTTTTTCATGGTTAGACCATGGAGTTTTCATTCCATGGTTATGATTTATATAAATCAAATTAAAGCCCAAGAATTTTTCTTCTGAAAAGAAAAAAACCCCATTGTTCGAGAGAATCCATTTTGTGCCAACCTCTAAACCTCACCCAAAAATTCTGATTAATTTCTCTAAAAACATTTAGCCCATAAGGTTTCAAAAACAGGTTGAACAAAAAAATATTTTCTTTTGGACACCCTAATGTACATACGCTTCTTATATATATATATATATATATATATATATATATATATATATATATATATTATGTCCTATGGTTCCTAAAAGGAGCAAAGGGCCACAACGAATTCTCTCCAATCGGTCCTTCTTGATGCAAGGTTTTTTATTTCACTCCAGCTAAAGGAATTTGATAACTGTGCGATAAGAGGCATATATCATCAGCATATTCCAGGCTCTCCAGATGTTGGTTGATTCCCCATCTTATACCTCTATTTTCTGCTGTAGCATTACGTACAATGATGTCAAGTACGATGTTTAATAGAAGAGGAGATAGTATACATCCTTGTCGAACACCATTTAACACATTAAAACTGTTGCTCAGTGCGTTGTCGTGGAGAACTCGGCATTTCGCATTCTCATACAAGGATTGGGTTAGCCTAATAATTTTTTGTGGCACACCTTTGCAGGCAAGCGCGTTCCATATTGCATGGTGGCTCAGGGTGTCGAACGCCTTTTCGAAATCTATTAATATCATGTAGAGGGGAGATAGCCATTCCGCTGACTGCTCGATGATTATACGAAGACTATTGATGTGGTCGACGCAAGATTTGTGTGGGCGGAAGCCAGCCTGTTCTTGTCTGAGATCTGGGAGTACAGCATCAGCTATCCTTTTGTTTATGATGTGCGCAATTACCTTGTTGACTGCGCTAAGGACCGTGATGCCTCGCCAGTTATTGCTTTCGGTAAAGTCGCCTTTTTTAGGGATATTGACTATGATACCTTCCTTTTGATGTGAGTCGAGATTACAAGTGTGCCAAAAGTTCTCGATATGAGGTAGAAGTAATTGCGCTGTGGTTCGAGAGTCAGCTTTTAACATCTCTGGGGCAATGTTATCTACAATGTTATTAGTCTTCAAGGCATTGACAGCATTAATTATGCTGTGAGTAGTGCAGTAGCATATTCCTACGGGATTTATTGTTGGATTGGATAGCATGCTAGAGTAATGCTGTCTCCATACTTCCAGTTGCTCACCTTTGGAAGTGCATAACACACCGTCGTTGTTCTTCAATGGTTTGGAGTTCAAAAAGTTTTTACCTGTAAGCTTTTTTGTGATAGCGTATAGATCTCTGGACCTATGTTCTTCAGATGCTTTTTGCGCATCTCTAGCAAGTTTTACATGCCATCTTCTCTTGTCATTCCTGGCGCTCCGCTTCACTAACTTATCGTGATGCATATAGGCTTCTGCTAACGTTTTCTTCTCTCCACGGGTTCTAGCTCTATTTTGATTTCCTTTAATATCTCTTCTTTCCAGGATTAGCTTCCACGTGTCATCAGACATCCACTGAGTTCTTTTTGGTGTTATGATGCCTATTTGTTCTTTGGCAGCATCCTTAAAATTATCGTTGGTGTTTTGCCATTCTACTGGGTGTCCACTTTGCATTGTTAAGCCTCTTTGCAGGTCTTCTACGTAACGCTTCTTACCATTTCTTAATTTTTATACCCTTGCCACTATGTGGTCACGGTATAACGACTTTGTGCTGATGTTTGTAACTACAAAAAACTTTTGACCTATGTAGACCCATCTCAGAATCACTTTCTGAGTCGATTTAGCGATGTCCGTCTGTCCGTCCGTCTGTCTGTGTATCCATGTAAACCTTTTAATCAAACTACAGGTCGCAAATATGAATATATATTGATGAAATTTGGTATATAAGCTCCCATCGGCCATAGCATGAACAAATGACCCCTATGAAATCGACTTAAATTGTCATAAGATCCAAATTATCATATAGATCACGGTCAAATTGGGTCTGAGTGTGTTTATTAAACTCATTAATCTGTGTTCTAAAAATAAAGCCTAAAGAACAATTATTAGTCATAGCCCCCATATCAAGCTGCTTCCCGATCTTCACTTAAATCTATCAAAAAAAAATTTTCTACAGATTTTTCTCATATTTGGTTTGCATATATTTTTGCAAAAAATAAGTGACCTTTCCCAATATGGTCAGGGTCGATCCATTTTTCGACCTTGTCCCCATATAAAGTCCCCATATAAATATAGCATCCAATATGAAGTTTTAATAACAATGCCACTCAAATTTGGTTTATGCTTATTTTCTATATCCAATTAGTTGGACCTAAGAGATAGGGTCTCTAAACGCATGGTATAATAATTTTCTTGTTTTGTTTTAATTTCTGAAAAAAATCGATTTGAGTGGTGTATTTCTTCAACAAAAATTCCTTTATTTAAATTTCCTGAATAATTGGTCTATAGTCTTTTTTTATTTTGTTTTAATTTTTATTTTTAGCCAACATATCCCATTCTGTCCCTGAAATTGTGTGAAACCATAAAACTCCCTAATATAACATTTGAATTCTGTAACCAAATATGATTTTTAGTTTATCTAAATATGTAGCTGTGATAAAGTTTATCATTATGGCGTTTAAAATAATTTGCTTATCGCGATTTTAAGATTTTTTTTTATACTTGCTTTGATAAATATTTGTTTACGAATTAAAAATAATTATGATTTCCATCCATACAAATATATAATCAAATTCACAGAACGATTGGCACGTGTTTCCACTTTGGTAACGCTGTTTTTTAAGGGTTCAAATATGATAAGCTATATTAATTGGGTATATTATTAGCTATATTAAAAATAAAAACAGTTTATTAAAAGTTCTTAATGATTAATATTCAATTTGTGTAACGTATTGAAAGCAAACAAGTCAATAAAGTCAAAAGTTAATTGGTCATCTTATTAATACGAGTATTTTGAAAACAAAATCAAACAAAAATAAACTTAAATTATATAATCCGTTAATTATACAACAATTCAACTCGAACCAACAGATCGAATAAACAAACAAAAATGGTTAGCTGAATATTTGACACACATTATCTGACTCACTGAAATAAATTTTTAATTTAATTATTGGATAATTGTGCTTGTGTTTTTTTTTTTTTTTTTTCTTTTTTTGGTTCCCATAACTATAAATACATTTTTAAAATAAACAAATTGAAATCACGACAATTACTGCAATTTAAGAAGAACTGAATGAACATTTTTAATTTTCATTATTACAGACAAGTTTAAGGTTGGGTCAGGAAATCAAACACCCACCAAAGTCACGCGGTACTCATTTGTCGTCATCATGATGCTTTATAACAGCATGTGATCACAAATGATTGCCTGCCATTCGTGTCATCACAAATATATGTTAAGACTCATTAAATTGCACGAGATTATGTTAAATATATCTTTACTAAGGAATAAAATGGGGAAAAATATAAAAACAAATTTATTTTAATAAAAAAATATCTATTTATTCTATGAAAATTGTTTGTTTAATAAAGTTAAAAATATCTTTACTAATGCCGTTTTCTTTTCTGACAAAAAATATCGCATTTTATTTTAACTTTTTTCGAAAAGTGTATTTTTTTATATATTCTGAATTAAGAGTAACCTAATTTTATACATCAATCGAAAGGTCTCAAAGTGCTATAAAGCGCTAGTATTTGGTGTTACTTTTTAAATATATCAATAGTATTATTATACCCTATACCACTATAATTCATTAGCAGTTATTAAAAATAAAAATAGCAAGATAATAATAATAAAAAATAAATAGAAATAAAAAGATAGTAATAAAATAGAAAACAGAGAAATTTTATATGTGACCTTCTCCGTGTCAAAAAAACGGGTTGTGTCAAAAACGTTGGATTCTGGAACCTAAAAGGTTGTAGAAACTTTAAATGCGTTTTTCAAAACTTAATTTTCACACACTAGGTCCCTTTTCTCGGAGAAAGTCACATATGTTGTTTATGATTTAATTTAATTTTTTTTATTATTTTTTTCTTTTTAATTTTTTTTTTATATTTTTATTATTATCTTTATTATTATTACTTTTATTTTTTTATAACTGGTAATGAATTATTTTAGATTTTTTAATAAATTTGAAACAATTGTTGTCGTTTTTATAGGGGTATATCAGATTTTTCCGATCGCGAGTGGATAATGTTTTTATTTTTAGAGGTACGCGTTCATGTACTTGTTCTGTTTTTTAGCAGTACACGTGCAAGAACACGAACTTAAAATAAAGCTACACTCGAATCTGTGTGGTTTATGTGTGTTCGAAATAAAAAAATACGTGATAGTAACATGTTCGTGTACATAACGAAATATCAAAACGTAGCACAGTCATGATTGTGTTCGGCAGCGTACAAAATTTAGAAATACACAATTGATATCAAAATAAAAATATGTGCTTGTTGATCTGAGCTATGTTTGTTTACATATATGTACGACTTTTTTATTCTGTTGTGTTTTTTTCTGAACTCTGCAAGTGGCCCCTTTGAGATAGACTTAAATTGCCTTAAGATCCAAATTATCGCATAGATCTCGGTCAATTTTGGTTTGTGTGTGTTTATTACATCTATTAATCAGTAGTCCAAAAATAAACCTTGAAGGACAATACTTAGTTATAGCCCCATAGGCTGCTTCCCGATCTTCACTTAAATCTATTAAAAAATAAAAATATTACACAGATTTTTCTGCAATTTGGTTTGTATATGTTTTTGCAAAAAATAAGTGACCTTATCAAATATGGTCAGGCTCGATCGATTCTTCAACCTAGTTCCCATAGAAATATAGCATCCGATATGAATCGCATATCCGCAGGCGAAAAATCAATAACAATGCCACTTAAATTTGGTTTATGCTTATTTTCGATATCCAATGAGTTGGAACTAAGACCCTTTCTGTAAAAGCATGGTATAGGGTATCGTATAGTTGGTCTAGACCAACTATAATTTTCTTACTTGGTTATATGAAATTTTTATTTATTATATCTGTGAAGTGAATAACTTTTAGTAGCAATATTTGATGAAATTTTAAAATTGGAATAACATTAATTTTTATGGAATTATGTATTTATGTATTTTGAAAACTTAATTGCACTGAATACTGTTTGAGTATGGAAAACACAATACTAAATTCTGAATTTTCCAATTTTGTTTTTTAATAATTTCGCGTTAAGTCTAAAATTAAGTTTTTTTGCGAAATCGGTCTTTGGTGTTGTCTTATCTACCGAAAGATATATACAATTCAAACAAATAAAAGTGTTAAATTCGGCTATACAAATCTTTGATACCCTCTAGACTTATTGCACTATATATAACAACTTGAAAAAAAAGTTGTAAACAATTATATAAACTTAATACTAATTTATTACAGCAAACACACTAAATATTAAGCATCTTTTTTAGAGGTGTCTATATATTGTAGGTCATATAATAGTACCATAATGCCCGATTCACTCAATTTTCAACTGCATCCTTCTCGAAATAATGGCAAATAATACTGTTTTTAGTTTAGCCAGGTAAATGATTTATTTTGTGAATAAGCGTGATTTCAACAGACAGACGGACATCTCTATATCCACTCGAGTTGTAATAAGGATTCATAATATATAGTTTATGGGATGACGAACTAATATATACGCTCAGTACCGTGGTATGGAGGGTATACAAAAGATAAATAAAATAAAACTTTTTATTTTTAGTGATGACAATACAATGGAAATTTTTAAACTTCTGTGCCAGAGTTGATTAAACCAATAAAAACAGAAGAGCGTGTTTTAAACGCATTTGTATTTTCCAAGCTTTTGATTTTATAACTAATTTTATGAAATAATGGCCAGAAATAAAGTTTTCAAAAAGTTAAAAACTAGAATAATAGATGATTTTTTGCTTAAGCAAAGGAAAATTTGTGAGAAATATTCTATGAAAAACCCATATTTCAAAAATTATTAAGAAACACTGTTAAAGAGGTAAAGAGTGACTACTCAAAATTGAGGCGCCAGGCCTCAAATACAGGATAACTTAATAGAAAGAGAACTTAAGAAATGTCCAAAAATGCTACTTAAAGAGATCATTAACAACCTGAAACTAAAACAAGAAAAATATAGTCCGTATAGACCGAATATGCAATACCCTATCACGCGTTTAGAGAATTGGTCTTAGGTCCAACTAATTGGATATAGAAAATAAACATAAACCAAATTTGAACGGCTTTGTTATTATTTTTTTGCCTTCGGATACAAGATCTATGTGATAATTTGGATATTTTGGAAATTTAAGTCGATCTCATAGGGGTCGTTTGTATGGAGCAAGGTCTAAACACGCACCGCCCTCTCACAAATTTCAATAGCGTTCTTCCTATAGCCGATAAAAGCTTACATACCAAATTTCATTGAAATATATTCATATTTGCGACCTGTAGTATAGGTTATAAATATGTGGACAAACTGTTTCCCGATGAGCAATTGAGGCTGATTTTGGTTATAATCGTCCTGTCAAGAAAGCATCGATATCAGAGAAAAATCGTCTGGCTCACATAAATTTTGCTAAAAAGAAGACATACAATACTGAATTGGAATAGTGTTATATTTTTAGATGCGTCCAAGTTTCGTTTAAGAAGCCATGACGGCAGAACGTTTGTATGACGACGACCAAAGGGAAAAAGACTAGACCAAAAATATAAAAATAAAACTGTTAAGTCGGGAGGTGTCAATATTATGCTATGGGGTTGCTCTCCGGTCCAAGGAATGGGTTCAATTCATGTAGTAAAATATAATTTAGTCGGAATTGGATACAGGCAAATTCTAAATGGCGTATTGTATCCATACGCGGAGGAATATATGCCCCTGGTTTGACAGTTACAACATGACAAGGACCCATAACACACTTCCAAGTGTTTTGGAATGACCAGACCTATCACCAAATCTCAATATATGGCAAATTGTTAATCGAAAAATATGGACAAGAAATTACGCAAACAAGACAGATCTCATAGAGGCAGTTAATTCAGAGTGCCAAAAAATTTCAATGGATATCAGCAACAATTTAATTAAGTCCATGATTCCGCGTTGTGAAACAGTACTTTTTAGTACTGTGGATACCTAACAAAATATTGGAAGTAAAAATAGAGGGAAAGTTTTCAATTATTTTATAGAAAAGGTTTCCATTGTTTTGTCAACAGCATAAAAATTAATTTTTTAGTTTTATAATTTTTCTTGTGAAGTAGGCTATTTTTTTTTTTTAAAGTTTAAGGAGTTCATGTTTCAGTATCGGCAATAGTTTTATAGTGGTAGCCGTACTAAACATTGGGTGTAATATTGAGTTTAAAACGCAGGTGGAGGGTATCAAAAAATTCGGCGCACCCGAACTTAACATTTATACTTGTTATTTATATAGATTTGATAGTTAAAAAAATGATATGCATTGACTGACTTTTTGAAGGCAAGAAATTTCAGTCTAATATAAATGAGTTCTGTGGCGATTTTTCCTTTTATATGGTTTTAAATTGTTAAGATAGTTTTCGTAGCCTTCGATTTATTTTTTACCTTTTATAAATTCTTTTTTAAAATTAATAACATCTTCAAAATGTTTGTTTAATGTAAACTCTTGTTCGCTAAAAGGAATTAAAAATAAAAGGGAAAACGAAGAAAACGCGTATTTTGGGTCGTCAAAAAGAGTAAATATAGCGCGAAAAGCGCTTAATTGGCATTGCTGTCAGGCAGCTAGTTGGATAATATTGGGTAATATATCCTAAATTTAATACAATATGGTATCGGATACGGAGAATATGATAGCTATAAAAGCTCAATATCAGCATATCTCGAGTTATGCCGTGAGAATAATGAGTATGTGCGAAGAAACATGTACAATCGAATTTTTTATTTTTTTTTTTTTAAACTTACCAATTATTTACTTTTTTTAAATTATATATTATTATATAAAATTGTCCGATATAAGTCTAAATTAAATCCAAGTACATGATTTTTTTTTTATAGCGATAAAGAGTTAATCTATAACAAGTAACAACAATAGTTCTTGAGTTATACCAAAAAAACTAAGCAAACACACATCAAGATAAGAAAAAAAATATAAAAGGTCATAAAAAAGATTTGTCTTTACTGGCCTAGTTTCATCTTCACTTGGAATTTTTCACCCGCCGGACAATGACCCCGTAAATGTTCCACAGTATTATATTTTTATAAAAATAATACTGTGGAACAAAATGGTGGTCATGGTCTGGGTGGTGGATTATTCTTATACCGAACGATTGTATTAGGTTATTATAGTAAAGCACCTATAGCATTTGGTCCTGTGTGGACAGAGGTAAATTTTATGGTTGTTTAAAATTTTCATTTTTTCGCCAACACTGTATTGAATAAGGCTCAAAAAGTAGTGTAATAGTTCTTTTGAAAAAATTTTGAGTTCGGATGTCCACCAGAATTTTAAGAGGAATCTATATATATAAAATTCATTTTTTGTTTGTTTGTTTGACCGCTATACAATTTTTTTTTTCAACGGATTTCTCTGAAATTTGGTACTCACAATCTCTGTACTCCATATGCTTCCTATCGGACACGCCTACTTTTACGCCCACTGTTTCTATAAAATTCATTTTCTGTTGTTTGGTATATTTGTTCGCCCCACAAATTTTTAATTTTTCAACGGATATCTCTGAAATTTGGTACACACAGAAATAACTTCACGATGAATAAATTCCCCAAATTAAAAAAAAAGTCCCCAAAATAAATTAACAAATTCCCCAATTTTTCTAAAAACTAAATAAAAAAATTAACTTACTTCCCAAATTCATTCTTAAATTTTTACATATTTTTATTTAATGAATTTTGTTAAATATTTATTTAAGTGAAAATTTGCATACTGCTCTCAATATATGTCCTGCAATAAACGCATTTAAAATCTGTATTCGTATTTAAAATCTGTATTCAATAGCACCCGCGATCGCGCAACACAGCTCAGCTAAAATAACGGAATAATCTGAAAAATATATTTTGGCAATGTAAATAAGTTGACAACAACTGCGCGGCAGCACGAGTGTGGCTGCCAAACGCGCGGACACAGACGCGATGCGATGCGCTCGTGGAACACAGCTCAGCTAAAATATCGGAATGATCTGAAAATATATTTTGGCGATTAAGATTAAAAGTTGACGACAACTGCGCGGAAGCACGGGTGTAGCTGCGAAACGCGCGGACGCGACGTGCTAGTGGAATACAGCTCAGTGAAAGGTCTTATGATAAATTTGATCTACGCTTGCACAAATAGGCCACACAGTTGCTTAAAGCTACCTTGTGGCACAATTTTAAACGTCGCATCCATTTTCCATTTTTGAAACTGCTATAAATTTGACTTCTCTGCTCAATGATGATCACTTATTGAATGAAGAAATTCAATTTTTAAAAGTTCGGATTCCTCTAATTCGCAAACGATTCCGTTATATTTGATGTAACAAAATAAAACAACTTAAAAAAAAAAACTTCAAGCGGTTCCGCAACTTATTTTTGAAGCATTGAAATAAAAAATCAAAAAATTTTAAATTGAAATAAAAAATGAATTTTCTCCCCTAAAAACGTACACTTTTTTGGGGAGGAACTTCATTATTTTGAGGAATTTGTTCGTTGGGGACTAAGTACTCAGCACCTGGTAAGCATAATAAACCACTTTTCAAGTCAAACGCCTTTGGAACCCGGGCAAGGCCGGGTAAAAACAGCTAGAATGTGAATAGAATGTTTTAACCCTATATCGGCAATTTTAATGGCTCATTTAAGTTTCTTCTGCAATAAATATCATACTTTTTGAAAAGTGCGTTTAATGGTTTGAAATGATCTATGAATATGTTTTGCAGCAAATTTTACTAGGAGGTGTCAAAGACGAGAATGTCATCCTGTCATCTTAAATCATTGAAAAGATGAATTTTTATCACGTGCGGCCTAGTCCCTTAAAAATTTAAGGTAAATTATTCTAAATTTATGTTTTTAGACCTAATTAAATGGTTTTTGTTTATTTAATATTTTTACCCTTTATCGCGTATTTTTCCTGGTAATTTTTATTTTCTTTTTTAAAAATTGGAAACTAAGGAATTTCAAGGAATATAATGTTCCACTTTTTAATGTTATTAATTTACGGATTTATTTTTATGTAGTTTTCGAAACAAATTTCGATTGCTTTCAATAACGATTTAATTATTAATTTATTTTACTCATCACTATCATCACTATCCGAATCACAAACAATATCCAACTGGGAACCTTTATCTTCTTCATTATCTTTTTCCTGGAATATGTGCTTACTGCACCAACATACTTCTCCAAGTATGGAAACGTGGTCATAACGCTCGCCTTGCTCGTTCGATTTAGTGGGTAGTTAGGCTGAATTGCACATTACGGGGCGCGTTTTTGACCCTATCCTAATCAAAATCACTCGCTGATTACGAAAATCGATTCCAGAAGGGGGGAAAATGCCCCTGGGCGGGCCCAGGAGGTTCCAAAAAGGGACCCAAGGTTGCGAAAAAGTCATGTGGGTACTCAAACTTCCGGAAATTTTATGGAGATATTTGGGGCGTAGTCCCAAGTGTCTCCAGCCCCCCCCCTAACATTGGGGGCCTGATCCATTTTATAAGTGTGGGTATTCAAATGAAAGGGAAATCCGAGAGCATTAAGAAAATCGATACCAGAAGGGGGAAATGCCTCTGGGAGGGCCAGGGGGCCCCCAAAATTGCGAAAAAATCATGTGGGTACTCAAACTTCCGGGAATTTTATAGAGATAAAAAAAGAAAAAAATTTCGGGCGTGGTGCCAAGTGTCCCCAGGCCCCCCTAATAATGGGGGCCTGATCCATTTTATAAGTGTGGGTATTCAAATGAAAGCGAAATCGGAGAGCATTAAGAAAATAGAATAATTTTTGGATACTGTTGTTGTTTTTTTGTAATTTTTTCGAAAATGAAAAAAAAAAATTTTACCCACACTTATAAAATGGATCAAGCCCCCATTGTTAGGGGGGCCTGGGGACACTTGGCACCACGCCCCAAATTTTTTTCTTTTTTTATCTCTATAAAACTCCCGGAAGTTGGAGTACCCACATGATTTTTTCGCAATTTTGGGGGCCCCTGGGCCCCCAGGGGCATTTTCCCCCTTCTGGTATCGATTTTCGTAATCTCCGGATTAATTCCAGGAGGGGGTCATTTTCCATTTTTTTTTTGGCGGTGCGCCCCGTAAAGTGCAATTTTGCCGGTAGTTATTTACTAAAATAGACCATGTGATGATGATATATTTACAACAATTTTGGACAATGCTGTAACATATTTTCGACTATAACTTCGTTTACTTTTTGCCCAAAAAGCCTTTAATTACTGCCTTGACAGTGATCCAATCAGCTAATTTATCATTAGTTAAACTATTAGGGAAATGAAAAATGCCACTTATTAACGTATTTTCTTTTTATGGTATTTATTAGAAAAATGACTAACATGACCCATAAAAATTACAGATATAAGGTTAAAATGTTATACGAAAAATGCCTCTTAAATCTGTTGGGGTCATCCGATCTCACAATTTAGATTGGGAGAACCTTTACACATGTTTTTACGTCTTCTTCCAAACAGTGTTGACCGAAAAAAAAAAATTAAAACTTAAAATGGGCATAAAATTTTACAGGACCAAATGCTTTGGCGGTTTTACTATACTAACCCAATACATTCCTCTGACATAGGAACTATTCATCCTCAAAAAATGTGCTATACAGTGTAATTTGACCACTATTAATTCGTACAGTGTACGGCTCTTTATACCCTATACCAGTATGTGGTCAGGGTATAATGACTTGTGCTCATGTTTGTAACTACCAAAAATATTTGACCTAGGCCCATCTATTATTATAACGAACGACTCAGAATCACTTTCTGAGTCGATTTAGCGATGTCCGTCTGTCCGTCCGTCCGTCAGTCTGTGTGTCCATATAAACCTTATAATCAAACTACAGGTTGGAAATATGAATATATTTTAATGAAATTTGGTATATAAGCTTCTTCAGCCATGACATGAACGCTATTGATGAAAATCGGTTCATGTTCAGACCTAGTCCCCATACAAAAGACCCCTTTGAGATCGACTTAAATTGTCATAATATCCAAATTATCACATAGATCTCGCTCAAAGTTGGTTCGTGTACGTTTATTACATCCATTTATCAGTAGTCCAAAAATAAACCCTATAGGACAATTCTTAATCATAACCCCCATATGAAGCTGCTTCCCGATCTTAAATTAAATATATCAAATAACAAAAATATTGCACCCCTTTTCTCAAATTTGGTTAAAATATATATTTTCAGAAATAAGTGACCTTGCCAAATATGGTCAAAGTCGGCCCATTTTTTGACCTAGTCCCCATATAAATATGGAATCCGATATGAAAGAAATTAATAACTATGCCACGCAAATTTGGTTTATGCTAATTTTCTATGTCTAATTTGTTGGTCCTATGATATTGGGTCTCTAAACTGATGGTTTTTACTTGTTACAAAATATAATAAACTATCGGTTAATTAAAATTTTGTAAAACATTGTGGCACATATACATAGACGATAACAAATATGCTTGGGGTATGAAAGAATAGTGATTAGGGCTTGTAGAAATAAAAAAATACTAACTTACTGATCATCACAAACTTAAAATTTTCCACTAAAAATTTTTCCACACATTTGTTCAAAACGAAAAAAAAAACAATAATTAGCTAATATATATTTCTTTCAATTAAAAGTAGCTATTTCTACTATTTTTAATACAGGTGTTAAAATACTATTAATTAATAGCAATATTTGCAACAATAAAAAACATTTTAGCAAATTGATGTTAATTTTAAAATTAAATTAAGATCATAAATTGTAGCGCAAAAATAATAAACAAATATTTTATGACGAAATATCAAATGGAAAAATACAAAATTTTGTGCTAAAAAAGTTAAAAAAAATTTAAATTTGTTCTAAAAATAGTATTAAATTCAAATACTTTTATTTGGAATTTAAATTAGTTTAGTTTTTTTAACATTTTAGAAAATTTATTAAAATAACATGAAAAAATTTATTAGGATATTGACTTATTGACATTTTTAAATAAACTTCAAAGATATTCTAATTTCCTTAATGTTTCTTGTTAGCAATTTTCGATATTACTTCGAGATGTTAATGTTATTGTTCCTTCTTTTTCTATTTTATAGATACACACTGCCGTCCAAAAGTATTTGCCAACCCTCCTTCTTATATTTAAAATGTCCATATCTCCTTTATTTTTGAATGAAAATTCTTCAAATATAAAACATGTATTCTTTATTATTTACTTTTACTATCTACACTCTATTTTTAAATTAATTAGGTTCATCAATGTGACCCCTTCCATTTCTTATGATTTCACGAAACAATTTTTTCTGGAGTGATCTGGTTCCATGCTTCCTGCAGTTTATTCCACAGGTAGTTCGAACCTTCCTGTCCAATTCGTTCCACAGTAACTCTATAGGATTGACGTCAGATGACTGTGTGGCCATTCCATAACTTTTCATGTTCCAGCTTCTTCCTGGCTCTCTAAAGGTACTATCACACGATGTGTTTTTTACATATGTACTGTCAAATTTTCCCACAACAAAAGTTGTACACATCGTGTGATACATATGAAACATTGTTTATATAGAACACATGAGCAAAGTCACATGTACATTTTTCAATTATAACAGGTTCTATTTTGGCATGACAAACATATGAAAATCCAACACTGCTTGTGGCGAAAGAAAGACAGACTAAATTTATAAAGATTAATAGTGAAAGAAAAATAAATTGTTTAATATTAATTAAAAATTAAAATATATATAAAATATATAACTTTATTTTTAACATATAATAAATAAATTTTTATAAATTCACATATTAAATCAGCTGTTGTTTACATTTGGAAGTTATGTCATACGGAAATTATGAATCGTATGTAAAATGATAATTTTGAAAGACGTACGGAATTACTTACAGATAAAAAAAGTGACAGTACATATGTAAAGAACACATCATGTGATATGACCTTAAATATTACTTACAAATTTTTGCTAATGAATTTCCGATCCACAATTCTTAACGCAGTGACCAAGGCACGACCTTTCTGGATAGTTTTGTACTGGTTTTTATCGAGTATTCCTTCGATTTTGCATAACTCGCCAAAATTTTCGCCAGCAAAGCAACCCTAAACCATTACGGAACCTCCACCATGTTTGACTGTTGGCATTAGGCATGCATCCGACTCAAGTTCTCCTGCAGAGTGCTTCACAAAAACCCGTCTCTTGGAACCGAACACTTCAAACTTAGATTCATCGGGCCAAAGAACCTTGCGCCAAACGTTGAAAGCCCAGTTTTTATATTTGTTTTGTACCCCACTCTAATCTTTTGCCTTTATTTTGTGGGCGATTCTGACGTTTAAGTCAGCCGCTATATGACGTCGTTTTGCTTTAGTCACACTTGTGATGCATTCGTTCGGCTGCTGTTTATGTGGACGGCTACCTATGGAGCTATTAGGCTACGATTCCCTTTACTTGTCATAATTATGACATGATATCCACGGTTTGATGTTACTCTGCGCCGACAGCTTCGATTTTTATTCCTTTTTGAATTTTTTCACAATATAGTCCACGGTTCGACGCGAATCTTTGAGCTCCTTTGCAACTGCTCGATTGCTTTTCCCAATTTTGTTTAGGGAAATAATATGGTGATGAGTTTCAATTGAAATCTGCGTAGCGTTTGCCGTACTTTCTTTCGATTCACACAAATATTTTAAATTTTCACTTTCACGGCCGTTTTTTGTTTAATACTTTCTTTCTCGTAAAAAAAAAATAAAAAAGCCTACGCTAATCCTATAATCTGGGAATTTAAAAATAAAAACCTTTTTTCACCAAAGTCGCTATCTTCTGTAACCTGATTAAAAAATCATGATCATGTGAGTCCGATCACAGGGGAGATGTGTAAACATCTAGTAATTAAAGTTTTGTTATGGCACTTTTTTAAAATCAAACAGAAAGCGTTATCTGCAATCAACTGTAGGAGCTCTGCTAATATAAAAACAATTATTATTATTTATTATTTCAACCGGTTAATTTTTAATTTTTCGTTTTTTATTTTATATTTTTCATTTTTATTTTTCGTCTTTCATTTTCCATTTTTTATTTTTCATTTAACATTTTTTCATTTTTCATTTTTATTTTTCATTTTTTATTTTTCTTTTTTTTATTTTTCATTTTTTATTTTTCATTTTTTGTTTCACATTTTTTATTTTTCATTTTTTATTTTTCGTTTTTTATTTTTCATTTTTTATTTTTCATTTTTTTTTTTCATTTCTTATTTTTCATTTTTTATTTTTCATTTCGTATTTTTCATTTTTCATTTTGCGTTTTTCATTTTTAATTTTTTTTTTTTAATTTTTTATTTTTTTTTTTCATTTTTCATTTTTATTTTTCATTTTTATTTCTCATTTATTATTTTTTATTTTTCATTTTTCATTTCTTATTTTTCCTTTTTCATTTTTTATTTTTCATTTTTCATTTTATATTTTTCATTTTATATTTTTCATTTTTTAGTTTTCATTTTGCATTTTCAAATAGGTTATTATTACATATCATTATTTTTTCGCGCTGTGTTTGTGATTGTATTGTGAAGTAGAAATTTACTCCCCTGCGCGTATAGATGTTTACACATCAAAAACAAGTAAGAAATTTATAGTCGGTCTAGACCGTGATGCTATATCTCAGATCCAACTAATTACATATACAAAATATCCATAAACCAAATTTGAGTGGCGTTGTAATTAATTTTTTTGTCTTCGGACATGAAAAAGTTCATATCGAATGCTATATTTATAGGGGAACTAGGTCGAAAAATAAACCGATCCTGATCATATTTGGTAAGGTCACTTAATTTTTTGCAGAAACACATACAAACCAAATTTGAGAAAAATCTGTGAAAAAATGTTTTAATAAAGATCGGGAATCAGCTTCATATGGGCGCTATGACTAAGAATTGTCCTATAGGGTTTATTTTTGGACTACTGATAAGCGGATGTAATATACATACACAAACCCAATTTGACCGAGATCTATATGATAATTTGGATCTTATGACAATTCAAATCGATTTTATAAGAGTCATTTGTATGGGGGCTAGGTCTGAACATGAACCGATTTTTACCAATTTCAACAGCGTTCATCCTATGGCCGATAGAAACTTTTGTACTAAATTTCATCAATATAGATTCATATTTAAACCCTGTGATTACAAGGTTTCTATGGACACACAGACGGACGGACGGTCAGACAGACAGACAAACGGACAGGTATCGCTTAGTCGACTCACTTTCTGAGTCGATCGGTATAATAAAAGATGGGTCTATGGCAAATAGTTTTGGTAGTTACAAACATCAGCACACAGTGGTATGGTGCATAAAAACAATGTGTTTATTGCATACTAGCAAATTCCAGCGCTCGAAATTCGAGTGCAAATTCTAGGAAATTTTATTTTTTCATTAATTAAAGACCCTAAAAGTATGCTAATCAATTATAGCCAATTCACAAATCAATACAAAAAACAAACTCATTTTTATTACAAACACATTAACAAATTTAATAAACACACACATAGCATTGTATAATTTTTCGTATGTGTTAGTAGCAATTTTAAATGCAATTTACTCAAAATAAAAATTAAAAATTAAAAAATCTGTAAATCTGCAAAGCTGCTAAAAGGAAATACCTTTCAAGAAATGTACGTTTGGTCAAAATCGGGATAAAACGGTAGAACAAAACATCAGTCACAAAAAATCGCCTAGCCTATTAATATTATAGATAATAAAATATTTACTCAATAATGAATGAAAAATTTCACCTGAAATAATATTATGACTCTTAATCGGAAACTACTAGTGAAAAAAGACATATCTTAGGGATGGCAAATACTTTTGGACGGTAGAGTATGTAGATTTTTTTCATCTTAATGAGAGCTTGACAACAACGCTACAATACAAAATGTCCCCTTGTCATAGTTAATGATCTTTAAACAAATATGTACTTGTATCTAGCAAGAATTAACAATTTTAATTATGTAAATGTAATTAAAATGAACTTTTATATACTTGCTCGTATGTAAGTACATGTACTTATGTATGTAGACAAACCAAAACATGTATTTAATACTTTACACTCAGAACATCCCATGATATATGACTTTCTTATGTGTAGTAGAGAAAACAAGATGTATTTAATTAATATTGTATGTTCTTGTTGTTTTTTTCTTCTTTTTGTTGTAATTTTTTAAGGTCATTAAAAAAATATACATATTTAAAAAAACTGATCTCAATAATAGTAATAATAAAGAAAAACATGTTAAATTCAGAAAGTGAAAATATGAATGGGAATTTAACCATTAAAAAAACAAAAATTTTAAATTAAGAGTGATCAGACTCTGTCTGGCATTGTCTAGAGTATTCCATTTTTTTATGATTCAAAATAATGATTCAAAAATTAAAAATACAATTAAAACTTAAAGATAGGAAACTTTTCTGTTTTTAAGAAGAACTATAAACACCAGATGTGCGCATTTATCTTTTTACAAAATAAATCAAAATAAATCAAAGTCATTCTAAAAGAGTCACTTTTTCATTGTTTCTAAATGGAGTACCTCGTTAAATGAGGTTTTAAACATTTTCCAAAGAAGGTCACTATTATGAAAAAAAACTACAATTTCAAATCTTCACATTCTCGAAAAAAAAATATATTGGGATTTATAAATTAATATCGAGAAATTAAAAATTTCAAAATATATACACAGTCTTACAAAAGTTTACATACCAGGGGTATTAAGTGTTTTATATAAATTATTAATGGAAAATGCTTCAGTGATTTTGAATTTTTGTATTTAATTTTATTGCAAAAAATAAACCTCAAAGTATTATAATTTCACAAATCTATAATTCTTGTGACATCTCCTAAACTCTCAGTTACCAACCGATTTTGAGAAAAAATATACCATTTGAAGGGTATTTCTTTACAGATGTGCACCAACCTTACAGATGTGGAGTAATAATCATCTATAATAGGCAATAGGCAATTTCTTGTGGCTGATGTTTTGTTCTACCGTTTTATCCCGATTTTGACCAAACGTATATTATTTGAAAGGTACTTCATTTTAGCCGATTTGCTGATTTACAGATTTTTAATTTTTTTCCTTTATTTTGAGTAAATTGCATTTAAAGTTGCTACTAACACATACATAAAATTATACAATGCTATACGTGTGTTTATTAAATTTGTTAATGTGCTTGTAATAAAAATGAGTTTGTTTTTTGTATTGAATTGGTTATAATTGATTAGCATACTTTTAGGGTCTTTATTTAATGAAAAAATAAAATTTCCTAGAATTTGCGCTCGAATTTCGCGGGCTGGAATCTGCTAGTTTACATAAAACAAATATTTAACTTTCAAATAAAAAACTATACAATACTATGTGTGTGTTTATGAATTGCCGAAAATTGCTTAGCTTACCTTTAGGCTCCGTAATCATTAAAATGAAATAACCTTTTGTTAATTACTTTTTTTATAATTCTGAGAATCATAAAAAAGTCATCAACGTTTTTTCCAATGAGAAGCCTTTACTTCAAAATGAGATAGATATCTTCACTTAATTGTGAATAAAAGCGAAACGCGTCCATCGATTTCCATGATACATGTCTAATTTCTTATGTGACTTTATGCCAAAGTAATAAGACTTGACACTTTTACCCGTTTTGGATCATGATTTTTAAAAACACAAAATTTTAATTTTTTAGGAAAAAAATTATTTTTTTCTTCATAAATTTATTAATCACTGCGAAACTGTTGATCGTGTTGATAAATGGTATAGAAGTGGATTAAAGTTATTGTAATTCTTAATTTTTCTAAATTTCTATCAGCAAAATCGGACTAGTAGTTCTCGAGTTATGTCAAACAAAAGAGCCCAAAACGTGACAAATTCCCCTATACGATACTGGCTAAGTTAAAATCGATATATCTCGATTCCTAGACGTGACTTAGCGAAATGCCGGGACATGCACAACTTTTTTCTGACCGATAAAACTTTCCCCGGTGGGTTCATCCCATCGCGATTTTGGCTGTCGCACAGTGTAGATTATTAACAAACTTTCTGTTTGTTCAACAAATACTTATAATGAAATTTAATGAATTTTATTTAAAAATTCACAATTTAATGTTAAAATAATAATAAAAAAAAAAACATTAAAAGAAAAAAAAATTAATGAAAAATAAAATTTCCTAGAATTTGCACTCGAATTTCGAGTGCTGGGCTCTACTAGTATATATTAAAGAACATAAAATTATATTGTTTTAGGTTTTACCTATATTTACAAAAGTTTACATACGCTCATATAAACAACTTTATTAATATCATTACAGAAGATAGTCAGAGCTGGAATTTATGCTATTTAACGTTTGTTTAGACCTCTTTGAAATGTCCCATAAATGTTCAATAACATTTAGGTTGGGGGACTGCGGGGTATGTTCTAGCTTGTACCTCATGGTGTAGAGAAGACACTACTTTACAATTTTAAAGGAATGTTTCGGATCATTATACTGGAGAAATATAGAATTTTCCTCCAGATATAACATTTGGACGCCAACGATGAATCTGAGTTTACCAACCCCATTTGCAGCCATACATTCCCAGACCGTGACTGACCCTCCTCCATGTTTCACTGTGGAATTAACATTCAGTGGTAATAACTCCGCATTTGGCTTACGCTAAACTTTAGTCCAACCATCACCTCCGAAAACAATAAATTTGCATTCATCAGTGAATATTACCATTTCCTAAAATATTGGGTTTGGATGTTCACAGATCTAAGTAGTTGGTTTTTCTCGCAACTCTGCTATTGCGGACTCGGACTTCAATTTTCGATTAAATTGGACTGCATTTTGCTTAGGATTCTCTTGAACGAAACGAATAACGACACATCCTGTTCGGTTGTCCAGAATACGGGGGCGGCAGAACGTGCTTTACTTTCATAATTTCCATTGTATTTGAAATTTTTTATTGTTGTTTGTACTGTGGGCTTTTTAAATTTAATAAATTTCCAATTTCATAAGGAGACTTGCCATCATTCATTCATTTTATGACCGTTTTTCAGATTGGTTCAGAAACTTTGCCTTTGCTCGTTTTACTCCACTACTGTCACTTTAAGATTTTTATTTTCCAAATATGACTCGAATGATGACTCGAAGCAAAGCATCATTAATTTCGAGCGACGCATATAACGGTAAAATTTTTTATTTTTTTACCGGGTGTGTATACTTATGTAGCTTTAAATGATGACAAATTATACGTTTTTAGTTGTTATTTGTTAACAATAACAAAAAAAAATATTTATATATATGACGAAAATGCTTTATTTTTTTACTTTAAATAAAAAAAAAATGGAAGTAAAAAGAAAGTAAAATCATATTTTCTTTACGAAAATAGAAATTTGTGTCCTGTATGTAAGATTGTGTACATACAAAAAAGATATAGGCAAAAAATGTATTGGGAAAAGTATAAATTCAAATAATAGGATGAACTAATATTGAGTTAAAAAATTTTTTTTACTATAAATCCACAATCAGGGGATGCCTCCTAAAAATTTCAAAAAACAAAAAACTTTTTTTTGTGAAAATTTTTTAACCGCAGATTTTTTTTTTTTTTTTTTTTTTTTTTTTTTTTTTTTATTTAAAAATTTTTTTAATCAAAAATTTATCTCTACATTCCTTTATTTCAGGATTTCTTCATCTTGAATATGTAAATAAAAAAAATTTTAATTTTTAACAAAAACCTGGGTAAGATTATTTGGACAATCGGTTTGGCGAATATCCCTGGATTTACACCTTACGTTCTCAAAACAAAAGAAAAAAAAGTGTCGGCATAACCGAATATTTGGTATCCCCACACGTTTTCTGGACACAATATTATAGTCAATGTTGTCAACACTAACAAAAAAGATTTGATTTCAAATTATAACGGCTAAATTTTTTACATAATGTTTAAAATTAATAAGATACTTGCAAAGAACAAAAATTTTATGTATATTCGACTTTTTTAATTGAAAGCAATAACATTTTTGGTTATTTGGTTTTTTTTTATTAGCGATGCATAATTTTTTGCTTGTTTTTGTTCACATGTACAAAAAAAAATAACAAAAGTAGCAAACAGAAATGTGTATGTTTCGTCCTGTTACGTATAAACATTTTAAACTATTTTTAGGTATTTATATGAAGTTTTATCGGAGTATCTTTATATTTTCGTACGTCATTCCTCACCTATTCGGTCTAAAGGATCCAATTACTTTAGCAAACTGCTGCAGATTATGAAGTACATTTTAAGCCTAATTAGTGCAAACTACTCGACCTATTGCGGACAGGAGAATGACAGACAGACTTCGCCTTTTATAAGGATCAAGAATATATATAGTTTATGGGGTCTCCGGAGTTTATTTCGATGAGTTACGAACGGATTGACAAACTGATATATACCCTCTGCACTATGGTGTGGAGGATATAAAAAACAAAATTGATTTATTATACCCTATACCACTATGTGGTCAGGGTATACTGACTGTGCTGATGTTTGTAACTACCAAAAATATATTACATAGATCCATATTTTATTATACCAATTGACCCAAATTCCAGAGTTCAGAAAAAAAACACACACTGAATAAAAAACTCGTACATATATGTAAACAAACATAACTTAGACCAACACACACATATTTTTATTTTCATATCAATTATGTGCGTTTCTAAATTTTCTACGGTGCCCAACACCATCATGACTGTGTTCGTTTTAATATTTCGTTACTTACACGAACATTTTTCTATCACGTACTTTTTGTTTCGATCACACATAAACCACACAGATTCGAATGTTGCTTTATTTGGAGTTCGTGTTCTGGTACGTGTACTGAAAAAAAAAACAGAACATGTACAATAAACAGGTTCGCGTTCAGTTATATTTTAAGTCGTGTTGTGGCTCGTGTACTAAGAAAAAATAGAACATGTACAATAAACAGGTTCGAGTTCAGTTATATTTTAAGTCATGTTCTGGCTCGTGTACTAAGAAAAAATAGAACAAATTTTATTGGCCATTTTTTTGTGATTTACGTTGAAATTATTTACAATTGTTTTTATTGACCGGTTTTTATTTTAATAAAAGATGGTAATAAAATACTTAAGACACAAAAACTGCACACTGCACTTAAATCTTTCTTGCAGGTTTCAATCAGACATGTAAATTTTTTCGTTTCGCTATTAAAAGTTGCGTATTTTTTATAGCAAAACTTATTTCTGTTATTGCTTTCCAATTTTTTAAATTTTCACAAAATATTTGCAATTTACACAATAACACAGTACACTTATAGATCATGATCTAATGAAAACTGAACCACTTTTAATGAATAAATGACGCACGCACTCGCTATTTATTTCAAAATCAATTGCGTGAAATTGTAACACTTGCAAGCAGTTGTAATGTAAGTCATAAAAAAGGGAAAGAAAATATTTTTTTGAGTTTTTTTTATTGACACTCATTGTGTTTTTACGCAAAAAATCCCAAAAACTCATTGAGAAAAGGATTGTGCATTGACACTAATTGGTTCACAAATTAAGGGTGGGTGATTGTGTTTTTAATGATGCAAAATTTGTTTGTGTCTAAAGTTATTTGTTACAAAAAAAAAAAAAAAAAATGTTTGCAAAAGATCCTAACAACCAACAAGTGTGTCTTTTATGCCGCAAAATTGGGTTTTTCGTCTATGACACTAATTGGTTGCGAAAATAGGGGTGGGTAATGCAAAAAAAAACCTAACAACCAACAAGTGTAACTTTTATGATGCTAAATAGTTTTTGTGCCTTAAGTATTTTATTACCATATTTTATTAAAATAAAAACCAGTCAATAAAAACAATTGTAAATAATTTCAACGTAAATCACAAAAAAATGGCCAATAAAATTTAAAACTATTTGACAATTGTAAACAATTTGCAACGTAAGTCATAAAAAAGGGTCAATAAAATTTTAATAAATTTGGTTGAAACAATTGTTGTCGTTTTTATAGGGGTGTATCAGATCGCGAATTGATATTTCAATTTTTCGCAGTACAAGAACCAGAACACGAATTTAAAATATAACTGAACTCGAACCTGTTTATTGTACATGTTCTATTTTTTCTTAGTACACGAGCCACAACACGACTTAAAATATAACTGAACTCGAACCTGTTTATTGTACATGTTCAGTTTTTTTTTCAGTACACGTACCAGAACACGAACTGCAAATAAAGCAACACTCAAATCTGCGTGGTTTATGTGTGATCGAAACAAAAAGCACGTGATAGAAACATGTTCGTGTAAATAACGAAATATTAAAACGAACACAGTCATGATTGTGTTGTCCACCGTAGAAAATTTAGAAACGCACATAATTGATATAAAAATAAAGATATGTGTTGGCTGCTTTTGAACAGACCATTGTGTGTTTCATGTGTGTATTTTCTGAACCTTGCCAAATTCACTTTCAGAGTCGTGTGTCCGTCCGTCCGTTCATCTGTGTGTCCTTGTAAACCTTGTAATCAAATTAAAGGTCGCAAATTTTAACATATTTTGATGAAATTTATTGTATAGGCTTCTATCGTCCATAGGATGAACGCTGTTGAAATTGGTGAAAATCGGTTCATGTTGAGACCTAGTCCTCATACAAATGACCCCTATGAGATCGATTTAAATTGCTATAAGATCCAAATTCTCCTATAAATCTTGCTCAAATTGAGTTTGTGTGTCCTTCTTCTTAAATCCATTAAGCAGTAGTCCAAAAATAAACCCTATAGGACAATTCTTAGTCATAACCCTCATATAAAGCTGCTTCCCGATCTTTACTTAAATCTATCAAAAAACAAAAATATTGCCCAGATTTTTCTAAAATTTGGTTTGTATATGTTTTTGCAAAGAATAATTGATCTTACCAAATATGGTCCGGATCGGTCCATTTTTCGACCTAGTCCCCATATAAGTATAGCATCCGATATGAACTTTTTGATATCCGAAGTCAAGAAAGTTAAAAACAATGCCACTCAAATTTCGTTTATGCTTTATTTTCTACATTTAATTAGTTGGACCTAAGAGATAGGGCTTCTAAACGCATCGTATAGGGTATCGTATAGTCGGTCTAGACCAATTATAATTTTCTTACTTGTTTTTAAATGATTTTATGCGCAGATTTCTTTTTCTTGGATAATTTTTTTTTTTCATGTGAAAAATGTTTCTTATTTTTTGTTATTTTTAAAAAATTTTGCATCAAAAGGTATTTCTATAAAAATAAAATACTCAATTCAAAATTTTTATCAAATTAATTTTTTTTATAAATTTTTTTTTTCAGAAAAATAATATTATAACAGAATAGATTTTTATACCTCCACACCACTATGCAGAGGGTATGTATCAGTTTGTGATTCGAAAAATGAATTTGTGACCCCATAAAGTATATATTCATGATCCTTGTAATAAATCGAGTCGATATAGCGATGTCTGTCTATCCGTCCGTCCGTCTGTCTTTTGAAATCACGCTCATTCACAAAATAAGCCATTTACCTTGGTAAACTTAGAATAATATTGTTTATCATTATTTCGAGCAGTTTAGTATTTATTAGAGTTAATCGGTCATCATTGAAACCGTTGTTTAAGCGGGCTAAGACATAATTAGTGGTGAAGCCATTGCATAACATCTGTTCTACTGTGTACACCATAGCGCGAGTAATTGTTATCACATTTTTATATATTTGGTAAAATACTCTCATGAAAATTGGATGTTAAGTCCTCACATAGAAAAAAGTATTAAAATTTTTAAAAAAAATTTTTCGAGTTACTAAGTTTAATGATCTGTAACTTTAGTATTTTTGAAAATTTACTTCCGAAACTTCTAAAAAATAAACGTTCTAAACTGGCTGCTCCCCTTAATTAGCAAACGAAAGTTTTTAGTTAAACAATCGACATGTCTGCATAAAATTTAAATATTAATGTATGCCATTGGAGTCTACAAATATGTATTGTATGTGCAAATTATTGATAATTCGAATGTGTTCTGAACACTTAATTTAAAACACAATAATATTCTTCCTTACAATCTTAATATCGAACAATTGTATTGAAATCAATATATTATTATATAATAATTGGGTAAGACTTCCACGTACCTAGCAAAATATTTGTATGGTATTGTTAAAAATTGTCGACAGGAAAAATGCCTTGAATCAAGCCAGTGATCTTAGATAGCACGAGTATAATAATTAAATTTCTAAAAATAAAAATAAAGATTTATTTCCCTTTTTTAATTGGCTTCCTATAATCTTTATGAGTTTATAGTATGTAGACTACTTTTCTAAAAACGGGTGTTATAAATTGTTATAAAAACCACTTTTTGACAAAAGAAAAAAGAAAAGAAAAGAAATCAGTAACACCACTCGAATGTTGTTATATTTTTTTTTTATTTATTTATTAACTAATTAGCATATAGTTGCGCATATAAAGATAACACAACAAAACGAAATAAAATATCATTTATTCATAAATCATTTTTACCAAGAAATATTGATAATTACAAAAGACATTCACAGCAGGGAGCAAAAATTTAGCATATACAAATGATAATTTATTGGCCATCAATTTTTTTGTAATATTAAACAAAAATTATGCTTTGTTTTTTTTTTCTGTTGACCCTGTTAAAGCCTCGATTTTTGACCCTGTTTCTGGGCTGATTAAAAACTAATTTAAAAAAATATAATCAAAATTAACAAGATTACAAATATTTTTTTAATTTCATATTAATATTAAAAATTATTGTGTTACTTATGTTTTTAACTTTGAACATATTTAAACAAAAACATAAAAATCTTCAAGAAGAGAAATTACAAAAAGTACAACTGGTGTTATTCGTACCGACTAACGATACAGTTTTTGGGTTAATTATATAAAAAGCGTTCATTATTTTGATAAGATACTTTAGAATACTTAAAATAATTTGTTATCTCCAATTCTAGAAATTTAACTTACTAAAAAATTTTTTTTGATGAATTTTTTCTAATGGCTTTGAAAGGACTTAAATGCATAATTATCACTCCATATACTTTAATACTTAAGAAGAACATCGTGTGTTTATATCGATAATGAAAGTTTTTGTTGAAACTATTGCAATATTAAAATTAATATTTATTCTTTTATATAATATAAAATAATAACCAGTATTACTCATCCATTAACAAGTTAACTTAATTATTAGTTACGTTTAAATTAAAAAAACTTGTTATTCTATGGTGGCATTAAGTGATTAAGTGAACGAGTCATAAAAAGTTTTTTATATGTACTCGTATTAATTTTTTTTATGATTGGTTTAGGGTCCTCAACAAGTTTTAGTTTTTGAAGTGCTTAGGATCAAACAATTGTATGATTTGAGATTAACGCCATAAATTTCCCAATTTTAGCAAAACATGCCAGAGACAATGTAGCATGTAGCAGAGCCCAGCACTCGAAATTCGAGCGTTAATTCTGGGAAATTTTATGTTTTCATTCAATTTTTTCTTTCAGTGGTTTTTTAAATGGGGTAAGGTTTTAAAACCTTTTTTTTTGCATTTCTCTATCTGAATGTACAACATATCGAGAGTGTTGTGTCAAAATTTCAAGCAAAACTTAAGACGATACGGCGTTTCCAGCGACCGGCCTCATACGGTCTCACATCGTATATAAATCAGTTTTTGAAAAACTTCAAATCGATTTTCTCGCAAATGAATGTTCGAAGTCCGTGAACATCATAACTCATAATCTACTTGACCGATTCCTTTGAAATTTTACAAACTATATATACACATAATTCGTCAGGTAACCATGAAGATTTTTTTTTTATTTTCCACTTTCTTCCCCATTTTTAACAACAAATTCCCGAAATTCTATAGCAAAAATCGTATTTTTCACTTGCTGCAAAAAAAAAATGGAAAAAACTTTTCGTCACTACCTCAGGAAACATTTCACCTTTCAAGCGCATTTCGATCTTTTTATTTCACCGCAAAACAACAATGCCTCCGGAGATTCGCTGTCACGGACTTATTTATTAAAATTTTTAATTGAAAATTTTTTCGAAGATTCTACAAATAATATGCCATAACGTGTATATGAAATAAATAATCCAACATTATTCATATCTTCAAAAAAGAAAATACGACTTTTAAACCATACCCCACCTTAATCTATATACATATATAAAAAATTTATTAATATTTAAATGAAATTCAATAAATTTCATAAGACATATTTGTGGAACACGCAGAAGATATATAAATGGATTGTTAATAAATAATTTTATAAGAGCCTAGAGGTACATATGCTAATCAATTTTAACCAATTCACAATTCAACACTTTTTAAATAAAATTCATTAAATTTCATTATAAATATTTGTGGAACACACAGAATCTATAATATTAATAGGCTAGGCTATTTCTTGTGACCGTTGTTTTGTTCTACCGTTTTATCCCGATTTTGACCAAACGTAAAAAAAAAAATAATAAAAAATTAAATAAAATAACAATTTTATAAAACGACCTGAAGCCTGTTTTTAATTCAACCCTTTTGAAACGTAAATTATTTGAAAGATATTTCTTTTTAGCCGTTTTGCAGATTTACAGATTTTTAAATTTTTTCATTTATTTTGAGTAAATTGCATTTAAAGTTGCTACTAAAACATATATAAAATTATACATATGCTATGTGTGTTTTATTAAATTTCATAATGTGTTTTTTAATGAGTTTGTTACCTTCATTCACAATAATAATAAAAGTGTTGGTTTGAGAATTGGCTAAGTTGAAAAAATGCTGCCTAGAAATTCCACTCGAATTTGGAGCGCTGCAATCTGCTAATATATATAAATGGGTTGTTATTAAATAATTTTATAATAGCCTAAAGGTATGCTAAAAAATTTTAGCCAATTAACAATTCAACAGAGGGCTTTTGATATTTATAATAAACATACACACAGTATGTGTTTTATGTATGTGTTAGTAGCAACTTTAAATGAATATTACTTCAAAAAAATGTACCAGTTGGTGCATATCTGGATATATTGTGGACATCTACAAAGAAATACCTTTCAAATTGTATATTTTTTTTTGTCAAAATCGGTTTATAACTAAAACGTAGAAGCGGTTACAAAAGAAAAATATTTATACTTTAACTAAATCACATGACATTATCATCATTACTGGCGACTCCGTAACACCGTATAATTAATAATATAACTCATACGTATAAGTATTATTATTAATAATATCTATAATATTAATAGGTTAGGCGATTTCTTGTGACTGATGTTTTGTTCTACCGTTTTATCCCGATTTTGACCAAACGTATGTTATTTGAAAGGTATTTCTTTTCTGGCCGATATGTAGATTTACAGATTTTTAAATTTTTTCCTTTATTTTGAGTAAATTGCATTTAAAGTTGCTACTAACAAATACATAAAATTACACAATGCTATGTGTGTGTTTATTAAATTTGTTAATGTGTTTGTAACAAAAATGAATTTGTTTTTTGTGTTGATTTGTGAATTGGCTATAATTGATTAGCATACTTTTTGGATCGTTATTTAATGAAAAAATAAAATTTCCCAGAATTTGCGCTCGAATTTTGAGGGCTGGAATTTGCTAGTGTAATATTAATAGGCTAGGCGATTTCTTGTGACCGATCTTTTGTTCTACCGTTTTATCCCGATTTTGACCAAGCGTATATTATTTGAAAGGTATTTCTTTTTAATAAGTTTGTTATCTTCATTCACAATAATAATAAACCATAAAAGTATTGGTTTGTGAATTTGCTAAGTTGAAACTAAAGCTGACTAGAAATTGCACTCGAATTTCGAGCGCTAGAATCTGCTAGTATTAATAACTAACACGACATTCTCTTAATAAGTATTTCACTTAGAAAAATTATTTTTCTCAAAAAAGAACACTTTCGCAAAAAAAAATTCCAAAAATGTTAATTTTCTTTAAAAAAATAACTTTTCTTTAAAAAGCTCCTTTACTTAAAAAAGTACCTTTACTTTTAAAAGTACCTTCTCTGAAAAAGTGCCTTTTCTTAAAAAAGTACTTTTTCTCAAAAATTAAATTTGAGTACAAAAATAACTTTTCTTAAAAATATACATTTTCTTAAAAAAGTACTTTTTCTTAAAAACTAAACTTTTCTTAAAAAGTACATTTTCTTCAGAAAAGTACCTTTTCTTTAAAAAGTATATTTTTCTTAAATAAGTACCTTTTCTTAAAAACCAAACTTTTCCAAAAAGTACATTTCCTTCAAAAAGGTACCTTTTCTTCAAAATCTACATTTGCTTCAAAATGTGCCTTTTCTTAAAACACTATATTTTCTTCAAAAAGTATTTCTTTAAAAGTACCTTTTCTTAAAAAAGTAAATTTTCTTAAAAAAGCATCTTTTCTTAAAAAAGTCCCTTTCTTGAAAAAATACATTGTCTTAAAAAAGCAAATTTTCTTAAAAAAGTATGTTTTCTTAAAAAAGCAAATTTTCTTTAAAAAGTGGCTTTTCTTAACCTTTTAGACCTAGCTGCATCGATTGTGAGATCTGGTTTAAGATGCTTAGAATTTTTTCTGAATTTTTTTGCCCGACTACAATCGTTTTACTATTCAGGTCTGAAAGGGTTAAAAAATTACCTTTTCTTAAAAAGCTACATTTTTTAAAATACCTTTTCTGAAAAACGACCTTTTTTTAAGTACATTTTCTGAATAAAAAAACATTTTCTTAAAATAGTACCTCTTCTTTAAAATGTATATTTTCTTCAAAAAGTACCCTTTCTCAAAAAGTAAATTTGCATACAAAAATAACTATTTTTTTTTTAAATTTATTGACTTTATTGAGAAATATAAGTTTACAGTATTACTTAATCTTAATCTTAACTTAAACATGTAGATATTCTTAAAAAAAGTAGCTTTTCTTAAAAAAGTAAATTTTCTTCAAAGGGTACCTTTCTGTTAAATAAGTACCTATTCTTAAAAATTAAACTTTTAAAAATTAAATTTTCTTTTAAAAGTATAATTACTTCAAAAATGTACCTTTCAAAATGTGCCTTTTCTTTGAACAGTATATTTTCTTAAGAAAGTATTTTTTCTTATGAAAGTACCTTTTATTAAAAATTTACATTTTCTTCAAAAAGTATATTTTCTTAAAAAAGCGAATATTCTTAAAAAAGGACCTTTTCTTAAAAATTAAACTTTTAAAAATAAAATTTTCTTTTAAAAGTATAATTACTTCAAAAAGGTACCTTTCAAAAGGTACCTTTTCTTTGGATAGTATCTTTTCTTAATAAAGTATTTTTTCTTATGAAAGTACCTTTATGAAAAATTTACATTTTCTTCAAAAAGTATATTTTCTTAAAGAAGCGAATATTCTTAAAAAAGGACCTAAACAGTATAAACAGTATAAACTCTATAAACTATTGTAGGCTACGCAACTGTGATATTTTTGTTTTGTGAAGTCCAGTTTTTCTTTTTGATTATTCTTACAATTATTTATTTATTTATTTTAGTGCTTGACAAAATTAAAAATTTTAATATATATTTTTTAAATTATAAAATTTATAATAATAGCAACAAATATTTTTGACAAATGCAATAAAAACAGAAAAATTTCAATAAAAAAAAGCTCTTGAAAATGTTCCCAAAAAGGAACGAAACGTTGGGCAATGATGTTATAAAAGTTGTTTTATTTGCATCACTAGCAAGGACCAGTAAGCTCGTAATAAATACAATCATCATAATTTGGTCTCTGGTCATCAAAAAATTCTTTGTTTTATAAAGTTATTTGAAAATAAAGAAGAAATACTACTACTACTCTACTACTAATACTGTGGTTTTCTGGAATAAATGCGTATGTCCATTTTTGCCAGTTTTGAGTTAACGATGCCAAATATATTAATTTTTAACGCTCTTTACATGTGTTAAATTTTTGTTTAAAAAATATTGAGCATTTCTGAGTTTTATCTTTAAATAACGACGTAACTTAAATGTTTATTAAATAAATTTGCAGCACTATCGACGTATGTCAACGTACGTTTGATCGCTGACAAATTATTTTCTCAGAAAACGACACATAGCGACATACGTTGTTATTAATGAAAAAAAATGCAAAATTATTTTGGATTATTTTTCAGTTTATAACCACTTATAAAAACTTGTGTGCTTATTTCTGTTATTTTTTGTCACCATTATTCTTGATACGTTGTTATATTCTCATCCTAAGTCCCGTTAACTTTTTGTTGACAAACAAAAAAATCCATTTTTCAAGCAACAACCACTTATGTCTACATGGGTGGTTGCATTAGTAGTTTTCTTTTTCAAAGAAAACGACGTTTGTCGACATAAGTTGTTTTATCTGCACACACTTTAAGTGTTATTTACATATTGTTTTTTTCGTCCTTCTCTAGGATCTATTCCTCTGAAGATTTTTGACTCAAAATTTTATATAATGTCTTTATTGCCTATATCTACAGGACTGTTAAATAAAAAGCTCTTAAAACTTTATATCGAGCCCATAATTTCAAATGTAACGTTTTTTGGCTCCCCTGAACATTTTGATTTTATGACATACGCGGTTATTCTAGAAAACCACAGAATATTCAGTTCAAGATGGAGGTGGAGGGTATCAAAGATTCGGCACAGCCGAAATTAACACTATTACTTGTTTCTAATATTAATAGGCTAGGCGATTTCTTGTGAAAGGTATTTCTTTTTAGTAAGTTTGTTATCTTCATTCACAATAATAATAAACCATAAAAGTGTTGGTTTGTGAATTTGCTAAGCTGAAAATAAAGCTGGCTAGAAATTGCCCTCGAATTTCGAGCGCTAGAGTCTGCTAGTATTAATAACTAGCACGACATTCTCTTAATAAGTATTTCACTTAAAAAAATTATTTTTCTCAAAAGAAGAACACTTTCGCAAAAAAATTCCAAAAATTCCAAAACCTTTCAGACCTAGCTGAACGATTGTGAGATCTGGTTTAAGATGCTTAGAATTTTTTCTGAATTTTTTTGCCCGACTACAATCGTTTTACTATTCAGGTCTGAAAGGGTTAAAAAATTACCTTTTCTTAAAAAGCTACATTTTTTAAAATACCTTTTCTGAAAAACGACCTTTTTTTAAGTACATTTTCTGAATAAAAAAACATTTTCTTAAAATAGTACCTCTTCTTTAAAATGTATATTTTCTTCAAAAAGTACCCTTTCTCAAAAAGTAAATTTGCATACAAAAATAACTATTTTTTTTTTAAATTTATTGACTTTATTGAGAAATATAAGTTTACAGTATTACTTAATCTTAATCTTAACTTAAACATGTAGATATTCTTAAAAAAAGTAGATTTTCTTAAAAAAGTAAATTTTCTTCAAAGGGTACCTTTCTGTTAAATAAGTACCTATTCTTAAAAATTAAACTTTTAAAAATTAAATTTTCTTTTAAAAGTATAATTACTTCAAAAATGTACCTTTCAAAATGTGCCTTTTCTTTGAACAGTATATTTTCTTAAGAAAGTATTTTTTCTTATGAAAGTACCTTTTATTAAAAATTTACATTTTCTTCAAAAAGTATATTTTCTTAAAAAAGCGAATATTCTTAAAAAAGGACCTTTTCTTAAAAATTAAACTTTTAAAAATTAAATTTTCTTTTAAAAGTATAATTACTTCAAAAAGGTACCTTTCAAAAGGTACCTTTTCTTTGGATAGTATCTTTTCTTAATAAAGTATTTTTTCTTATGAAAGTACCTTTATGAAAAATTTACATTTTCTTCAAAAAGTATATTTTCTTAAAGAAGCGAATATTCTTAAAAAAGGACCTAAACAGTATAAACAGTATAAACTCTATAAACTATTGTAGGCTACGCAACTGTGATATTTTTGTTTTGTGAAGTCCAGTTTTTCTTTTTGATTATTCTTACAATTATTTATTTATTTATTTTAGTGCTTGACAAAATTAAAAATTTTAATATATATTTTTTAAATTATAAAATTTATAATAATAGCAACAAATATTTTTGACAAATGCAATAAAAACAGAAAAATTTCAATAAAAAAAAGCTCTTGAAAATGTTCCCAAAAAGGAACGAAACGTTGGGCAATGATGTTATAAAAGTTGTTTTATTTGCATCACTAGCAAGGACCAGTAAGCTCGTAATAAATACAATCATCATAATTTGGTCTCTGGTCATCAAAAAATTCTTTGTTTTATAAAGTTATTTGAAAATAAAGAAGAAATACTACTACTACTCTACTACTAATACTGTGGTTTTCTGGAATAAATGCGTATGTCCATTTTTGCCAGTTTTGAGTTAACGATGCCAAATATATTAATTTTTAACGCTCTTTACATGTGTTAAATTTTTGTTTAAAAAATATTGAGCATTTCTGAGTTTTATCTTTAAATAACGACGTAACTTAAATGTTTATTAAATAAATTTGCAGCACTATCGACGTATGTCAACGTACGTTTGATCGCTGACAAATTATTTTCTCAGAAAACGACACATAGCGACATACGTTGTTATTAATGAAAAAAAATGCAAAATTATTTTGGATTATTTTTCAGTTTATAACCACTTATAAAAACTTGTGTGCTTATTTCTGTTATTTTTTGTCACCATTATTCTTGATACGTTGTTATATTCTCATCCTAAGTCCCGTTAACTTTTTGTTGACAAACAAAAAAATCCATTTTTCAAGCAACAACCACTTATGTCTACATGGGTGGTTGCATTAGTAGTTTTCTTTTTCAAAGAAAACGACGTTTGTCGACATAAGTTGTTTTATCTGCACACACTTTAAGTGTTATTTACATATTGTTTTTTTCGTCCTTCTCTAGGATCTATTCCTCTGAAGATTTTTGACTCAAAATTTTATATAATGTCTTTATTGCCTATATCTACAGGACTGTTAAATAAAAAGCTCTTAAAACTTTATATCGAGCCCATAATTTCAAATGTAACGTTTTTTGGCTCCCCTGAACATTTTGATTTTATGACATACGCGGTTATTCTAGAAAACCACAGAATATTCAGTTCAAGATGGAGGTGGAGGGTATCAAAGATTCGGCACAGCCGAAATTAACACTATTACTTGTTTCTAATATTAATAGGCTAGGCGATTTCTTGTGAAAGGTATTTCTTTTTAGTAAGTTTGTTATCTTCATTCACAATAATAATAAACCATAAAAGTGTTGGTTTGTGAATTTGCTAAGCTGAAAATAAAGCTGGCTAGAAATTGCCCTCGAATTTCGAGCGCTAGAGTCTGCTAGTATTAATAACTAGCACGACATTCTCTTAATAAGTATTTCACTTAAAAAAATTATTTTTCTCAAAAGAAGAACACTTTCGCAAAAAAATTCCAAAAATTCCAAAACCTTTCAGACCTAGCTGAACGATTGTGAGATCTGGTTTAAGATGCTTAGATTTTTTTCTGAATTTTTTTACCCGTATTCAGTGATTGTGAGTCCTCTTGTGTGCCCTGTACATAAAAGAAAATTAAAAACAAAGAAAGTAGACTTTGCTCCCCTGAACATTTTGATTTTATGACATACGCGGTTATTCTAGAAAACCACAGAATATTGAGTTCAAGATGGAGGTGGAGGGTATCAAAGATTCGGCACAGCCGAAATTAACAATGTTACTTTTTTCTTATTTTTTAGGTAGTATGACAGTTTTAAGTTTAGGTGTACCTACACTTTTTCTAGCAGGTGTATAAGCTTTTCTAGGATGAACGCTATTGAAATTGGTGTAATTAGGTACATGTTCACACCTAGGCCCTATACAAATAACGACTATTAGACCGACTAAAATTGTCGTAGAATCCAGATTATCACATAAATATCGAAAAAAATTGGAGTATATTTGTGTGTTATACCCACAAAATTGAAGTCCAATAATGAACCTTGTAGGACCCTTTTTAATCATAGTCCCCATATAAATCTGACTCACGAACTTCATGTAAATCAATCAAAAAGCAAAAATAATATTGCATAGATTTTTTCAAATTTGGTTTATATATCATATGTTTTTGTGAAAAGTAAGTGATCGGTCCGTTTTTTTTTACCAAGTCTCCATATACAAATACGTCCGATGTGAACTTTTTTTATATCGGCATAAATAAAAATAACACAAAAATTCGGTTTATGTTTATTTTTTATATCCAATTATTGGCTCAGCAAAATTGGATCCAAGACCCTCTTTCGCAACGCATGGTATACGGTATTGTATAGTCTGTCTATATCGACTTTAATTTTCGTACTTGTTTGTTTCCTTTTTTTTCGTAGTTTGACAGTTTCAAGCTGTATCAAGCATATTTTGCGAAAATAAACAATTTTTATACCCTATACCACTACGTGGTTTGGGTATAATGACTTTGTGCTGCTGTTTGTAACAACCAAAAATATTTGACCTACACCCATCTTTAATTATACCGATCGAATCATGATCACTATCTGATTCGATTTAACGATGTCCGTCCGTCCGTCCGTCCGTCTGTGTGTCCATGTAAAGCTTGTAATCAAACTGCAGGTCGCAAATATAAATATATTTTGACGAAATTTGGTATTTGATCTTTTATCGGCCATGGGATGAACGCTGTTGAAATTGGTGAAAATCGGTCCATGTTTAGACCTACGCCCCATACAAATGACCCCTATGAAATCAACATATATTGCCATAAGATCCAAATTATCATACAAATCTTAGTCAAATTGGGTTTGTATGTATATATTACATCCATTAATCAGTAGTCCAAAAATGATACCTATTGGACAACTCTTAGTCGTAGGCCCCATATAGAGCTGCTTCCCTATCTTCACTTAAATCTACCAAAAAAGAAAAATATTGCACTGATTCTTCTCAAATTTTGTTTGTGTGTATTTTTGCAAAATACAAGAGACTTTACCAAACATGGTCAGGATCGGTCCATTTTTGGGCCTAGTCCCCATATAGATATAGCATCCGATATGAACTTTTTCATATCTGCAGCCGAAAAAATTAATAAAAATCCCACTCAAATTTGGTTTATGCTTATTTTCTATATCCAGTTAGTTGGGTCTGAGAGATGGGGTCTCTAAACGCATGGTATAGGGTATCGTAGAGTCGGTCTAGACCGACTATAATTTTCTTACTGGTTATTGTTCAATTGCCAAATGATTTGAAGGACTTGCAAATTTTTATCAGATACCTATATGTAGGTACTTATATAAGTACGTGATAAAATATTATTACTGATTGGGGTATTTAATGTTCAGTGATAATAAAAATCTCAACAATTTTTTCTAACTTTTCGGCATAAAAGTATTAATCTAATCAAAATGGAATGAATTTTTGAGTCTAATAAATTAAAACCTTTTTTCTTCTGATTACGTTGTTCTTCTTTTTCTTTTTTTTTTTCTGTTGTTTAAAAGTAAAACTAATTCTTCAACAAGTTGTTTTACGACTGAAAACAATTCAAAGGAAATAATATCTTTGCAAAAAAAAAACAAGTAAGAAAATTATAGTCGGTCTAGACCGGCTGTACGATACCCTTAGGTCCAACTAATTGGATATAGAAAATACCCATAAACCAAATTTGAGTGGGTGTGTTATTAGTTATTTTGCCTTCGTATATGAAAAAGTTCAAATCGGAGGATATATTTATATGGGGACTAGGTCGAAAAATGGACCGATACTGACCATATTTGGTAAAGTCACTTGTTTTTTGCTAAACCATAGACAAACCAAATTTACGAATTAGCTGTGCAATATTTTTGTGTTTTGATAGATTTAAGTGAAGATCGGGAATCAACTTTATATGGGGGCTATTACCAAGAATTGCCCTATAGGTTTTATTTTTGGACTACTGATTAATGGATGTTATTAACATACACAAACCCAATTTGACTGAGATTTATACGATAATTTGGATATTATGGCACTTTAAGTCGATCTCATAGGGGCCATTTGTATGGGCACTAAGTCTCATTAGGTCAGACCCATGGCCGATAGGAGCTTATATACCAAATTTTATATAAAAAAAAATTTTTTTATTAGTTTATTAATTTATTTCATAACTTTGTTTTACAATTTATGTTGCCTCAGCTTCATATGACATTTTTGAGGCCGAGTTGGCAGAACGTTTAGTTCACATAATAAATTAATTAACTAAGTTTACAATATAAGATCAGTATAAAATTAATAATTATTATTATTATTTTTTAAATATATATTATTTTATATTATTTAATATTTACATAAGAAGCATTTCAAGATTTTTATATAAGTATTTTTTTAAATTTGTCTTAAAAATTTAAATTCTTTGTATATTTTTTACTGTTTCAGGTAAGTTGTTATATTCAGAAACACCAATATATTCGATTCTCTGTTTCGTAGTTTCTAACCTACATCTAGATACTCTTAAGTTCGAACCATTTCTGGTATTGAATCTAGTTTGGTTTCTCATAAAAGTAATTGTATTTTGTTCAATGTTCTGCAATGACCTAAAGACAAATTTTAATACTTGCATTTTGTATAATCCATTAATTGGCAAAATGTTCTTGCTTATATCTTTATATAATGATAATGTCGGGTATAAAATCGGAAAATTGTATATTGTTTTCAGCGCCTTATTTTGTGTTCTTTGCAACGACTTTAGTTCAGTACTATCTTTATAGCCATATACATATTATACCATGTAGTTCAAATTACTTTGAAATAAAGCTTGATAAAGAAGTAGCTTAGTTTCCTCATTAAATTTATTTTTAAACTTATGTATATAGCAAACCAATAACTGGGGATATTTTTGACTTCAATTCCAGTATATGTACTTTCCACGATAAATTATATCACAGGTTAACTCCCAAATATTTAATTGACTCACTTTCAAATATTTCTTCGCCATCCACAAAGACACTGAACCTTGCAGCATTATATTCATAACTGCGACCTGCAGTTCGATTACAAGGTTTACATGGACACATAGAAGGACGGACAGACAGAAAGTGATTCTGATTCGATCGGAATAACAAAAGATGGGTCTAGGTAAATAGTATTGGCAGTTACAAACATTAGGACAAAGTCATTATACCCTGACCTAGTGGTATAGGGTATAAAAATAACTACAAAAATACGAACATACGAGTAACACACAGCTATACAACACATGCTGGTCTATACATACATACATACATGTCTACACAATGTTAAATACTCGTATATAATTTGACATTTCGTTTTGACGATGTCGCTTGTGCTACTCGGCTGTCGTATTACTAGATAATATTGTAGGTACTTAATAATAATACACTTAACTACTTTTGTAGGTAAATGTTGCTAAAGTAGAAAAATAAAATATCGTTTAATGCTTTGAATATTTATTTGGAGAAATTAAAAGCACAGACAGTTAACAGTCATTTATCATCTCAGAACATATTTACGGAAATTTTAGAAAATAAAAACAATTATTATTTTTGTTTTTTAATTTCGCAAAATTAACTTGTGGGAATTTTTCAGTTTTTAAGTTTTATATTTTTGTTTATGTTTTTTGCGCAAATAAGTTGACCATAAAACGAGAGTGAAGTGTTAATTGAAAGCAATTAGTAACATCATTGTTTAAATAAATGTTACATATTTGTTTCTACATTGTGAGTGGATAAACGTGGTCGGTTTTGTCAATATAAAAAGGTACATACCGGTTGAAAAAAAAAATTAAAAATTTCCATACAAAGTTTAAGAATTGTATAATTCATACAGAAAGAGTCAATTATATAAAAAAAGAGTATAAATTAAAAAACAGAGTGTAAAAACGTGATTAATTTAGAAAAACCCTAAATTAAAAAAATATATATATACATACGTATTTAACTAATTATATGTTAAGAGTTAAAGCACTCAGCTTACAAGTGTGTGAAATGTAAAAAAGACTTAAAAATTTAATTAAAACGGCCAACTGCGTAAGTGATTTAAAACAAAGTTTCAATATGTTAATATGTGTTTATTAGTTTATCAAGTTTTTGGCAAGTTAATTAAACTTTGGTTAGTTACACTCACGATTTTTAACGCTTTAATCAAATAATTTGAAAGTTATTAGTTTTAAAAAAATCGGAGTTTAACTAAACTAAGTAGAACTGACATCCCAAAAACTTGAATAAGTGTTCCTTGGAATTTGTTATGTAAACTAAGTTTAACCCATTTTTGCCCGAATTAATTTTTTTCTCAAATTTTAATTTTTTTTCACTTAAAATGCTCTGAAATCATAGCCTTCTGTAAGAATTTTCAAAAAAGCTTAACAAAAAAAAGAAATTTTATGCATGCTCCACCAGGCTTACAGACACAAAATAAAACTTTTTAAATAATTTACATAATTGTTCAGTTATAGCCGAATCCAAATTCCTGCAAACGATTTAGCATTTGCATATATCTAACTGGACAAAATTTGAATTCTGAATTTACTGGAACATTAGAAAATAAATCTAAAACCACTAAACAACCAACTCTTAAATCCATATTTATTTTATACAAGTTCATTAGGTAGCCGTTTAGCTGAATGTCTGGAAACATATTTTCATCTATACAAAGATTTTCTTTTAGTTATGCTGGCATGTGTTATGTACTTTGTGTTGAGTAAATCGAATGTAGGGCCAATCTAGGCAAATTTATCTTTATCTGCAAGATTGTTCAAACCTACTACTTTTCATTGCACTGGCTTCCATCTTGTTCTTTGTTTTGTTTTGACATTCCCATAACATTTTCCACCTTGGGATATTCAAATATCCCGATAATAATAATATTGCAAAATAACATTTAAGCTCGTGCACGTTCATAGCAAAAGTTTGGTCACCTTTAAACCCTGCATATTTTACAAAAATACTTTTTAAATATTCGCATATTTCTTCATCAAAAAATAGCACAATACATTTAACTGGATCTGAAGATAATGCCCAAAATCTATTTCTTTCTCTCAACTTCTGTAATTTCTTCTGCGACTGTATATTTGCTGTTGAAGCTGGAAAAGTGAAATAGCTTGGGCTTCTAACTGTCGTTCACTGAAATGATTTATATCTACATCGTATTCTTCATCTGCGCTATCTTCCTCACTAGCCATGCGATTTTCAGGAGGAGTTATAAAAGCATCAGCTGTACCTACATCGTTCCAAAACACGTCATTTTCAACTAAATTTTCAACTAATGAAACACATTTATTAGCCTATTTGTTTTTATACCCTCCATCCCAGTGTTCAGAGGGTATATATAAGTTTGTCATTCCGTTTGTAATAATTAGAAAAAAAATTTTGGACCCCATAAAATATATATATATTTGTGATCCTTATAACAAGCGGAGTTGATATAATGATGTCCGTCTGTGGAAATCACGATGACGGCTTCAATCGGGCAGCTAGGGTGCTCGTTGTCATAAAAAATGATTCAATAACATCCTGAGAAGTTTGCTACTTAAAAATCGTCCAAATCGGTTGATTAGGTCCCGAGAATTGAATGAAGAAGTAAAAAAAAGTCTTGAAAAACTATGATTTGCCTATGTTGTTCTTGTCACGATCACGCCCTCAATAAAAAAAAACTGGGGCGCTTATTTGTAGAGAGAATGATTGAGAAGGTTTTTGTTTCAAAAATCATGAAAATCGGTTTAACAGGTCCCGAGAAATCACTGAAGAAGTATAAAAAATTGAAAAAAATATATGTTTCTGTATTGTTCTTGTTGTTATTCTTAATGTTGTATTGATGTCACAGCTGGTCTTGTTGCTTTTATGGTAATAATATAATAAGAACTAACCCTTTGTACATTTTTTTAATCAACTCTGGTAGAAAAATTTTAAAGTTTCCATTGTTTTGGCATCACAAAAAAAGGGGGTTAGATCATTTTTGTCATCGCGGGCTCCTGGCCTGCAAAGTTTCAGATCGATTGGGTCACGGTAAAGGGGTTAATAATCGATCCAAAATTTTGACTACAAGCAGACAAGCAGACACTACGAGTTAATATAAAGGGAGTAAAAATTCACCAACATCTAAAGCAAATAATGCTAAACTACCTGCTGTAAATAAAAAAAAAAACAACGTAAATTTACCGAAAAAAAAAAATATTACGCATTAATTTATTTAAAGAAAACACAACAATAACTTTGATGTTGTATTTTTTGTGTTTAATATTTACATATACATACATACATATATTAAATAATAAAATAATGTTCATATATTCTATATCTGTATATTGCATAATAACCGCATGTTAGAAATAAATTGATATATTATTTTATTTATATAAAATTCTGCAATATTTTGTTTTAGGGAAAATACATTTCTGTTGCTTTAACAAACAGAGTGTCACTTCATTTTGCGCAGAGTAACTATGCCACAGTAGATGGCGCCACAATTTTTGTTCTAATTAGCTTTGCAATAGTTATTTCTATTTTAACATGAATGTCAACATTTTCAATTAGATATCAAACACAACAATGTTAAAAGTATACTCAGAGCTGAATAAAGAAGAAGCAATGTGTTTTTTTGCCTTAAAAACAGTTCTACATAGTTATATAAAATTATTATTCTGCTTTACCTACAAAATATCTGATTGCGATTATATGTAATTTTTAAAAATTGTTTATAATTACTAAATCATTACTATTGACATAAATACAAAATTTCATCTTTTATATTTTCCATTCAAATTTAAGAAAATATCAATTGTAAATACTGGAATTCAGATTTCCAATTACAAATTAGAAAATATTAATTGAATTTCAGAAAATCATATTAAAACGTCGGAAATAATAACTTGAAATTAAGAAGAGATCAATTGAATTTTAAAATATAAATTTTATTCTTTAAACACAAATTGAAATTCAAAAACACCAAATATGTTTACATTTAAAAATGTTTACATTTCAAAAAAAATATTGCCATTCAGGAGACATTAATAGCATTTCAGGATAAGAAAACATTAATTTAAATTCAATGAAGTTTAGAAAACTTCAAATGATATTTAAGAATTGCGAACATAAAAATTGTTACATAAATAAAGCGCAAGTTGATGCGTTATTTATATATTATTTTTCACAATTTTTTTGGATGAAAATTTGAAGTTATTCAGAAAATAAAGATAACAAATTATTTTAATTAAAATTTTTGGGATATTTGGTTTTTTGCGTTTGGCATCCCTAATTTGACCCAGTGTTCAAGATGACTTCAAAATTTGACTTCATGGTAGGCAAAGTAAAACCCAAAAATTTAAATTCAATAATAATTCCCAGGTGGTAGTATTTGGAGTCAATAAATGAAAACATATTTTATTAACATAACTTAATTTAAAATCAAAAGTTGGCATCACTGGATTAGATTTTATATTGTATTGTGTTATTTTGTGTTAATATGTAAAAAAAAATTTATTCTCTATGTTTTCCAAATATTATTTTGTTACTTCGTCCGACCTATATGGCCGCAATAAAGAATTATTTGGCCAGTTAAAAGAAACTATAAAGCCATCTCCAATTAGCATGATTTAACGCGTATAGCCACCTACACAACCACTACCTTCGCAATGGAGGTTAGGGCGAGCTATTTAATTAGCAAAAACTAAATTAAACGAGAAGTTATGTCATATAACCGGAAACGCATCCATATATCTTTCCTCGTTGGAGTCCGAATTAATAATGTGAGAGAGCTTTATAGACCAACTCTTGAAATAAACAAAACCAAAGAATTTGCTGAAATAATTTGGTATTAAGTTTAATAAATTGTTTACTTTTTAAAATTTTTCGTTTACATTTATTATCAATACTCAAACCGAGGTGGAGGGTATCAAAGATTCGGGACAGCCGAATTTAACACTCTTACTTGTTTTTTATAAGAAACATCCAATTTTTGATTTCTACAAGTTTTACAAACACTTAAAACACATACAGTAAATGTCAAATTTAGTTTTTTTAATTGTTGAAATAAACAAATTTATATTACTAACCTAAATATAGTAACTTTTCCGAGCGCATTTTCACAGTTTTTTTCACTTTCAAAAGTTTATATAACACTATACAATGACTTAATTGAAATAAAAATGTGCAAATTCTTTTGTTTACAATTTAACAGTAAATCTTCCAAAGTGAAATGGGTTAAACTAAGTTTGAACCAAGTTTAAACTGGGTTAAACCAAGTTTAAACTAAGTTTATACTTAGATGAATCTTATACTCGACTGATTAGGTAAATATAAATAGATCTGTTTGAATTTATGATTTAAACTTAGTTTAAACAGCGAAACACGAGTTTTAATCACCTAAAAAATCGAAAGTAACATTTAACTCAAAACAAAAATTCTAGTGTTATTAACGATTTAACTTTTAAGCAAAAAAAAAGTGTTTAATAGACTTGCAAGCCGGCAGTGAATTATTGGCAAAACTTCTTTAATAAATAAATAAAATAAGTTACGAAAGTAGAATTCAAATAAAATAACACCTACAAGTATAAATAACTATTTTTATTTGCACTTGATTAACATTGATTAACGTCATAACATATGTTTATTAAAAAAATTAGCGTTTATCTGTTTAAAGTTGCGGTAGATTTGATCATGATCAGAAAGTACATTTTTGGGAAGAATAAATTAGCCACCAAAAGTTTACAACTTTTTATTTAAATTTTGCAACTAAAGTTTATCTATATATTAAGGTAAATTTTTAGATCCCTTTTTAAGCAATATGCGGGCATGGAGGAGTGTGAAAATTGGCATAGTCATAGCTCATATCGAGGAGAAGCAGAGAATGATAAAATTTATGCTTAATCTGTCTTAAAAATATATTAAATAAAATGAAATAAAATATTTATAATAATGCGAATGACTTAAATTATATATCAGACGCTCTATGTTGAATTTTGAATTGCTAAAATTGATTAACATACCTTTAGGCTTATTTAAATATTCATAAATTTTTTATATATAGATTAAAAAAACATTGGAGAACAAAAATATAATGAAAAAATAATATTTCCTAGAATTTGCACTCGAATTTCGAGTGCTGGGCCATACTAGTATTAATTAAGCCCCATTCAATTCCACAACTTTAAAGTTTTTAAAAAAGTAATATCCGTTTAAAGCAAAAATTTACACAAAAACAACAAATTTTGTTGAATCTGTTACCAATTGAAACATTTGGTTGAAACAATGGAACAGACGTGATGTGACAACAGGGAGGCAAATCGTCGCATTTGATATCGAGTAAAATCCATCGAAATTCCATGTTTTTGTTTATTATTTAAAAAGAAGACGGACAATCACCAGACCTCATTTTTACTATTAACTATGGACCATAACTCCTTAGCTGTGACAAAGTAAAATTATTTCATTATTTTATTTTGGAAAATAAAAAAATAATATCGATTGAAAAATTTCGATAACGAATGCGACGATTCAACTGATATGCAATTATGAGAAGAAAAAATTTGCCTGTGATTTCCAAATAGTTCAGTTCATCCAATATAATGAAACGATTGACTACAATTTTAATTGTCACAACAAATCTGGTTTGCAAATTTCTCCAAAAATAATATCTATAATATTTATAGGTAAGGCGATTTCTTGTGACCGATGATTTGTTAAACAAACGTATCTTATTTGAAATGTATTTCTTTTTAGCTGTCCACCAGATTTACAGATTTTTAAATTTTTTACATTTTTTTTTTTTTGAGTAAAATGCATATAACTTTGCTACTAACCCATACATAAAATTATACAATGCTATGTGTGTGTTTATTAAATTTGTTAATGTGTTTGTTTTCTTCATTCACAATAATGATTGTGTTGAATTGAAAATAAATTTTTGACATAAATCAATAATTTGACATAAACCAATAACGACAATAATCGATTTTTACTTTTACTATTAACTATGGACCATAACTCGTTAGCTGTGACAGAGTAAAATTACTCTTTGTATTTTATTTTGGAAAATAACCAATAACCACAATAATCGATTTTTAAAAAGTGTTGAATTGTGAATGTCTAAAATTGTAAAGCATATCTTAAGGGTCTTTATTAAATGAAAAAATAAAATTTCCTAGAATTTGCACTCGAATTTCGTGGGCTGGGATCTGTTAGTATTTATATAAATGTATATATAGTGGGTGACAAAACATTGGAACTTTTACAAAATTCTGAATTTGCCAATTTAGTTTTTTAATAATTTCGCATTAAGTCCCAAAATTATGTTTATTTGTGTTTTCTATCGAAAGATAACAAATTCGTTACAAAACATAGGTAAACGAGAGGAAAGTATTTTTTGTAGTGATGTCAAAAGAATGGAAACTTTTAAACTTCTGTACCAGAGTTGATTAAAACAATGAAAATAGGAAATGAAATATGAAGGAAAATGTATAGAATCGTAAGCGTTATTTAAATATTTATAGTTTCTGAAGTTTTCTTTCAACAGTTTCTTAAACACAATTGTATTTTTCAATGTTCAATTTATAATTAATTATTACAAAGTAATGGTAAAGAGTTAAAACCTAGAATAATAGATGATTTTTCTATTAGTCTTAAGCAAAAGAAAATGTGTGAGAAATATTCTATGAATAGATCCATAATTTTAAAAATTATCAACAAATATCGTGAAAGAGGCACGTATGCTGGCCCCGTAAAACGAAACAAAGACAGTTTAATTTAATAGGAAGAGATTTACAAAAATTTCCAAAAATGCTACCGAAAGAGGTCATTAACAATCTCTAACTAAAAATATGTGTTAGAACTGTTTTCCAACGAGTAATTGAGGCTGATTTTGGTTGTTACCGTTCTGTGAAGAAATATCAGAGAAAAATCGTCTGGTTCGCATAAATTTTGGTAAAGAACACAAACTGGTCAAGACGGAAAGGGAATGCTGTCCTCTTTTCAGTTGAGACGCCATGATGAAAGAACGTATATATGACGACCAAAAGGGAAAAATACTAAACCCAAAATAAGCAAATAACAATGTCAGGTTTAGCGGTGGCCATATTTGGGTATGGGGATGCTTTTCGGCCATTGAATGGATCCAATTTATGTAGTAAAAGATACTCTAACTTCAATTGGATGCCCCTTGCCTGGAAATTCCAACATGAAAATTACCAAAAACACACCTCCAAAGTTGTATCAATCGAATGCAGTTAGTGATTTGGTGTGGCCAGACGAATCACCAGAACACAATACAAAATTTATGGCAAATTGTAGATCGAAAAATACAGACACAAACATGACAGATGTCACAGAGGCAGTTAATTCAGAGTGGCAAAAAATTTCAATTGATATCATTGACAATTTAATTGATTCCATGCCTCGGTGTTGTTAAGCAATACTAAAAAATAATGGATACCCAACAAAATATTGGAACCAAAAATAGAGCGAAAGCTTTGAATTATTGTATATTAAAGGTTTCCATTGTTTTGTCAGCAGCATAATAATTAAACTTTTAAGTTTTTTTATTTTTTTCCTGAAGCTAAGCTATTTTATGTTAATATTTTTTTCTTTTTTTAAATAGATAAAACATAAAAATTTTTAAATTAGAGTTTTTAATTTTTGATCCAATTTTTTGTTAAAATTTTTCAATGCATTTTCACTCATAATATATGTATGTATACAAAATAATAAAAATATGAAACACAAATGCTCAAATTGACCCATTCAAAAACAATATTTTGAAACTAAAAACATGGATTTTATATGTAAAGTTTTTAAATTTTAAAAATATGACTAGAGACCTATATCATCAGTTAACATTTAATTTTTCCAATAACATTTAACCTTCAACCCATTATTTATTCATTCAATAATAATAAATAATTTCATAAGAGCCTAAAGGTATGCTAATCAATTTTAGCCAATTCACAATTCAACACAAATTTAATAAACACACACACAGCATTGTATATGTTTTTTATTTGAAGCTTAAATATGTATTTTATGTATGTGTTGGTAGCAACTTTAAATGCACTTTACTCCAAAAAAGTGTTCCAGTCGGTGCAGATCTGAAAATGCGGTGAACAGCTAAAAAAAATACCTTTCATATGGGATATGTTTAGTGAAAATCGGTTGGTAACTAAAACCTTTATATCGGTCACAAGAAATCACCTTGTCTATTAATATTATTAGATTTGTAAAAGTGGGAGGTGAAAAACAACATAATTAAAATGTTTGTGCTAACTGGGGCCTAATTACGTTGTTAAGTACATATGTTGTTGGTAACCGAAAGGGCAAAGTCAAATGGAATTTAGTCGAGAGTATTAGTTTTTGAAAAAAAAATTTTTTGTAATAGGCTTAAAAGTAAATTTATTATTTTATTGTTTCGAAACTTAACGTGTCCCATCCACCGTACGAAAATTATGAACAGTCGCAATTTTTATACGAACCCAATGTGTTCACGGATGCTGTAATTAGGCCCCTGCTTTAAAAAAAATTGTATAAAATTCTTATCTTTATTGTCCCATTTTTTATTAAAAAAAAAATAAAATTATATTGTTATGGGTTTGTTTTTAGGGTAAGAGTAGTATATTTTTAAATATATCTTAAACAGAAACAAAAAGAAGTAAGACAAAATCGGTGTGACTTATGATTGTATTGGTGAAAAAATTATGATATGTAATAACCTTTTTGTCGCTGTTTAAAAATTAAAAATGGAAAATGAAAAACACAAAATGAAAAATAAAAAATGAAAAATAAAAAATTAAAAATGAAAAACAAAAAATGAAAAATAAAAAGTGAAAAATGAAAATTTAAAAATTAAACATTAAAAATGTAAAAATGAAAAATACAAAATAAAATGAAAAATAAAAAATTAAAAATTAAAAATTAAAAATTAAAAATTAAAAATTAAAAATTAAAAATTAAAAATGTAAAAATGAAAAATGAAAAATTAAACTGAAAATGAAAAATAAAAAATGAAAAATGAAAAACAAAAAATGAAAAATAAAAAGTGAAAAATGGAAAGTTAAAAATTAAACATTAAAAATGTAAAAATGAAAAATACAAAAAAAAAATGAAAAATAAAAAATTATAAATTAAAAATGTAAAAATAAAAAATGAAAAATTAAACTGAAAATGAAAAATAAAAAATAAAAAATGAAAAATGAAAAACAAAAAATGAAAAATAAAAAGTGAAAAATGAAAATTTAAAAATTAAACATTAAAAATGTAAAAATGAAAAATACAAAATAAAAAATGAAAAATTAAAAATGTAAAAATGAAAAATAAAAAGTGAAAAATTAAACTGAAAATGAAAAATAAAAAATCAAAAATGAAAAACAAAAAATGAAAAATAAAAAGTGAAAAATGAAAATTTAAAAATTAAACATTAAAAATGTAAAAATGAAAAATACAAAAAAAAAATGAAAAATTAAAAATTAAAAATGTAAAAATGAAAAATTAAAAATAAAAAATGAATAACAAATAATGAAAAATTCAAAATTGACCAGTTGAAATAATAAATATTTTTATATTAGCAGAGCACCTGCAGTTGATTGCTGTAAGTGATACATAGATACGCTTTCTGGTTGATTTTAAAAAAGTGCCATAATAAATCTTTAATTACTAGATGTTTACACATCTCTCGGACTCATATGATTTTTTTCATAGGTGTCTTAACATTTTAGGCCATAAAATACCAACCAACCTGTTCGAAATAATAACATGCAATATTGTCCTAATTTTGCCAAAGTATATGGTTAATTTTGTGAATGCGCGTGATTTCAACAGACAGTCAGAGAGGCAGACACGGACGGACGGAAGGACGGACAGACTGAAATCGCTATATCGACTCGAGATATTACAAGGATCAAAAATATATATTCTTTATGGAGTCGCAAATAAGTTTTTCGATGAACAAACGAATTGCCAGTGGTGTGGAGGGTATAAAAAACAGGGTATAAATGACAAGAATTTTTAATTTTTAAACTCTTTCTTTTAACTCGTACTCTCTGTCTGTCTGTCTGTCTGCCATGGGTGGACCCCATTCCCCCTTATCCAATTGATCTTAAACTTGGCACATAGTCTTGTCGTGACTACAGATTAATTTTGGGGTAGTCACGCACAGTCATGCGTGGTCACGCACAGTCACGGAGTGATCTAAATGTCATTTCCCCTCATCCGATCGATATCAAACTTGGTCCATACACTTACTGTGAAAAAAAAGATTAACTTTGATTTAGTCAGGCACAGTCACGCGTGGTCACGCAGAGTCACGGACTGAGCTAAATGTCATTTCCGATCCGATCGATCGATCTCAAACTTTTATTATTATTTATTTATTAGGTCAATGGAATAAATCCTTACAGACCTGTATAAATGATATAATTACATATGTACATCTATTGAAACAATTAAAAGATTTAAAAATAAAAACAAATAGTTAGAAATTTAAGAAAATAATGATATTATGCTTAATTACATCAGTGTTCAACGAAAAATCAATTAATTGATAAAGATTATTATAAACACAACAAATTCTTCTAAAAGGATCAGCTAGAGCATAGTTGGTATGAAAAGATTTAACAAAGAGTGGTTGGAATTGGCGTGATACTCGTTGAGGAACATTAAAAGTTATATTGTTGACAAGAAAGTCAGAACAGATTTCACCATTAATTAGGTTGATCATAAATGTTACTTTTAGCATAGTCCTACGGCTTTCCAAAGTAGGTAATTTTATTAATTTAAGTCGATCAACGTATGAAGGTAGATTAATTGCAGAATTCCAAGGTAAGCCACGTAAGCAAAAGAGTAGAAATTGTTTCTGTACACACTCGATTCGTTGAAAATGAATGTTATAGAAGGGATCCCATATTATAGACCCATATTCTAAAATAGGTCTTACAAGAGATGTAAAAAGTTGTTTGGTTATGTAAGGATCAATAAATTCTTTTGCCCATCTTTTAATAAAGGCGAGTGTACCTCTAGCTTTATTAACTGTCATGGTGACGTGAGATACAAAGTTTAATTTAGGATCAAGTAGAATCCCTAAATCCAGAAAAGTATCAACAAGTTCAAGCTGATATCCGCCCAAAAAGTAGTTAGCAGGAAAAACATTATTTCTAGAAAAACGCATACATTTACATTTTTTCAAATTCAGTTCCATTAGGTTACGGTTACACCACGAAAAGAAATTGTTGAGATCTGATTGAAGATGAATATGATCATTATGTTGACAGTAACTTAAAAAAATTTTAACATCATCAGCGTACATTAAAACGTTGCAAAAATTTATCACTTTTGGAAGATCATTGATGAAAAGGGAGAAAAGAATTGGTCCAAGATGGCTGCCTTGAGGAACACCAGAAGTCACAGTAATATCTTTAGATGACATATTATTACACACTACACGTTGTGTTCTCTCAGAAAGATATGATTTTATCCATTTAAGGCTTAATGGTGTTAAACCTAATAAATCCAATTTGATCAGTAGAAGGTTATGGTTTACTTTATCGAAAGCCTTACTAAAATCGGTGCATACTGCATCTGTTTGTTTTTTCTTGACAAAAACATCATTAATTATTGTCGTAAAATGAAGCACGTTTGTAACGGTAGAGCATCCTTGATCCATACACTTGCTGTAAAAATAAGATTAACTTTGACTTAGTCACGCACAGTCACGCACAGTCACGGAGTGATTTAAAACCCATTTTCCCTTATCCGATTGATCTAAAACTTGGTCGATAGACTTGCTGTGAAAAAAGATTAACTTTGACATAGTCACGCACAGTCACGGATAGATTAAAACCCCACTTCCTTCTTGCGATGGATCTGAAACTTTGTCCATAGACTTATTGTGGCCAAAGATTATTTTTAAGATAGTCACACACAGTCACGCAGTCACGGAGATATTCAAAACTCATGTGCATAAGGAAAGAAAGAGTTTTAATAAAAACTTTGTTTTTATGGGTTAGATTATTTTTAATTTATCTTTACAATTAATACTAACTAATAACTGACAATTCAGTAGTGGCACTTGAACGATTGCTAATAACTAAAGTGACCATATTTTGTTTACCTGAAAACGGGACATCGAATAATTCAGATGGGTTCGGTTATATGAAATTGAAATGCATAGATAATATAATAATATTTTATTTGTCCATTTTTTATTTTACGTTGCACTACAAAAAAATTGTTTATACATTATTATATTTTTCAGAGGCACAAATTTGTTTCAAGATTTTAGGTGACGATATTAAATATGTGTGGAATTCTTGGCAGGATTTTTTAATATTCACTTTAATAATTAACATAGCCTTAAGCCTGATACCCTCAATTGAGTTTTATATTCGGTCCACAACTTATTCACCAAAGAAAATACACGTTCAACCGGCGCATTTGTACCAGGCAAACATAAAATATATTCAACCATAATTTGAAAATTTGCATGGTTTATGTAATTGCTTCTAAAATACTTAAATACTTCCATCCAACAATTTTCCGTAGAAATATTTTGTTGATTCCATTCATCAATTTTCGGCGATGTTACGTTTTTTGATACGAGTGAATATTCATCGAATACTTCCGTACCTTTATTGCAATCGATATGTTCTTTTTCGATCAATATATCTAGAACTTTTTGAACATTTCCCACTGTGGTACTTCTGTTAAATTTGACCAATGAATTTTTTGCTAAATCTTTGTTAAAAACAGTCCATTGCTCTAAAAACTCTCGACTAGTTTTATAAAATTCTTTAGACTTAATTTGCACGAAATTCTCATCAATATCGGTGTAACCATCTTCTTTTAATTTTTCAAGTAAACCACGGACTGAATATGGAAGAAAGTGAGTTGTCTCTTTCTGAAACAAATTCTCTTTTAATTTGTTAATTTCATTTGCTGCTTCAAATTTTTTGGCAATTTATACATTACAAGTTTCTACAACAGCTGAAGAAACCAAAGAGGCGGACACACAGAAAAAAAGGTGCGACATTTATAAAAATTAGAGTAAAAGTTTACAAAGTTTTGTGGTAATTATACGACTACGATAAATTTTGTTTCACCCCGTCAATTTTAATTTTTTTAAGTCTCTTTAGTATCAAAGCAAATCTGACTCAATACGATAAAATTGTTTAAAAAAAAGCGGATAAAATTTTGGTACCGTGAATCGAAAAAGTACAATTTGTTTGTCGGTTGGTAAAATAACAGAAAACATATTCTCCATCCCTGGATAGGTTAGTTTTTGTTTTGTACTGCACTTTGGCCTTTTCTATATTAAAACTCTTTGATTAAGTACAAAAACATCATTATAAAAAAAACAAAAACAATTACTCTATTTTTGTCTCTTGTGTTTCGTAATATATTTATTCATACTAGCAGATTCCAGCACTCGAAATTCGAGTGCAATTTCTAGGCAGCTTTGTTTTTCAACTTAGCCAATTCACAAACCAACACTTAAGAAATTCTTAAGAAATTCAGTTAAATCGTTTTAAATATTTTTTAAATGAAAATATTTTTCAGCATACATATATTAAAAAAAACTATCTTTGACGAACTACCTCTTTTTTCGAATTTCTGAAAACAGGACATTTTTGCGTCCCCGAGTTGTTGTCGGGGACAACGGGACAAAGTAGCTGAAAACGGGACGTTCCCGTTCAAAACGGGACGTATGGTCACGTTACCTTTTTATACCCTATACAACTTTACCCTACCACTTTGTGATTAGGGTATAATGACCTTGTGCTGATGTTTGTAACTACCAATAGACCCATCATTTATTATACCGATCGATTCAGAATCGATTTAGCGATGTACGTCTGTCCCTCCGTCCGTCTATCTGTCACTCCGTCTGTCTGTCCGCCTGTGTGTCTATGTAAACATTGTAATCAAACTACAGGTCGCAATTATGAATATATTTTGATAAAATTTTGTATGAACGCTATTGAGATCGCCTTAAATTGCCATAAGATCCGAATTGTCATGTAGATCTCGTTCAAATTGGTTTCGTTTGTGTTTATTATATCCATTAGTCAGTATTCCAAAAATAAACCCTATGGAACAATTCTTTGTCATAGCCCCCATATCAAGCTTCCCGATCTTCACTTGAATCTATGCTAAAAAAAAATATTGCACAGATTTTTCTCAAATTTGGTTTGTATTTGGTTTTGCAAAAAAAGAAGTGACTTCACCAAATATGATCAACATCGGTCCATTTTTGACCTAGACCCCATATTAATTTAGCATCCGTTATGAATTTTTTCAAATCTGCAAGCAAAAAAATTAATAAAAATTCCACTCAAATTTGCTTATTTTTTATACCCAATTAGTTGGACCTATATCGCATAGTCGGTCTGGAAAGGGTATAATTTTCTTACTTCTTTTTTTTTTTTTTTTGTTTAATTAGAGTAAACACAACCTCGGCGTTTTCACTTTTAATATTAATAATTTTGTAAACAAAATATGGTTCAAAAAGAAAAAGAATTAGAAAGAAATCTGTATTAAAATTCTTAATTTTCTGTAAAAAATTTTGGGACCAGATAATAGACTTTAAATGTGTCATTTAAACGGCTGGTATATGAAGTTCAACAACTAGAATTTTAAAACTTTTATTCTGACTTAAAACCAATTGAGAGAGGGAATAAGGGAGCCTTGACTGCAACCACAGAGCTCTGAAATTAAATTGTGATAGTTTCAAAAAAAATAAAAATAAAAATGAAGCCAAATTTCAGTTGTTGTGCATAATTTTTTTCTAAATTCAAATTGATGCACTAATATACCAACATTTGTAGTTCATCTTGCGGTATTAAAAGTTTGCAAATTTTTACGATACTTTCTATTGTGCTACTAAAACGACGTTAAACTAGCTCTTGCACTTAAAAGACTCGTACATTAACACCAATATCATTTTTTTTTAAATAATTATTTTTAGACGACGTTAAACTTGATCTTGTACTTAATAGATTGACTTGTTAACACCAATATCTTTTTTTTAAAATTATTTTTAGAAAGGGTGACTGACTACGAGATTATCTATAATATTTTTTGTTATTTTTAAAATTTATTGCGCCATTTTAAATCACAAAAAATAAACCATATTAATTATATGCCGCCAATTGAGCTAGGCGCTTATTTTAAGAGTCAATATTAATACAAAAAAAAAACTAATTTGTTTTGAACTATTTTATCTATTTGCAGTTTTGTTGAAAAAATATACAAAGTGCTGAAGTTTGTTCAAATTACAACAACCAGTTATTATTTATTAAGGTGTAATAATTATTAAAACAACAACATTTATCAGCGATAATAACACAAATTCAAAGTAAACAACAATACGAGAAAAAAAAGTAAGCCTAACGGAAACATTAAATACAACCCTGTACAAATAACCCAATAAACAGTTTAATCATTATGGAGTCTAAAAATTTACAACATCAACAAAATATCACACATATTGGCAAAGATGAAGTTGACTTTATCAAGGTAGCCAATAATCATAACAACAATAATATAACAGTAAAAAATTTACCAAAAATACCAACAAAACCAACACCAATACAAACAACATCACCAATCATTATTACAGCCAAACAGCCAAAGGAACGTTTAAATATATTGGGTTTTGCCAAAAAATCCAAATCATTAGAAGAAAAATCCAAATCTACCGCCACCAGTCACAAAAAAGATAAACATACGAAAGAAAAGGAGTCACAAAATTCGACAACAGATTATGGTTCGCCTTATCCAACCACAGCCGTACCCATAGGTACACCACCGCGGCAAAATAAATTTGTGAAAAGCTCATCGATATCACGACTACTGGGCAACACTTACAATGCTAAAAAACTTGATAAAGAAGATAAGAAATTGGCGGTGGGTAAATTCAACACTTATGGTGGTAGACGTCGCCCAAGCGGCCCCTATTTAGAACGCTTTAAACGTTATGCCAAAGATGATGGTGATGTTGCCGCTTCATCACCTCTAACACTAACACCACCTGCAGTGGTGTTGTTGCAAAAATCTAGTGCTAATGCTTCGGATGCTATCGATAGGGAAATGTTCGCATTGGAACATTTTCAAGAGTCACGTAGTGGCGATTTGAGTTCGAAGGCCATGCGCAAAATCTCACGTGGCCTGGGCAAGCTGTGGTGGAAACGCACGCATAGCGTTGATATTAGTACACCGGATCCAGAATTTAAGGTGTCATATTTGGGCAATGTTTTGACAGGATGGGCTAAAGGTAAGTTATACATTATAATATGTGTATAAATAGATATGTATATAAATAGATGCTTCAGACTGGCTTCTGATAAACGTACGGCACTCATGTGACGAGAAGTCGGTCGAAAGTCGGTAACTGCGGTTTCCTTTGTTGAATAAAATGAATCTTCAGTTTGAATTCAACATACCGACCAAGAAAATTGAGCAAGAGGAATAAAATGTTTTGGACCAATTTTCTGTCCTTGGTTTCCACAGATGGGAACTGCTGGACATTCATATCATATGGTATCGAATTTTTAAAGAAAAGCCAACCTGTGTAAATATATAACTTTTTTTCATCTCTTTATCCATAGAACTCTCACAAATGAGCAATTTTCCATATTTTCTTCACCATTTTTCCCCCCTAAATGAGACATTGAACTGCTAGAAAAAAGAAATAAATTACAGCTCATTCTGAGAAGACCTTCTCTGTTCTTGGACCCGATTGAAAAAGGTGGTAATAAAGATACATTTTCTTAACAACTGGCCCTATCAGCTTAAAACATATAACACTTTTACACTAATAAACTAATGGAAAATTTGCTTACAGTGGTATGATATCTTGGATACTTTTAAAGATATTGGTTTTCGAAAACTTAAATTTAATGTTTTTTAATATTGATACAAATAAAATATCTTTAACAGCGTAAAATACATCCGGGCGTCTATAAACATAATTCTGAAAATATTTTAACCAATCCAAAGATTTGAGATTTCAACTATTTTTATGTTTAAGGAAAATCCAAATGCTGATAAGTATATATCCAAGTACATACTTCTACCAGTGGGTTTACACGTAACATCTAGACATTTTCATATACACTTTTTGTCCCTAGAATAGTATCAGAATAAATTTTTTTGAATTTAAATTTAAAATCATTTTATTTTTGTATTATACCGATCGACTCGCAATCACTTTCAGCGTCGAGATCGCTATGTCCGTCCGTCCGTCTGTGTTACACCTGGACGAACAGCTGTAAGAAATACTTCGAGATATTGAGCGATTTGAGCGATTCTTCGTAACGAATAGAATTTTTGCGCTATTATTTATTTTACCCTTTTTGGCATTTTTTTGAATTTTTTTCGATAACAAAAAAGTTGGCCTTGATAGTACTCAATAAACCCTATTGAAAGAAGAGGAAAAAGAAAAAATAGGTGAAGGGGTTTCCGAATAACGACCATTTTATTTTTGATGTGTAAACATCTATACGTGCGGGCGGTAAAAATCTAATTCACAATTCAATCACAAAAACAGAGTAAGATGTAAGATGTAAGGCAAAATCGGTGTGACTTTATGATTGTATTGGTGAAAAAATGATGACATGTAATAAAGAAAATGAAAAAAAAATGAAAAATAAAAAATAGAAAATGAAAAATAAAAAAAGAAATAAGAAATGAAAAATAAAACATGAAAAATGAAAAAAAAAAATGAAAAATGAAAAATGAAAAAAATGCAAATGAAAAATAATAAATGAAAATTTTAAAAATATAAAATGAAAAATAAAAAAAAATGCAAAATGAAATATAAAAAATAAAAAACGAAACCTGAAAAATAAAAAATTTAAAATTAAAAAATGAAAAATAAAAAATGAAAAATGAAGAACAAAAATGAAAAATAAAAAATTAAAAACGGAAAATGAAGAACGAAAAATTAAAAATTAAAAATTAAAAATTAAAAATTAAAAATTAAAAATTAAAAATTAAAAATTAAAAATTAAAAATTAAAAATTAGAAATTAAAAATTAAAAATTAAAAATTAAAAATTAAAAATTAAAAATTAAAAATTAAAAATTAAAAATTAAAAATTAAATATTAAAAATTAAAAATTAAAAACTAAAAATTAAAAATTAAAAATTAAAAATTAAAAATTAAAAATTAAAAATTAAAAATTAAAAATTAAAAATTAAAAATTAAAAATTAAAAATTAAAAATTAAAAATTAAAAATTAAAAATTAAAAATTAAAAATTAAAAATTAAAAATTAAAAATTAAAAATTAAAAATTAAAAATTAAAAATTAAAAATTAAAAATTAAAAATTAAAAATTAAAAATTAAAAATTAAAAATTAAAAATTAAAAATTAAAAATTAAAAATTAAAAATTAAAAATTAAAAATTAAAAATTAAAAATTAAAAATTAAAAATTAAAAATTAAAAATTAAAAATTAAAAATTAAAAATTAAAAATTAAAAATTAAAAATTAAAAATTAAAAATTAAAAATTAAAAATTAAAAATTAAAAATTAAAAATTAAAAATTAAAAATTAAAAATTAAAAATTAAAAATTAAAAATTAAAAATTAAAAATGAAAAACGAAAAATGAAGAATGAAAAATTAAAAATTAACCAGTTGAAATAATAAATAATAATAAATACTCTTATATTAGCAGAGCCGTTGTTTGCTATAAGTGATACATAGATGACGCTTTGTGCTTGTTTTTAAAAAGTGCCATAAAAAATCTTTAATTACTAGATGTTTACACATCTCCCCTGTAATCGGACTCACATGATTTTTTTTTTTTTGTTAGTTTTATGTTCATTTTTTATACGCCCATCACTACTGTGCAGAGGGTATATATCAGGTTGTCATTCCGTTTGTAACACATCGAAAAATACATTTGCGATCCCATAAAGTATATATATTCTTGATCCTTATAAAAACTCGAGTCGATATAGCGATGTCCATCTGTCCGTCTGTCTGTTGAAATCACGCTCATTCACAAAATAAACTATTTGCCTGAGTAAAGTTATGATACTATTGTTTGTCATTATTTCTAGCAGTTTGGTGTTGACAATGGGGTAAATCGGGCATCATTGTGCCGAGATATGTTCATAAAGATGAAGACACCTCTAAAAAAAATTTAAATTCTGTGTGTTTGTTGTTATAATTTTTTAGAACTAAGTTTATCAAATTGTTTCTTCAAATTGTAATTTTGTTTACATTTGTTATAAATATTGCAATAAGTCCAGATATTACTGTAAACGTAAAACCGACGTCGAGCCGAATTTAACACGCTTACTTGTTTTAATTATATAGTATGTACTTATCATGTACATGCATGTACTTATCATGTACTTGAATTTTGTTTCAAACCCAATTACAGTTTAGGCCCTTCGAGTGAACAGGTATCTGAATCTGTGCACTCAGATTGCAAGACAACAGGGATTAGATTTAAAGGAACAACTAGTGATTTTCGTTAAGCGGAAATGTCGAAAAGAGCTGTTTGTGAATACGATTCCCTACATATTTAATATAATTAAATTAATAATTTATTTATAATTTTTATGAATCATTTATTCAAATAATAAATGTATTAGAAAAACCCAAAAATATAATATGAATTTGGTTTGTGTGTGTTTATTACACCCATTAATCAGTAGTCCAAAAATAACCATGTAGAACAATTCTTAGTCATGGCCCCCATATGAAGCTACTTCACGATCTTCACTTAAACCTATCAGAAAACAAAAATATTGAACAGTTTTTTCTCAAATTTGTTCTGTATAGGTTTTTACAAAAAATAAGTGACTTTACCAAATATGGTCAGGATCTGTCTATCTTTCGACCTATTCCCCATATAAATATAGCATCCGCTATGAACGTTTTCATATCTACAGGCAAAAAATTTTAAACAGTGCTACTAAAATTTGGCTTTTGTTTATTTTCTATATAACTCCAATTAGGATCGTACAGTCAGTCTAGACCGACTTTAATTTTCCTACTTGTTACCACTTGTAAACATTAAATTTGCTACATAGCCTGGTCACTGTAGAATATCTAAGCCATCCTTAACGTCTCTGCAGCAAAAATTTCTTTCCGCAAACAAAATTTAATGGAGCTTCTTTGTTGAACGGATTCAGACATTGTTAAAATTGCAAATTTTGCTTCTGGTTGTTTAAAAAATCGAGCATAATTTTTGAACTAATATTGACATGAAATTTAGCTCAGATGTCAAAAACAGTACTACCAAGTTAAACAAATTATTTGCCCAAATCGATAAACCCCCGAAGTTTAAATTGAAAAATCACTTCTTAATTTGGTCACAATATTACAGTAAAATGGCATCGATATGCTATTCCACATTTTGCTTTAAATGCATTTTTTTTTTTGCATATCTTCATCAAAATTATTGAACTTTTTTTTAAATCTATTGGAATTAAAAAATTTTCATATAATGACATCAATTTGTTGCAGCATCTTTTTGCATATTTTGGTTTAAATATATGTTTTGCATACTTTTATCAAAAATTTGCATACTTTTATCATAAATTTCTATTCGATTAATTAAAATTATAATAAAATGGCCTCGATTTATTGCTGCATATTTTGCTATAAATGCATGCTTTTGAATATTTTTTTCATCAAATTGACATTTATTGAAGTTTTTGTATAAATATCTATGCGATTTAATAAATTTACCATCGATTAGTTGTTGCATATTTTTGCATATTTTTTTACTTTAAATGCAGGTTTTTGAAAATTTTCCACAAAATGCTTATTTATTGATCTGTTTTCATAAATTTTTATCGGAATCAATAGATTTTTAATAAAATGGCATCAATTTGTTGTTATATTTTTTGCATATTTTGGTTTGAGTGCATGTTTTTGCATATTTTCATCAAAATGCTCATTTTTTTAATTTTTTATTTTAAATCAAAATGCTCATTTATTGAACTTTTTTTTTTTGTAAATATCTATCGAAATTAATACATTTACAAAAAAAAAAAAAAAAAAAAGCATCAATTTGTTGCATCATCTTTTTGCATATTTTGCTTTAAATGCATTTTTGTATACCTTTATCTAAATGCTATTTTATAATATATATATATAAGGCTGTGTTTACACGGCGACTTTTGACGACGTTGTTTTTCGAAAAGACATGATTTCTGTTTATCTGGATTCACACAAGGCAATTTTTGTTGCGCAACTTTTTTTCAATTCTCTTTTAAAGTTGCCTTAATGTTCACACAGAGAAATTTATTGCCGCAACTTTTCGTTTTCTTTCGTTTTCTTTTGCTTTCAAATTCTTACATTTTTGACAGTTCACTTTATTAGCTTGTGTAAAAAGAATTTATTATTGGTCCAATGGAAGTCAAAGAAAAAATGAAATAAAAAAATAATAAAATAAATGAAATAATAATAATAATTTTTCACAGCGAAGCAAAGAATAAAAAGAAATGTCAAATAATAAGCTGCAGCTAACTTCGTGTTTATAATTACGAATTGCACAACAAAACGAGTTGCCGAGTATAAGCAACTCCGTACAAAATACCGCTCTTCTTTCCCCTCTCTCCTACAAACTAAAGTTTTGCGCAACAAAAGTTACCTTGTGTGAACTCGGACTTTTCAATACTTTTTTCATATTTCTCTTTACACTCATTTCTTTTTTTCTTGCTACGTTTTATTATTTTTCGTACTTTGAAGTGGCGATTTCAGTGAGATCAAGAATCGCTTAAATTTTTTTTTATTTTATTTAATATTTATGCGCAATTTCTTTAAACTGAATATGTTTTAACTTAAAACTTTTAAATATTGATACGTTCTGCTATTTGATTAGATATTCTAAATATTCTTAATAATACTCTATTCTAAATACTCTTAATAATTTAAATATTAAATAGGTTTTTGTGAAAAATTGTGTGTGAAAAATTGTGATAAATTATTATGTGTAAAAAGATTAAATCTTATAATGAAATAATGTAAATAATATTTAACACATAAATAAATTGAATTGAAAAATAAAAAAGATAATTTGAATACACATTAATATTTATATATTTTTCTTAATGCGAAAAATAAACTGAAGCAGATTCAAAAAAAGACATGAAACTAAAAATCATCGTATGAATGCAATAGGTTTTTGGTAGCAGCTTCAAAAGAGAATTAAGAAAAAGTGCGTCTTCAAAAATCGTCGTCTGAATTGAGCCTAAATATATAACCGACTCAATAAATTTACAACGAAATGGTCTCGATTTGTTGGTGCATATTTTTGCATATTTTGCTATAAATGCATGTTTTTGTTTTTTTTATATCAAAATGCTCATTTATTGAACTTTTTTCATAAATATCTATAGAAATTATTAATTTTACAACAAAATGGCATCAATTTGTTGCAGCATATTTTTGCATATTTTGCTTTAAATGCATGTTTTAGCATTTTTTTTATATTAAAATGCTCATTTATTTAACTTTTTTCATAAATATCTATCCTATTTATTACATTTATTATACAATACCATAGAATTGTTGTTGCATATTTTTGCATATTTTGCTTTGGGTGAATTTTTTTTTAATATTTTCATCAAAATGCTCATTTTTCATTAATATTTATCGAAATCAATAAATTTGCAACGAAATGGCCTCGATTTGTTGCTGCATATTTTTGCATATTTTGCTATAAATGTATGTTTTTGCATTTTTTTTTTCTCAAATTGACATTTATTGAAGTTATTGCATAAATATCTATGCGATTTAATAAATTTATTATACAATACCATCGATTTGTTGCTGCATTTTTTTGCATATTTTACTTTAAATTGAAGTTTTTGCAAATTTTCCTCAAAATGCTTATTTATTCGTAAATTTTTATTGGAATCAATAGATTTTTAATAAAATGGCATAAATTTTTCGTGGCACATTATTGCATATTTTGCTTTGAATGCATAAAATTTTTTCCTAAAAATCTATCGATTTCAATAAATTTTGTTGTATTTATTGTTGCATATTTTTTTTAATGAAAGTTTTTCATATTTTTATCAAAATGGTCATTTATTTTAAATAGATTAAAATCTAATAGATAAAATCTAATGGATTTGTTGTTGCATATTTTGCCATAAACACATCTTTTTGTACATTTTTTTTCCAATGCTCATTTGAACATTTTCGTAATACTTATTTCAGTAAATGAACTTTTATACTTAGGCATTCTACAAAGAATCATAGTTATCGGGCTGAGTTTAGTTAGAATTAATGTCTTATAAAAATTATAAAATTTTAATTTAATTTACTTTATTTTTTTTTTAATTTTTCAGGTGAAGGTTGTGTGGAAAAACAATTAAACACCTTGTGGCGTAACTATACCCAAAATACTAAGCCAGATGTGATAATGCGCTTAAAAGTATGTGCTTCTGGTTTAAAAGCCACAACCAGACAACACGGACTAACTGAATATTGGGCCAATCGTATCACACACTGCTGTGCACCAAAGAATTATCCACGAGTCTTCTGTTGGATATATCGTCACGAAGGACGAAAGTTGAAACATGAACTGAGATGTCATGCTGTTCTATGCAACAAAGAGAAACAAGTACAAGAAATCTGTGATACCCTAAAGGTAAGTTCTAAAGGAGGAAAGAAGAATCAAAAGTGATAAACACGCAATATGAGCAATAAAAGAGAGGAGAGAGAAATTAAGAAAGCTATACAGAGAGAAGTAGTTTCAATTGAAACTACTAGTACGTTTTATATGAGTTATCGAAAATCTATTTCTCTCTCACTCTCTCTCTCTCTCTCTCCTTGGCTAATGCTTAATAATTTCTTTCCATGCTTGTTTTAGCCTTACTTATTTCATATATTTTTTTTCCGTTTCAGGCCAACCTTGAGTGTGCTCTGCGTGAATTTAAACGTGAGAAAATTCTCAAACAGAATGCTCGCTTAAGTCTTGCTAATTCCGTTTATGATAACCCCAGTTTACCGCGTAGAAAGATCCTGCTTAGTGTAGGCAGTAACAATTATCGACCCCCGTTGGAAAGATCCAAATCAGCACCCAAACTAATGGCCATTGAAGAGGCCATTGGCGAGGAGGGCGAAGAGACCGAAGAAACCAATGAACCCGAAATGCAAGCCTGTTGTCAAAAAGACTCTCTGTATCCAGCCATGACTTTGGGACGAAGACGTTGTCGTAAAGGGCATTCCATCCGAAGAACTGGCAAATTGAGGCCACTGAGTTGTGGCATTTCGGACAGACCTTGTTGTGGTAAACAGCATTCTGCAATAGAAACCAAAGATGTCAAAGAACAAGAAACACTTAAACAGCCAGAAGCCGATGAAGAATGTCGAATGAATTATGGATCGGATGATTCCGATGATTTTGAGAAGATTTTAAAACATAATGATTATGATACAAATGCTTCCTTATCCAATGAGTTGTTGCCCTATTTCGAGAGACAATTGCACAAGAAAATTAGTAACAGTTGCGGCAGTTTAAGTGATTTGAAAGATGAAGAAGAACACGATGTTGGGGGCGAACCCTTAAGACTATTGCCCTGCATTAATAATGATCCAAATGCGGATCCCTTAAATGATTTCAATCCCAGTCATTTGGATGAGCAACAAACTGAAGAAGCCGACCACTTAGCCGGCATGAGATGTTTGGTTGTTGCTAGTGATGGTGAAGATGATTTTCTAGGTGAAGAAGAAGATGACATGTACTTCCGCCAGGCAGCTATTCTAACGATGTTACATCGTCATTCTATGCGTAAAATGGCCAATCTATCTCTGAGCAGTGATGAGGGCAGCAGTAGTTTGGAAACTAACTCAAGTGGGCCCATGGAAAGACTTTACAAACATCAATTGCAATCTTCAATATCTTCGGAAGCTTCTTCGGCTTCTTCTACACCCCAACAATCTGCTAGCAAACGTACAAGTAACGATAGTGCTGATGAGGGTTCCATATCGAGTGGCTGTGAAACTGCTAGTACGGTTACCAACAACCAAGATGATTTATCATTAAAATATCACCAAAACATTCAACAATTCCAAAATAGCGATCATGACTTCGAAGAACCTTCTTCGTTGGATTCATCAGAATCACCCGTAACACATGAAGAAATATATCATTGTTTACAAAAACGCAATAATAGTGATGCTGCCACAACATTTAGTAGTTCCAGTTCTATAACCTTAAAAATGGGTGCCTCACCAACGAATTCCATGAGTGCAATCGATTTGCCAGAAGATTGCAACACTAAATTATCACCTTCCAATAGTTCTATATCATCAGCTTCGAATGATAATCGCCCCAGACGTTCCCGCAGACACAGAGATACGAAACCCGATTCCGATTCTGAATGCAGTGACGAATCTGGTTATGTTGAATATCAACAGGAGAGAGAAAATAGCAAGAACATTAAGTTCGAACAACCAAAGCCTCAATTACCCACAAAGCCTCAAATACCACCAAAACCAATGCCACGAAGATTTGTTAATATGAGCAATACAAATACAACAACGGTTTAAGTATATATTTATATTTTAGAACAAACCATTATGTAAATACTAGTTTTACTAACTTTGATTTCATGTTTATTAGTTTTATTCGCTTTTGATTAAAACATGCTCAAAAAAATTTATTTTTTACCCTGAACAGCTAATCAAATGGCTAAGGACTTGAAAACTTTTTCTTTAAAAAAATTTTCAGAATATGTTGATTTTTCCATAGGAAAGGTTTTCAAAATCTAAGATTTTCTTAAATGGAAAAGTTCTAGGAATTTAAAGATTTTTTGATAACAAATCTGAGGATTCTTTATAGAAAAAATACTGAAGATTGAGTGTTATTCCAATCCTTAGAATCTATGAGTTTCTTCAGAATCGGTTGATTTTTAATATGAAAACTCTTCAGAATATTATGATTTTAATAAGGAAAAGTTTTTAAAGTTTTAGATTTTCTGTAATGAAGAAAGTTCTTAAAAACTAAGAATTTATTTTGATAAGAAATAATTATCAGAGTCTGGGCATCCTTTTTAGAAAAAATTTTGAAGAATGGGAGTTATTTCAGTCCTTAGTGTCTATGAGCTTCTTTAGATTTTTGAATAGGAAAACTCTTCAGATTGTTAGGATTTTCAATAGAAGAACTTCTAAAAATCTGAGACTTTCTTAAATGAAAACATTCTCAGAATCAATTTTTTTAGTAAGAAATATTTATCTGAATCTGAGGTACTGAAAACTACTAAGTGTTTTCCTTAGAAAAAAAATCTTCAGAATCTGTTAATATTTCAAATAGGAGAACTCTTCAAAATATTAAGGTTTTTAATTGGAAAAGTTTTCTAAATCTGAGGGTTTCTTTAATAGAAAAATTCTCAAATTCTATTTTTCTTTTAATTATCTCAGTCCTTAGAGTCTTTAAGTTTATCTTATAAAGAAAATCCTTGATATCTAAGGAATTTTCTATGGGCAACACTCGAGTTTACGAAAAATACTTCAGAATCTCAGAGCAAAAAATATTCCTAAGAATCGGATAAAGCTTCTTAGGAAAGTCCTTCTAATCTAAGGGTTTTTTCTTTGAAACAGATCCCAGAATATGAGGTATTTTTTATAGAAAAAGTTCACGAAACAAGAGTTTTTCTATAGGAAAAAGTCATTGGAGTTTAAGAAAATTCTTTCCTTTGGAATGTTTCTTGATCTTTTGGAAAAGTCATCAGTTTTTGTGAGAATTTATTTTGGAAAACTTATCAATTTCTTAGAAAAATTGTTCGATCCTGAGGGAATTTATATAAGAAAACGTCTTTCAATCTAAATGTTTTCAACATGAGAATCAGTTTTCAGAATCAGATCAAGGAAAAAATGTTCTGTAGAAAAAAGTTTTTAGAATCGAAACAAATAGTCTATTAGAATATAAGGATTATTTTGGAAGGAAAAATTCTCATACTTTAGAAATTTCTTCTCTTTCAGTTTTGGGAGAGTTTTTCTGTTGGAAAGAGTTGAAATCTGAATATATTTTTGCAAGAAAAGTTATCAGAATTTGAGACTCAGGAAATATACATCCAATTAAGGGGTTTCAAAATCATTTATCAGAATCTGAGGAGTTTTCTATGGAAAAAAGTACTAAGAACTAAGGATATTTCTAGATTAAAAGGTCTGTAGAGTATAAGAAAATGTAAGCTTTAGAATATTTCTTGGTATCATGCAAACCTTTCACTATTTGAGAGCTTTTCTATAGGATAATTCTAATTGGAAAAATCCTTTCAATTTAAGAATTTTCTAAAGGAATCACTTTTTAGAATCAAAGATATTTTCTATAGAAAAACTTAAAAAGGCACCAAAATAAAAACTCCTCAGAGTATGTGTAAAACGAACGTTTAGAATGTTTATCGGTATCATGGAAACCTTTCAGTGTTTGATAGTGTTTCTACAGGAATAAACTTGAGTATACTTCTGTAGGCAAAGTCCTCCGAAGTTGATGGTATTTCTATAGGAAATACCCTTCCCATACAAGAATTTTCTTTATTTTTATTTAAAAAAAAAACGTCGTGAGAATCTGATGTTATTTCTATAGAAAAGTTATTTTAATTTCAGCGTTTTCTATAGAATCTTGAGAAAAAATACGTTAGAAACTGAAACTTTCCGATAACAAACGATCCTTTTCTGTTGAAAATTTTTCCGCTAGAAATATCATATGAAGAGTATAAGATTGTTTCCTATAAAGAAAACTAAAATTTATAAAATCAAAATCTTTGTCAAAAATCGATATAAATTTTAAAGATTACGATAAAATATTATTTAAATTTATTAAAGCTTTAGGACTGGTATTTTGAAACAGATTTATATTTAAAATTTCATTTCATTTTAAATTTCTCTACACTTTCTTTAAACTGGCATTGAAATAGTAGAATATCGAACCTTATATTCTCTGCTCTCAGCCAAAATTTTAATACTTATACGATTTTTTTGTCTAAGATATGCCTTACAAACAAAACTTTATGATTTGTTTAATTTTTTTTTATTTGCCCGTACAAAACTATTTTTTTTTCTTTTAAATATATTAACAAAACCTTTTATACCTTAATTTAATTCAAATCGTAATTTTGTGCTTTACTGTTCTATACATTTTTTATTTTAATATAGTGCCTTTATTTCTATTTAAAGTTATTCTTTAGGAAATTGTTAGTTTTTAAAAGTTGTTTTACTATTTTATATTGTTTTGCAATTTTTACACAAATATTACATTTTTTTTAGCAGTATCTACATACAAATTAATTAAGTATTTGTTGGTTTTTGTTTGTTTTTATTTTATTAGTTTTAAATATAATTTTTATTTTACAATTATTTAAATAAAGCCCTTATAATTGTTTATAATATTTAAAGGATTTTATATACAAAACTTCATTTTCATTTTTTTTTTATTATTCTTCACCATTTCTACAAAAAAATTTAAGAAATTCTTTAATCTTTTATTCTATATATTGTATAAAATTATGAATGTTATTGAATTTATGTATAAATGAATTTATTATCTATAAAAAAAATGCTATACATTATTAAATTTTGAATAAGTTATAAATAGATATTTGAAAATAAAACTAAATAAAAAAAATATAAATAAAAATAGTGTCTTTATTGTATAGAAGAAAAATTATGAAGTGTACTTTTGGGGTTGCTAAACGATATTGTGGTTGGCAATGCGGTTAAGTGATGACATTTACTAAATGTAAAAATTTAAATTTAACTCTAGCCAGAGCTTTGAAATTTACTAATTTTACTAGTTTCGTCATTCTTTACATTGACGTAGCGGAAAATATAATAAGAAAATTACAGAAAGAAAATATTACTTAAATAGAAAATGTTTAGAAATTAGATTTAGCTAAGGAAAATTCTTATATTCGGAAGAGGAAATCTTTTCTATTAAAATTTCTCTAAAAACATTAGAACTTACAAATAATAACGTAAATCTTAGTCATTTAACTAACCCCTCCAATTATGATGACTTTTATTTATTGTAGAGCCATTATTAATTTATTATTAATTTCTTTGAAATTAATAATGTGATCCGCATGCGGCTCTTGAAGTCGATTGGACTGGCTCTTACGCACAATATTTAGTAATCCTATAAGAATTTTTTTTTTTATAAAATAAATAAAAATATATACACCCCTGTTCTTGAAACCACTATCACAAAAAAAAACTCGTAAATGAAAAAATTTTTAAATCTACGAGTTTTTTGCTGTTCTCTAATTTCAATAAGAATATTTTTTCTCGTTTTAATTCACATAGAAAAGGCTTTGTGAAATCAAAACAAATGCCCTTTTTTCTACTAAGCAGGTCTTAAGAGATAAAAAAACTAATTGATATTTAAACTCTAACATGTTTTTTATTGAACCTTGTCATTATTTTAAAAAATTAGACATTAATTTTATGAAAAAAAAAAACGATTTTCAAAAACGTCTACATTTTGCGCTGATTTAAAAAAAAACTCGTAATAAGTGGTCGATGTTAAAAAAACACACTTTTTGCGATGATGCTGTTCTATAACTATAATAAAAACTTTTTATTTACAGAATCTATTTTCCATTATAATTTTTTCAATTATAACATAGATGCTTTATGCACTAATTATTGCAAATAAAGGAATTAAAAAAATTTTTTTCATCAAATCACATATTTTTATTTTTTTTGCATATGTTCGAAACAGTAGTGATGCCAGTCAAATCCAATTTATTTAAATATCGAAATTTTTTTGGTGATGCCTAACTTTTTAAAAATAGAAAACTTATTTTTAATTGAATGAAATTGAAGAACAAAAACAATTAAATGAACAAATAAGTTGTTATTTTAAAAGAAAATATTTTTCTTTATACTTTTTCTATAAACTTAAGAAAAAACATGCACAAAATACTTAAGTTTTTTGTGAAACTGAATAAAGAACCATATGGCATCTCGGTTTCTAGATAACATATGTTCTTAACTCAAACATATGTTTCCATTAAATAAATAAAAAAAAGTGGTTTCAAGAAACCCAAAATTTCAATTTCATGTGATTTTAAATTCACTCTTATTCAAATAACAACGTTTCAAGAACAGGGCTGATAAATTTTTTTTTATTAAATATATAAAAAAAATTTTATTTGATTTCTTGTTACAAATTTAGACAAAATTATAAAAACTCATTTCTTGTTACAAATTTAGTCAAAATATAAAAAAAAATCAATGTGAGTCCGATCACAGGGGAGATGTGTAAACATCTACACCTTTTCCAATTGTATTTCAGAAAGTATCAATTGATTTTCAGAAAGTATCAATTGTATTTAAGAAAACATCAATTGTATTTTAGAAAGTATCAAATGTATTTCAGAAAAATTCAAATGTATTTCAGAAAGTATCAAATATATTTCAGAAAACATCAAATGTATTTCAGAAAGTATCAAATATATTTCAGAAAACATCAAATATCAATTCCAGAAAATATCTATTGAAATTCAGAATTAAAAAGTAGTTTACCCTACAATATCGAAAAGTTATTATTGTTTCTATTAGTGATTTGGAGCCGCAGAAAATGTTTAGCAATATTTGGACTTATTTGTTATGCACTGGAAAATAAACTATTAAGGCGGCCTTTTAATCGAAAGGAGGTGAGGACTTCATTTGTTAATCAGCTACAATATAAACACCAGGATAGAATTTTGACCGATTTTAAAGTCATCATTTTGAAAAAACACGTTTATATCGTCACATAAAATGCAAAAGGCCGTAACTAACAAAAGGTTCAAAATTGACTTTTTGTATTGTAGTTACTGCCTTTTACTTAAAAACTACTATTTTACCATAAATTTGTTTTCATAAATAAAAATCAGTCTTTATTTTTCAGCTTGATTCTAAAATTTGGGTATTAAGTTTAAAGCAAGGTTCAGAAAATACACACATATCTTTATTTTCATATCAATTATGTTCGTTTCTAAATTTTCTACGGTGCCCAACACAATCATGACTGTGTTCGTTTTAATATTTCGTTATTTACACGAACATTTTTGTATCACGTACTTTTTGTTTCGATCACACATAAACCACACATATTGGAGTGTTGCTTTATTTGAAGTTCGTGTTCTGGTACGTGTACTGAAAAAAAAACAGAACATGTACAATAAAAAGGTTCGAGTTCAGTTATATTTTAAGTCGTGTTCAGGCTCGTGTACTAAGAAAAAATAGAACATGTACAATAAACAGGTTCGAGTTCAGTTATATTTTAAGTCGTGTTCTGGCTCGTGTACTAAGAAAAAATAGAACATGTACAATAAACAGGTTCGAGTTCAGTTATATTTTAAATTCGTGTTCTGGTTCTTGTACTACGAAAAATTGAAACATCAATTCGCGATCTGATACACCCCGATAAAAACGACAACAATTGTTTCTACCAAATTTATTAAAATTTTATTGACCTTTTTTTATGACTTACGTTGCAAATTGTTTACAATTGTCAAATATTTTAAAATTTTTTTGGCCATTTTTTTGTGATTTACGTTGAAATTATTTACAATTGTTTTTATTGACTGGTTTCTATTTTAATAAAATATGGTAATAAAATACTTAAGACACAAAAACTATTTAGCATCATATAAGTTACACTTGTTGGTTGTTAGGTTTTTTTGCATTACCCAAAAAAATATTTTCATATTTTATTGTCCCTTTTTTATGACTTATGTTACAATTTCACGCAATTGATTTTGCAATAAATAGCGAGTGCGTGCGTCATTTATTCATTAAAAGTGGTTCAGTTTTTATTAGATCGTGATCTATAAGTGTACTGTGTTATTGTGTAAATTGCAAATATTTTGTGAAAATTAAAACAATTTGAAAGCAATAACAGAAATAAGTTTTGCTATAAAAAATACGCAACTTTTAATAGCGAAACGAAAAAATTTACACATCTGACTGAATCCTGCAAGAAAGATTTAAGTGCAGTGTGCAGTTTTTGTGTCTTAAGTATTTTATTACCATCTTTTATTAAAATAAAAACCAGTCAATAAAGACAATTGTAAATAATTTCAACGTAAATCACAAAAAATGGCCAATAAAATTTTAAAATATTTGACAATTATAAACAATTTGCAACGTAAGTCATAAAAAAGGGTCAATAAAATTTTAATAAATTTGGTTGAAACAATTGTTGTCGTTTTTATCGGGGTGTATCAGATCGCGAATTGATGTTTCAATTTTTCGTAGTACCAGAACCAGAACAGGAATTTAAAATATAACTGAACTCGAACCTTTTATTGTACATGTTCTATTTTTTCTTAGTACACGAGCCAGAACACGACTTAAAATATAACTGAACTCGAACCTGTTTATTATACATGTTCTATTTTTTCTTAGTACACGAGCCTGAACACGACTTAAAATATAACTGAACTCGAACCTGTTTATTGTACATGTTCTGTTTTTTCTTAGCACACGAGCCACAACACGACTTAAAATATAACTGAACTCGAACCTGTTTATTGTACATGTTCTATTTTTTTTTTTTTTCAGTACACGTACCAGAACACGAACTTCAAATAAAGCAACACTCGAATCTGTGTGGTTTATGTGTGATCGAAACAAAAAGTACGTGATAGAAAAATTTTCATGTAAATAACGAAATATTAAAACGAACACAGTCATGATTGTGTTGGGCACCGTAGAAAATTTAGAAACGCACATAATTGATATGAAGCTAAAAATATGTGTGTGTTGGTCTAAATTATGTTTGTTTACATATATGTACGAGTTTTTATTCAGTGTGTGTTTTTTTTTGAACTCTGGTTTAAAGTAGTTTTTGTTCTATGATGTTTTTGCTTCTCCTGTAAAAAAATAAAAATATTAGTTACGACCTTTTGCATTTTAGGTGACGATATGTAGTTTTTAAGAAATATTACAAACCGAGTGTTATACTTAAAAAAATATGTTTTTTTATAGCGTTCTGACTATTTTATTGAGAATCAATTGATATTTTCTGAAATACATTTGATAATTTCATAAATACATTTTATGTTTTCTGAAATGCATTAAATAATTACTGAAATACATTTGATGTTTTCTGAAATACACTTAAAATTTTCTGAAATACATTTGATGGTTTCTGAAATACATTTGATAATTTCTGAAATACAATTGATATTTTCTGAAATACATTTGATAATTACTCAAATACATTTGATAATTTCGGAAATACATTTCATATTTTCTGAAATACATTTGAGCTTTCTGCATACAATTGATTATTTCTAAAATTCAATTGATACTTTTTGAAACACAATTGATATTTTCTGAAAATCAATTGATGTTTTCTGAAACATAATTGATACTTTTTGAAATTCAATTGATGTTTTCTGAAATACAATTGGATAAGGTGTAGTAATTAAAAAAAATACGTGGAAAGAGCAAAAGTTGACGAGAAAACGGTCTATTTTTCTTTTTTCTTTAAGAAATTTAAGCGCTTTTAATAAAATTATAAAGAAAATATGAAATTAAGAAGTTTTTGCATGTTTTAAGTGCAGATAACAGGGTGAAATACAAGTCAGAAATGAAGAAAATATCATAATCCTTGCACCAATACACTTACACCTCACACCGTTTTTATCTTACTCTCTTTTTCTGATTGTATTTTGAAATAGATTTTTACCCCCTAGAGCGTTAAGTTAAGCTTTTGGTTTGTTAATAAAAATTTAAATGTTCTTAAACTAGCAAATATATACTTGAATATTAAAAAGCTGCTTTGAATTATCGCTGAGTTTTGGCACTTGATCGTATGTAGTTGACGATTTTTAAAACTACGTCAATAATATGGTCATATTTATAATATGAATGTATTGGACTCGATACACTGCGTCAGCATTGTACAACTAGGATACAATGCGTCAGCATTTAAAAGCCCTTTAGTAGCAACGCTGACTAGCTTTTTAATCGATGTCAGAAAATTTCTAAGTCCGGCAACATGGGAGTTTTTTTATCTGAACGTTTAGTCGTATCCTTCAATCTAAAAGTTCTTCTTTGACGTCCACATTATTTGTTATATAACGAATAAATATGGCAAGTTGCGGTGTATCTTCAATGTCTTTGGATTCACACCAGTTTACAATGTACTTATGATATCATTGCTAATAACAGAAATTCGCCTTTCCACAGTATGTCTGGATGCAGGTATTTGATCAATCAATTTATGCATTTTTTTTTATTTTCTGAATCTAAAGCAGAAATAACTTAAACAATAACTTAAATCTTTTACAAAGGTTCAACAAAACGGATGTGACATTATGGTTTGGAGTTGAAAAACGCGTATTAATTAAATCAATAATGGATGAAATTGGATACACAAAATATATTTTTATTTGCGACCTGTAGTTTGATTGCAAGGTTTACATGGGCACGCAGACAGAGGGACAGACAGACAGACGGACGGACATCATTAAATCGACTCAGAAAGTTATTCGATCGGTATAGTAAAAGATGACTCTAGGTAAAATATTAGTGGTAGAGACAAACATCAGCACAATCTCATTACACCCTCACAAGGATCAAAAAAGCATATTAGAATCAGTTCTCCGTACCTTTTTTTTTGTTAAAAATTTTCAAAACATCTGTTATTTTTGGTCCTTGCATTCGTATGAATGACTGGCTACAAAAAAAAATGGGCAACTTTGTAGTGCGATAACATTATTGGTGACAGGTAACAAGATCAATGGAAATAACGTCAATTGACACTAGTCATGCGAAATAAAGTCAATTGACATAATTGCCTTTTTGCAATGTGAAATAAAATAAACGAAAATTTTTAAATAAAGTAATTGATGTTGTTACCTAATCCAATGGAAATAGCGTCAACAATGCTTGCAGTATGGCGATTCAAAAAATATTTGTTAGTTCTTTTTTTTTTGTAAATACGTTAAACCGTTTGTGAATGAGTGTCGTAAGTAAGAAGCGATTAGGAAGACAATGATGAAGTCATCCATGGCATTTTATATTGCATCCTTTGTACCGAAAAACCCTTGCGTTATGATGTTATTTCCATGCAGCCATTTTAAACTTTGTAGTTCAAAAATTGCGAAACATGCAGCCGATGCAAAATGTCCTATCCTCTGCCCTTACTGCAGACAAGTTTTTGCCAATACAGCAAAAATATTCCAATAACTTATATAATAAAATGTCAAATATATGAATTGAATAAAAATTTTAAATAAAAAAGTACACAAAAAATAAATCTACATACGACCGCGAGGCTATGCAAATGCAATATTTTGCAAAGTGCAAAGTCAACGGATTTTATTTCCCTTTGGAAAAATGTAATAACGTCAATTGACTTTATTTCGCACCAATGTGGGAAATAGTGTCAATTGATTATTTCCAAGTACCTGTCACCAATATTGTGATTTATACTAGCAGACTCCAGCCCTAGGAAATTTTATTTTTTCATTAAATAAAGACCCTAAAGGTATGCTAATCAATTAAAGCCAATTCACAAATCAACACAAAAAAACTCATTTTTATTACAAACACATTAACAAATTTAATAAACACACACATAGCATTGTATAATTTTATGTATGTGTTAGTAGCAACTTTAAATGCAATTTACTCAAAATAAAGGATAAAATTTAAAAATCTGTAAATCTGCAAAACGGCTAAAAAGAAATATCTTTCAAAGTTGGGATAAAACGGTATAACAAATCATCGGTCACAAGAAATCACCCAGCCTATTAATATTATAAATAGATATATATATTTTTATTTACAAATTATTATTCTTTTTCATTTTGTTATATAAAGTTAAAAGTTCAAATAAAATACAACTGTTATTTAAAAAAAAAAAAATTCTAAAAACTTGTAAAAATTAATTGCACAATTAAAATATGATGCCTTCGTTCCCGTCATACGCCTGCCAAAAAAATAACATACGAGTATGTATGAATGTTGAATACTAAGCCAGCCAACAAAATATACAGTAAGCGACATTTTAATAGACGCATTAATAATAACTTTTTTTTTTAATTTTGTAGTATTGAAATTTCGATCTTTTAATATTTTTGTAATAAATATATTGATATTTTTCACAAATAAACTTTTGGTATAAGCCAACTCTATAAAAAGTTATTGTTTTTTTTTTTCTTTGAGAAAATTTAAATTTGAGCTTCAGATTATTAAACTCTTTCTTTTAACTCATACTCTCTGTCTGTCTGTCGTGGGTCAACCCCATTCCCCCATATCCAATTGATCTGAAACTTGGCCCATAGTCTTGTTGTGACTACAGATTAATTTTGGGGTAGTCACGCACAGTCACGCATGGTCACGCAGTGATTTAAACCCCATTTCCCCTCTTCCGATCGATCTGAAACTTTCTTCATAGACTTGTTGTGGCCAAAGATTAATTTTAAGATAGTCACGCACAGTCACGCAGAGATTCAAAACTCATATGCATTGGGAAAGAAAGAGTTTTAATATTTGTTAGATTATTTTTTTATAATTATAAAAGTTTTTGTAAAGACAAATTTTGTAGTTTTTTATAATTATACTGTGGGAAATCAAAACATATACAGGGTGCGTCATCTGTTATGTCGGATGTGAATATTGAATAGCTTAAAAAAATCGATTTCCATATAGATATGTAATATTTTTATTTTGGGATACTTTTTGAAACAATTTCAATCAAATGGCAAAATGCCGCATTTTGTGCTGCATTTTGCATTTTGCATTCGTTGGGGATCGCACTGTGCTTTTCGAATAATCCTACAAAAATAAGTTCGTAGGGGTCAGAGCTGGAGATCCGAATGTCGCTTTTTGTTGATATCACACGTCTAGGGATTTTTTGTTCCAGAAACTGCATTATTTGATTTGCAGTGTGGCATGGTGCAGCATCCGGTAACCGTCCAGACATAATGAGCCAACATCCAACATTAACGTCGTCACAGAGTGTGAAATAGGCTTCGTCGGTAATCAAAATTTGCTTCCAAAAGTCAGGTTTAGTGTCAACCATTCGAGCGACTGTTTGGCCGTATTTCAAGCGACATGGCCGGTGGTCTGCCAGACAAATTCTTTGAGTCAATTTATGATTTGTAAAGGTTTCAGCTACCACGAGAAGCTAAAGTTAAGATTAATTTTTCTCGCTTCGAATTCGGAGACTTAGATGAAAATCTTAGAGAACATATTTTAGCTTACTTGAAGGAAAATATAGAGAAACAATGGATCTGCAAACATGATACTTGCTTTCATCCATGCGCTCAAGATCATAAAAATAATTCTTTCATCGGCTTCAATTTCAATTTTAATCTGGCCTACTAGAAACCCCGACTTAAGTACCATTGAAAATGGCAACGGAAAGCACTACTGATAGCGATGCTCAAAGCATGTTTATTAGCGTGTCCCAAATTATTTTTGGAAAAAAAAAAAATATTTTTGATTTTCAAAAAATTGACGCCAAAAGTAGCGTAATACAGAGTACATTCCGGAAAAAATATTAATAAAATTTCCGTAGAGCAATTTTGGTGCAGCATTGCATCTTAAAGATGGAAAGTGAGTATATATTTTTTTTCTTTCTTTCCTTCAAGCCAAAAAAATCTCAAAGCTGTGCGCTGGACCAGAAAAGCTCTATCACATTTTTTTAAATAGTTTTAGCTAATATTCTCTAGTTTGTGCAGCTTAAAATCCTAAAACCCCATCTTTGGCGGGGGGCAAGCATTTTTAAATTCGAAAAAAACGAAATCGGGACGCGCTAATGCTTATTTATTGAACTTAGCACACTTCAAAACATTGTGGAATCAATTCCAAGCCGAGTGTTTGATTTCATACAAAATATAAGAGGAATGACTAAATATTATGCCAGAACACGAATTTAAAATATAACTGAACTCGAACCTGTTTATTGTACATGTTCTGTTTTTTCTTAGTACACGAGCCAGAACACGACTTAAAATATAACTGAACTCGAACCTGTTTATTGCACATGTTCTGTTTTTTTTTTTCAGTACACGTACCAGAACACGAACTTAAAATAAAGCAACACTCGAAGCTGTGTGGTTTATGTGTGATCGAAACAAAAAGTACGTGATAGAAAAATTTTCATGTAAATAACGAAATATTAAAACGAACACAGTCATGATTGTGTTGGGCACCGTAGAAAATTTAAAAACAAACATAATTGATATGAAAATAAAAATATGTGTGTGTTGGTCTAAGTTATGTTTGTTTACATATATGTACGAGTTTTTTTATTCAGTGTGTGTTTTTTTCTGAACTCTGGAAGAGCGTCTATTTAAATTTCGCTTTATTTAAAAAAAAAAAACTTGGTAGCAAATCAATATGTCATTCCGTTTGTAACACATCGAAAAATGCATTTGCGACGCCATTAGGTATATATATTCTTGATCCTTATAACAACTCAAGTCAATATAGCGATGTCCGTCTGTCCGTTTGTCTGTTGAAATCACGCTCACTCACAAAATAAACCATTTACTTAGGTAAAGTTATGACGATATTGTTTGCCATTATTTCGAGCAATTTGGTATAAAAACGGCGGGTAAATCGAGCATCATTCTTCCGAGATATGTCCAAAAATATGTAGACCCTCTAAAAAATTTTAAAAATTCTGTATGTTTGTTGTAATAATGAGTATTAACTTTAGCAAATTTATTGTATTTTAAAATATTTTGTTTACTTTTATAATAAATAGTGCAATAAGTCTAGATAATAATGTAAACGTAAAACCCATGTGGAAGGTATCAAAGTTTCGGCACAGCCAAATTTAGCACTCTTACTTGTTTTATTTATGAATAAACTATTTGGTAACGGAAAAAAAGTAAATCAATTTATTTCGTTTTAGTCATTATTTCTAAAAAAAAAAAAAACACTATGCGTCTATTAAAATTTCGCTTACTGTATTAACTGACCCACTTTTTCAACTTCCATTTAATTCAATAAAGGAGCGCATAAAAACAAGATTTGTCGTAAAAACATATACTAAATGTATTTTGTTTATTTAAAATTTTGTGAACAATCACAAATCAAAATAAAAAAAAAACTAAAAAAAACTGGATTTAATTGCGTTGATTTATTTTGTTGGTGTTATTGACAGACGGCATCATATAACGAAACAGCGCCACGTTTTTGTAACAAACCACAAACAGTACCACGGAAATCACGTAAAGATTTATCCTGTAATTGTTTGTCGAAAACCTGAATGACAAATGAAAATGGCATTTATTAAGATTATCATATAATGAGTTTGATATTGTAATAATATGTCTGTCTGAAGGTTTTATATAATATACTTACACCATCGTATATGATGGTTGGTACAAAATCCGGTATATATGTTTGCGTTATACGTTCCGCTTCCAATTGCAACATAGTTCCTATTTCGGTGGTCATGCAGGTGTCAATGTCATCAGATAGACCAACAGATTTAGCGCACTTAAATGGGAGAAATTTAAAATTCGTATACATAATAATAATAAAAAAATAAATTAAAGCAAATACATATACACTTGGTACAAAAAGTATCCGTACACCTAAAATTAAAACAGTTATACTACGAAAAAAACATGAAAAATTAACTAAGCTGAATATTTTATTTTTGTAATAAATTATTATTAACCACTTTATTAGTTTTTTTTAAATCTATTTAAGGTTTCTCGCCTTTTACAAATTTGATGCCGGCAAAAGAACGCAAAAAAAGTAAGAAAATTATAGTCGGTCTACCAACTATACCATATCCTATATCTTGCGTTTAGAGACCCTAACTCTTAGGTCCAACTGATTAGATATAGAAAATAAGCATAAACCAAATTTGAGTGGCTTTGTTATTAATTTTTTTTCCTTCGGATATGAAAAAGTTTTTATCGGATGCTATATTTATAGGAGGACTAGGTCGACAAATGGACCGATGCTGACCATATACGGTAAGGTCACTTATTTTTTGCAAAAATATATAAAAACCAAATTTGAGAAAAATCTGTCCAATTTTTTTTTTTTTTTTGTTTTTAAAATTTAAGCGAAGATCGGGAATAAGCTTCATATGGGGGCTATGACTAAAAATTGTCCTACAGGGTTTATTTTTGGACTACTGATAAATGGTTGTAATAAATACACACAAACCCAATTTGACCGAGATCTATATGATAATTTGTATATTATGGCAATTTAAGTCGATCTCATAGGGGTCATATGTATGGGGACTAGGTCTGAACATAAACTCATTTCCACCAATTTCAATAACGTTCATCCTATGACTGATAGAAGCTTATATACTAAATTACATCAAAATTTATTCGTACTTGCGACCTGTAGTTTGATTACAGGGTTTAGATGGAGTCAAGGACGGACGGACAGGCGGACATCGCTCAGAAAGTGATTGTGAGTCGATCGGTATAATAAAAGATGGATCTATGTCAAACATCAGCACAAAGTCATTATACTCTGACCACATTCTGGTATAGGGTATAAAAAGAAATTTATATTAAATATTGCTTTAATATTTTAAGGTATCCTTTGCGCTTTCGGACCTTTGAGAGCCGATTTGGCATCGACTTAACCAAATTTAAAGTATCCTCCTCTTTACTTATTTTACTCTGCCCACGCTTTTTAATATTATGCTGACGGATTCTACGCTCCAGTAAATCCCACAAATGCTCTACAGAATTGATTGGGGTGGTGATTTCAGTTGATTTTTAGTATTGTAAAGCAACCACTGCTTGACATAGTGTGCCGTATGTTTTGGACCATTATCCCTCTGGAACCAAAAATTCCCTCAAAGGCTCAGTTTATGTAACAAAATATATGGGTTTATCAAACCCATTGCGTACCATACATTTCCAAACCATAATGCCACCTCCGCCGAGTTTAACCGTTTCAAAACACTTTCTTTATTTTACGCAGTTCCACTTTATCGCAAAGCTAAGTTACTTTCATCTGAAACTAAAACACGTTCCTAAAATTCTGGAGACTTGTTTACATACTCATTTGCAAAGTCCATACGTTTTTATACCCTCCACAGCAATGTGCAAAGTAAAGCATATATCGCACCTGTACCTCTAAAGTGAGTCAACTCAAAATTTTTCAATTTTCACTTTTTGCAAGAAAACGATACACAGTGGTCACATCTATCCACTGTAAAAATCTTACGTCGATTTTTTTAGTCTTTCGCAGAAAAAATACAGTTATAACCCTCTTTGTGTTAAAAGAGTATCTTCTTTAGAATCCACTAAATAGACATATTTTGAGTTGCACTCAAAAAAATTGTTATTTTTGATGATCACTGAAAAAATCGCAAAAACAGCTACTGTTGTATACTTATTATTCGCAATTCTTTACAATGAAACAACTGTTTTTAAATTTTATAGTAAATATTTAAAAAAAACGGTTTTTTGCCTCTACTGAAAATTTGTAAATTTTGAGTTGACTCACTTTAGCGGTACGGGTGCGATATATTATTGATCCTTAGTCGAGTCGGTATAGCGATGGCCGTCTGTCCGTCCGTTCGACTGTCCTTCTGTCTGTTGAAATCACACTCATTCACAAAATAAACCATTTACCTGGGTAAACTTTGGACAATATTGTTTGTAATAATACCAAGCGGGTTGGTATTTAAAATAGGGTGAATCGGGCATCACTGTGCCCTAAAATATGGAGACAGTTGTAATGATTTAGTGTTAAGTTTATCAAATTGTTTAATTTTTCAAAGATTCTATTTGCATTTGTTGTAAATAGTGCAATAAGTCCAGATATTAATAATAAACGTAAAACCCAGATGGATGATATTCGGCTATGCCTAATTTAACAATATTGTTTTTATTGACATCGAACTGCATCTTTATGAACTAATGTGAGAAGCAGTAATTCTGGGATTCTGTTTTATTGCTGCCAAAATAGTTAATTTTTCACTCTCAGTTTGGAGGAGTGACTAGAACGAGGCTTTCAAAAAATGAAATTGTTGGATTTGCACTGAGTAGTGATTCGAGCTATTTCACGAAATGTTTTACCCTCATTTCTAAGCTTTAGCATAATTTTTCTCTCATCAGCACCGATTTCGTTGATTTTTGGACTCTTAGCAAAATATAATTTCAAAAAGAAATCTATAATATTAATAAGCTAGGCGATTTCTTCTGACCGATGTTTCGTTCTACCGTTTTATCCCGATTTTGACCAAACGTATATTATTGAAACGTATTTCATTTTAGCCGTTTTGCAGATTTACAGTTTCTTAAATTTTTCCCTTATTTTGACTAAATTGCATTTGAAGTTGCTACTAACACATACATAAAATTATACACATGCTATGTGTGTTTTATTAAATTTGTTAAGGAGTTTGTTATTATCATTCACAATAAGAAACCAGAAAAGTGTTGGTTTGTGAATTGGCTAAGTTGAAAAATAAAGCTGCCTAGAAATTGCACTCGAATTTCGAGCGCTGGAATCAGCTAGTACATATAATTAAGCTTTATAAAAAAAACGTTGTCTTCTACTAAAATAAAATCGATGTACAGACCCGTATTCCGTTGCATAATTCGTGGTATTGTAAATGTACGAATACTATTTTTTTAGTGTTGTAAATAAGAAAATTTAAGTAGATACGTTTCATAAGTTTTTTGAAAACAAAGAAAAGTCAAAATGTGTCAATGTGTAAAAACGTTATTTTTTTTTAATATTTAAAATTTTCATCTTCAAGCGTACGTACACTTTTTTTTAGCAAGTGTGTTTATAACTTTTGCCTAATCATTGGTAATTTAAAAGTCATAAACTCTCAAGTTTTATTGCAGCTAAAATGTTTTTGCAATTAAAAAGTGTTTGAAGTCAAACTTCAGTGTCTAAACTTTAGAAGTAATTTTAGCTTAAAGATTGATTTAAAGGTTTTCAAAGTCTGGTGCGGTTTGTATATTTTCAACGACAAATTTAAAAACTTAGTTAAAAAAACTATTAAAAAATTAATTTAAATTTTTAAATAAATCAAAAAGTTTACGCTGTTTCATTTAATTAAGGTATACATAGCACTTTTCCGAAGCATCTGTTATCCCGTCTGTATATAAAAATTGGTATAGTACAGGGGATTCATTTGTGTCCACACATAAAGCATGCACGCGTAAATTGTTTTACAAATTCAAACGTAAATAACGCGGTCTCAGTAAACAAATTGGAGTTCAAGAATATGAATCCATGCAGGCTTAAACTTCAAACTGATCCGTCAAGAGGACAACATCAGCATTGTAAAAAAAGGAAAACATTTTTTTTTTTACATTTTTAAGAAATCTAACCACTACTTACGACACGGGTACCACCCAGATATGTCTTCATCCTATTTTGGAATACTAAAGCCACCGAAAACATTTAAGAAAATTATGCGTTTAAAGATAGGGCCTTGGATCCACCTTTGCTACGGCAGTAATTTCATGTTATCGATCATGACCATATTTTGTAAAGTCATTTAATTTTCTCAAAACCAAAGTTTAATATAAACCAAACTTTTTTGATAGATTTAAAAGATCGGGAATATGGGAACTATGAGTAAAAATGGTCCTACGGGGTATGATAATGTGGATTTTACGACAATTTTAGTAGGGATTAGGAGATATTGAAGTTAGGTTTGGACCAATTTTAGTAGCCTTCGAACTATGCTAGACGGACGGTCGGACGGACGGACATCACTTAATCGACTCAGAAAGTAGATTGAAAAAAATTACTTTGGTGAAAAGTGGCAACCTAAAGTTTCACGGCGCCACGTTGTTTATTTTTTTGTTTTTTCGAGCCATCAAAAGTAAACGATCTCAGGGAATTTGCAAACATCGAAAAATTTGGTCTCAGTCCAAGAAATATTAAGGCCGAGCTATATTCCACTCTGGGGGTGTCTGCTCCTTCATTTACAACTAAAAACAAATAAAAAAATTATAGTCGGTCTAGACCAACTATACGATACCCTATACTATGCGTTTAGGGACCCAATCTCTTCATCTAATTAAATATAGAAAATAAGTAAAAACCAAATTTGAGTGGCATTGTAAGGTCACTTATTTTTTGCAACAACATATAAAAACCAAATTTGAGAAAAATCTCTGCAATAGTTTTATTTTTTAAGTGAAGATCGGGAAGCAGCTTTATATGGGGGCTATGACTAAGAATTGTCCCATAGCGTTTATTTTTTGACTATTGATAAATATATGTAATAAACTTACTCAAACCCAATTTGACTGACATCTATATGATAATTTTGGTGATATGACAATTTAAGTCGATCTCATAGGGGTCATTTGTATGGAGACTAGGTCTGAACACGAACCGATTTTGACCAATTTCAATTTTACTTCCATCAAAATATATTCATATTTGCGACCTGTAGTTTGATTACAAGGTTTACATGGACACACAGACGGACGGACGGAGGGACATCGTTAAATCAACTCAGAAAGAGATTCCGAGTCGATTGTTATAATTTAAGACGGGTCTAGGTTAAATATTTTTGGTAGTTACAAACAGCAATATAGGGTATAAATATTGGGTGGTAGAGTTTAAACAAGCTGCCAAGACAAACACAGTAGTGGTCAACCAATTGAGGTGGCCATGCCAGAAACTGTTAAGAAAATCCAGAAAATGGTTTTGGATAACTGTCGGCTGAAGGTGCGTGAGCTAGCTTAAATGATGGACATTTCAAAAAGTGCTATACATCGCATATTGACCGAAAATTTGGAGCTGAGAAAGCTGTCAACAAAAACAGCGTCGTGAAGATGTTTAAATAGAGTGCTTGGCGATGTTTCATCGCAATAAAGACGAATTTTTGAGTCGATTTGTAACCATGGAAGAGATATGGGTCCACCAGTTCACAACGAAACAGTGGACTCAAATGGGAGAATCTTGTCTAAAGAAGACCTAGACAGTCCCATCTGTAGGCAAGGTTATGACGTCAGTTTTTTGGGATGTCCGCGGTATAATTTTTATCTTATCTTCAAAAAGGAAACACAATCAACGGCGAGTAGTATGCTAACTTATTGCAGCTTTTAAGTAATGAAATCAAGGAAAGATGGCCATATTTGGCGTAAAAGTGTTGTTTCATAAAAACAAGGCACCAGTTCACACACCCACTATTCCGATGGACAAAATCCATGAATTAAAGTTCGAATTGCTTCATCACGCACCTTATGCGCCTGTTTTAGCCCCTCGGGTTATTTCTACTTCCAAACTTAAAAAAATGGCTCAGTTGTAAAAGATTTGCCAACAATGAAGAGATGGAGTCTGTGGTCGATACTGTTTTAAGGAGCTAGACAGTTCTTAATATAAACAGGGTATTGAAGTTATTAAATATTGCTGGGTAAAGCATATTGAGCTAAAAGTATGTCAAGAAATAACGAAAATTTTTCACAAATTTATTATGTTTTCTTTGTCAAGTCGTGTTGCTCTGGGACCACCCCATCGTAGCTTTAAGTAATGCAGTTAAAAAAGTTTACAGAAAGCTATCCAAAGGCACTAAAATTTAAGAAGCTTCTCAACCTCGTAACGAATTGGGATTTTAGTTACTGTTTATAAAAATTGGAAATTGCCTTGTTAATTTGTGGCAGAAATTTTATATTTATTAGTTTTCAAGATATCAACAAAATATTATGTAAAAAATTTTTCGTTTACACGTGTTATATGTGAATTTATGGCTGACATGAGTTTTGCCAATCTCTCTCTCTCTCTATCTCTCTCTCTATTTGTTTCCAAAAACAGCTGTTGTCACTTGAAGTGTCCGTTGGAAATAGAACATGTTTCTGTTGTGAATGTGTTAGCTGACATGCTGCTTGTATTTTTCATGTATACATTTAACAGTGAGAAAAAGTGGTTGTCAGTTGACAAATACATTGCTTGTAAGGTCACCTTTATAAAATACAACTACTATTACAATATTTAATATAATCTCATACGACAGCCCAATGAAAAAAGGTCAGATTAAAAGTATTCACAAAGTTATTTTTAGAAAAATATATGCTTTCTTCTCTACCACACAATAACAAATTACATTAGTTAAATTTCACAGAAAGTATAGGAAACCATACATTTGAGACTGTTTACAATTGGGCACAGGGGTCTAAACGTTATGAAGAAATTATTAAAAAATTACCGCCAAGTTTCATGAGATATTTGATATGGTACACATCTGTGTTTTAAAGATCTTGAAAGAGCAAAGAAGCTATCCGCATGATGCGTACCGCTCTTGTTCATAATTGACAATCGTGTGACAACTTCTAAAGAGAATTTGGCGAAGTTCAGCCGCAATCCAAACGAGTTTTTGAACCATTTCATTGCCGTAGACGAAACATCGATCCATAACAACACGCCAAAAAGCAAAGAACAGTCAAAACTGTGATTTCTGCGGGTGGATCGACGCCGAAGAAAGACAAGGTGGGTCTGTCAGCTCTCATCAGGAAGTAACGATAGTTTTATGTGACATAATTCACTTTTTTTTATCCACCGCGAATATTATTGCAACCTATTGAACCGTATCAACGACTACTTAAAAATATCTTCCCATTTACAAAAAAAAAAAAAAACTGTGCTCTTTCGTCAAGCTATATACATTAGTAGTCGCTATGGCGAAATCCCACAAAATGCGCTATGAATTGCTTCCTCATCCACCATATCCTCCAGATTTAGCCCCTGCCAATATTTCCTATATTTAATCCTAAACTAATGACTCGCCGGAATGAGATTTGGCTCAGACGATAAAGTCAATTTTGGAAAACGTCAATTTTGAAAAATCATTATTTTTCGGAAGGATCACAAAATTGAAGAAACGTAAAACATAATGTTGTTACTCGGCCTGATAGCTACAATCCTGGTTCAAGGGTACTGTAACATGTCGTTACTTTTTCTTCTATATGCAATATACTACTTTTACCTATACCTAATAATAGTTCTTACAATTCTCATTTGGTCTATAAATAACAACCAGCAAAGTTTGTGTACTACAAACGAGCCAGACCCGAGTTACTGACAGTGTCATGTTTTAATCCAAAGCAAAGCATTACCCGAATCTTACAACCGACATGTTCCGTATTTAGTTATCGTAGTTAGTAGTAGATTTGGAACACGGGAATCGTTATTTATTCTCGTTGTAGTTTTCAACACGAGTCCCTTGGTTTATTCTTATCATGGTTAATCATAGTCTTTGAACAGGAGAATCGTGGTTTATTCTCATTGTAGTTAACCGGGTTGTTTATACATGAGAACCGTAGTTTATTCCCGTTTTTGTTATTCGTCTTCACGAACAACCACGACAACCGTGGTTTATTCTCGATTCTTGTACACACAAAAAAAGGTTTATTCTATTTTTAGTTATTCACAACCACCGTGGTTATTCTGGCTTAAGTTATTCACGAGCACCATGGTTTATTACTGTTTTAGTTATTGGCGTTGTTACGCTTATACCCAAGAACCATTGTTTATTCTGGTTTAAGTTATGCAAGAAATTTGCGGTTTATTATGGGTTAGGTACTCACGAGTACCTTAGCTTATTTTCGTTTTAGTTCTTCGCCTTCTTTTACACGATAATCCTGATTAATCTCGTCTTAGTTATTCACGAGAAACGTGCTTTATTTTCGTTTAAGTTATTCACGAGCACCATTGTTTATTCTCGAGTTAGTGTTTCGTGGTTTAATCCGTGGTTTAATCTCGCTTCAGTTATTTACCCTGGTTAAAGTTATCCACGAGCACCGTAGTTTTTTCTCCTGTTAGTATTTCTTTCTTTTACATATGAGAACCCTGGTTTATTGTCGTTTTAGTTATTCGTGTTTTTGTAAACGAGTACCGTGGTTTATTCTCGTTTAAGTTATTCGCTGCCTTATACTTGATAACCTATGCTTCTTCTCGTTTAAGTTATTCAAGGGAACCTTAGCGTATTCTCGTTTTAATTTTTATATGAGCACGTGGTCTATTTTCGTTTAAGTTATTCTCGTGTTAGTGTTTCGTTTTTTTTTTTTTTTTTGTTTACGAGGACGGTAGTATCTTCTCATTTTATTTATTCATGTTTTTGGACATGAGAACCGTTGCTTTTATCGTTTTAGTTATTTGCCGTCTTGTGCATGAGAATCGTGTTTTTTCGTTTTAGTTATTCTTGAGTACCGTGGTTAATTCTGCTTTTAGACCTTAAGATCCGTGGTTTACTATCCATATTGTCTGGTCAGATAAGTGTATCTGATATCGTTCGTTTTTGATTATAGAAATATTAACGCTGAACAAGGATATCGACAGGGACTTTAGAAGTGGAGCGTATATGGTTGAATATACCAGTGGGAGGGGTACTAAGTATTCATAAACTTCTATAAGATGGAAGCAGAACTTCAGCAGAATTGAACAGACTGAAGGCCGAGTAAGCCAGTTAGCTGAGCTAGAACCTTAAAAGGTGCCATATGATTTTGACACCAACGTAACAAATAAACAAACAAAAAAAAAAAAAAGAAGCCAACAACACAAAAAGTAAAAATAAAATACGATTATTGCACTCAGTTTACTCTCCACTAACAAAATTAATTGTTCGTCATTCATTTTTTATGTAGGTATATTTTAAATTTATGAATTTGGTTTCTTATTTTCGCACTTTTAATTATTGCCAAACTATCAGCTGTTTACAGATGTCACGTAAAAACTTGTGTTGTAAAATTTTGTTTTTACAGGATCAGCCGTTTCGTTTACGTGACAGTTAAAATGGGATACGTTCGGCCTTGAGACATATCATATTACGAAGGACGAGACTAGTTAAACTCACAGTTTTTTAAGCTTAAGTTAAATAATTTGAAAGTTATAAATGTTAAAAAAATTTTAGTATAGTTAAACTTAGTAGTCTTAAACCGTGATTAAAGTTTAAGAGGTGTAGTTAAAGTCGAAAAAGGCCGAAAACACTTGCAATTATTTATAAAATGTCTCGAAATTCTCGATTTAACTTAATACTTACATAATTGATATTAGTATTATCGGGTATTGTCATTTGACAAACAGCAAATTTCACTTGGGTTTCTTGATCCTTCGTCTGGTGTAGAACACAAGATTGTTGACGATTACCCAAACACTCACGGGGACCATGTTGACAAAAAAATTGAGCACCATTATTACCAGACTGTTAAAAAAATGTTTATATAAAACTTTTTGAATTCTATTTCAACATACCTGAGATTTACCAAATGGTACTAAAGATATATCAATATAATCTTTTAAAGTCGCATAATTGGGTCCCAATTGACGGGCCATAAAACGAATACTGTCGGGACATAGCGACTCATATAACACTAATACTTTCAACTGAAAGTAGAAATATTACTTTTAAGAATTTTTAGAATTTTTATTAATTTAATATAACATTATTACTTTTTCGGTTTGGCCTTTACAAACTGTAGCCGCAACGGTTATAATCAGTAACAAAAAAATGACTTGTTTAATCATTTCGTTATTAAAAAAAAAAAATTCGTTGTTCTAGTTTAAGTTCACTAACAATGTTAAAAGAATATATTCTAATGAAACTAATTAACAACTTTTTCTCAAAAGGTATTTTCGCACTTCCACTCTCCAATGTTAAATAATGAATGTATGTCTTAAATGGCGTTTGGTTTATTTTAGCTACTTATTAGTGCCAATAACCGATTTAATTTTCTGTTAACGTTTGCTTTGTTCAAAAATAAGCACTGAAAATAAAATTAAAACAAAACTAAAACAAAACTGAAAACGTCCACTCTTCCGAGTTGTCAAGCTCAGATAAGTTGATTTCAGTCTATTGAAGACAACTGCTGGTGTTGTTTCTTTTTGCTGTTGCAGGTGGTGGTTGTGGTAGAGTCGGTCGTCGATATGTTCACCTTCATTGAATACAAAATCAATGAATATGTATTTACTATGTTTTCAATACTCGCGCGTACATAATTTGTGAGTTACGAGCAGTACGGATGGCTGGATATCTGTTTAATATTGATGAGGGCTACGAAATATTTTTTCACTAAAAGTCGTTACAAACATATAATTTAAGAAAGAGAGTCAAAGTATTTACTGAGCTTAAGTTTTAAGCCGGTTTGATTTGATTACTTTAGAAGAGTAAATAAAATGAATTTAATTAATAAAAAAAAAATAACCGTTTCTTTTTTCTATGTCGCTGTTATTTTGGTGACTAATGACTAATTCACCATCAACTACGATGAGAAAAATTACTCAAATTTAATAGCAATTAGATTTTGAGTGATATATCGTTTAAAATGTATACCGCACTTTATGCTTTTAATATTTAAAATTCAAGATTAGTCGAAGAAATTTTAATATTACAAAAGTGCTGCCAATTTAATTTTATTTCTATTAGTTAGCATTTGTTTAACTAGTTTAAGGCGACCTTTTCACGCCTGGGCGGACTTGACGAACTGCTGAAAAATGCTGCGCAAAAAGTGGGTTGTGGTGGGTCTATATCACCGCTTTCAAAAAAAAATCGCTAAGAGAATTTTCGAGTCATGGCGATTTGAGCGATTTTTCACAAGGACTTCGTAGAATTTTTTTGCAATTTTTCTTTTTTACTTTTCGTAATTTTTTTAAATTTTTTTTGCTTATAATAAAAAAAGTTGAGCTCCAAAGTACTCAAGAAGAGGAAAAAGCAAAAATCGTTGAAGGGGTTCTCGAGTAGGGGCCATTTCTGTAAACCCTCAATAACACTGTGCAGATGGTATATATTAGTTTGTCAATCCATTTGTAACGCATTTGCGACCCCATAAAGTATATACATATATTCTTGATCCTTATAACAACTCGAGTCGATATAGCGATTTCCGTCTGTCCGTCCGTCTGTCTGTTAAAATCACGCTCATTCATAAATTATACTATTTTCCTGGGTAAAGTTATGACAGTATTGTTTTTCATTATTTCAAGCAGGTTGGTATTGAAAATGGGAAAAATCGGGCATCATTAAGCCGAGATATGTCCAAAAAAATGAGACATCTCTAAAAAAAATTGTGTGTGTTTGTCGTAGTAATTTTTTAGTAAGTTTATCAAATTATCAAATTGTTTACTTTTTCAAATATTTTGTTTACATTTGTTATAAATAATGTAATAAGTCCAGATATTAATGTAAATATAAAACCGATGTGGAGGGTACCAAAGATTCGGCTCAACCAAATTTAACACTCTCACTTGTTTTAATTATATAGCAGGCATGGGCAAATGCGGCCCACGAACAAATTTTGTGTGGCCCCATATAAATTTAAAACAAAATAAAAAAAATTTGTTTGTTAATTAAAAAAAAAGAATTTTAAACACGTAAGAAAATTATAGTCGGTCTAGCCCGACTATACGATACCTCATACCATGGTTTAGAGACCCTATCTCTTATGTCCAAATAATTAGATATAGAAAATAAGCATAAGCGGAGTATTAGTTGGCATTGTTATTAATTTTTTTGACTGCAGATATGAAAAAGTTCATATCGGGTGCTATATTTATATGGGAACTAGGTCGAAAAATGGATCGATCCTGACCATATTTGGTAAAGTCACTTATATTTTGAAAAAATATATACAAATCAAATTTGAAACAAGTAAGAAAATTATAGTCGGTCTAGACCGACTATACGATACCCTATACCATGCGTTTAGAAACCCTATCTCTTAGGCCCAACTAACTGGACATAGAAAATAAGCAAAAACCAAATTTGAGTGGGATTTTTATTAATTTTTTTGGCTGCAGATATAAAAAAGTTCATATCGGATGCTATATCTATAAAGGGGCTAGGTCCAAAAATGGACCGATCCTGATCATATTTGGTAAAGTCTCTTGTATTTTGCAAAAATATGTACAAACAAAATTTGAGAAGAATCAGTGCAATATTTTTGTTTTTTAATAAATTTAACTGAAGATCGGGAAGCAGCTCTATATGGGGTCAAAGGGATCATTTTTGAACTACTCATTAGTGGATGTAATGAACGCATACAAACCCAATTTGAGTAAGATCTATATGACAATTTGGATCTTATGGCAATTTATGTTGATTTCATATGAGTAATTTGTATGGGGGCTAGGTCTGAACATGGACCGATTCTCACCAATTTCAATAGCGTTCATCCCATGGCCGATAAAAGCTTATATACCACATTTCATCAAAATATATTAATATTTGCGACCTGCAGTTTGATTACAAGCTTTACATGGACACACAGACGGACGGACGGACGGACGGACGGACGGACATTGTTAAATCAACTCAGAAAGTGATTCTGATTCGATCGGTATAATTAAAGATGGGTCTAGGTCAAATATTTTTGGTTGTTACAAACAGCAGCACAAAGTCATTATACCCAAACCACATAGTGGTATAGGGTATAAAAAATCTGTGCAATATTTTTGTTTTTTTGATAGATTTAAGTGAAGATCGGGAAGAAGCTCTTTATGGCTTTATGACTAAGAATTGTCCTACAGGGATTATTTTTGGAAAGGCGGACGGATAGACGGACGGACGGACATCGCTAAATCGACTCAGAAACTGATTCTGAGTCGATCGGTATAACAAAAGATGCGTCCAGGGAAAATAGTTACAGACAGCAGCACAAAGTCATTATACCCAAACCGCATAGTGGTATAGAGTATAAAAATTTCATAATGTTTTTTTAAATGTTATTAAGAATTTAACTAAAAATTATTGATATCTCTATTATTTTACCTTCTTAATAAATACGAAATTAACCCTAAGCTATCTTTTGATGTGTCTTATTTCTGACTTTCTGGTTGAATTTTCCGTTTTGGTGTATTCAGAGACTTATAGTTAAATTTCACGGCGAATATTTGTGCGGCACATTTTAACCGCTTAAATCCCTGTTTTAATGGTGTTTTTGCTCTTTTTAAAATAAGGACATAAATGACCCATAACTTGAGGAGTTAAAGGGTTAACATATTATACAAAAAATGTTCTCCGTAACATCGGTATTTTTTTTTTGTTATTTTGTTTGAAAGTGGATATTGTACAGAAATATAATAGTGCGGTGAAATTCCAAATTTGGCCAAACAAGCCATTTACGTGCCCACCCCTGTATATAGTATTCTTTTTTATTTTTTTATATATAACTAGCTGTAACCCGATGCGCTTCGCTACACCCATCGTAACGAACTAAAAAACTGGGAATATATTTTGTAGAAAACTATTTCATTTATGTTGGGCAATTTTTTTTTTTGCGATTTTACATTTTGGCGATTTTTGTTTTTTGCGATTTTTGTTTTTCGCGATTATCGGTTTGGCGATTTATGTGTTTTTGCGATATTTGATTTTGGAGATTTTTGATTTATGCGGCGTTTAATTTTGGCGATTTTTGTTATTCGCAATTTTCGATTTTGTCGATTTTGGCGACTCCTTCCCATATTTTCCACGACTATCAATTTGGTAATTAATGTACTTGTCAAAAGTTTCAAGACTGTCATTTTTTTAGGTACTTCATATTTTTTGTATAAGAGGTGCTACGACCATTGGTCTGATTCCGCCCATTTTTTGGGCGGCTACTCACATTAATAACTCATGAACTCAGACAAAGTCCTGAGGCTTTTTCTATTATAGTACTCCAGTTGTATGATTTTAAATATTTACTTTGTATGGGGGGTGCCACGCCCATTGGTCCGATCCTGCCCTTTTTTGTACGACGACTCACATTAATCACTCATGAACTGACACAATGACCCAAGACTTTCATTAATATTGTTTACTTTGTATAGGGGTGCCACGCCCACTGATCTGCTCCTGCGAAAAACGGTAACATTAGTTATAATTATAAAGCAAAATATCAAACAGGTGCATTTTAGCATGCGTCAAAATGATAAGGAATCATGATGTATTGTCATGACGCAATAACGCATTGTTCTTTTTGAGAATTTTTTTTATCCAATATTAAATTTAGGATTAAATTGGACGAGAAAAAACTTTGTCTGAAAGTGAAAAGGGTCAGATTGATGTATATTTCGACCACCAATTGGGGACTCGAAAAATTTCTCTAAAATAAGGTCGTTCTCTTTGTGTAGTGCAAAATTATGATCGCGAAAATTATGGGAAAAATAAAAGTTCTGATCGACCTTTTGCTTTCCGTGCGTGGATATTCGTCAAATTTCCAAAATGGCTCCAAATACTGTCCTCAGCGCTAACATGATAAAAGTGGAATTGAGTTCGAATGCATCAACAAGCATGACTTTAAGAGCTATTAAAGCACAACCCCACATTATCCAAGCTAAAGGGTCCGCCATCTAACGTTTTTTTTTCAACTAGTGCTTATTTCGTGGATGGTAAGACTTATCTCATGTCTGATTTGACAGATAATTAGTTTTATCCTTCCGCTGAACGAATATGGTTGTGTATACGCTTGAACAACGCTGGGAAATATTGCGACATTACTTTGAAAATCATGGTAATGTTGCAGAATGTGTGCGAAAATTGCGTATGGATTTTGGAAGAAGAGAAGCACCGTCAGCTCCGTATGTTCGTTATCTTGTGAAAAAAGTGAAAGAAACTGGCATCCTCATCGATAAACCAAAGCGTGAAAAGCCAAAAACAGTACGTACACCCAAGAATATTGCTGCTGCTGCAGAAAGTGTGTGTGAAGCGCCATCAACATCAATTCACCGTCGTTCTCAAGAATTGAACATTTCGGAGGCATCATTGGGACGAATTTTGCATAAAGACCTTGGTATGACGCCATACAAAGTCCAACTGGTTCAAGAGTTGAAGCCAACTGACCATCCAATGCGTTTTCGCTTCGCTAAGTGGGCCTGCAATCGACTTACAGAAGATGCCAATTTTGCCAAAAAAAAAAAAAATCATTTTTTCAGATGAAGCTCATTTTGATCTTGGCGGGTATGTAAACAAGCAAAATTGTCGCATTTGGGGCACAGAAAACCCGCACGCATACATTGAAAAGCCGATACACCCAAAACGAGTCACTGTTTGGTGCGGATTTTGGTCCAGAGGCATAATTGGGCCATTTTTCTTCGAAAATGAGCAAGGAGTGGCCGTTACAGTCAATGGCGATCGTTATCGGGCCATGTTGAACGAATTTTTGTTTCACAAAAATTGAAGAGGAGGATATTGGCAACATTTGGTTTCAACAGGACGGGGCTACGAGCCACACAGCCGAAGCTACACTCGATGTTTTGCGCCCTGTTTTTGAAGATCGCATTATCAGCCGCAGAGCTGATGTCGTTTGGCCACCTCGGAGCTGCGATTTGACACCGTTGGTCTATTATTTGTGGAGTGCCCTCAAAGATAAGTGTTACGCCAACAAGCCAGAGTCAATTCACGCTTTGAAGGACAATATTCGTGAAGCCATTGGTGAAATACAGCTGCACACAATCGATAATGTGCTTAAAAATTGGACCGATCGTGTAGGCTACTGCATGGCCAGCCGAATGAAATTATTTTCCATTATTAACCGGAAGGATTGTACTTTCAAATAAAAAAAGAAATTTGAGATAATATTCAGTAGTTTTTTTTTTATAGCATTCTCTAAAAAAAAAAAGTTATTTGGCGGACCCTTTATAAGGTAAGACGGTTGGAATTTACGGAAAAAAAAAATGGCAACTAACTGGCATCAGGTATTAATTTCACAAATTGTTTATTAAAAAAAATATATATAATTATTTTAATTATTTAAATTTAATTTTCACGGTCCAAAGTCAGATTTAAGAAAGGAACCCATGTATTTCTCAATGAGAAATTTCGGTGGTGTTTCCCTAATGATTTGGGATGCGTTTAGCTCTAGTTGGAACCTGTCTTTAGCGTTTCCTTCGACAGGAATGGATACTTGCCGTATCTCTCTGTACATCGCGAAAAAATTACCTTTTCAAGCAGGACAACGCCGCAATACATGTCAGTCGACCAACTAAAATCTGGTTTGAGGAACATGAAATGTTAGTAGTGGAGTGGCCGGCACGTTCACCAGATCTGAATGTTATGGATAATATGTGGGGACTGGTGCGGCAAGTTTATGCTGAAAACCGTCAGTACAATTCGGTGGGAGAGCTGAAATTGGCAATTTTAAATGCTTGGAGAAATATTAGGGTAGAAACACTAGTAAACTTGATCAATGCTACCTCTAATCGTATTTACAAAACAATATGTAAAAATAGTCAATCTATAAATTAAATTAAAAAAATTAATAAATATATTTTATTTTATTTGATAAAATATGCAGGGACCTTATCATTTTGACACATGTTAAAATGCACCTGTTTTGATATTTTGCTTTATAATTTGAACGAATGGTAAACATATGGGAGCAATTGATGCCTTTATAAACAACGTTTGAGCAACAAGTACTTTAGAAGTGTTGAAATACATTTCGCTTTGAACTTTTGTTTAAAATGAAAAAAGTATGTGATCTTGTCATTATGACACATACCTTACACATTTTTATACAAAAATGTGTATGTATCGCTTATACCTGGACCCAAAGACAGTGGGACTCAATAATTTTTAGCGATGAGTCCAAGTTTGAGTTGTCCGTAGGAGATACCCGCAGTAAGGTAATAAGAACCAGAAGTGAAGCTTATCATAGAGATTGCCTGAAACGTACAGTTAAGTTTCCTGGCAGCGTTATGATATGGGGCTGCATGTCTGCAAAGGGTTTAGGTAACCTTTGTTTTATAGAATCAACTGTAAATGCCTCCCGATATATAAATATTTTAGAGGAACATTTTGTGCCATCAGTAGAAAAGATAAGCTCTTTCGACGAATACATCTTTCAGCAAGACGGAGCTCCGGCTCATACTGCTAAAATTACAAAAAAATGGTTCCTAGAAAACAATATCAACGTTCTGGACTGGCCATCATCTAGTCCAGATCTTAACCCCATTGAGTCGGTTTGGGCTACAATGAAACGACGGTTACGAAATGATCCCCAAACAACAATTGCAGGCCTAAAAAGAAAAATTCAGGAAATATGGGATGCCGTTACTCCAGAAGAATGCCAAAACTTAATTAATTCCATTAACAAGAGAGTCACTGCTGTTATTAAGGCCAAAGGCGATGTAACACAATATTAGTTTAAGATTTCTATATAGTACGAAACTATAATGGTTAGAATTTGAAAAACTACAAATAAGGTACCTAAAGTTTTTATTTTGCTAACTAGAAGTTAAATTGTGAAATTAATTTTAATTTTTTGTTGTTAATAAAGAATTAATTTATCTCTAAAAAATTTATACTTTTTGTGCGATCGGCCATGTATTGTGAAAAATACATAACCTCAAAGTTGATATATATAAAAGTAAAACATGCGTACGAAACTCAACTTGTTAGGGTAGTATATATCGATATGAATATGTTCTGTTACGTATGTATAAACATTTTTCACAATTTTTAGTTTTTTATATGAAATTTAAAATTTAAATTTAGGCTCCAAATGCAAGACCAAACTGTTGCAGACTATGACGAATATTTTAAGCCTAAGTAGTACGACATACTCAAACTATTTTTTTTTTTGTTAACCAACACTCAGGGGATGCCCCCTACAAATGCAGTGCATTGTGTTGATTTCAGGAAAATAGGTTATGGGAAGGAGGAGAGAGGGAGTAGTATTTGTGGATATTTGACTTAAATTTTATTAGATTATAACTGTCAGGAAAGACCTCTGCGGGGAGTTTATTCCATATACGGCTAGTTCGACTGATAAACGAATTCTCTCCGTAATGCGTTGTGCGGTCAACTGGACAATAGACTACAAACGGATGTGATCTACTAGAAGCGGGTAGAGCGAACCGAAACTCGGGCACTTGGAATAAGTTCGCTAATCTCAGAAGAACATTTCCCATGGTAATATCTATAGAACAGTGCTACACAACCCACATTCCGACGGTGTTCCAATGAATGAATAGAATTGGATACCCTACTGTCATTTATGAGCGCCAACGCCCTCCTTTGCACACGGTCCAGTAGCTCCAAAATAGACTTTGAAGCCCCTGCCCATATATGGGAGTTGTATTCCATTTTCGGTCGGATGTAAGTGGTATAGATTTTAAGGAGATCAGAAGAAGTGAAGTAATTTCTACACCGTTTTAGAAAACCAAGACACTTGAATGCTTCTTTCGACACTTGAAAAAAATGCTCGTTCCAACGAACATCACATTGAATTCTCATGCCCAGAACATCAAGAGTATCCGATTCCTCAATACCTATACCACCCATATATACAGATGACATTGTTGATTCCATGGCCCTATGGGTCAACATACAACATTGAATCTTCAGCCCATTAAAATCAACCCTATTCGCTTTACCCCACTCGGAGATTGTTAAGAGGTCTTGATTGAGTGTGTCATTCATTGTCCGCCTTTTGCCCCCAACCTCCAAGAGGCTTGGCCTACAATTAAAGGAAAATGAATGACAAATGCTGCTGTCATCTGCGAAAGAGTATATAGAGTTAAAAGTTTGGCCAAGAAGGTCGTTCAGAAAGATAAGGAAAATAGAAGGAGAAAGAACGGAACCTTGGGGCACCCCTGAATTAAGCTGAAACTCATTAGATGAGACCCCATCAATAACAACACGTATTGTTCGGTCTCTGAGAAAACTCGATAAAAATCGAGAGAAGTCATTACCGACCCCAAATGCAATAAGCTTTGATATCAATGCACCGTGGCATACACGATCGAATGCCTTGGAAATATCCAGAGCAACCACTTTACTTTCGCCAAAATTGCGAATGGATCGACTCAAGCGCTCAGAAAGTAGAGCTAACAGGTCTCCCGTGGAACGATTTCTACGGAAGCCATACTGTCGATCATTAAGAAGTGAGTTGGCCTCTAGGTAGTTCACAAGGTGGAAATTGATCATGCTCTCCATGAGAATGTTTTCCACAGACAGACAGACGGACATCGCTGGATCGACTTGTCCTTTCATAAGGATCAAGAATATATATAGTTTATGGGATCTCCGGAATTTATTTCGGTGAGTTAAAAATGGATTGACAAACTGATATATACCCTCTGCCCAGTGGTATGAAGGGTATAAAAAATATATATTTTTGACGTCTTGAACGGTCTACACCAAAAATTTGAATCATAAAATTAATTATTAATTTAAAAATGTTTAGGTTTCTTTTATTTGAAAAAGAATAATATTAACATAAAATAGCTGAACAAAACGTAAAATTATTAGTTCCTATGGTGTTGACAAAACATTGGAAACCTTTATTTTACAATAATTGAAAACATCCCTCTATTTTTAGTTTCAATATTTTATTGCGTATCCATTATTTTTTAGTACTGCTTCACAATTGCGAGGCGTGTTTATGATATCCATTGACATTTTTTGCCACTCTGAATTAACTGCCCCCATGAGATCTGTCCCCATGAGATGTATTTAGTATGTCCGTATTTTTCGATCTACAACTTTCTATAAATTTTCAATGGGATGGCCATTCCAAAAGACTGACTGTATTAGATTATGCCATTCGGTTAAAACTTTAGAGGTGTGTTTTGGATCAATGTCTTGTTGGAACTTCCAGACCAGCGCCATATTTTCCTCCTGAAATTGGAAACAAATTTTGCCTGTATCCAATTTCAGTTAGACTACATTTTAGTACATGAATTGGACAAATTTCTTTTCCATACCATAATATTGCCACCGCCAAACTTTGTAGTTTTTCGTCTAGTCCTTTCCCCTTTGGCCGTCGTACAAACTTTCTTCCATCTTGGCTTCTTAAATTAAACTTGGACTCATCTGAAAAGTAAATAGTATTCCAATTCCGTCTTGGCGAGTTCATTTTTCTCTGATATCAGTGCATTCTTCACAGGACGATAACAAACCAAGATCAGCCTCAATTGCTCCGTGGGAGACAGTTCGAGCACATATTTTTAGTTTCAGATTGTTAATGACCTCTATAGGTAGTATTTTGGGACTTTTTTTAAACTCGATTGCTATTAAATTATACTGGTTTTGACTCGTTTTATGGGGCCTGCAGCCTAAATGTATTTCTTTTACGATATTTCTTGATAATTTTTGGAAATTATGAATTTATTCATAGAATATTTCTCACAAATTTTCTTTTGCTTAAGACCAACGGTAAAGTCATCTATTATTTGGGGTTTTAACTCTTCGCAAAACTTTATTCTTGCCATTATTTTATAATAATTAACGAAAAATAAAATTGTGTTTAAGTTAACAGTAGAAGGAGAAGGTCAGAAACTATAAATATTTAAATAGCGGTGAAGATTTAATAAATTTTTTTCAGTTTCCATTGTTTTGGCATCTATTTTTTTTAATTGTATTTTTGTAATAACAATCTTTTCGAAAACTCAAATCTTACCACTATAATGTCGATGTCAAACTTGTCAGTTGTCAACACAACGAGACATATACACTTCACGCCAACAAATAGCACTTTGCTTGATCATTTCTTTACCAGTAATGAAAGCAAACTCCTTAATTGTTATCAGTTTGCAGCACCAGCATTTTCGAAGCACGATCTACACTTTTTATCATACGATTTTGCAATATAAACCCGGCCCCAAACATTTGCTTATCGTAATTTTGATAATTTTGATATCTTGTCTTTGGGATATAATCTTTGCTCTACTCCGTGGGATCAAATTTTCTATTTACCGACTGTTGAAGAACAACTGTCATTTCTTAATGGTAATATTTTAGGAATTTACAACAAACATGTCCTCAGCAAAATGAAAACTATTAAAAATATAGATAGACTTTGCTTTACTATGGAAACCAAGATTCTAATAGAACACTGTGATAATCTATATAAGAAGTGGAAACGTTCCATGATATCAGAACATCAAGATGAATATAAGATGGCTAGGAAATCGGTTGTTTCCAAAATAGACCTTATAAGCTTCCTATTATTTTAACAAATTTAATACAGCTATTGGAGGTAAAAAAAAACCTGGAAATAAATACGCAATATCTATAATATTAATAGGCTAGGCGATTTCTTGTGACCAATGTTTTGTTCTACCGTTTTATCCCGACGTTGACCAAACTATGTTATTTGAAAAGTATTTCTATTTAGCAGTTTTGCAGATTTACAGATTTTTAATTTTTTTTCCTTTATTTTGAATAAATTGCATTGAAAGTTGCTACTAACACATACATAAAATTATACATATGCTATGTGTGTTTTATTAAATTTGTTGTGTTTGTTAATGAGTTTGTTATCTTCATTAACAATAATAAACCATAAAAGTGTTGGTTTGTGAATTGAATAAGTTGAAAAATAAAGCTACCTAGAAATTGCACTCGAATTTCGAGCGCTGGAATCTGCTAGTTGGAATAAATAAGACAATTAATCAATCAATGAATGTTGACATTAATTAGCTAAATGAAGATTTTGTAAATATTCATCTACCATCTAACAATTCAAACATTGCCAAATTTAACTTTCAATGTGTAGCACTAACAGTGGGCCTACTAGCATCTTTCCAATGGAATGGAAAAATGCCAAAATTATGCCTGTACCAAAAACGGGTTGATGTTCGTTATCCGATTGAAATTCTTCCATATCTCTCAAAAGTTTTCGAACACCATTTACACAGACAAATCTTGTATTTAAACGACAACAACTTACAGAGCGTCAATCCGGTTTCAGACCCCAACATAGCTGTATAATAGCTTTATCTGACGTAGTTGAGGAGATAAGAAGCAACATGGATGATGGAAAAAATTCTTTTTTTTTTCTATTGGACCACTCAATGGCATTTGACTCGCAATTTTATGCCTCAAACTGAAAAATTTTTTTAACTTTTCAGCATTAGAGGTTAGACTCGTATCGTCATATCTCACAAACAGATCCCAATCTGTTGCGAATGATAGCTCCTTCTCGAATTCCCTGCAAATTATAAGAGGGGTACCACAGGGCTCAATCCTTGGACCACTACTTTATTCGATATATGTCAATGATCTCCCACAAGAAATTAAATTCTCTAAGATTCAGATATACGCTGATGACATTCAGCTATATTTAAGTAGTACCAAAGATTCAATTATTTCCAAAACTCAAGAACTAAATTATCATCTCTAACAAATTCTAAATTGGGCAACGAAAAATGGTCTACCACTTAATCCAAATAAATCTAAGTGTAGAATGAGATAATTGTCTTCCTTGAGGGCTCTAAAATTGACATCGTGGACTCTGTAAAAAATCTCGGTGTTATGTTTAATGGAACTCGGACTTGGTCAGATCATATTAATCAATCCTGTGGCAGAATTTATAGATGTTAAGAAGCTTATTTGTTAACACAGTACTTTACTCCACATTAGATTGCTACTTGCGAAAACATATCTTTTACTAATATTACTATATGCATCTGAGGTTTTCACAGGTTGCAACTCTAGGGATAACAGGAAACTTACTGTAACTTTGAATAACATTATTCGCTATATCTTTGGATTAAGAAAATTTGATTATGTATCCCAATACTCCTATCGTGTCTTACACATGTCTTTTGACAACTATATTACATTCAAAAACATTATATTCCTACATAAAATTATTATAACAAAGGCTTCAAAATATCTTTTTGAACGATTAAGGTTTGCAAGATCTTCCAGAGGAAATCGAATAATTCAATTTAAATACCGGGACCATGCCTCTGAATGTTAATTTTTTATTCTAACCATTCGTCTCTGGAACCAACTTCCTAATGTTATGCAAAATACATAGAACGCAATTGGGTTTAGAAAATTACTATATACATATATATTTTAATTGATTTTATTTGATTTTTTATGTTTTTTAATTGTAATTTGTAATATTTTAAATATAATCAACAACTTATCTGATTCCATTACTGTAATTTATAAGATACTGTCTTGCTGTAATGGAAAATCAAATTTAATAAATAACAAGTCAAAGTGTTAAATTCGGCTGTGCCGAATTTTTGATACCCTCCACCCAATATTAGGTACGGCCACCATTTTGAAACTGTTGCCGATACTGAAAAATTTAATCCGAATACCAATTAAAATTAAAGTTAATTGGTTTTCTTGTTGGCCAATTTCTATTATATAAAAAAATGATGCTTAAAAGAATTAATTCATTATTTTTTTTACTAGAGTAAAACCCCTAACCCCTAAGTAATTCATAGAATGCCAATGAAATGCATTATTTAATGCAGCATCATAATAATACCCAAAGTTTGATCCCTATAAGCCTGTTTTGAGACCTTAGAAGTCATACGATAATTCAAAAAAAAAAAAACAATCGAATGATTCTTGGCTACAAATTATTAATATTAAAAAAGGAAATTTTAAAATAATTTTAGTTAATACAAAAAAAAAACAAAAATAATAAAAACAGGTATGAAACTAAAATTTTTAATTTTTAGTTTTTAGTTTTCAGTTTTTAATTTTAATATTTAATTTTTAATTTTTAAGTTTTAATTCTTTATTTTTAATTTTAATTTTAAATTTTTATTTTTAATTTTTAATTTTTAATTTTTAATTTTTAATTTTTAATTTTTAATTTTTAATTTTTAATTTTTAATTTTTAATTTTTAATTTTTAATTTTTAATTTTTAATTTTTAATTTTTAATTTTTAATTTTTAATTTTTAATTTTTAATTTTTAATTTTTAATTTTTAATTTTTAATTTTTAATTTTTAATTTTTAATTTTTAATTTTTAATTTTTAATTTTTAATTTTTAATTTTTAATTTTTAATTTTAAATTTTTAATTTTAAATTTTTAATTTTTAATTTTTAATTTTTAATTTTTAATTTTTAATTTTTAATTTTTAATTTTTAATTTTTAATTTTTAATTTTTAATTTTTAATTTTTAATTATTAATTTTTAATTTTTAATTTTTAATTTTTAATTTTTAATTTTTAATTTTTAATTTTTAATTTTTAATTTTTAGTTTTTAATTTTTAATTTTTAATTTTTAATTTTTAATTTTTATTTTTTAATTTTTAATTTTTAATTTTTAATTTTTAATTTTTAATTTTTAATTTTTAATTTTTAATTTTTAATTTTTAATTTTTAATTTTTAATTTTTAATTTTTAATTTTTAATTTTTAATTTTTAATTTTTAATTATTAATTTTTAATTTTTGATTTTTAATTTTTAATTTTTAATTTTTAATTTTTAATTTTTAATTTTTAATTTTTAATTTTTTATTTTTAATTTTTAATTTTTAATTTTTAATTTTTTATTTTTTATTTTTTATTTTTTATTTTTAATTTTTAATTTTTAATTTTAAATTTTAAATTTTAAATTTTTAATGTTTAATTTTAAATTTTTAATTTTTAATTTTTAATTTTAAATTTTTAATTTTTAGTTTTTAATATTTAATTTTTATTTTTTATTTTTTAATTTTTAATTTTTAATTTTAAATTTTTAATTTTTAATATTTAATTTTTAATTTTTGATTTTTTATTTTTAATTTCTAATTTTTAATTTTTAATTTTTAATTTTTAATTTTTAATTTAAATTTTAAATTTTAAATTTTTAATCTTTAATTTTTAAATTTTCAATTTTCATTTTTAATTTTTTATTATTCAATTTTCATTTTCAATTTTCCATTTTTCATTTTTCATTTTTCATTTCCCTTTTTCCATTTTTCATTTTTCATTTTTAATTTTTCATCTTTCATTTTCCATTCTTCATTTTCATGTTCCATTTTTAATTTTCATTCTTATTTTTCATTTTTAATTTTCCATTTATCAATTTTCGTTTTTCATTTTCCATTTTTAATTTTTCATTTTCAATTTTCATTTTTAATTTTTCATTTTTCATATTTCATTTTCCATTTTTATTTTTCATTTTCCAATTTCCATTTTTCATTTTTAATTTTTCATTTTTCATTTTCCATTTTTAATTTTTCATTTTTTATTTTTAGTTTTTCATTTTTTTCCATTTTTCATTTTCCATTTTACATTTTAAATTTTTCATTTCCCATTTTCCTTTTTTCATTTTTAATTTTTCATTTTTAATTTTCCATTTTCCTTTTTTAGTTTTTAGTTTTTAAAATTTAATTTTTATTTTTTATTTTTAATTTTTATTAATTTTGAATTGCTTAGGCCAATGTGACACGTGTAGTATTAATATACACACAACTGTAATGACTTCAACAATATGAAGAATTACAACAACATATCTTAAGAAAAACAACAAACACACTGAAAAATTGTGTTTTCTTAAGAGTTTTTTCAAAGTTTCATTCATAACTCATGACCCCTTAGACCAATTTTGACGATTTTAAATAGCAACTCCTTTGGGATGTTAATAAACGATTTTATATAAAAACTAACGGTCTAGCTTAGATATTGACGGCGTGATTGTGATTTCCACAGACAGACGGACAGACGGTCATCGCTAAATCAACTTCCCTAGTTATAATGATCACGAAAATATATTGTTTTGGGGTCTCCGGAATTTATTTCGATGCGTTACAAACGGAATGACAAACCTATATATACCGTCTGCCACTGAGGTGTGGAGGGTATAAAAATACAAATAAATACAAAATAAATACAAACACAACACACCAAAGAGTGATTCCGCAAAAAAACACAATTTTTGTAATAACGCGAAATTATTTTTAAAAAAACAAAAGCGGCAAATTCAAAATTTTATAAAAGATTGTAATGTATTTTCACCCACTGTATATAAGCTCGATTCTTGTTGAAATCAAACACAATCGTTGGCATTTAAATAAATAGAGATCTGGAGGTTTCATCTTTAGTCTCTGAACATTTTAAAGTTAGTTCAAATAAGGATTAATATCGTATTTGTAAAATTTTAATGTCAGTCTTGCAATACTTCTTTTTTACAGTTAAATAACAGTTAATTTTTGGCCTTTTAATTATAGAAAAATCTTACTAGTCAATAGTGACAATTCATTTACCAAGCTCAATCATAATTTTTTATCGTTTTAGTTAATATATGAAAATTTTTGTATATATTTAAATTTATTTGACGGTTCTTACAAACATTTAATGCGAACACTGTCATCTACTATTGTGAATGATTAGCTTGCGCCAACGAAATACAACTCTGTCAATGACATTTAACAAACTATACGAAACAGCTGTTAGAATAAAAATATTATTGTTATCAGAAAAGAAAAAGGGCGTCGAAATAAGATCTACATAGAAAAACAAAAATATTTGAAGGAAACTAAAAACAGTTTACTTGTTATATTGAAGCAAGAATAAATAAAGATGAAGAAAAAGGTAATGGTTGTTTAATGTATAAAAATTAAATAGCGATATTTAAAATTCATTTCTTAAGGTTTTATTAATGGGCAAAAGTGGTTCTGGTAAGACCAGTATGCGTTCCATAATTTTTGCAAATTATATAGCCAGAGACACTACCAGATTAGGAGCAACCAGTAAGTGTTTATATAAAGAATATGATAAATTGAATTGTGATAAGTTAATTACATATTTGGTTTTTAGTCGATGTGGAACATTCACATGTACGTTTCTTGGGTAATTTGGTTTTGAATTTGTGGGATTGTGGTGGCCAAGAGGGTTTTATGCAGCAATACTTTGCTTCGCAGCGTGATAATATATTTCGTAATGTGGAGGTGTTGATTTATGTTTTTGATGTTGAGAGTCGTGAATTGGAACGAGATGTTCACTACTACCAATCGTGTTTGGAGGCCCTGTTGCAGGTAACTTAAGATTGAATATAGCAATTGAAAACTCCTTTAAATCATTTAAAAGTCATTGGAACACTATTCTGTAACTTAAGCGTTGCATTTGTTCAGAACATTTATATGGAACACGAAATACTTAAGTGTTTTCTAATCTCTCTTAGAACTCCCCAGATGCTAAGATATTTTGTTTAATACACAAAATGGATTTGGTGGCCGAAGAACAACGAGAAACTCTATTCAAGGATCGTGAAGATGATTTGATACGTTTGAGCAGACCTGGAAATGTGACATGTTTTAGAACCAGTATATGGGATGAAACTTTATATAGGTAAGGCAATTTTTAATTGCAAATGAATTTCTCCAACATTCTATACAAATGGATTTCCTTGCAGAGCTTGGTCAAGCATTGTTACTATGCTTATACCCAATGTGGCGGCTTTGGAAAATTCCCTAACACACTTTGCCAACGTCATAGAGGCCGACGAGGTGTTGCTTTTCGAAAAGGCCACATTTTTGGTTATATCCCATTGTCAAAGTAAAAAGAATCGTGATTCTCATCGTTTTGAAAAAGTGTCAAATATTATAAAACAATTTAAATTAAGTTGTTCCAAGTTGGGTGGTAAATTTCATTCAATTGAGGTCCGCAATAGTGCCTTTGCCGCATTCATAGATACCTTTACTAGCAATACATATGTAATGGTGGTAATGTCTGACCCCACCATACCATCCGAGGCCACTTTGGTTAACATACGTAATGCTAGAAAATATTTTGAAGATTTAGAGAATCCCAACAGTAATGCTGTAAGTCATCATCAATATCATTGAGGAAGAAAGGGGCGGAAATTTGAATTGTTTCTATATTTTGTTAATTTGTTATGTTAAATTTTTGTAGGCCTAAGGTTTTTCATAAATTTCTTATAAAATAAAAAATTTTGTAAGAAAATTGCAATTATTAAAAGGCCTTGATCATAAAATGTTTTTAAATTTATAATAAGTCTCTGAAATGCATTATCACCTGTGAACCTTTTTTAGATTTAAAAATATTTTTATGAAAAGGTTCTTGAATTAAAAAATAAAATATTGTTTTGACAAAAAAAAAAATGTAGAAATTTAAATAAAAAAAACTACATTTTTTGAAAATAAAATACTAATGAAATTAATATCTTTTTTCAAACACTAATTTTTTTTTTAATTTGCATTTATTATAAATTGTAACAAAATAATTTTTTTTTATTGATGCTTAAATATAAAAACAATAATCATATACAATATAAAAAAATTTATGAAAATATAATCTTTTAAATACAATTCCCTTAAATATATCTTTTTTATTAATTTTTGTTTTGTTTTTGTTGCAATTATCACAGTTTTAAGATTTACATGTTATATGCGAGGAATGTTTGATAAGTTTGAAAATAAATATCAATCTGTCAACACTAATAGAAAACAACACTGGACTTTCCTAAAAAAACCTTAAAATTGTGTATATTTTTTCGACTAGCATAACTTTTCCATGAATATTCTAAAAAACCCTTAAACTAAAAATAAGAACCTTCTCATTATAAGCACATTTAGTATAGACGAACCTTCCCATTCTAAAAAAAAAATTCTATGGGACGATCTAAAAATCTTATTTACATGTTTTCTTAAATATTAAACATCATCTTGTACATAAACTTCTTTATATGTTAAGGCCTAGAAATCTACTGGAAAAAAATCTGTAATTTCTTTCCGGACATTTATTCACGAACACGAAATTTTTACAAAATAAACAGGGGCCAAAACACCGCACTCGATATTGAGTAATGTCAATGGAAATTCCATATTTTTGTTCATTATTTAGAGAAGACGGACAAACATCAGCCCTCGTTTCACTTTTACTCTTAACTAGGGGCCTTATTTCGTTAACTGTAACAGAGTAAAATTATTCTTAATATTTTATTTCGGAAAATCAAAAAATAATTTCGATAGTGAATGCGCTGATTTGGCCCCAGGTTATAAAATCGTTTTTCTTTTCTTAAAAAAAAAAACATTTTGAGAGCTATTTCCCCTATCAGTTAAACTTAGATTTTTTCACCACAAATAATTTTCAAACCATTTGAGGTAAAGCGTTGAAAACCACGAGTTTAACTTAACCAATTTTAATTGACATTTCAAAATAACTCTGTCTTATAATTTTAAACCACTTGACTAAATTATTAAAAACTTCGGTTTAATTAAATTTAGTTTAACCGGCATTCCAAAAAGTTGCTCTAGTTGCAAATCTATAATATTAATAGGCTAGGCGATTTCTTGTGACCGATGTTTTGCTCCACCGTTTTATCCCGATTTTGACCAAACATATATTATTTGAAAGGTATTTCTTTTTAGCCGTTTTGCAGATTTACAGATTTTAAATTTTTTTTCCTTTATTTTGAGTAAATTGCATTTAAGGTTGCTACTAACACATACAAAAAATTATACATATGCTCTGTGTGTTTTATTAAATTTGTTAATGTATTTGTTAATGAGTTTGTTATCTTCATTCACAATAATAATAAACCATAAAAGTGTTGATTTGTGAATTGGCTAAGTTGAAAAATAAAGCTGCCTAAAAATGCACTCGAAATTCGAGCGCTGGAATCTGCTAGTATTCCAAAAAGTGTTTTATTAAGGCCAAGTTCTTGGGTTGGCCTTTTAACTTAGTTTAGTTAAACTTACATTTTCAACACTAATGCTTTCAAACTATTTCACTAAAACGTTAAAAATCGAAAGTTTATCTAACCGAAGTTTAACCGACATCAAAAAAAAATGGTTTAATAACTTTGAACTATTTGACTAAAGATTTAAAAACTTGAGTTTAATCAAACTAAATTAGACTGATTTCCCAAAAACTCGGTCTAGGAAAATTGTCTGATTTACAAAGACTTAACATACAAGAACTTGTTTTTAATTAAATTTGGTTTGACGGGCATTCCAAAAACTCGCTCTTAGGTGCTAATATATGAATAAGTGTTTGATTAAAAGGTCAAGTTTTTGTTTCAAGTTTAAACTCACATTTTTCAACACTAATAAATTTTAAACCATTTGATTAAAGTGTTAAAATCGTTAGTTTAGCCGAACTAAGTTTAAACTATTTGACTAGAGATTTACAAACTCGTTCTGAGATGCAAATATTTGTTTAGGGCCAAGTTTTTGGGTTGTTAGTTAAACTTAGTTCAGTAAACTAACTTAATTAACATCCCAAAAAAAAAACTCGGGCTTATAATTTTAAATCATTTGACCAAAGAGTGAAAAACTTGAGTTTAATTAAACTAAGTTTAACAAACATGGCAAAAATTTGGTATAACAGAACTGTAAGATTAACAAAGGCTTGGCATACCAAAACTTGGCATACTTAAACTTAGTTTAATTGACATCCTAACAACTCCCACATAAAAGTTAATATTCAAGGCCAAGTTTGTGAGTTGGACGTTAAATTTAGTTTAGATAAACTTGCATTTTTCAAAACTAATAACTTTTGAACTATTTGACTAAAGTGTTAAGAATCATAAGTTTAACTGAGCTAAGTTTAATTTAACTATAAAAACTATTTGACTAAAAGTTGAGTTTAATTCAATTGAGTTCCCTAAAACTCGGTCTAAGAAAACTGTCTGATTAACAAATATTTAACACACTAAAACTTGAGTTTAATTAAATTCAGTTTAACAAAAAACTCGCTATTATAAAAATATTCGAAAAAGTGTTTGTTAAAGGTTAAGGTTTTGGGCTGGCCGTTGAACTTAATTCAGTTAAGCTCTTATTTTTCAACACTAATAACTTTTAAACTACTGGAATAAAGTGATAAAAATATATATTTGAGTTTAAGCAAAAAAATCGGCCTAAGAAAACTGTCTGATACACGAGGACTTTCTACACTATACCTTTAGGACTGTTAGTTGGTCTAGAACGAATATACGATGTCCTATACCATGTGTTCAGAGACCCTTTCTCTTAGGTCCAACCAATTGGATATAGAAAATCAGCATTGACCAAATTTGAGTGGCATTGTTATTAATTTTTTTGCCTGCAGATATGAAAAAATTCATATCGGTAGTTATATGTATATGGGCAGTAGGACGAAAAATGAACCGATCCGGACCATGTTTGATAAAGTCACTTATTTTTTGTAGAAAAAATATACAAACCAAATTTGAGAAACAGCTGTGTATAATTTTAATTTTTTGATAGATTTAAGTGAAGATCAGGAAGCAGCTTTATATGGGGGCTGTGAGACTACGAACAGTGCTACAGGATTATTTGACCGAGATCTATACGATAATTTGAATCTTATGAAAAATTAAGTCGATCTCACAGGGGTCATTTGTAAGAAGATAGAAGAGTCGTACTAGATTTTGTCAAAATATATTCATAATTGCAACTTATAGTTTGATTACAAAGTTTACATGGAGTCACAGACGGACGGACAGACCGACGGACATCGCCAAATCAACTCAGAAACTGATTCTAAGTTGATTGGTAAAATAAAAGGTGAATTTAGGTGAAATATTTTTGATAGTTACAAAATCAGCACAAACTCAAAATACCCTGACCACATAGTAGTATGGGGTATAAAAGCCATACATAGAAAATTATGAGAGTAAAAGGAAGTTTCCCTTTTAAAATTAATTCATTAAAATTAAACAATATTCGGTAATATAAAAAACAGGTCAGATTGAAAGGAAAAGCTCTCAGAATCTCCAGGGACCTTTTGGAAACCACTGCCTATAGAAAAGTAAGCTGTGGTCGAATCGCCGAATTCGATTTCGAGCCAATGATATTAAATTCCATATTTAGTTGAAATAATTTCATTCGTGAAAGACTTAAATTATTATTAATCTTTTATTTGAGCAAATAGAAACAAAAATTTCGAACAAAAATTTTCGATAACGATACGGCGATTCCTCTTTTTAGAAAGTAATTGACTTTTGAGAAATTTTACTCTAGAAAAATCCTTAGAAAGCTAAGAATCCAATAGTTTTTTGTTTTTTAGTTAAAAACTAGCAGTTTATCAGGACTATACATTTTGAAAAGCCCATAATAAAACCTCCTAAACTCCTTTAGAAAAATTTAAGAAATTAACGATTTTTCTGTATTAAAAAATCACCGGATACTGAGATCGTTTTCATTTCTTTACAAAAACATTAAAATTTTGGAAACTCTTGGTCATGTACGACTGTAAGATTAAGTTCGATTGATTTGTAGTTTTGAACAATGATTACTAGTAATAAAATCTGAAACGGAACCGAACAAGAAATCATTAAACTCTCAAATTACAAAAATAAATAACACAATCTCGAGGATCCTTTCCTCTAGAATAAAAGTGAGACCCTGAAAAAAAAAACTTTAGAACATTACGAAAATCACCTTCCTTACAACAAACATTATCCCAGATTCTAAAGAGATTTTCGTGCATACAAAACCCTGATGTTCTCGTCCTCACTTCTTATTCAAAAAAACATCAAGTGAGTCCGAGATATGTAAACAGGGGAGATATGTAAACATCTAGTAAATAAAAATTTTTTATGGCACTTTTTTAAAATCAATCTTTTTTAAAATCAACTGCTTAATTTTTAATTTTTCATTTATTATTTTTTATTTTCCATTTTTCGTTTTTCATTTCTCATTTTTCATTTTTCACTTTTTATTTTTAATTTTTTATTTTTTATTTTTAATTTTTAATTTTTAATTTTTAATTTTTAATTTTTAATTTTTAATTTTTAATTTTTAATTTTTAATTTTTAATTTTTAATTTTTAATTTTTAATTTTTAATTTTTAATTTTTAATTTTTAATTTTTAATTTTTAATTTTTAATTTTTAATTTTTAATTTTTAATTTTTAATTTTTAATTTTTAATTTTTAATTTTTAATTTTTAATTTTTAATTTTTAATTTTAAATTTTTAATTTTTAATTTTTAATTTTTAATTTTTAATTTTTAATTTTTAATTTTTAATTTTTAATTTTTAATTTTTAATTTTTAATTTTTAATTTTTAATTTTTAATTTTTAATTTGTAATTTTTAATTTTTAATTTTTAATTTTTAATTTTTAATTTTTAATTTTTAATTTTTAATTTTTAATTTTTAATTTTTAATTTTTAATTTTTAATTTTTAATTTTTAATTTTTAGTTTTTAATTTTTAATTTTTAATTTTTAATTTTTAATTTTTAATTTTTAATTTTTAATTTTTAATTTTTAATTATTAATTTTTAATTTATAAATTTTAATTTTTAATTTTTAATTTTTAATTTTTAATTTTTAATTTTTAATTTTTAATTTTTAATTTTTAATTTTTAATTTTTAATTTTTAATTTTTAATTTTTAATTTTGAATTTTTAATTTTTAATTTTTAATTTTTAATTATTAATTTTTAATTTTTAATTTTTAATTTTTAATTTTTAATTTTTAATTTTTAATTTTTAATTTTTTATTTTTAATTTTTAATTTTTAATTTTTAATTTTTAATTTTTAATTTTTAATTTTTAATTTTTAAATTTTAATTTTGAATTTTTAATTTTTAATTTTTAATTTTGAATTTTTAATTTTTAATTTTTAATTTTTAATTTTTAATTTTTAATTTTTAATTTTTAATTTTTAATTTTTAATTTTTAATTTTTAATTTTTAATTTTTAATTTTTAATTTTTAATTTTTAATTTTTAATTTTTAATTTTTAATTTTTAATTTTTAATTTTTAATTTTTAATTTTTAATTTTTAATTTTTAATTTTTAATTTTTAATTTTTAATTTTTAATTTTTAATTTTCAATTTTTAATTTTTAATTTTTAATTTTTAATTTTTAATTTTTAATTTTCAATTTTCAATTTTTAATTTTTAATTTTTAATTTTTAATTTTTAATTTTTAATTTTTAATTTTTAATTTTTAATTTTTAATTTTTAATTTTTAATTTTTAATTTTTAATTTTTAATTTTTAATTTTTAATTTTTAATTTTTAATTTTTAATTTTTAATTTTTAAAATTTAATTTTTAATTTTTAATTTTTAATTTTTAATTTTTAATTTTTAATTTTTAATTTTTAATTTTTAATTTTTAATTTTTAATTTTTAATTTTTAATTTTTAATTTTTAATTTTTAATTTTTAATTGTTAATTTTTAATTTTTAATTTTTAATTTTTAATTTTTAATTTTTAATTTTTAATTTTTAATTTTTAATTTTTAATTTTTAATTTTTAATTTTTAATTTTTAATTTTTAATTTTTAATTTTTAATTTTTAATTTTTAATATTTAATATTTAATATTTAATTTTTAATTTTTAATTTTTAATTTTTAGTTTTTAATTTTTAATTTTTAATTTTTAATTTTTAATTTTTAATTTTTAATTTTTAATTTTTAATTTTTAATTTTTAGTTTTTAATTTTTAATTTTTAATTTTTAATTTTTAATTTTTAATTTTTAATTATTAATTTTTAATTTTTAATTTTTAATTTTTAATTTTTAATTTTTAATTTTTAATTTTTAATTTTTAATTTTTAATTTAAAATTTTTAATTTTTAATTTTTAATTTTTAATTTTTAATTTTTAATATTTAATATTTAATATTTAATATTTAATTTTTAATTTTTAATTTTTAATTTTTAATTTTTAATTTTTAATTTTTAATTTTTAATTTTTAATTTTTAATTTTTAATTTTTAATTTTTAATTTTTAATTTTTAATTTTTAATTTTTAATTTTTAATTTTTAATTTTTAATTTTTAATTTTGAATTTTTAATTTTTAGTTTTTAATTTTTAATTTTTAATTTTTAATTTTTAATTTTTAATTTTTAATTTTTAATTTTTAATTTTTAATTTTTAATTTTTAATATTTAATTTTTAATTTTTAATTTTTAATTTTTAGTTTTTAATTTTTAATTTTTTATATTTCATTTTTTGTTTTTCATTTTTCTATCATATCATAATTTTTTCACCAACACAATAATAAGTCACCACATCGATTATGTCGTACGTCTTACGCTGTTTTTGTGATTGTGTTGTGAAATAGGTTTTACCCCCCACTACGTGTATAGATGTTTACACATCAAAAAAAGATTTAATCAAAAATACTTTCAATAGTTTTAACAAAAAAAGTTTGAAACTCTGCTTTTGTATTTAATAAAATTCCTCAGATTCGGTAAACTTCGACGAATTCGATAAAACAATTTCCTTAAAATGATTTATAATCAGGAAATTTTCTCAAGATAAGTGAAGCCATGAGAAATTAAAAATTTTTTGGAATCAAATCTTGGTCTTCTCATTGCACATTTTAAAACAAGAAATCATTTAATTAGAAAACTTAAATCGATACGAATTACCTAAATATCAGAGTTAATTCTATGCTAATGTTTACGTAGAAAATAAAAAAGACTTTACCCGATCAATTGAAAATACACGACAACAGCAATTTATAGTTTGTACTTTAACAGTTCAATCAATATACATATCTAATCTATCGATTGTCGAACTTATTAAACAACCCTCGCACATATAACACATTCCATTAACACTAATTTTCATGAATAAAATTTACGAACTTCATCGGTTAATTTCTCTACAGTTCGCTCATCGACGGGTATAAACCGTTTGGAGCCACGACTAAAATAATATATGTCACCCGTATAAATATCAAACCATAGAGCATGTATATGCAAATCATGTGATTCTAGACGAGCCTTTAAGAAGCCATATGAAGAAATATTTGACATTTGTTCCAATGTATTTATTTGCGATAGTTTATCCTCAATGGCAAATTTATTTTCTGGATCAATGTAGGCAACAAATCGACGTAAAGGCGTCTCTGAGGAAAATAATAAGGCGTCAGTCATGCCATTTTCTGACCATTCCATAAATTTCTCCAAACTGGTGTTGGCATGTGTACACAGCCAAGCCCTTAAGGGGGATAGACGACGATTACGCTGAAAGTAATAAAGGATGAAATTGGTTTACATTATATTTCTTACATATATTTGAGGCAGAGCTTTGAAAGAATGAGGTTTTATTGTTTCTATGAATTGATTCAATTTGAATTTATTAGATTATTTGTTTGAAAAAAATATGTAGGAAAAGGTCAAGCTGTCAAACTGAACAGGTATTTATTTTCTGACCCATTTTCATATTCGAGTTTATATGATTTATTATTATTATTTTTTTTTTTTTTTTGGGAACTAAAGAAAATATTTAATTTCAAAAAAGAATTATAATTTGTTATAAACACAGGTCCACAATAGTTAATTAAACTATAGTACCTGGGACCAGATTATACTCTCTTAAAGATCTGCGAAGCGCTGAATTCGTAAATAAACTCAGATGTTCTCTACTTTTTTTGCACTTTGATCGAGCAGAACTACGATATTTAAAAATTGCAATAAGTCTTTCACGATTTCTGTGTAAAAAATATAGCAACAAATAAAATAATAGTGTTAAATTCGGCTGTGCCGAGTATTTGATACCCTCCACACGTGTTCTAAACAGAATATTATAACCAAGATTGTCTACATTAAAATGCAAAAAAAGCTAGATTTAATTTTTAGGTATTTTTGTGCTTTTTTAATTGAAAGCAATTATTCAATGTAATCGGCATAAATGAAAATACATACAATTACATTTTTGTTTATTTAAAGAGAGTAAGAGTATAACCATTTCGGTTATTCCCTTAGTGTCATCGATAAAGCATTTAATTAATGTATAACCATTTATCACTATTTTTAGTTTTTTATATGAAATTTTATCGGAGTATCTTTACATTTGCGTACGTCATTCTTCGCTGTTGGGCCTAGAGGCTCCCAATTCAATATCGCAAGTAAATAGATTATCGTTATGAATCAACATGATTTCAACAGACAGACGGACATCGTAACTTTCTGGGGTCTGCACAGTGTTGTGGAGGCTATAACAACTGTTTATGACAATTTATGTTTCGAAAACAAGATATGATGTAAAAATTTTGGGTACAAATTAGAATTCAGCATTAAGATTCTGGTCCCAGAGTTTTAAAAATATCGGACCACATATTCATTAATTTAAATAAACCTTAATTTTAAATAAATTTACCAGAGACCGTAAAATAAAAGTCGCAAAATATAAGATAGTTTTTTATATTTATTCTTTCGAGCAAATGTAAACATCAAGCATAGGGAAAAAGCGGTAAATTGCCCCCCTAAAAAAAGGTGAGCTTCACTGGAATTTTTAATTGGCATTATTATTAAATGTCAGGACATTTTTCAATTGATTGTTCCTCACATTTTTCATATTTTTTGGTAAGATCTGATTTCCATATTCGCTGAAAAAAATTAAAAAAAAAAAATTCTATTTCTGCTCGAAAAAATCAAAAAATTACTTTTATTTTTGCTTAAAAAATAAAAATTAAAAAATATTCAAAATTCAAAAATAACGATTGTTTGTTTGGACAGAGTTGTATCTTCTGAAATTAATACAAAGTAAAGCTGTATGGTACGAAAACTGAAACTAACCACACTGTTCGTAGGCCTGACTTTAGGTGAGTGTGTTAAAGCGCTGACCAAAAAGTGCAAGTACGAGTGTATGTGAAGGTTCATGGTTCAAAACCTCACGGCCGCCCTAAGTAGAAAAAAATTTCATATAGAAACAATCTATTCAATTAAAACATAACAATTATCACAATGTTCAATAAATCGCTGATGAAGGCTGAAATGCCAGAAACCGGTCCGATTAAGAATACAGTGTAGTTATGAATTTTTGAAAGGTATGCTTTCTTCTTCTTTACCACGCACCATTTAAAAAAAAAACAGTTTTTTCTGCTACAAAAAAATAAAAAATAAAAAAAAAACTTCTCGTAATTCTGCGCGAAAAAATAAAAATCAATAAAACCTTTTTTTTTGCTAAAAAAAAAAAAAAAAAAATAATAGTTTTCATTTCTGCTAGAAAAAAATAAAAATTCAAAAATAACGTTATTCTGCTCGAAAAATAAAACTCAAAAAATAACTTATTTTTGCTAAAAAAAAAATAATAATAAAAAATAGAAAAAAATATTTTTATACTGGAAAAATACAAAATAAAAATAAAGTTTTTTGTAATCGGAAAGAAAAATCAAAACTAAATATAAAAAAAATTAATAATAATAATACTGCTCGAAAAAATAAAAATTCAAAAGATTGCTTTTATTTTTTGTGAAAAATAAAAATAAAAAAATAGCTTTTATTTCTGCTCGGTAAAAATCAAAAAATTACTTCTATTTTCAAAAAATAAATAATAAAATCAAAAAAAAAAAATAAAAATCAAAAAATTAATTTTTATTTTATGCTACAAAAATATAAACATCAAAAAATAACTTTCATTTCTGCTAGCAAAAATAAAAACAAAAAACCGGTTTTTTGTTCGGAACACTATCAAAAAATAAAATACATTTTCGCTCGAAAATATAAAAGCCAAAAGAAAAAACTTCTCGTATTTCTGCTAAAAAAAATAGTTTTCGCTTCTGATAGAAAAAATAAAACAATAACGTTATTCTGCTCGAAAAAATATATATCAAAAAATAACTTTAATTTTTGCCCTAAAAAAATACAAATAAATAAGCAACTTTTATTTCTGCTCGAAAAAATAAAAATAAAAAAATAACTTTTTTTCTGATCGGAAAGGAAACTAACTTTTATGTTGTACTCGAAAAAATAAAAATCAAAATCAAAAAATAACTTTTATTATCGGATGTGTAAAAATCTAGTAATTAAAGATTTTTTATGGCACTTTTTTTAAATCAACAATCTGCTAACATAAAAATTTTATTATTTATTATTTCAACTGGTTAATTTTTAATTTTTCGTTTTTCATTTTTTTTTCATTTTTCAATTTTCATTTTTTATTTTTCATTTTTTATTTTTCCTTGTTAATTTTTCATTTATTTTTCAGTTTCCTTTTTTTATTTTTCATTTTTCGTTTTTTATTTATCATTTTTTATTTTTTATTTTTTGGTTTTTTATTTTTCATTTTTTATTTTTCGTTTTTCACTTTTTAATTTTCATTTTTCGTTTTTCATTTTTAATTTTACATTTTTCAATATTTAATTTTCATTTTTCGTTTTTCATTTATCATTTTTTATTTTTTATATTTCATTTATTTTTCAGTTTTCATTTTCGTTTTTCATTTTTCATTTCTTATTTTTCATTTTTAATTTTTTATTTTTCATTTTTCATTTTTAATTTTTTATTTTTTTTTTTTAATTTTTAATTTTTTTCATTTTTGATTTTTAAGTTTTCATTTTTAATTTCTAATTTTTCATTTTTTATTTTTCATTTTACGTTTTTCATTTATCATTAATCATTTTTCTTTTTTTATTTTTTGTTTTTCATTTTTTATTTTTTATTTTTCATTTTTCGTTTTTTATTTTTCATGTTTTATTTTTCATTTATTTTTCAGTTTTTATTTTTCATTTTTTATTTTTTATTTTTTTTAATTTTTAATTTTTTTTTTCGTTTTTTATTTTTAATTTTTTATTTTTCAGTTTTCGTTTTTTATTTTTCATTTTTCATATTTTATTTTTAATTTTTTATATTTTATTTATTTTTCAGTTTTCATTTTTCATTTTTAATTTTTCATTTTTTGTTTTTCATTTTTCGTTTTTTATTTTTCATTTTTAATTTTTAATTTTTAATTCTTCCTTTTTTATTTTTCAGTTTTAATTTTTTATTTTTTATTTTTTTTTTTAATTTTTCATTTTCTATTTTTAATTTGTCATTTATTTACCAGTTTTCACATTTTATTTTTAATTTTTTGTTTTTCATTTTTCAATTTTTAATTTTCATTTTTAATTTTTCATTTTTAATTTTTAATTTTATATTTTATATTTTATATTTTTCATTTATTTTTCAGTTTTCATTTTCATTTTCATTTTTTATTATCTAGTTTTCATTTTTCATTTTTTTTTTTTTTTTAATTATTTTATTTTTTCAGTTTTCATTTTTCATATTTCATATTTCACTTTTCGTTTTTTATTTTTAATTTTTCATTTTTTATTTTTAATTTTTCATTTTTAATTTTTCATTTTTCTTTTTTCATTTTTTATTTTTCATTTTTTATTTTTCAACAGCGACAAAAAGTTATTACATATCATAATTTTTTCACCAATACAATCATAAGTCACATCGATTTTGTCTTACGTCTAACACTGTTGTTGTGATTGTATTGTGAAATAGATTTTTACCCCCCGCGCATATAGATGTTTACACATCAAAAATAATTAAATTTAAAGGTATACACTTTACACAAAATCAACTAATCTACTGCTTTTGGTTATTCTTTCCGAAACAGCTGTATAAACTGTCATACAGAATATAGATAAAGCTTTTAAAAGAAATGTGCTAATGTTTTTTGCTTTATTTAAAGTAAAAACATTTGATCTTGAGCCTGATTAAGTGCTAACATAATCATAAAAAAATTAATTATATTTTCTCTAAAAAAGAATATTTATTTTCTGCTCAAAAAAGTAAAAATCAAAAAATAACTTTAGTTCTGCTCGGAAAAAAATCAAAATAATAAAAATACAAATATAAAAACAAAAAAAAATTCTTCTGCTCGACAAATAAAAATAAAAAAACTTATTTTTGCTAAAAAAAATGTAAATCAAAAAATAACTTATTTCTGCTCGAAAAAATGAAAATCCAAAAATAACTTTAATTCTTGCTAAAAAAAAATAAAAAAAAAAAAATTTTTGCAAAAAAAACTTATATCTTCTTAAAAGAATAAAAGTTATAAAAATCAAATCAAAATTGTATACTTAAAACAGTTCTTTGACATGAACTTCTAATTACGAAATAACTGTTATTTTTGGTCCCTGAAATTTACTAATTTTAAGTTAATTTTGGATCACGGATTTCTGGGTTAAAAAAAATTTATGATTCAAAATAAATTTATTTAGCTTATAGTTGAATTAACTTTAAAATAACTTCATTCTTCTTAAGCTCTGCATACACTTACCTTCGATGCAAACTCGGGATCTCTTAATTGATACAATAAATTCATTGCCTTACAATCACTATGACCACAAACGATTATATGACGTATATCATTGACAACGCAACCCAATTCTAAGGCTGCCGGTTCACAACTATAATGTTCATCTTGAAAATGTTGGGCATGTGGTATTAAATTACCAGCATTACGTACTGTCGTTTATTTTTTATTAGAAAATATTTGTAAGAGATAGAAGAGAGTACAAATAAAGTTAATTTAAATAAAGTATTTATTTAGTTTGATAATGTTATCTTTGGGACAACATTTTATAGTTATCTTATTCTATAAAAACCCACCCACAAACATATCTCCAACATGGGTATCAGTATATCTGGTTGGTATCATACGACTGTCCATACAAGTGAAAAATACGGCCTTCGGCTGTAAAAATTATATGACAAAAAATACAAATCAGGGAGATAACAAATTAAATTAAGTTACTTTCGATAAATATCATACATTGAGAATATTGATTAGGGTTTAAGCAAGTTAACATGCATATGGAGGGGTGGGGGTGTTTGAATAAATGATATTAGATATGAAGATATGAGACAAATAATGATACAAATTACTTATATTATAAATTTAGTTAAGCGCATAAAAAATATCTTAACAAAACCATATTAGAAATATCAAATATTATTTAGGAATAATAGTGCAAAAGTGCAGTGACATCTCGATTAATAAAAGAGATTCAAAAGTTGTTGACAAGTGACTAATATCTTTAAATAAGAGATTTTGAGATCTTGACCAGTTGAGCAAATTGGGCTTATTGGATCGAAATTACTTATACCCGTATTCATAATTCTACCAAGTGGCTAAATTCTTTCACACAAAATTTAAGGATTTAGCCACTTGCTAGAATTTTATTATGAATTTGGCACCGATACTTTTCCAATTCATAATCTGTTTAATTCATTTAATATTTTAAAATTCATTATTTGGACAAATTCATTAAATTCCTTAAATGACTTAACTTTTTTACTAATTCATTGGACAAATTCATTAAATTCCTTAAATGACTTAACTTTTTGACTAAATTCCTCTCAACTAATAACTAATTTCTTTAAATTCATTACAATGTACAACATATTTTTTGGGGGGTGAATAATTCCTATGCCAGATGAATGTATAGATGTTCGTATAGTAAAACCTCCAAAGAGTTTAGTCCTGTCTGGGTACAGTTAAATTTTATGCCCGTTTTAAGTTATAATTTTTGTGGCTAACACTGTATGGCCTCAGCTACAAAGAGAGTGTTAGAAATAACTAACTTCCAAAAGGACAAACTTCTAGCCGAATAATGATCATGCTTCTGCAGATCGGCTTCCATCGGAGCAAAAACGGCTACTCTCGCCCTGATCGAAAAACTACGAAAAGGTAAGTTACATATCATACTAATACAGGAACCTTGGATAGCAAATGACAAGGTTACTGGACTAAATGATCTTAATTACCAAATTTGTTTTATGCTCATACAGGGACTCGACCGAGAACTTGTATTATTTGTCCAGCTGCTCGTAAGCCAACCGATGCTCTCGTCATCAATTTATCTGCAATCGGATTCATCGACACCTCCACCGACAGGTAAGGAAATACTCATAGGGTGCGATACGAGCTCTCACCATATAGCTTAGGGTAGTTGAAACTGTAACCTAAGGGGGATACATTACTTGAATTCCTTAATGAAAATTACATTTTTATCCTTAATACTGGGAACACGGCAAACTTTGTTATCAGATTAAGGGAAGAGGTTTTAGATATTTCAATTTGTTAAAAAAATCTAGTGGACGATATCCAAGATTGGCGTATCTCTAGTGCGCATTCCTTTTCGGATCCTCGATACATTTTATTTAAACTGATACAACCAACAGGAATTGGGCTAAATTTAGAAAAAATCTACAAGCCCGTCTAACTACACCTCCCACAGGTCTAAGGAATGTCAAAGAGGTTAACAAGAAGTGGACAGATTAACGAACACTATTGAGTCTTTCAAGGAATGATGTTCACTTCGAAAAAGCCAGATCTCCCCGAGATAAACCCTGGCTAACAGGGGAACTGATAAATCTTGGGAATGATATCGGAAGACTATTCACTAGGACTCGTCGTAAAAACATGTAACATACTGGGACGACTGCCACGTCACACTCGGGGATTACAACAAAACGATTCGAGTAGCCAAACGAAACTCCTGGAAATTATTCTGTGATCAGGTTGACAGCGTTAACGATGTCTCGAAAATTAAGAAATTCTTATCGAAAACCTATTCACAGCCTTAAACTCTAATCGGCAAGGACGAAATTCGGCCAGACTCAATGGAACATTCCATAAGAATAATGATGGAAGCACACTTTCTTATGGACCGAATAGGAACCCTGCAACTGTAACCAATGTGTCCCGACAAACTGGACCCAACGTGGAAGAACAGACGGCACCCGATAGGATACAATATGATGGGCCTAACGAGGAACAATATCGAGCGGAGAGAAATAACAGAATAACCGAAACTATGGTAAATAAGACAATACAAAGTTTTGCCCCCTTTAAGCCAGCAGATCCAGACGAAGGCTTTTCTACTCGATTACAAAAGAGCGGAGACTTAATTGGTAGTAGTCTGTCTAGCATATGTATATAGCCTTAAATTGGCATAGTGTCCAAAGCATTCTTCTAAGCATCCACCGCAGTCCCCCGACCTGAATATTATTAAACATTTATGGGACACTTTAAAAAGAGATCCAAACAAACGTCAAATTACATCCATTCCAGCTCTGAAGGAAATTTTTATGGAGGAGTGGAGCAGAATGCCCTCTCGACTATCCTCCGTAATAAAATCTAAAGGAGGTCATACCAGATCTCAATAAACTTTTTTCGAAGTATTATTTATGACCGTATATAAACTTTTGTAAATATAGGTTAAACTAAAAGCAGAATTATTTTATGTTCTTTAATATATATTTATGAAGCAGCTCTAATTCTCGAGTTACAAAAATATTCAATTTACCCTACTATTTATTTAAAAAATACATATGCCCTTCTGATATAAACGCAACAAACGTATGTAGTATGTTGGCAACATTGTAGTTATATAAATGTCATTCCCTAGCTTGTTTCTTATTATAATTCTTGAGTCTTGAATTAAAACTCGCTAAATATATATCGATAAGAAACCTACGTCCAGTACGCGTTGCAATCATTCAAGGTTTCAATAGAACATCAAGATATAACAGTGATAATTTTAATTGAAAGCTAATTTTCAAAGATGTCATCTAGCCGCAGAATCTGTGTAAATCACCCTGAGCAATTTTGTTATATATGTGGTGAATACACGAGAATTGAAAACAGAAAATCCACTACTGAATTTATAAAGAAAGCATACAATGCTTATTTTGGTATCAAACTTGAACAGCAAGATAAATCTTGGGCACCACATATAATTTGCAAAACATGTACTAACATCTACGTCAGTGGACTGATGGGAAAAGAAGGAGTCTGAAATTTGGTGTGCCTATGGTTTGGAGAGAACCAAAAAATCACTATGACGACTGTTATTTCTGTCTAGTGAATATCAGAGGTATCAATAGTAAAAACCGAAGAAAGTGGACGTATCCTGATTTAGACTCTGCTCGACGGCCCATCCCTCATTCCGATGAAGTTCCCATGCAAACATTTCATCAGTTACCAGATTTTTCGGAGGATGAAATATCCCACTGCTACACAAATGAAGACAGTGAATATGAGGAAAATACATCAAGTCCCCAACGATTTAACCAAAATGAGTTAAGTGATCTCATCAGGGATCTTAACCTCTCAAAACAATCTTCTGAGTTACTGGCATCACGGCTAAAAAAAAAAAAATCTACTTGATAAAAGAACACAAATAACGTTCTATCGTAGAAGGGAAGCAGAGTTGGTTACGTTCTATTCTCAGGAAGAAGACCTCGTTTTCTGTCACGATGTTAAAGGTCTCCTAACAAAAATCGGCCTTCCCGAGTATGACCCAGATCGTTGGCGTCTGTTTATTGACAGTTCCAAGCGAAGTTTGAAGTGTGCGCTTTTACACAATACTAACAAATTGGCATCAATACGTATTACTCACTCTACCCAAATGAAAGAAGAGTACAAGAATATAGCCATAGTCTTGGGAAAGATTAAGTACCACGAACATGGATGGGTCATTTGTGTTGACTTGAAAATGGTTAACTTCCACCTTGGACAGCAAGGTGGATACACAAAATATCCTTGCTTCTTGTGCCTTTGGGATAGCAGAGCTAAACAAGATCACTGGGTAAAAAAAGACTGGCCTGAAAGAGAGAACATGGTTGTTGAAGGAAAAAATGTTGTTAATGAGCCTTTGGTTGATCGGAATAAAATAATCCTGCCTCCACTTCATATAAAACTTGGCTTAATGAAGCTATTTGTTAAGGCTCTAAATAAAGATTCATCATGTTTTAAATTCATATCTACAAAGATGCAAGGTTTAAGCAATGAAAAAATAAAAGCTGGCATATTCGATGGCCCTCAAATCAGACAGTTAATGAAGGACACCAATTTTGTTGAATCTATGAATGAAAACGAGCGAAAAGCGTGGACATCATTTGTGTCAGTTGTCGAAAACTTTCTAGGCAACAAGCTATAAGGATTTAGTTCAGAACATGCTGACTGCTTTTCGTGAGCTTGGATGCAACATGAGCATCAAGATGCATTACTTGCAAAACCATTTGGACCGGTTTCCTGCAAACTTGGGAGACTTGAGTGAAGAGCAAGGTGAACGATTTCACCATGATATAAGGACAATGGAAGAACGATACCACGGCAAGTGGGATACTCATATGATGGCAGATTACTGTTGGAATCTGCAGATTGTCCTAAAAAACCACATTGCAGATTAACCAAAAAACGAAGCTTCTTGGGTCCCGGTACATCAAATAAGCAGTGAAAAATATATTTCTTATTTTCACAAATATATTAATTATATATTATTATTATAAATATATTAAACTAAATGCAACACTGAAGAACAAAATTTTTATTTTTTTTGATAAAATTGTTGTTTTTTTTTACAAAACTTTAACGATATATCTGAAACTACTGGGCCAAATTAAAAACAATGTAGGCAAGGATTAAAGAAAATTTTGTTGACGAATTTCAGTTTTTTTTTTTAACTGAATATGGTGAACCGTTTTCAAGTTATTCCAATATATGTAGTGGAAGTGCCTTAATTTTGGAAATAACGGTATATCGCGAAAAGTCGAGCTGCTAAGGCAAAAACCGATTGCAGATTCGTATTCAGGAGGTCGAATTTACTAAAGATCAGTTCAAAAAGTATCGGCACCAAAATGTGTGTATACCTGTGTAATTTATATAAAAAAAACTTAAATATATCAGGGGTATGTAAACTAATACATTCATTGAATTATCGCTAATATGTATCAAGTTTCAATTTAAGTATAGGTAAGTATGTACATAAACATTAAAAGCATATAATACAAATATTTTAATGAGAGGGGGAGGCATTAATTAAAACACCAATTTAAAAAAACCAGTACAAAGTTTAATGACTTAATGAATGAAAAAAAAACACGTGCAAACAGAAACAACAAATTTTACATTTGACTTTAATCAAAATGGTTCTATCATAATGAATGTTTAGTAATGGAAATAAAACAGTAAACAAATAAACAAAAATTAAAAAAAATAACAAACACACAAAGAAACAAAAAATATGAAAAAAATGAGTGAGATGTTCTACGAACATACTCGTATATGAAAGCACTCGTAGAATGTGATTCAATCCATGTTTTTTAATGACTTTTCATTTCATTTAACACAAGTTTTTCGTTAATAAGATGTAAACAAACAATATAAAACATGTTGCACTTTGCTTTGTCACTCACCTCGGGGTTATCACGAACTTTTTGAAATTCTCGCACCATTTGCTCGCGTGTTGTATTTCGATAACGCATTATGCCACGCAAAATACGTTCCATTTTTAATATTAATGTATTCTTCTAACCAAATTCACTTTAATTTAGTTTGCACTTTTTTTTTTTTGCTAATATTTAACCTTGAAATGTGCGTTGTTTGATGTCTTTGTTACACTTTTTAATGGACGGCAAAAAAATCGCGCAACTTGCTTTTTTACGATATTTTATTCAATAACAACAACAATAACACTTTCACACTCCTCTTTAATAACTTAATATTTATTAATATATAAACAATATTTTCAAAAAAATTTTATTCGTTGGAAACGTGCTCACTCCGTTACTTATAAATGCTTACTATATTGGAGCTGCATTAAAATTGTTTAGCCAGCCAAGCTATATGAATTCATATTCAGTTGCAATAAACATCAACAGGCTCCCCACAGTTTAATAATTTAGCTGCTCTTTTTTTATAAACAGTCTCTTTAATATTTATTCTCTTAAAAAAATATTGCCAAACATATTAACGTAATAGTACTAATTGGGTTTTTAATAGAATTTTATCAATATTAAAAAAATTTTAAATGTAAAACTAAAACTAAAACTAAACTAAACAAAAATTTGTAACTTATGATTACACTGTGTGACAGAAAAAAATACCTGGGATGTGATACTTTTTGTGATACTTTTTTTGCGAGAGGTCTTGTCGAGTACAACAAGACCCTATCCTTGAAATCTGCGAAACACCTCCAAAATCTTGAGTTACGGTCGGTTTATCGGCCCTTTTGCACATATAAGCCAGTAACTTTGTTGAATAACAAACGATTTTGAATATCTCAGCGGATCTAGAAACAAGAAACTGAGGCCTTTCGAAGATATGAACACGATATTTAAGTAATATTGAGACATCTGTAATATTGAGACATCCTCCAGCAAACTCATTTTGCTTAAAAATATTTTCTATTTATCAACTTTAGAGATGTTTTTTTATACATTTTTTTATTTAGGAACCGTATAATTTATGAACTTATTATAAAATTATGTTTATTTATGAGTAAAATTCAGCTTTGGTTTAAAAATCTTGTAAAAATTAACTGAGTTATTAAACTTTTAATAAAAAAAATGGAATATGTGCCTGCACAAACAAATTTTTTTGCAAAAAAATAACATTTTCGGGTTTTCAACTCAAAAATGTTTGCAGGCATTTATTCCGAAAAACCATGTTTTTACCCTTAACTCACGATTTTGGAGGTGTTTCGCAAATTTCAAGGACAGGGTCTCGTTGTACTCGACAAAACCTATCAGAAAAAAAGTATCGCATCCCATGTATTTCTGTTTCATTCTTTTATGTATCACTGTGTTCTTAAAATATCATCAAAATTTTCTGAAAAGTATTGTTTTATAAAAAAGTTTAATTTCTTAAAAAATTACCTTTTCTTAAAAAATAAATTTTTTTGAAAAAAAACTTTTGTTAAAAAATTCCAAAAAGGATACTTTCTTTAAAAAACCTTTTCTTAAAACGGTATATTTCTCAAAAAAGTTCCTTTTCTGAAAAAAGTTCCCTTGCTGAAAAAATTCCTTTTCTTAAAAACGCAGCTTCTCATAAAAAAATTAAATTTCTTAAAAACTACTTTTTTCTTAAATAAGTTTATTTTGTTACAAACGTAGAACATTTCTTAAAAAATTACCATATTCCTGAAAAAAAAATATATTATCTTAAAAAGTACCTTTTCTTAAAAAAGTACATTTTCTTACAAAAGTATATTTTCTTCTAACAGAAATACCTTTCTTAAAAATTGTATCTTTTTCTTAAAAAAGTAAATTTTCTTAAAATAGTAGTTTTTCTCAAAGAGATATTTTCTAAGAAAAATAAATCTTCTTAAAAGTGTTAATTTTCCTAAAAAGTACCTTTTCTTAGAAAATCACATTTTCTCAAAGAAATGCTTTTTTCTTAAAGTACCTTTTCTTAAAAAAGTGAATTTCCTTGAAAAATTTATCTTTTCTTAAAAAAGTATATTTTCTTAGAAAAGTATATTTTCTTAAAAATTTATATTTTCCTAAAAAGGTATATTTTCTTAAAAAAAATTCCCTTGTCTTAAAAAAATACCTTTTCTAACAGAAATACTTTTCTTAAAAAGGTACCTTTTCATAAAAAGTACCTTTTTTAAAAAAAATAAATTTCTTTAAATTGTAACTTTTCTCAAAAAATTATTTTTCCTCGAAAGAATATTTTTTTAAAAAAGTAATTTTCTCGAAGCAATATTTTCCTAAAAAAAGTACCTTTTCTCAAAACAATATTTTCTTAAAAAATTAACTGTTCTTAAAAGTGGTTCTTTTCCAAAAAGTACATTTTCTTAGAAAAGCACACAAATGCGTTTTCTTAAAAAATGTCTTTTCTTACAAAAATAAATTTTCTTAAAAAAAGTATATTTTCTAAAAAAAAGTTCCTTTTCTTAACAAAAATATCTCTTCTAACAGAAATACATTTCTTAAAATAATACCTTTTCTTAAAAAAGTACCTTCTTACCTTTTCTTAAAAAGAACATTTCCATAAAAAGTACCATTTCTTAAAAAAGTATATTTTTTTTTAAATAGTAGCTTTCCTTAAAATATTACTTTTTCTCAAACGAATATTTTCTTAAAAAAGTACCTTTTTTCAAAACAATATTTTCTTAGAAAAGCACCTTTTCTCAAAGGTATATTTTCTTAAAAGAGTAACTGTTCTTAAAAGAGATCCTTTTCCTAAAAAGTACCTTTTCTTCGAAAAGTACCTTTTTTAAATGTGGTACCTTTTCTTACAAAAAGTACGTTTTCTTAAAAAAGTACCCGTTCTTAAAATGAACCTTTTCTTAAAAATGTATCTTTTATTAAAGATGTACCTTTTCTTAAAAAAGTATCTTTTATTAAAGATGTACCTTTTCTTAAAAAAGTACCTTTTTCTTACAAAAGTACATTTTCTTAAAGAAGTACCTTTTCTTAAAATATACCTTTTTGAAATAAGTACCTTTTATTAAAAGTTTACCTATTTAAAAAAAATATATTTTCTTTAAAAAAAAAAAAAAAAACAAATTCTTAAAAAAGTACATTTTCTTAAAAAGAACAGTTTCTTAAAAAGTTAATTTTCTTAAAGAGTACTATTTTTTAGAAAAAGCTGCTTTTTTTAATAACTTTTCCTAAAATTACCTTATTAGAAAAATAACCGTTTTTTAAAAAGGTAATTTTTCATAAAAAAAATTACTTTTTCTCAAAAGCAAATTCTTCTAAAAAAGTATATTTTCTTAAAATAGCTTTTGTATAATGTAAAATCACATAAAATCAAATTTTATGAAACGAAACGTAATGAAGTCTTTGAAATTTGTGAAAAACTAAACATTTTTGATATTCAAATCAATAATTTTCCTTCAAATGGCAAAGGTTTCGTTATGTTTCGTTTGATAGTGATAATTTCAGAAAATCTTCAAAGACACTTTTTACATCCAAAGCCACAGTAAAAGTTGTCATTCGATTGACTTTCCACATGTTGTTTCTTATCGTTTAGTTAAGTTTTTTACTACACTTGACATTTCTTTGACAATAATTTTTGTTCTCCTATTCACAATATATACACCGCAAATTTTCTTTTTTTTGCATTTTCAAAACAAACCATAAATAAAAGTAGCAACTGTTTTCACAACAGAGAGCCAGCTGTCATTACAACTTACATAATTAGAGTGTGAGAGAGGGAGAGAGAATAACATAGAAAAAGAGTAAACAAACTGTATATAATAAAAAATAAAACGTTACAAGGACATGCATTCTGAGTGGGAAAAATCAATAACAAAGCGCATTCTCGAACTCACACATAAAAGGATTTTTTGTACTAGAAGCCAGACAGACATTTTAACAAAAACAAGGCGTTTTCGCTTAATAAATTATTAAAAACGATTTAATCAAACAAAGAAAATGGATATTATGTGAAAATAATCTCCATCTAAATATAAAAGTGTTATTTATTTTAATAACAATGTAGTTAAATAATTATTGAAGGAAAAACTTAAATCTTACATAAAATACGTCCTAATTTAAGTTCAAATGCATTTAAAGTTTTCTTAAAAAGAAATTTAATAATATTACCTCATATTTAAGAGAATTTGAGATTTTTTTTATTGAAAATAACAATTTTTAAACAGAGATATTATAAATTTTTATTACAAAATGGTTAGTAAAATTGATGAGAATTGTTGTGACATCAATGTGGTTAAGGAACGCCCAGTTTTTATACCGCCACGTAAACGTCAAGCAAATAAAAAAGCAAATGGAACACAAAATTATGTAGATCATATTGCCAATGTACAGGTAAGACATGTGAAAAGTAAATTGAAAATTTTATATGCATAATTGTTCTTTAACACTAGAACGAACTACCAGACCAGTAATTTTGAATGGTTTAACAACTTTCTTTGCAAATAAAAGAATATCGTTTACAACTTTTTTTTCGATTTATTGCAATGACTTTTATTGGAACTAACAGTTTCCAGCACTCGAAATTCGAGTGCAAATTCTAGGATTTTTTTTTTCATTTAAAAAGGCCCTAAAGGTATGCTTCACAATTCAACTTATTTTAAATGAAGAAAACAAACTCAACACATTAACAAACTTAATAAACACACACATAGCATTGCATAATTTTATGTATGTATTAGTAACAACTTTAAACGATCATAACTCCAAAAAAATGTTCCAGACGATGAAAACTTGTAAATCTTGAGAACAGCTAAAAACAAATACCTTTCAAATGATAAATTTTTTGTCAAAATCGAGGTAAAACTGTGAAACTTACATCGGTCACAAGAAATCGCCTTGCCTATTAATATTATAGATATGTAGGGCAGAATATTTTGGAATATTTTATTAGTCTTTATTTAGTGTGAATTATACCGAAGAGCCAGTCGAAAAGACTGGACATTTTTAAAAAATCCACTTAATATGATGTTAGGGTCTGATGTTTATGATTTCCATACCAATAAGAAACAATTTTACAATTTTAACATATAAGGGTATATAAATAAAAAAAGAATTCATTCTGCATTCTACATACGATCATGTATGTGTCCTTACGAAAAAATATTTTAAGAACTAAGAGTTTTAATGACGAATAAAGCACCATGCGAATACACCACTAGATCTCTGGTAGGACCCAGCAAAGACCTTATAATAACATATGTATATAAGCATGTCGTTTCTTTGTTTGGCTTCGAGATGTGGTTGAATGTAATTGGTGCTGTATACAAGTTGCCATCACCATCAGATATAAGAATCTCTCCTTTACGACCGAATGTTATGTCCCTGATCGTGCAATATTCTTACTTCTCAACTGACGATATTGCCACTTTTGTTCCAAAATATGAAATAAATTAATTTTCTATTACCACAAGGCTTAAGACGGGGTCCCAATTCGAACTCCAGCAATTGTAAATCATTTGGTTGTGGATACATATGGGGGATTTCATGTCAAGTGCACCAACTTTTGAAACCGATGTCTTCCGATCGGGATGAAATTTGCACCAAGGTTAGTCCTATTGGATAGTAGTTTAGGAACAATTTTTCAAGAAGATCGGTCCAGATCTCTCTGAGTTAGAGGGGATCAAAATTTGACATTTTGGCCAAACAGGTGTTTTTTCTCATCCATGTAACTTATTACCTATTGTTCCTAGAAAATTTTCTCCCAAAGAGTTTAGATAGCTATTTCTTCAATATTTCGGAAAAAAATACTTAAAAAAAAAAAAAAATTTTTAGACTTTTTTTTTGCTAAATTAAAGCATTTTTTGCCTTTTTTTCCAAAAACGGCATTTTTTTTTTTTTTTCATAAGAAAGCTTAGGATTTTTCCTTTAAGAGCTTTTTGGTCGCTTAGTGGGATGGGAGTGGGATATCTATCAAAATAAATGTTTTGTAACTCAAGACAACGGTTTTTCAATTTTTCACAAATGCACTATTTTGAATTTTTTTCTATTTGTGTCTAAAACCTTACAAATAAAACTTATACTGAGAAACTAGACAAACTAAACTTTCCGAAGGTATATAACATACCTAACTAAAATTTTATACCCTCGATACTGTAATACCCAGAATATGTTAACCTCAGGAAAAAAATCGCTTTTTTCTTTAGAAATGTTGAAAAATTATTATATTTTATTTATTTTTAATAATAATTAAATTAATGTATAATAATAATAACATTAAAAATAAAAAGATAAATAATTTATTAAAATTTAATCTTAATTGCATTAGATCCATTTATATCATAACTATTTTTATACTTAATTTATTGTAGCTGATGAAGTATTTAAGTCTTGTAAATTTTTAAATACCCAGTCTTTCATCCAGCTTTTTTGTCGCCTTTATTTACTGCGTTTTTTTGTCAATCCTTTCTTGGCGTTACTAGGTTCAGCTGTTGATTTCGCTGCTGGTTTATTTGTTGTCTTTGGAAAGAAATCGCATTGAATAGAGGCAGAAAACTTTTTCAACTTGGGTCTTCCATCGACAAGCGGTATAAAAGCATGGTATTGAGCGGTGCCATCGATTGTTACCGCAGCATCGAATCTGCTCTTCAGTGTTTTCAATGTTTCGTGATGATCCTCTTTGCTACTAAAAACTGTTTTAGTTTCTTTACAATAATTCTTTGCCCAATGGAATAAAGCAGTCGCATCTAAGGTGAGATCTTGATGAGAGCACTGGAGGCTATACTTAGCTGCATTTCTTTTAAGGTTTGCTCCAATATCATCATATGCTCCTTTACCATGAGCAGTAGGATGAAAATGCCACTCAGCTGGCATTCCAAAATTTTTTTCATGAGCCATAAGATTTGCCAAACTACTTTTGTTTTTAAAATGTTGACGAGCTCCGTCCGAAACGTAGTATACCTTCTTTACTGTAAATTTAGATTTTAGAAATTTTAGCATTCTCTTCTGGTACTCATAAACTGCAACGGTATCATGTTTTAAATCGTCGGATATGATTGCCATACTTTTGTGTTCCAGCTTTTCATCTTTCATGTAGTAAATAACTACTGTGAATATAGTTGCTTGGTCGTTATTGAAGTGGAATGCTTGTATGGCATCCTGAAGAACATATTTATAGTTTTCTGCGAAATCATATGAAATAACGAATTCACCAGACTTCAAATGTATCTTCAAATCCTTGAAGAATGACCATTGCTCTTTGACTAAAAAGTCATGGTTTCTCAAGTTTAGCAACCCTGTACACATTTCTTCCACAAAATCATCCACATTTAAAATGATTGTTTTCAATGTGCATCTGTCAGTCTGAATCCAAGAATCAAATTTGACCTCCTCTATATATTCTCGATCTAAAGAGTTGATTAAATTTTCTTTGATGAATGTGGTTTTCGGGCAATTGGTACATTCACATAAGTGGCAAGAAGTTGTTGCATTAGGACACATAGTCAATTTAAGGCAATCGCGGTAATCGTGTAAATCTTCTGCCGAATCATCTGTTAAATACTTTAAGTTGATTTCCTTCAACATCAGTTTAACATTTTCATGGTAAATTCAAACGCATACTGTGTGAGTTCCGCTGCTTTCTGCCAAAACGCAATGTTTTGGCCTCATTTGGGTTAATTTCGTGAAGCCAATTCTAACATCCTCGTGTTCAGATTGAAATGTTGCAAATAACTCTTTCAGGTTACAGATAACCATTCTCTTCTGTTATGTTATGAAGGTATGTTACATACCTTCGGAAAGTTTAGTTTGTCTAGTTTCTCAGTATAAGTTTTATTTGTAAGGTTTTAGGCACAAATAGAAAAAAATTCAAAATAGTGCATTTGAGAAAAATTGAAAAACCGTTGTCTTGAGTTACAAAACATTTATTTTGATAGATATCCCACTCCCATCCCACTAAGCGACCAAAAAGCTCTTAAAGTAAAAATCCTAAGCTTTCTTATGAAAAAAAAAAAAAAAATGCCCTTTTTGAAAAAAGGCAAAAAATGCTTTAATTTAGCAAAAAAAAAGTCTACAAATTTTTTTTTTTTTTTTAAGTATTTTTTTCCGAAATATTTGGGAGAAAATTTTCTAGGAACAATAGGTAATAAGTTACATGGATGAGAAAAAACACCTGTTTGGCCAAAATGTCAAATTTTGATCCCCTCTAACTCAGAGAGATCTGGACCGATCTTGTTGAAAAATTGTGTCTGAACTACTATCTAATAGGACTAACCTTGGTGCAAATTTCATCCCGATCGGAAGACATCGGTTTCAAAAGTTGGTGCACTTGACATGAAATCCCCCATATATATTTGCCACAATCGATATAGAAGATCTATTTAAATAATTCGTGGATAATTTGTTGATTTAATTTTAGACAAATGAAATTATGAGAGGAATGGGTTAATTTTAAAAATAAAAACTTTATAATAAACATTACAGAACAAAATCACTATTGTTCTTTTTTGTATTTTTAGGCATGTTGTTGTTTTTACAAAATCTTTATCATTTCTTACTCTCTATATTTTTTGCAAAAAACTGAAAATGGCACTATTTCAGATTTGCAGAACAAAAGAAACTTTAAGAAAGAAAAACCTGCATTGCCTCTACTGGCAAGTTTAACGGCTTATTTTTGCATTCTCTTTTAATTAGCTTCTTTTAAGTTTACTAGCAGCTAGTTCCGTTGTGAAATTGATCATATTTGAAACAAATCGTCATGACACGTGATAAATACTCAGAAAACTTAAAAAAATAAATAATTTGGGATTTTTTAAAATTGAAAGGGTCAAATAGAGCTAGCTAAAAAGCAAATATTAATTAATCTGTAATATATCGCCTTATAAAAAAATAAACCAACAAAATCTGTATAAAAAAATGCATTTGGGTGGAGCACCACGGAAGACAGATGAAAGAACATTAAATTATAAAAATTGTGCAAAAATATCCATTTAAATCATGAAAAAGTCGAGTTCAGAAAAAAACACACACTGAATAAAAAACTCGTACATATATGTAAACAAACATAGCTCAGACCAACAAACAAATATTTTTATTTTCATATCAATTATGTGTGTTTCTAAATTTTGTACGGTGCCGAACACAATCATGACTGTGTTTCATTGTAATATTTCGTTATCTACACGAACATAAACCACACAGATTCGAGTGTAGCTTTATTTTAAGTTCGTCTTCTTGCACGTGTACTGCTAAAAAGCAGAACATATTCTTGAACGCGTACATCTAAAAATTAAAACATTATCCACTCGCGATCGGTGAAAAAAACCAAATTTAGTCATAAACAACATATAAAATTTCTCTGTTTTCTATTTTATTTTTTTGTCTATATAATTTCATAGAGAGTAAAAATGTATAAAGAATATTTTGGAAAAACAACAAGAACATGCCTAAAAATATAAAAAATGTCAATAGTGATTTTGATTGCATTTCTTCTGCACAACACTGTATATTTTTTATTTACAATTTCTATTTTATCTGTACATTCATGCAGTGCCGTAAAATATATTTTATTTCTGTCTTTTACAATACTGAAACAATAAATCGTTTCGTTTCGGAACGAGTAAAGAAATTGGAAATATTTACACTAACGATTTTAATTTCGACACGGAATTATTTAGATTTTTTTCTTCAAAAGTACTGGTTTATTAATATAAAGGTCCTTTTCTTAACAAGTACTTTTCTTAAAAAAATAGCATTTTTTTAAATTCTTTTTCTTTGAAAAGTACCTTTTCTTAAAAAAAAAATAAATTGTTCTTAAAAAAGTACTTTTTTTTATTAAAAAAAAGTAGCCTTTCTAAAAAAAACACCTTTTTTAAAAAAAGAGTTTTTTCTTAAAAATTTCTTTTTCTTGAAAATATTACTTTTTCTTAAAGCAGTACTTTTTCCTTAAAATATTACCTTAAACAAAGTATTTTTTCCCTAAAATAGCACCATTTCTTGAAAAAGAACCTTTCCTAAAAAGTATCTTTTCTTAAAGAGTAGTTTTTCTTAAAAAATTTCTTTTTCTAAAAAAAAAAAAAATTCTTTGCAAAATAATTTTTTCTTAAAAAGTACTGTTAATATAGAGGTAATTTTCTTAAAAAGTACTTTTTCTTAAAAAAATACCTTTTTTTTTAAAAAAAAAGTTATTTTTTCCTAAAAAAGTACTTTTTCTTAAAAAAATGAAATTGTTCTCAACAAAGTACTTTTTTTTATTAATAATGTTCCGTTCTTAAAAAACACCTCTTCTTAAAACGTACCTTTTCTTAAAAAAGTACTTTTTCTTAAAAAAGTACCTTTTCACAAAAAAGGACCTTTTCTTAATGAAAACCTTTTCATAAAAAAGTACTTTTTCTAAAAAAAAAACACCTTTTTCTTGAACAAATAAATTTTTCTTAAAAAGTCATCTTTTTAATAAAGCTCCTTTTCTTAAAAAAAGTGTTTTTTTCTTAAAAATTACTTTTTCCTAAAAATTACTTTTTCTTAAAAATTACTTTTTCTTAAAAATATTACTTTTTGAAATAGTACCTTTTAAAAAAGTTTTTTTTTCCTTAAAATAGCACCATTTCTTAAAACAAGAACCTTTCTTTAAAGTACTTTTCGATAAGGAGTAGTTTTTCTTTAAAAATACCTTTTTTCTTAAAAAGATATATTTTTCTTAACAAATGTTTTTTCTTAAAAAAAGTACTTTTTCTTTAAAAAAAATATTTTTTCTTAAAAGAACTTTTTTATAACTAAAGGTCCTTTTTTTAAAAGTATTTTTTTTTAATATAGGTAATTTTTTCTTAAAAGTACTATTTTTTTTATTAATAAAGGTCCTTTTCTTAAAATAGTACTTCTTCAAAAAAAAATTCTTGTTCTTAAAAACGCATTTTCGCTTAAAAAAGTACCTCATCTTAAAATAGTACCCTTTCTTAAAAAAGTAAATAAAAATGAATATTTCTTAAAAAAGTCCTTTTTATTAATAAAGACCTTTATTAAAAAAATATCTTTTCACTAAAAAGTACTTTTTCTTAAAAAAAAAAACATTTAAAAAAAACAAATTTTTATTAAAAAAGTAGTCTTTCTAAAAAAGTAAGTAGATTTTCTTCAAAAAGTTCATTTTCTTTAAACAGTACCCTTTCTTAAAAAAGTACTTTTTCTTTAAACAAGACCTTTTCTTAAAAAAAGTACCTTTTCTTAAAACGAACCTTTTGTTAAAAAATTTAATTTTCTTCAAAAAAATACATTTTCTTAAAAAATTACCCTTTTCTTAAAAAAGGGAATTTTGAAACATGTCTGGAAGATTTTTAAAAATAAATACATTTTCAGAAACAATCCATCATTATGTATATACATATATGTATAATAATGCTCAAATTTAAAATTTATTTCTAGAATCGCCAAAAACTTTCACCATCCAATAATGTTCTAGAAGAAGATCTTTTAAATACCAAATTGTTGCTGAAGAACAAACAACCACTACCGCAAATACCATTGAAAAATCCGGACGATAAATCGGTTAAATCCGCTAAATCTGCACAATCTGTTGATAACATTTATGTGGACGATAATGAACTGAATAATTTTGAATCGATATCACAAGGAACAAAGTCCACGAACCGCCATGAATCATCGACTGTAACACCATCCAGCTATTCTGAAAGTAGTTTAGATGTAAAACTTAGCAAATCTCACGATTGTTTAAGTAATCGTTCGGGATCCAAGAAAAGAGTAAATATACGCACAGATTTACCTCAACTAAGAAGTGACAGAAGTTCAACAGATCATACAAATTATGAAGATCTGGAATCGGGAGAGACCAGTGTTTTGAATACCTATGATCATTCTTTAGAAAGATATCAGGCAAGACGCAGCACATCAGATAATACAAATTATTTAACTATGACGGGTACCATAAAGAGGGGAAAAAAGAAGGGTCAGAGTTTTGATTTGCAATTGAATATAAGTCGAGATGAATTGGAAAAAATTAATGCGGTTGCCATGAAAACTGAAGCCAAAAAGAAAAATAAATGCTGTAAATGCTCCTTTAATACGGGCCTGCATATTTTTTTATTATCTCTAATATGTCTACCCTTTGTTACTTTAATATCGGGTATATACTCCTTCTATATAGGAACCATTACCTGGTATAATGTATTCAACTATATGCATGAGGAAAAATCGATAATAATGTCACTTCTAATGTCTCCCATATTAGTGGCCACATATCCCATTTATATTGTAGTCTGTAGTTTTGGTTTAGGCATCTATGCCGGTTTTGTGCAAATAAGTTTACAGTTATCATCGTGGTATAATGAAATTGCGGATGTCGAAAAGGGATTTTATGGTTGGCTTTGCTCTCTTCTACATTTATCCGATTGTAGTCCATATGAAGTGGTTATATTAACCGATATAAGAGATGAACCTATAAAGCCTACACCACGCTTGGAACTACAGACATCCAATGAAGAATTAACGCTTTAAATGCACAAACAATATAAGACATATAAAATTGTAAATTAAAACCGTCATAATTTCCAGAACAAAGAAGAAAACCAATGGTGATAATTGTGATTTAATTTTCAGGCAATAAGATATAAAAAAGTATAAATAAAAATGGCGGTTTCTTTTTGTTTAAATGAATCAATGTGTGATATATCAAAAAAAAAAAAAAAGAAAAAAAAATACATATATCGAATTATAGCAGAAAAACCAAAGTTTCAAATTTCAATAATCCTTAAAACAAAACAAAATTCCTTAAATTTATAAAAAAAAAAAGAAAACATTAGCATTTTTTTAGGTTTATATTTTTAAATATAACACAAAATAAATATACCGTTTAATTCAAAATTCTATATATCATATGAAAGCTTAGCTAACAATTTAAAAACATTCATATATTTAATAACTATTTTTTAAAACAAATCTGTATAAACGTACAATAATATTAACTTTTTAACAACAACAAAAAAGCTTTGATTTTACATTAAGTTAATAAAAAAAATAATTTAGTATTAAGTTTAAAGTTTAACAAAAAAAAAACTAAAAGTACAGTGAAACCTTAATATAAATAAAATTTTCAAGAAAATTCTAATTACAGAAATTTGTTGAAAACATTGAAAAAGAAAAATTTGTGAGATTTTGATTCAGAGATAAACAAATTTTGTATTTCTTTTTTTATTATATTAAGAAAAATGATAAAAATTAGAGGAGATTTACTTTATAAAGTTATAAGTATCAATGGTTTTAGATTTGACGAAAAAATTTTTTTTTTACTACAATCTATGTCTGTACTTTTCATAATGGCAAATATTTAAGAAAAATGCTAAAAATTTTTTTCAATATCAATTTTTCATAATAATGAAAACTAGCAGATTCCAGCCCTCGAAATTCGAGTGCAAATTCTAGGAAATTTTTCTTTTTCATTTAAGAAATTAATGGCCCTAAAGGTATGCTAATCAATTTTAGACAATTCACAATTTAATACTTTTTATTATTGTGAATTATTGTGAATGAAGAAAACAAACTAATTGTTTTTTGGCAAACACATTAACAAATTTAATAAGCACACACATAGCATTGTATAATTTTATGTATGTGTTAGTAGCAACTTTAAATGAGCATAACTGCAAAAAAAATTTTAAAATTTTAGAATCTGTAATTCTGGTAAACAGCTAAATAGAAATACATTTCAATTAAGATACGTTTGGTCAAAATCGGGAGAAAACTGTTTAACAAATAATCGGTCACAAGAAATCGCCTGACCTATTAATATTATAGATATCTTAGGATTGCCAGACGTCCTGGATTTTATCTCGGCGTCCCGAGAATGGGTTTTGGAATACTCAATTGTTGCGTTTTAATATTTCGATAAAAATTAATATACAGTGAGTGACAATACAATGGAAACTTTTAACAAAATATATTTTTGACAAAACAAAGTAAATCTTTAATTGAAAATTTTTCCTCTATTTTGGGTTTCAGTAATACATGTAGTGAAAACTCCGTGGTCTAACAATGATTGGATTTGAAATCAATTTTATTTTTCAACGTTAAGTGAAATGCACTTGTTCCGACGATCCTCTAAGATCTTGATACCCTTGAAAATATATGATTTATCAAACCCTTCAAAATAGGCTTCCATCTCTGGTATGACTTCTTCATTTGTGGAAAATCACTTTCCCTGTAGCCATCTTTTAAAGTTTTGGAACAAATAATAATGTGGGGATTACGGGGGGTGGGAAAGTAATTCGTAATGTAAAGACTTCTATTTCTCTGAAGCCAAAGCAGATGAACGCGACGGTGCATTGTCATGATGGTACAAGATTTTTTTGTTATTTAAGTGGGGTCGATTTTTCTTAATTTTTCCATCCAATCTGTCCAAACACTCAACATAGAAATTGGCAGTTATTGGTTTTCATTTCTTCAAGTAATCAATAAATAATACACCACGTCCATCCCAAAATATTATGGCCATAACTTTTCCAGCCGATTGTTGAGTCTTTGGCTGCTTTGGTCGGCTTTTGCACGCTTGTAACCACTCCGTAGACTGTCCATTGGACTCCGCTGTATAATAATGAATGCACGCCTCATCCATTGTTATAATCAAACATCTCCAAAGCATAATTTGAATCTTGAACACGTTTCAGTTTTTGTTCAGCTGTTTAAAATTACGGCACCCATCGATCAGAAAGCCTTTTCATATTTAAATATATGTCGAACTCGCTTTGCTGATATCTTTATGATGCCAGCAATCTCACTCACTTTAATCTTTCCAATACGTTTTCTTCGGTAACTGTCTCATTTGGACGACCAGGCCGTTCTACAACACGTTTACGACTACGTTTTAACCATTGAATATAATGGCGAAAATTTATCATAATGTTTATCAATCCATTTTTTTGGCTTGGACATTATCGTGTTTAATCAAAGCACAAAACTCTTTGAAATCTATTTTTTTCTCAAACTTTAAAAGGCAGCATCATTATACCCTATACCACTATGTCCCTATACCATTATGTGGTTTGGGTATAATGACTTTGTGCTGCTGTTTGTAACTACCAAAAATATTTGACCTAGATCCATCTTTTATTATATCGATCGACTCAGAATCACTTTCTGAGTCGATTTAGCGATGTCCGTCTGTCTGTCTGTCTTTGTGTCCATGTAAACCTTGAAATCAAACTACAGGTCGCAAATATGAATAAATCTTAATGAAATTTGGTATATAAGCTTTTATCGGCCATAGGATGAACGATGAACGCTGTTGAAATTGGTGAAATTCGGTCCATGTTCATGACCCCTATGAAATCGACTTAAATTGCCATAAGATCCAATTATCATATAGATCTCGGTCCAATTGGGTTTGTGTGTGTTTATTACATCCATTTATCAGTTGTCCAATTAAACCACATATGGCAATTTTTTTTTCATAGCCCCCATATAAAGCTGCTTCTCGATTTTCACTTAAATCTATCAAAAAACAAAAATATTGCACAGATTTTTCTCAAATTTGGTTTGTATATATTTTATCAAAATATAAGTGACTTTACCAAATATGGTCAAGATTGATTCATTTTTCGACCTAGTCCCCATATAAGTATAGCATCCGATATGAACTTTTTCATATCCGATGGCAAAAAAATTAATAACAATGCCACTCAAATTTGGTTTATGCTTACTTTCTATATCCAATTAGTTTGACCGAAGAGACAGTGTCTGTAAACCATGATATAGGGTATCGTATAGTCGGTCTAGACCGACTATAATTTTCTTACTTGTTATAGCCTATACCACTATGTGGTTTGGGTATAATGACTTTGTGCTGCTGTTTGTAACAACCAAAAATATTTGACCTACACCCATCTTTAATTATACCGATCGAATCAGAATCACTATCTGATTCGATTTAACGATGTCCGTCCGTCCGTCCGTCCGTCTGTGTGTCCATGTAAAGCTTGTAATCAAACTGCAGGTCGCAAATATGAATATATTTTAATGAAATTTGGTATTTAATCTTCTATCGGCCATGGGATGAACGCTATTGAAATTGGTGAGAATCGGTCCATGTTCAGACCTAGCCCCCATACAAATGACCCCTATGAAATCAACATATATTGCCATAAGATCCAAATTATCATACAAATCTTAGTCAAATTGGGTTTGTATGTATATATTACATCCATTAATCAGTAGTCCAAAAATGATCCCTATTGGACAACTCTTAGTCATAGGCCCCATATAGAGCTGCTTGCCGATCTTCACTTAAATCTATCAAAAAACAAAAATATTGCACTGTTTATTCTTAAATTTTGTTTGTTTATATTTTTGCAAAATACAAAAGACTTTACCAAACATGGTCAGGATCGGTCCATTTTTGGGCCTAGTCCCCATATAGATATAGCATTAGATATGAACTTTTTCATATCTGCAGCCGAAAAAATTAATAAAAATCCCACTCAAATGTGGTTTATGCTTATTTTCTATATCCAGTTAGTTGGGCCTGAGAGATAGGGTCTCTAAACGCATGGTATAGGGTATCGTATAGTCTGTATAGACCGACTATAATTTTCTTACTTGTTTTTATAATGGTAACTTTTTTTGTATTTAATGAAATGTCAGGAAATTTTGAAACAATTTTTCTAACAGTTGGCCCTACTGCATAAACAAACAAAAAATTGGCACTTGCCACGCCATCTCTACGTGAGGCCACGTACTTTTCACGCAATGTAGTATTTTGTTGGGTATCTATTATTTCTTAGTACTGCTTCACAACGCCGAGGCATGGAGTCAATTAAATTGTTGATGATATCCATTAAAATTTTTTGCCACTAACTGCCTCTATGGAATCTGTTTCGTTTTTTTTTTTTTTTTGGGTCATTGTAATGTTGTCCAGACCAGTTGCATATTTTCCTCCGCATATTGATACATTACGTCATTTAGAATTTATCTGTATCCAATTCCAGTTAGAGTATCTTTTACTACATGAATTGGACCGATTCCTTGGCCCAAAAACAACCCCATACCATTATATTTCCACCACCAAACTTAACAGTTTTATTTGTATGTTTGTATGCCCTGTCCTGCTTCGCTAGGACTTACCGAGGCTTATTAACATATGTGACCTTCTCCGAGAAAAGGGACCTAGTGTGTCAAAAAACGGGTTGTGTCAAAAACGGTGGATTCTGGTACCTAAAAGGGTGTAGAAACTTTAAATGCGTTTTTTTCTCAAAACATAATTTTCACACACTAGGTCCCTTTTCTCGGAGAAGGTCACATATATGTTTTCATAATCAATTTTTTCTACGAAGTTTGTGTTGTACACTTGAAACATTTTATTTTATTTATTTAAATTTTTTTTTTATTTTAATGCTTGCTGATACGCAATATTTTTTTGTTTTTTCAATCGGCGGAAAAATTAATTTTCCAAATTAAATCCGGCAACACTTAACGAATGGCCTTGAATTTAGAATATCATTATGGGAATTTTTTTATTTTGGCGATTTTTGATTTTTAATTTTGGCGATTTTTGATTTTTGATTTTGCCGATTTTTGATTATGAAGATTTTTGTTTTTTGCGTTTTTTGTTTTTCGCGATTTTCGGTTTTGGCGATTTTTGATTTTGGCGATTTTTGAATTTGGCGATTCAATTCATATTTTCCACAACTAGTCCCATTGGCAATTAATCTACTTGTCAAAAGTTTTAAGATTGTCGCTTTCGTAGTATTTCATATTTTTGAAGAGGAGGCGCCACGCCCACTAATCCTATCACGTACATTTTTTTCTGACTGCTCCCTTTTTCTAGTACTCCACTTATATAGTATTATATATTTACTTTGTATGGACCGTACCACGCCCACTGCTACGATCGCGCTAATCACATGAATAACTTATGGGCTCATGCAAAGCCCCAAGTCTCTCACTATTGTAGTACTGCAGATACATAACATTAAAAAATATTATTTTCGATCTTTATCAATTAATCTGGCTCAAAATCACATTTGTTTTCAAATTGTTTAAATTTTAGTTTTATAAAATTCTCATTCGGTTGGTTTCAGCAAAGGACCAATCTACGGCTGTTGGTTACTGACGAACGTTATTGACTCGACCCGAAATAGCTGTATAACCTGTCTTCTAGAATAAAGATAAATTTTTTAAACTAATGTGCTAGGTTTTTGCTTTATTAAAAGTACAGACATTTGATCTAGAGCCCGATTAATTTCTAACTCAATCATTAATTATAAATTTTTTTTAAATTTTATATTAATTTTGTAACACGAATTATGGATGGAATTATTTTTGTACAAAAATATATATATATGTATATATAAATATATATAACATTTAACGGAAGAATATTCTCTTTGAAATATTAAAACAAGTAAGAAAATTATAGTCGGTCTAGACCGACTATACGATACCCTATACCATGCGTTTAGAAACCCTATCTCTTAGGCCCAAGTAACTGGACATTGAAAATAAGCAAAAACCAAATTTGAGTGGGATTTTTATTAATTTTTTTGGCTGCAGATATGAAAAAGTTCATATCGGATGCTATATCTATAAAGAGACTAGGTCCAAAAATGGACCGATCCTGATCATGTTTGGTAAAGTCTCTTGTATTTTGCAAAAATATATACAAACAAAATTTGAGAAGAATCAGTGCAATATTTTTGTTTTTTAATAGATTTAAGTGAAGATCGGGAAGCAGCTCTATATGGGGTCAAAGGGATCATTTTTGGACTACTCATTAGTGAATGTAATGAACGCATACAAACCCAATTTGAGTAAGATCTATATGACAATTTGGATCTTATGGCAATTTATGTCGATTTCATATGGGTAATTTGTATGGGGGCTAGGTCTGAACATGGACCGATTCTCACCAATTTCAATAGCGTTCATCCCATGGCCGACAAAAGCTTATATACCAAATTTCATCAAAATATATTCATATTTGCGACCTGCAGTTTGATTACAAGCTTTACATGGACACACAGACGGACGGACGGACGGACGGACGGACGGACGGACATTGTTAAATCAACTCAGAAAGTGATTCTGATTCGATCGGTATAATTAAAGATGGGTCTAGTTCAAATATTTTTGGTTGTTACAAACAGCAGCACAAAGTCATTATACCCAAACCACATAGTGGTATAGGGTATAATAAAATAAATGATAATTTTCTTTACAGTATTAAACAAATTACTTACCTAAAACGCAAACGTGTGGACGTGTTTTAACGTTTTCGTTTAAACACGTTTACAAAAGTATTTGAATTATTGCCAAATTTATAAAATATTAACAAAAAAAAAACATCACAGAAAATAAAAAATATATTTAAAGAATATAAAAATATTTCTGCCTTAAACATTTAGCAAGAATTTTCCATTAAGGTTTTACTGTATTTCGATTAAAAATTTCCTTACAAGACCAAATTATGTTCCATTTAAGATTTTAAGTATTAGAAATTACAAAACAAAATAAAAAGCATTTATAAAAAATATTATTGTAGTATTAAATTTTCTAACATAATATTATTTTGAATTTTATTTATACAAAAAATATCAATTTCATATGAAATATCAAAAAAAAAAAAAAATCATAAAAATGTGTTTTTCTCGTAAAGTAAGATAAATAGAGCAAAAAGACCATTAATTTGTAATCACCTACAAAAAATATCAATTTTATATGAAAAATCCAAAAAAAAAAAATCATGTAAATGCGTTTTGCTCAAAAACTGAGGTAATTTGGGCCATAATTTGGGATCACCTATAAAAATATCAATTAAAAACTATCGAAAACTACACTAGATCGAGCAAAAAGGGCTTTAATATGGGATTAACTAGAAATAATTTCGTTTTAATATAAAAACCAAAAAAAAAAATCATAAAAATGCACTTATATCTAAAACTAAGCTAGAAGGGCTTTAATTTGGAGTCACCTACACATATAATATTTATACTTTCGATAAAAAAAATGTTAATATCGTTAAGGATGGTAATCAGAAAGTGTGAAAATAATTTGCAACATTTTTTGAGCTGATGAAAATATTTGAAAAAAAATGTATTCGCATTATGTTTTATAAATATAAATGAAACCATTATGCTGATTTTTGTGGTAATACAAACTAAGTGGTAATTGAACATAATGTTAAATTTCCCATGAGGTTTTTTTTAGCGAATTATGGCCCACAAAATTTAAAATTTAAAGTGCTTACTATTAAATCGATATGAACAATGTTGCATTATTTGTTTCATATACACGTTATAGTATAACATTTGAAGTATCTTTGAAAAAATTTTCAATTAATAAAAAAAAGTTACTCGAAAAAGAGTTACTCGTTACCGGATCTTATGAAATAAAAAAGTCGAAGTGCGTTTAAAAGTTGATATGTTTCCCGAGGTAATCATGAAGTTTTTTTTAATTTATTTTATTTTATTTTTGGCAGCATTTTGAAGGGGAAAACACGATTTTTGCTATAAAATTTCGGTGAATTTGTTGTTAAAAAATGGGAAAAAAATGGTAATGGTGACTTGTAGAAATAGTGTATAAAATTTCAAAAGAATCGCTCGAGTAGGTTTTGAGTTATGATGTTCACGGACTTCAAACATATTATTTGCGAGAAAATCGCTTTAAAGTTTTTTAAAAACTGATTTATATACGATATACCGTATGAGGCCGGTCGTTTTAAACGCTGTATCTTTGTTAGTTTTGCTCCAATGTTATTGACACAACACTCTCGACATGTTGTACATTCAGAAAAAAAAATTCAAAAATAGGTTATAAAACCTTACTCCCGCCCCCCTTAATGTTTTTAGTTCCGTTTAACGAAAAATTAAATCATCTCATAACATCCAGCTTTCATATATGACACTAAACAGTTTTGAATGCTTTTCCAAATACAGAATTGTCAACTCCGTGCTTTTAGCACTGTTTTTAGTATGTTTGAAAATTTTCGACGCGTAAATTTTTCGAGCTAGTGACACTAAATCCTTATTTCCTCAAAAAAATTGTTTTATTAACACAACACCAATTTTTTCCTAACTTTAACTTTTGAATGCAAGTATGTACAGTTTACACGATGTACTAAAAATAGCTAACCTTGCTATTAAACTCCCTTATTCAAACTCTGAAGTTGAAAGGGTTTTTAGCGAACCTTTTCAGATCCAAACTTAGAAACCGAATGTCATTACCTACAGTTAATCCTATACGTCACATTTAAAATGGATTGAAAAGAGAAAATTCCTGTTGCGAAATATATCAAATCCCTGGTGAAGTAAATATTTTAATGTTTAAATATTTAATTAATTAATTAATTTATAAAACACCAGAATTTGTAATTAAAATCATTTTTTTTTTTAAGATTAAATTAATAATTCTTTTTTGTATAAAATACAAATAACATTTAACTTTAAAATGAATTTTTTATTTGTTTTAAACTATTTAATTTTATTTTGTTTTTGGTTAATTAATTAATTTTTATAATATAATAAAAAAAAGTATATATATAAGAAAAGAGAACAAATAAAAAATGGAAAATTTATTATTTTAATTACACGTTTTTTTTTTATCGATTTTGGTGCTTTTTTGCTATTTTAAAGTTGACAACCCTGTACATATATGTCAATATGCCTTTTATTTACACCGTGTTGTGAAAAATCTTTAGTTTATTTTTTTTTTTTGTTAACTACCAAAAATAATGTCTACGGAAAAAGAAAAATTAGAAAAAACTAAAATCAATACACAGGTCAAACATGTACCCAAAGATGCTCAGGTCATAATGTCTATACTCAAGGATTTGGGCATACAAGAATATGAACCCAGGGTTATAAATCAATTGCTGGAATTTACATATCGTATGTATAAGACACTGGCAAATAAACTAAATTTTTAATATTTCAATGTCTATAAAGGTTATGTGACTTGTATATTGGATGATGCTAAAGTATTCGCCAATCATGCCCGCAAAAAAACTATTGATTTGGATGACGTTAAATTAGCCACAGAAGTTGTTTTAGATAAGGCATTTACTTGTCCGCCGCCCAGACATGTAAGGAATTTTTTTTTTGTCATTTAATCAATTAAAATGAATTATTTTTAGATAATATCCAAATTGGCTGAAGTTCGTAATGCTATGCCATTGCCGGCTATTAAACCCCATTGTGGTTTACGTTTACCACCCGATCGTTATTGCCTATCCGCCTGTAACTACAAACTTAGAGCAGCCACTCAAGCTAAGAAAATGACTAAATCAGCTTTGGACGGTAGATCTACCATAAAGACACAAATAAAAGGTGCTCCTTCAGCACCTAGTTCTAATGCTAAACGTCAAACTGTGCTAACACCCAAAACACAAGTTGTTACTATACCCAAACCAGTCATCAAATTTACTACCACCGCTAAGACGGTAGCAGTTGATAGTAAACAGGGAATACTAGCAGGTAGTGGTAGTCAAGAGGCTGGCGGAGAGATTAAGATGGAAGTAGATCCGGAAAATACAGTTGTTGGTACAATATCGAGCAGTTCGTCAGGCTTGACGGTACCATCTGGTGGTGGTGTTAAAAGAGAACGTGATGAAGATGAATTTGAAGTAGTACCTTAGTTCTTTAGAAAACAGTTTGTACGAGTTTTTTTTTTTAATGGGATAAACGTGAAGTTTTATCAATATTGAATAATTATTTATTGTATGTTAAATTTCACGAGATTTTTTATTTATAAAAATAAACATAACAGTAGAAAAACATTTTGCTTATAATTCAGTCTGTAATAATCAAAACTTTGAATAAATGAATTAAATTTATATTGTTCTTAAGATCTTCAAATTTTGATATTTCAAGATGTAAGTTGAGATATTTGAGACATTTGATTAAAAAAAGACCTCTGGGCATGTAATTTTGAGTTACTTGTCTTTCAAAGCCAAGATCATGGCACAACCTAAATCCATAATTTGTAAATATTCAGAGCCTCCATCTTGTAAACGGAAGGAACATTCCTAAGAAGAAATAACATTTAATAAATTTGAATTAACTAGTTTTCGTTCTAAAACTTACCCCCAATTTATCGCATATAAGAGCTTTTTGCATATCTGTCAAAAATTGACATCTAAGAATATATTCATTGAATTGTTCCAACATTTGACCAATACTATAGGCCTCATAGCCGATGTTACGAACAAAATCTTCTAATTTCGAATAATTACCGGACTGGCATACCTGCAAGTACTCTTGTAAATATGACTCAGGTATAATGCCCGACATTTCCATAAAATCGGAAGTTTCTATTTTGTGCTGAGCACCCTTTAAACGATAACAGGACTGCAGTGTAGTAATGGCTCGACGCATGTCTCCCCCCGATATATTGACTATAGATGTAAATGCATTTTCATCAATACTAACACCCTCCAATTCACATATGTGTTTGAGACGATCAATAATCTGAGTGTCTCCCAATGGCTTAAATCTGAATTTCGTACATCTAGATGTTATGGGCTCTATGATGCGTGAAACATAATTGCAAACTAAACAGAATCTAGTACTACGACTTTGTTTTTCCATGGTTCTTCTCAAGGCAGCCTGGGCTGCATGTGTCATCGAGTCTGCCTCATCGAGTATTATAATTTTAAAAGGTGGACAAGGTGTGCCATCTGGTCTTGTGCCACTAGCGGTAAGTTGTGCAAAATTCTTAATTTTCGTTCTAACCACATTAATGCCTCTCTCGTCGGATGCATTTAATTCCAAAATTCTTTGCCTAAACATATCACCAAATATTTGGCGAGCAGCAGCTAATATAGTACTAGTTTTACCAGTACCAGGAGGGCCATACAACAACATATTGGGCAAATCCGAACCCTCGACACATTTTCGTAAAACAGCTACTACCTCTGCTTGCTCGACGACATCATCTACACTCTTGGGTCGACTATAATTTTAAAAAAACTTCCACGATATCAACATCAATGAGTAGAAAACAACTACTTAACCTTACTATTTTTCCACCCAGGGTGCGGGTGGTTTTCTACGTTCTCCTGATTGATGTCCCGTAGAAGTACTTGCTTGACTTTTATCTGTTGTGGTAGTTTTACCAGTTTTAAGGAATGCCTGCATTGTTTAATACTTATTTTTTTCTTTTTTGACAATTTAATTAAACCTTTAAAAATTACAAACTTTGAAACACATTTGCAAAGCATCAGAGAAAAGGCGGATTTTGAGGCTTCTGTTATTATTTTGTATGAAATGAAGAAGCATTAGACTGACATTTCAAAATGTGTTATACAAATTATGTTATACAAATTACAATATATTCAGGGTTGTCAATCTTCAAATATAAAAAAGCACCAAAACCGATCAAAAAAGGCATAATTTTTTTACGAAAGCACTAAATTTTAAATTTTTTATTTTTTCTCTTTATTTATATATTTTTTTAATTAAATTAAAAAAAAAAACAATAATTCACAAATACAGTTTTTAACTGTGAAAAGTAACAAAAACTCAATATTAAATTAAATAATATAAAAACAAATAAAAAAAACTATTAAAGTTAAATATTCTTGGTATTTTATACAAACAAGAATTATGAATTTAAATTTTTAATTTTAAATATCACATGGTCAGATTTAAGTCTATAGTTTTCTCAACCGGTCATATGACACAAATACACCGAATTCAGACTCATTGCCAGAATTTTAACAGAAATCTTCCCGGGAACCCACAGAGGTTGAGTTCTTCCGCGTAGTTTTTATACCCTATACCACTATGTGGTTTGGGTATAATGACTGTGCTGCTGTTTGTAACTACCAAAATATTTTTTATTATAACGATCGACTCAGAATCACTTTCTCAGTCGATTTAGCAATGTCTGTCCGTCCGACCGTCTGTGTGTCCATGCAAACCTTGTAATCAAACTAAAAATATGAATATATTTTGATGAAATTTGGTATATAAGCTTTTATCGGCCATAGGATGAACGCTATTGAAATTGGTGAAAATCGGTTAATGTTCAGACCTAGTCCCCATACAACTGACCCCTATGAAATCTACTTAAATTGGCATAAGCTCCACATTATCATATAGATCTCGGTCAAATTGGGTTTTTGTATGTTTATTACTCCCATTATTCAGTAGTACAATAAATAAACCCTATAGGACAATTCTTAGTCATATCCCCATATAAAGCTGCTTCCCGATCTTCACTTAAATCTATCAAAAAACAAAAATATTGCACAGATTTTTCTCAAATTTTGTATTTATATATTTTTGCAAATATCGTCAAGATCGGCCCACTTTTTGACCTAGTCCCCATATAACTATAGCATCCGATATGAACTTTTTCATACTCGAAGGCAAAAAAAAATTAATAACAATGCCACTCAAATTTGGTTTATGCCTATTTTTTATATCCAATTAGTTGGGCCTTAGAGATAGGGTCTCTAAACGCATGGTATAGGGTATCGTATAGTCAGTCTAAACCGACAATAATGTTCTTACTTGTTATATATGTAACATTCTGTTCGACAGCTATGGATAAGTATTGTTAAGTATTATATAAGTATTGTATAAGTTTTTGTTAAGTGTTATTTAGTTTTAGGAATTTTTGTTTTTTTTTTTTTTTGTTGTTAGCAGATCTAATCTGAAAGATACTATTAATGTCGGGAGCAAACATTGTAATTTATATATTAGAAGGGTACAACAGTACAACCGGAATAAACTTTTTTGTAACTACCAAGTAGCATTTACATTTAATGTGTATTAGAGTAAAACATTTATAACTTTAAGATTTCCCTTGTGACTTTGTCTTTTGTATCCATTGTTATCGGGAAAAATGTTCAAATAAAAGATTTACTTACTTACTCATCCGGTCATAAAACGGTTTTAATTTAAAATTCTGAAGTTTTATAAACATCATTACTATTAATTACAATATTTACTTCATTAGGTATTTGATCTTTCGCAACAGGAATTTTCTCTTTTCAATCAATTTTTTTATTTATATATTTAATCGAGCCACAGGGCCATATACGACTAATACATTTTATAATAATGAACAGTAAGCTAAAATAAGGTAGAACTAATGAATAAAAATAATACATAACTAAAAGAAAAATAAAAAACAATCCTTTGGTACGTTAATGATTAATAGCGAAATACTCCAAGTACTTATGTTTCATGACGGATGCCGTATAACTTAAACTTTTCAGATTCACGGGAAGCCCATTCCAAAGTCTGGACGCTCTTATGTTAGTATGATTTTTCAAAAACGGAGTTAGAAATCCTCGGAAGAACTATTTCAGGGTGTCTTGAAGATTGCTAGAACCGGAAGGAGTCAAAAATATCCTTGGGTTCACGCGAGGCCATAAGATGGTGAAAAGCTAGAAAGGTTCTAATTTTTATAAAGCTTTGAAAAGAGCAATGTATAAAATTATAAGAGTAATTAGATACCGGATCAGATATTTTAAGGCCGAAAATATACCTCAATATTCGATTAAAAATTAAACGCAAACGCTTTAAATTTGGTTCAGTTGTTCCGCAATAAACATCTAAGCAATAAAGAATGTGGGTCATAAGAAGTGAGTGAGCAAGGATAATTTTTATTCTTACTGGCAGAAAATAGTCAAGATTATGGAGTGATCGAAAAGACATACCCACTTTCGCAGAAACTGCAGAAATATGGTTTCCAAAATTGAGACCTCTATCAAGAGTAATACCCAAACATTTGGAACATGGGCACCATCAAAGTTGATGTTTAAAGTGTGAAGAACATTCGCAGTAGAACCAAAAATTAGGGCCTTAGCTTTGCTTGGGTTTATAATTAAGCTTGTTACGAACCGTCCATGTGGAAACAAGATATAAAATATAATTAATGTTAGCTTCATGACAGTCTAAAAACTGTTTATCACCTGTAAACAAATAAGTTAATGTCAAATAGGAAAGTCATACACTGTGAGGGACCAATAAACTCAATAAAGTCATTTAGTTACATTAAAAATAACAAAGGTCCAAGTATATAACCCTGAAGCACTCCACTAGAACACAGCCTAATGGATGAAAAGCTTTTACTTACACCAACATACTGTCCACGATTAGAAATGTGTAATGTGAAGTAAAATATTAACTGAATGTAATGACATTCGATTTCTAATTTTGGAGTTGAAAAGCTTCATGTCGCTAAAAACCCTTTCAACTTCAGCGTTTGAATAATGCCGTTATCTTTTCTGACAAAAAGTGTCGCATTTCATTTGCACTTTTTTCGAAAAGTGTATTTTTTTATATATTCTAAATTAAGAGTATCCTAATTTTATACATCAATCGAAAATCTCAAAGTGCTGTGTTCATCAAATGTAAAAAATGTTGATTATTATACTATTTGTAGTCATGGGGGGAAATATTCAAAAAAAGGGGAACAATGTGGAAATATTCCCGCACTATGGCCTGAAAGTAGTCAATGGCTACAATTTTTTGCGATTTACGAGCGCTCGACTTTCGTGCTATGAATGGTGAAAATTTCAAAACGATCCGGGTCCTGCCCCATAATACATATATCAATTCAAATTCTAATTTTATTAATTGTAATTCAGAATTTCCATTAACTCTTTCGGCGACACTGGTTTGAAAGTTGTACTATATAATTTCAACGTTTTGAGCAGCGGTGGTACATATGTTAAACTACAAATAATTAGCTGTATTAAAACAGTCGTAAAGGTTCAAAATACAAAATGCAAATATACATACACTATTCCGTTAAGTTTTGAGGAATTTTATGTGTTTGTGGATGGAAATTCATATTTGTGTTCTTTTTTGTAAAGATTGTGCCCAAGTTCAGTCGATTTGTACGTGAAGAGTGAAAAAATATTAAATATTATAAATATTATTGATATTTTTGGTTTTATTGGTGCAAAGTATTGTTTTGGTATCTTATCGTGTTTGAATTATTTATAATAGGTAATAATTGTCAGAAGTGATTTTTGTGGTGGTACTTATTTTAGACCACCAGGAGCTTACGTTTTTTTTTTTTCATTGTCATGAAAAATAAACTTTATTTCGTGTAGAGAAAATATGAGCCGACAGAATTTAACTCAGGACGATATAATTGGAGTGCTGGATGAAATCGAGCAGATGCATTTGGATTGTGTGGAAATACCATCGGATTTTGAGTCTATTCAAGACGACTTTGAAGATAATCCAGATTCACCCATTAATATTTACACAGGATTTGATTCGGACATTCCACTGTCCCATATTTCAACCACAGCAACGGAATACAAAACTACAGCTAAAGAAATAAATCCCCCCAAGTGGGCGAAAATACCTTCTCCATGTTCGGATTTTTTAAGTGAACACAGTTTGACTCCGTATGTTTAGGAAGTTGCAGCAAAAACTCCATATAACATCTTTAAATTATGGTTTACGGACGATCTTACAGATCACTTGGTCTTCCAAACGAATTTATATTGCCAACAACGAAGCATTGCAAATGGAAATAAATATATCACAACAAATGTCAACGAAATGCGATCATTTTTGGCAATTAATTTGCTAATGGGGATAAAAAATACCCATGTTATAAGGATTACTGGTAAAGTAATATGATTTTGCAAGACAGCTATATAATTCTTATTATGAGTTTGAAACGTTTTGAATTTCTTTTGTCTAATTTTAAACTTTCTAAAGTACGTCCTGTTTTGAATTCACTAGCAGGAACTTTTACAGAATGTTTGCATCCTTCTGTTGAGATAGCCGTAGATTAGTCGATTATTAAATTCAAAGGACGCAGTTCCTTGAATCAACATATGCTTAAAAAAACCCCATAAAGGAGGCTATAAAGTTTGGGTTTTAGCCGACAAAAAATGGTTATTGCTATAAATTTGACACATATACTGGCAAAACAGATGGCGCCGTTACAAAAAACCATGGAGAAAAAGTTGTAAAAAATCTGACTGCGGATCTTGTCGGTAAAAATCATATGTGCTATTTTTTTACTTTTTTACAAGCAACTATATGCTTGTGGCACAGTTAATACGAGTAGGAAATTCTTGCCCAACTTTAAGCCATATATGGCACTGAAACGTGGTGAGTATGGTTGGTATACTACAGAAAATTTATCAGCCATCAAATGGAAAGATAAAAAATGTGTTTATATAATTGCAAATCATCATGACCCAGAACAAACGGTTGTATTTGCAAAGGAGAGATAAACCAGGAGATATGAAAAATATTCCGGCACCCGAAATGTGGATAGGTTTGATCAATTATTGGCAAGTTATAAATGTGACCGAAAGAGTCGAAAGTGGTGGCACCGCATTTTCTTTTATTTCTTGGACGTTTATGTTGTCAATGCATACGCTTTACACAAGTTGGCAGATCAACCACCACTCAACCACAAGAATTCTCGCTTAGGAATTAGGGGGTAAAAATTTGTGAAAATATTGTCGCTCAAAGAGTTAAAGTTAATCTGACATATTCCGCACTTTACAACACTAAATTTTTTAACACAGCTGATTGCCAAAACTGGTGCTCTCATCTTAAGTGATGTGTCAACAATTTAACAAAAATTTATAATATTCATTAAAATTCGTTTAGTATATAAAGGATTTTTATTTAAAAAAAAAAGCATAAAAAACTACATCAAGCCTTAACAATAGCAATAGGCTATAACATGGATATAACACAATTATTCAAAGCCGGTGTAATGACGGTAAAACTCCAACGTAAAGGTGAACTGGATCCGCAAAGAATTTTGTCCAAATCCACTGCAAATTCCAATAGTCAAAGGGATGAATTTGCCAAACAGGCCAAAGATGTTTGCAATAAAATCACAATTTTGCGTAATGTACTTATAGAAAACCGTGCGGCTTACATGAAAATTGGCCAACACTTAAAAAGTGCTGCACAAATGACCGATGAACAGCGTGATCTTATTGATCGGGAATCTGAAAAGTTTGTTATCTTCTACACACAATACTTGGGACAGCTGAGAAATGATTGGCGAAAGGCAAAACGAAAACCACAGCAGCGACAACATATGGAAGCTGTTTTAGAATTGCTAACATCCTATTTGAAGTCAGTGCAAAATATCTATTTGGAACAAAAGAAATATCGCGTACAACATGAATTGGAGACATACTGCCTGCTCAAATTGGCATCAGATAAAAAGAAAATACCAGTAAGGCCGGCGGGTGAACAACGTTCACGAAAAACATCTGTCGTCTCTTCAACTTCTAGTAGAGATATACAATTAGATTATGACAGGCAATCGCAGCATTCCTCAAATAATGATGGCACAGAAGGTTGGGACTTGGATGATGATGATATAACAGCTCCTACTTCGTCGAATATAACGTTAGGAACGCAACGTGAGGAGTCTCCCTTGCGTAATACATCTTTTACAGATTCGAAGGCGCAAGTAGCTTTGGATGAGGATATACAAAAATCGCAGCTATTGGTAGACGAAGCAGAAAAGTCTCTTAGTCCCGAAGATGTACAGATGTTTGAGGAAGAAAACGTACAACTTTATCATGAATTACAGGGTCTATCCGAAGAAGTAGAGGCTATCGAAAAGAATGTAGTGGATATAGCCACATTACAGGATATTTTTACGGAAAAGGTATTTTAGCAACAATATTACTATTACTCTTTATGAAAATCATATGAAAAGAAAAGAAGATTTTAAAAATGGTTAATCTATTTTGTTTAAACCATTTGCTTTCATAACAAGTTTTTTTATGGGAAAAACTCAAAAGATGAAATGTTTTTGCTAAGGCAAAAATGCATTATTAAAAGTAAAAATATTTGATCTTGAGCCCAATTAATTTCTATCAAAACTCTTTAAGTTTAGTACCCATTACCATGTGTCCATAACATGTTTCGTCTGGCCATTTAGAAAACTTTTTTTTTCGGAATATTATTTGGTTGGCGCTAGCTCCAGCTACACATAGTGCCAGGTTATTACGACATATGGATCCCTAAACAACCTATGCCTTCGCAAGTGAGGTTAGGGATAGTCATTTGATTTCAATCCTTAAAAGTATCAAAAAGGATGGCTAATGTAATATAACCAGAAAGCATGCTCATAACTTAACTGCTCGTAAGACAAACGCAGACACGTGTTTTTCTTTTCCGAGATAATAGAAGAGACGAATTTCCTAAAAACTTTTTTTTTAAGAACTTAGTTTTTTCCATAGAAATTTTCTAGAAGTGATAAGAAAACTTGTGATTCAGTTAGAAATTTAACAGGCTTAAGATCAAATGCTTTTTTCTTAAGTTTTTTGCTTTATTAAAAGTAAAAACATTTAATCTTGTCCCTGTTTCATTTCTAACTCGATTAATAGGAACTCTCAAATGAGAGTTTATTTAAAAAAAATTTACTTATTTTCTATATCAGAACTTATTTAAAAATATAATTGATATTTGAAATTTTTTCATTCCAGGTGACATTACAGCAACACAACATAGATCGAATTGTCAATGCTGTGGTTGGCGCTACGGAAAATGTCAAAGATGCTAACGAACAAATTAAACAGGCCATACAACGCAATGCTGGTCTTCGTGTTTGGTCCTTATTTTTCCTATTGGTCATGTCATTTGCTTTACTATTTTTGGATTGGTACTATGATTAGTAAGACCGTCTTATGATTTTGTGTAGTAATTGTTCAAATTTGTGTGTTTATGCAATATATTATGTCAAATGTTTTTTCTGTTTTTGATACTGATTTAGCTTTGTAAGTAAATAATAGAAATGTTTCGAAAATCCTTTATAAATATATAAAAATATTATTAATGCAAACTTTCCGAATGACGTTTTAGAGAAAAACGTCACACGTATCAATGTTAATGAAATTGTGGTATACAGGTAGGTGATGGAAATCGATTGGTTTCAAAAGTGAATTGATTTTTTAAATCGAATTTCCACTTTAGTTCCAGGATTTCTATTTATTAGCAAAAATTTAACACAAAATATTGAATTTATTTTAAAAAAATAAATAAATAAATGAACAAAAATTAGGTTAGAAATGGATAAGATATAACTGCAAAAATAAACACATCACACTCTAAACTGATTTTAAAAATATCATTTGAATCTTTGTATTTATATCGGGATAATATTCGGGGGCAAAAATGCTATGCCAGGCTGAAAAAGTACTTTTGTACAAAAATGTTAAATGCTTTTTTATCACTAGAAAGGTTATGATATGATAGGCGTTAGTTTAGATTAGAAATGTTTGCATTGAAGTAATTTTAATGCTGGCTACACACCAGGCAACGGTTGCTTTAACCGGTTGCATCAACCAACGAAAAATATCAAAAAGTTTTGATATTTCTGGTTGGTTGAGACAATCGTTGATACGTGTGTATCATTGTTGCTACAACACATTGAAGCAACCGTTGCCTGGTGTGTAGCCAGCATAAAAGAGATGGACGGAAATAACCTCAAGTTAAATCAAAACAACAAGGCTTGCACAAACACAGACTTCAGCTGTAATAAAGTTGATCGTACTTTACATTGCTCCGTTTGAATAAAAAAAAGGATTTTGACTTACCTATTCTCAGTTTCCTTAAATTCCACTATAGCATTCTAACCGATGGTGCCTGTGGGTCTGAGCTATTTTTATTTTCTTATAAATTTTCTTGTTGCTTCGCGGAGTTTGACACTTTTTTAAACTGTGTATATTCTTTGATATACATATATATTTTCACTGCTTAAAAACTGAATTTAAACTAATTACTTTTTTCAGCTCTGCCAATAAATTTCTAAACTTTTGATTTTTTTTTAATGATGGCAAACAAGATTTTCTTAAAATAAACAAAACACTTCGAAAGCATATTTTTTTCTTAGAATAAACAAAACACTTCTAACACTGTAATTTTTCTTTTCTTAACTCCAAAGTGTGTTTAGGAAACTTATAACACTTTTGATATATTTATCTATCAATTTTAACACAACAACACATTATAATTTCTCATTTTAATTAAATTGAATCAAAATATGGAACTTCTAAAGCCGAGTTGAAAAAATTTCGCAAAAACACTAAACAGAAATGCCAGATGTAAATATTAATTACTCCGTTAACTTAGCATGGACATGTTTTACAATAATAAGTACACTGTATTGCCAGATGCTAAAAGAACACATTTCTAAAAAGTAAATTACTTGTCTACAATAATTGCGCAACTTTTTTTTTTGTGAAAAAGCGCATGATTTTTTCATCGCTCTTCAACATAAGCAAGAAAGAGATAACATAGATGTACTCTTGCAGCTCTAAAAGTCACTGGAATTTGGGGGTCGCCGCGTGCAAGACTCCAAGAGACAAAGAAGAAGAAGAAAATTTGTAGAATTTTTTTACGCGGGATTATAATTTTTTCGCGGGAATTCATCTTGACGACGCTATTTTCTTTCAATGAAAACTACTATTGAATGAATAAAAACTCTACTGTGTAGTACTCATAATGCTGCCTACACACCAGGCAACAGTTGCTTCAACACAGCCATGTTGAATCAACCGTTTCCTGGTGTGTAGCTCCTAGAGCTTAATATAAAAAGTTATACAATATAATTTATAATCATTATACTTATTTTGAAAAGCATACTTAGAACGTTTATAATGAAAACATTTATTTATTTATTTCAATACATTGTAAATTATACATGTAGTGTAGTTTAATATCCATCTTAAATGTAACTTAAAACTGTTTTAAACATTACCAAAGTAATTTAAAAAAAAACCTATGTATATCCTTTCGTTTTATATGCCAGAGACAAAAATTATTATAAAACCAACTCAAAAGTTTTTTTTTATATGTCAGATAAGAATATGAAAAAGTCTTAGAGTAGATGGAAGATGATTCCAAATACGACACATGTAGGTACTCTAATTTTAAATGATGGTTCAAGAATTGAAAGAATTAATAGATGAATAGCAGTGAACTAATCGTATTCTGTAACCGTATTGAGAGAAAAAGAGCTAGTACCATCAATAAAGTTTCCCTAATTTTAATTACCAAGGTTGTTCTGACTTAGGTTATTTAAATATCCAGACGCAATCGACTCAACGTCAGCTTCATTTAGTTCAGGGGCCGAATCGTCGCATTCGTTATCGAAATTTTTCGATCGAATTTATTTTTTTATTTTCCACAATAAAATACTACGAGTAATTTTACTCTGTCACACCTAACGAGTTATGGTCTGACGAATGTCCGTCTTCTTTAAATAATAAACCAAAATATGGAATTTCGATTGATTTTACTCGATATCGATTGCGACGATTTGGCCCCAGGACTCTCACGACCATCCCAAACTACATACGTTTATTTTTCCACATCTGATTTTTATCAACACAAGAAAATAAATCCTTACCGTAATTTCTACGAACTCTTCTAACAACAGATTTAGCTTTATTAAAGTTTACAAAAAGGTTTCCAGGTGTCATCAGTACGATTCCTTAGATAATTACCATACGCAGCATCTCTCAACGATGTAGCTTAAATAATTTCACTGGATTTTATCAAAATTTTGTCAACAAATTATTTTTTTTTCTCAATTTTAATTACTTTTGTTAAATTATTTACAATTGGTTGAAACAATGGTCATTTTAAAAAATACTTAGCATTGAATTGTGATAAAATTCTTTTGCATTGGCATTGGGGTATGATTAGAACCATATTTAGAAAGATATAATATTTACTACATAACGTAAATTTGTTCCTATCGATATTAACAGCATATAACAAAGTATTAAAGCTCGCATATTGAAGAAATATGTGTTCGTAATTTTGGTATTCAGTAAAATTTTATTTGGGCCGGAGCAATATTGACTTTCAGCTAATTTTTTAAATGAAAGCTCGGGCTCAGGCTCCGCTCTAACTTTTATATTTTAACAAAACTAATAGACCAATAAGAATTTTGTTATTTATCGAAATTTGATTACGTTTCACAAAGTAGTGAAAAGAGGTAGGCACACCTATGTAGGTTATCTTATCTCACCATTTAACTTAATAGAAATTTTGGCTTTGTTACCCTGGATTTGTTTGATCTGCCTTAATGGCTTTATATTACGAAAATTAATAAAACAAATATTATGAATGAACTTGTTAAGGGCGGACTAAGAATTTACGATTCATATGTAGTTCCGTGGGTGTGTCAAAATTGGCGTGTTACATACGATTCATAATTTTTCCGTTCAAACATACACATGTAATTGCGCCTGACATGACCTCTGTTTGTTTGTTTTGTTTAAAAGGTGCTTTTACACGACGTGTTTTTATACCCTATACCACTATGTGGTTTGGGTATAATGACTTTGTGCTGCTGTTTGTAACAACCAAAAATATTTGACCTACACCCATCTTTAATTATACCGATCGAATCAGAATCACTATCTGATTCGATTTAACGATGTCAGTCCGTCCGTCCGTCCGTCTGTGTGTCCATGTAAAGCTTGTAATCAAACTGCAGGTCGGAAATATGAATATATTTTGCTGAAATTTGGTATATAAGCTTTTATCGGCCATGGGATGAACGCTATTGAAATTGGTGAGAATCGGTCCATGTTCAGACCTAGCCCCCATACAAATGACCCCTTTGAAATGAACATATATTGCCATAAGATCCAAATTATCATACAAATATTAGTCAAATTGGGTTTGTATGTACATATTACATCCATTAATTAGTAGTCCAAAAATGATTCCTATTGGACAACTCTTAGTCATAGGCCCCATATAGAGCTGCTTCCCGATCTTCACTTAAATCTATCAAAAAAAAACAAAAATATTGCACTGATTCTTCTCAAATTTTGTTGGTATATATTTTTGCAAAATACAAGAGACTTTACCATACATGGTTAGGATCGGTCCATTTTTGGGCCTAGTCCCCATATAGATATAGCATCCGATATGAACTTTTTCATCTCTGCAGCCGAAAAAATTAATAAAAATCCCACTCAAATTTGGTTTCTGCTTATTTTCTATATCCAGTTAGTTGGGTCTATGAGATAGGGTCTCTAAACTCATGGTATAGGGTATCGTATAGTCGGTCTAGACCGACTATAATTTTCTTACTTGTTTATATATGTACTGTCATATTATCCCACTGCAAAAGTTGTACACATCGTGTGATACATATGAAACATTGCTATATACAATGCATGTGGAAAGTCACATGGTAAGTCACAACACTGCTTGTGGCGAAAGAAAAACAGAGTAAATTAAAAAGATTAATATTAAAAGAAAAATAAATTGTTTAATATTAATTACCAATCAAAAATATATATAAAATATATAAATATATAACAATAAATTTTTTGTAAATTCACAAATTAAATCAGCTGTTGTTTACATTTAGAGGTTGTGTCATACGAAAATACATAGGCAAGTGTGATAGCAAAAGTTATAAATCGTATGTAAAATGAAAATTTTGACAGACATACGGAATTACATATGGATAAAAAAGTGACAGTACATATGTAAAAAACAAGTCGTGTAATAACACCTTTACAATACTGGGGGCAAATCGTCGCATTCGATATCGAGTAAAATCAATCGAAATTTCATATTTTGGTTTATTATTTAAAGAAGATGGACAAGCGTTAGACCTCGTTTCATTTTTTCTATTAACTATGGACCATAACTCGTTAGCTGTGATAGAGTAAAATTACTCTTATTATTTTATTTTGTAAAATAAAAAAATAATTTCGATCGAAAAATTTCGATAACGAATGCGACGATTCGAACCCTGTTTTCTAGCTCGAATTTAATTTTACAAAAATGCTGCATCTCCCCAGTCCTGGTTATTATGTTAATCAATTCGAAAAAAAATTGTTCGTATTCGATAATATTTATTCGTCCGAATAAATTTATAGCTCTTTACGTAAATTCAAAATTGTTTGCATTTTTATTTTTATAATTTAAATCTTGACAAGTTTTCTAGTGCATTACGAAGTAATAAAATATGTATAACTATTTATTTTCGTAATAAATCTTCTGCTCAAAAGTATTTTCTTTCCGCATGGAGTTACACGGTTATCACCCGGAGGGATGCTGCGACTTGTGAAACGGATTCTTTAAATTGAAAGTTGTTTCTGCATATTTTCTCCACACTTCAGTTAAATCAGCCCAATTAGGAATATTGTCACGGAAAATACTTTTCTCATTCATTATAAATTCCGCGGGAACAAAAAAATAATTTCGAAGCCAGCTGTTTTGCTTAAGGCCCATTTACATGATACCACTCAGTCGTATGATTTTTCGAAATAAAAATCCGATGAAATTCATCGGACTGTCATAAAGTCGTACCGACATTATTTCTGCATACTTAGGCCATTTACACCATAACACTCAAGTCTTATGAAAACAACTGTTTAGAATAATAAGCAAATTTATTTTGAAATTTATATTTTATTTTCACTTTCTTTGTTTTTGTTTACCATTTTTTTAATATTACCAAAAAAAAAACAACTCTGGTCCGATGAAAATGGCAAGTTTTTAGAAATGTTTCAAAAACCATCGGACTTCGAAAATGAAATCCTACAGACTGTCAATTTCATAACAAAAGCTTTTTACACATACGACTTTTTCATAATACTCGAATTTCTGACAGATCGTATTACAAAGTGTGATAGTGTAAACTGGCCTTTATTGACAATTAATTTTCTATTTTTTTGTGTGTGCAAACGAAACTTAAATGTTTTTTTTTTATTTAAAATTGAAAAGTGCATGACCTTAAAAGTCTAATTAGAGAGAACTCTAAAACACAGAAACTTAAATTCAGAAGAAGGTCGATATATACATATATATGTATATATGAAAAATTATTGAAAATAAAGTTATTTGAAAGAAAAATTAAATATAAAATGAAATTGGTGTTGTAGAATAACAACAACAAAGGATTGCTAGAAGAGAATTGCGGGTTGAATCTATTGAAACCTCAATCAATGCATGAATTGACTTCCATTAAAGTTAACAAAAGTTGTAGTTGTGTTATATTTGAGGTCTTCGACCTACGATCAATAAAACATTCTTTTTTATTTAATTTTTTTTTTTGTCAAAATGCTACTTACATTTTTATGTAAATTCCCGTCTGTTTTGCAAGTGAAATTTTTTTTAGGGAAAAAACCAAATTCAAATGCATAACTACTTTTTTCTCATCGAATTTTTTTTTCCTTCACACGGCTGATAAGAATGGGATAAAAACGTTAAGCGAATGAATTTTTTTTTCATAGTAGGAGAAAAACGGAAAGGTGTGAAATTCATGCGGAATTTTTGTTTAGAATTGGGCTGATTAACTTAGAAAAATATGATTCATAGAAAAATATGATATTAGTTGAAAATAATATATTTTTGAATTTTATTTAACGTTAAGTGGTAAGAAAATTATAGTCGGTCTAGCCCGACCAAACGATAACCTATACCATGCGTTTAGAGACCCTATCTCTTAGGCCCAATTTATTGGATATAGAAAATAACAATAAACCAAATTTGAGTGGCATAGTTATTAATTTTTTTGCCTTCGGATATGAAAAAGTTTATGTCGGATGCTACATTTTCATGGGGACTAGGTCGAAAAATTGACCGATCCCGGCCATATTTTGTAAGGTCACTTCCTTTTTGCAAAAATATATGAATACCAAATTTGAGAAAAATTTGTGCAATATTTTTGTTTTTTGATAGATTTAAGTGAAGATCGGGAAGCAATTTTATATGGGGCCTATGTCAAAGAATTGGCCTATAGGACTACTGATTAGTGGGATTAATAAATATACACAAACCCAATTTGACCGAGATCTATATGATAATTTGGATCTTATGACAATTCAAATCGATTTTATAGGAGTCATTTGTATGGGGACTAGGTCTGAACATGCACCGATTTTCAATAATTTCTTTTGCATTCATGCTATGACCGATAGAAGCTTATATACATAATTTCATCAAAATATATTCGTATGTGCAGCCTGTAGTTTGATTATAAGGTTTACATGACAGACGGGCGTGCGGTTATTGCTAAATTTACTTCAGAAAGTGATTATGAGTCGATCGGTATAATAAAAGATGGTAGTTACAAACATCAGCACAATGTCATTATACCCTGACCACATAGTGGTATATTACAATTAAGAAAATTATACTCGGTCTAGACCTACTATACACAATGATTTTAGAGAAAGTCTTAGGCCAAACCAAATTTTTGTGTCATTGTGAAAAAGGTCATATATCGATTGTATTTTTTATATGAGGAATAGGTAGAAAAAAGATCCGATCCTGACTATATTTGGTGAAATCACTTCTTTTTTGAAAAAAATCTGTGCTATACCTTTGTGTTTAGGTCGATTTTAGTGATGATCGGGAATCAGCTTTATATGGGGAATCCATAACATTAATAGGCAAGGTGATTTCTTGCCATCTATATAAAAATTGTGGTATTTGAAATTGTGGTATTAAAAATTTGAAAGGTATTTCTTTTTAGCTGTTCACCAGATTTACATCGTCTGGAACATTTTTTTTGAGTAATGCTCATTTATAGTTGCCACTAACACATACATAAAACACATACTGTGTGTGTGTTTCTTATAAATATCAAAAGCCCTGTGTTGAATTGTGAATTGGCTAAAATTGATTAGCATACCCTTAGGCTCCTTTAAAATTATTTATTAACAAACCCATTTATATATCTTCTGTGTGTTCAACAAATATTTATAATGAAATTTTATGAATTTTATTTAAAAAGTGTTGAATTTAGAATTGGCTTAAAATTGATTAGCATACCTTAAGCCCCTAATAAAATTAGTTATTAAATGAAAAAATTAAATTTCCTAGAATTTGTATTCGAATTTCGAGGGCTGGGCTCTACTAGTATGACTAAAAATGGCCCTACAGGATTTATTTTTGGGGTACAAATTAAAAGTTGTAATAAAAACATACAAACAAAATTTGACCGAGATTTATATGATAATATAGATCTTAGAGCTATTTAAGTCGAACTCCTAGGGGGTCCATTTGTATAGGGACTAGATTTGAGCATGCACCAAATTTCACCAATTTCAAAGGACTTTGTTCTATGGCCGACAAAAGCTTATATATATACAAAATATAATCAAAATATTTGTTTTATTTTCTACCTGTATTTTGATTACAAGGATTACATGGAAAGACAAACAAACAGACAGAGAGACGGACTGACGTACAGATATCTCTAATTGATAGGAAACAATAGGAATTTAATTGAAAAATTTGATTTTTGTTTTTATTTTATTTGCAATAAATGTTTAGTTTTTTATTTATTCACTTTTGAGCCGATTTGATTTTATAAACTCAATTTATTTTTTACTCTTTTATGAGGAATTTATTACAACAATATATTTTTATATACATATTTTTATTATAAGATAACTTATGGATAAAGAAATTCTTAAAAAAAAAAAATGATAATTAATTTAACGAGTAAGTACAGTAAATTAAAGGAGTTTTAATTTCAAAACTTTTAAAAACAAAAAATTAACAAAAAAAAATAAAATAAAATAAAAACTCAAAAATTATACGACTAGTTTAACTATTTATTAGTTAAATAGTACAAAATTCAATAAAGTTTTGAACTACTAGCTAAAAAAAAAATAATAATAAAAAATTAGTATGTAGTATAATCATAATTAAGGGTAAATAAGTATAACCTGCATACTCGATTCTTCTAAGCCACCAGTTATTTTAAAGTCTTAAATGAGCTGCAATTATTTTCGTTAAATAACGAAGAAATTGAAAAATTCAATCACCGCAATTAGTCTTTGTTTTGTTCTAACTTAAGTTTCTTTAAATGACAAGATGGTTTACAAAAAATAATTTAAAATTATTATATTTACTAGCATTAATTACAAATTCAGCAATAGTTAACAATATATAAGTAAAATCTTAAAACTAAGAAACTTAGAATAAGGAAAACGTTTGTTTAATAAAAATTAAGCTTAAAATCTAAAAAAAAGGATAAAATAAACTGGTAGTAGGTAGGTTTTTTTTTAGAAATCACTTTGAAGATATTTAAGTGTGAGAAAACTGAATAAAAATTACAAATGTTTAAGAAAAAAAAATAACAATGTAATTTGTTATTCCTGAGACAAATCTATTTTGAGATAAATTTCTAGCAGCATTGTTTTAAATTGTTTGAGTTTAAGAAAGAATCTGTGCTGTTGCTATTTCACCGGATGTTGATAATTGTACATGAACGTTTTGTTCATTTGATGTTTGGTTTGTTGCTATTGTTGTTGTTGTTGCTGCCACTGTGGTTTTTGTCGTTGAATCCATAAACATACAGGAAGACAATTGTGATGTCGATGTTGCTGTGGCAGCTAAAATCGAAAGAAAACAAAAATCACATTAAAAAAATCCAAAAAAAAAAACCAAAAAAAAAAAAAAACAAAAGTAAAATTTTAATTTTAATATCTATTTTTACAAATGAATTATTAGAAAGAGATATTGTATGTATGTATGTGTTTCGCCCTTCTTACCTTCGTGTTGATCTCTGGCGTGGGCTCGCAATGCACTTTCCGAACCAAACAGTTTGCCGCACTCTTCGCACGAAATCGGCTTTTCGAATTTGTGCACTGTCAATTTGTGCAACGTCAATTGGGAGGGTCTCGGAAAACGTACTTGACATATGTTACACTCGTAGGGACGACCCTCAGCATCATGCGTTTCCATGTGACGCTGCAAGGCATTGCGCATACGAAAACCTCGTTTACATACCGTGCACACAAATGCCATGCTAGCTTGTGCACCATGTGCCAAGTGATGATGTTTACGCAATGCTATTTCATTTGTAAATGATTCTTCGCACAAAAGACAATTATGACTGCCGCGTAATGCACGTTCAACCGCAATCTGTTCACCGCCACTAACGTCACCACCGCCACCAGCTAATACATTGTCATGACTATTGTTGTTGTTCGTGGTACTATTCATATATGACGATGATGCCGTCGATGAGGATGAGGACGACGAGAAGGGAGATAACTCGGATAATTGGCGTTTACGAAAGTGTCGTAGTGTTGTGGTTGAATCTGGTTCAGTTTGTTCTGGCGATGGCATAGTAATGTGCTGATGATTAACACTTTCATTTCCTGTGTATTGTTCTTGTTGTTGTTGTTGTTGTTGCTGCGGTTGCTGCTGCTGTTGTTGTGGGCTGATTGGTTGATTATTGTGGTCATGAAGTTTTTTCGAAGCACAGCAATCATCATTATCTGAAATTAATGTAAAATAAAAAATTTAAAACAAATCAAAACAAAAAAAAAACAAAGTAAAGATATGTTGACATTACAAATTATAGATAGATAGTTCAATAACCGAAGTGTGCGTTGTGTGTTCTCTGGATTATCCCCGTGCATAGGAAATTCCATTGAATATGCATTTGCTGTACACTCAGCAGATATATAAATATATTAGGAATTATTGATTTTGCGGTTTTTCCTTAAAATGGAGTACTACCCGCAAAAATGATAATGTGAGAAAAGAAAATTTATTTTTTAACGTGATCGAAATACTTATTTAAAACTTTTCAGGGCTATCTTCTACTAGGATGAATGAACTTAAACAGAAATTACCTAGAAAAAAAAAAAAATTTTTTTTTTGATAAAAGAAATAAAAAAACTTGACTTGAAAAGCAGTTTCTTTTAAAGCTATCAACTCAAAATCATTTTCTGAGTTGATATTGTATTAGCTGCGCTGGAATAATGCTAGATTGATTAATCCAATAATTTGCTTTGGAAAATTTAAAATAAAAAATAATCCCATAAATTTATATCGATTAAGAAACTTATATAATTTATTTGAAAAAAAAAAAAATCGGTAAAGAACGGAATGTGAATCAATACTTCTAACAGCTACCATGCATTTAACAGCACCGACGCACATTTATACCGCTGTTTTATGGCGCGGAATGAGCCTTAAATTTTTTGTCTGCTCTCTCAACAAAAATCCGGCCAATTTAAATTTTAAAAACTCTGATTTAATAAAAAAAAAACAAGTAAGAAAATTATAGTCGGTCTGGACCGACTCTACGATACCCTATATCATGCGTTTAGAGACGCTATGTCTTAGGTCCAACTAATTAGATATTGTAAAAAAGCATAGACCAAATTTGAGTGGCATTGTTATTAATTTTTTTCCCCTTCGGATATCAAAAAGTTCATATAGGATGCTTTATTTATATGAAGACCAGGTCGAAAAATGGACCGATCCTGACCATTTTTGGTAGTGTCACTTATTTTTTGCAAAAACATATATAAACCAAATTAGAAAAAAATCTGTGTAATATTTTTGTTTTTTGATAGATTTAAGTGAAGATCGGGAATCAGCTTCATATGGCTAAGAATTTTCCTATAGGGTTCATTTTAGGAGCACTGCTAAATGGATGTAATAAACATACGCGAACCCAATTTGACCGAAATCTATATGGCAATTTAAGACGATATCATATGTGTCATTTGCATGGTGACTGGGTCTGAACATGAACCGATTTTCACCAATTTCAATAGCGTTCATGCTATGTCTGTTAGAAGCTTATACACTAAATTTTGTCAAAATATTTTCCTATTAGCGATTTGTATTTCTAAATCGACTCAGAAAATGATTCTGAGTAGATCGGTATAATAAAAGATGGGTCTAGGTCAAATATTTTTGGTAGTTACAAACATCAGCACAAAGTCAGAAAAGAAATTCCGTATCACTGGCTCACTTACTTTTGCAACCCCGTATGACCAACATTAAATTTTATAAAAATATCACTCAGACGTCAAGTATTAATATGTGACACGGAAAGTTAAAAGGAACCTATGGTCAGAAAATAAGTTTTTGGAGAAAAACGACTTTGAAGTTAACAAGTTCATTTTGATGCGCCTGAACGCTTTTTTTTGGCTTGAAACTCATTACACGGGGGTTTTTTGGGTCGCTGATTACGAATCTGGTATTAAATTTTAAAAATTCAAAATGGTGGATCTAATATGGCAGACTATTTTTGTTGGTTTTGTTAAAAACATCGGATATATATCTATTATAATCATCCATCTTAGTTTTTCAAAAGATATTCCGATAAATTTTTTAACAACTAATCCGCCAAATTGAGAGCGCACAACAAGCCGACCTACTGGCTTAGGTGTATATCCGGACACAATGGATATGAGCTATGTATTTACATAGCTCCTCTTATCAACCTAACCTAACCTAATCCGCCAAATTGGGTCCGTTTTTTGAATTTAAAAAATCCGACTTTCAATTCATAATCAGCGACCGCAAAAACCTTTGAGTAGCGATTTTAAAACAAATCTGGTCAATTAAAAAAAAACTAATCCGCCATATTGGATCCGCCAATTTGGATTTTTAAATCTAATACCAGATTCGTAATCAGCGACCCCGAAAACCCTGAGTGGCGAGTTCCAAGCAAATTAGACCAATTGCAGAAAAGATTGTCACATCGGATTTTTTTTACTTCTTTTTTTAAAAAAAGTATCTACTTTGAAGCTAATTTATGACAACTAATGCAGTTAGAAAGCTGCGGTTTGCTGCTTTAGAAAGAGCGTGTTGTCTGCTATAAGAATCACCAAAAAAGTAAAAATCGATTTTTTCGATCCATAGGTCCCTTTTAACTTTCCCTGTCACATATAATAACTAGCATCACATGAATTACAAATTTTTGTTTAAAAAATTCTTTTCTTAAAAAAATTCTTTTCTTAAAAAAATTCTTTATTTAAAAAGTTCTTTTCTTAAAAAAGTGAATTTACTTATAAAAGTACATTTTCTTAATAAAATACCTCTTTTTTTTAAAGTACCCTTCCTTTATAAATTACTTTTTCTTAAAAAAAGAACTTTTTTAAAAAGTACCTTTTCTTACAAAAGGACATTTTCCTAAAAAAGTACCTTTACTTAAAAAAGTACCATTTCTTAAGAAAGTACCTTTTGCTTAAATATACATTTTCTTATAAAAGTACCTTTTCTTAAAAAACTTTGTTTTTCGGAAAAAAGTTCATTTTCTAAAAAAGTATGTTTTCCTAAAAATATGTTTTCCTAAAAAGTACATTTTCTTAAAAAGTACTTATTCATAAAAAGTAAATTTTCTTAAAAAGTACCTTTTCTAAAAAAAGCGTCTTTTCTTAAAAATTAACTTTTTTTAAAGTACCTTTTCTTACAAAAGTACATTTTCTTAAAAAATTCCTTTTCTTAAAAAGGTAACGTTTGAGAGTACATTTCCTTAAAAAAGTACATTTCCTTAAAAGAGTACCTGCTTTTTCTAAACAAGTATTTTTTCTTAAAAAATAAACTTTTGTTAAAAAAAGAGTACATTTCCTTTCTAAAAAAAGCGTCTTTTCTTAAAAAATTACCTTTTTTTAAAAAGTACCTTTTTTAAAAAGTACCTTTTCTTACAAAAGAAAATTTTCTTAAAAAATTCCTTTTCTTAAAAAGGTAACGTTTGAGAGTACATTTCCTTAAAAAAGTACCTTTTCTTAAAAAAGTACATTTCCTTAAAAGAGTACCTGCTTTTTCTAAACAAGTATCTTTTCTTAAAAAATAAACTTTTGTTAAAAAAAGAGTACATTTCCTTAAAAAAGTACATTTCCTTAAAAAGTACCATTCCTTAAAAAAGTACCTATTTTTTCTAAACAAGTACATACTCTTCTTTAAAAATAAACTTTTCTTACAAAAGAAAATTATTAAAAAAAAGTACCTTTTGCTTAAATATACATTTTCTTCAAAAAGTAAATTTTCTTAAAAAATTTTGTTTTTCGGTAAAAAGTTGCTTTTCCAAAAAAAAACCATGTTTTATCCTAAAAAGTACTCGTTCATAAAAAGTACATTAAAAAATACTTTTTCTTAAAATGTTAATTTTCCAAAAAAGTAAATTTTCTTAAAAATACATTTTCTTTAAAAAAAGGTACCTTATCTAAAAAAAAAGGTCGATTTTCTTATAAAAGTGTATTTTTCTTAAAAAGTGTCCTTCCTTAAAAAGTTCCTTTCCTTTAAAAAGGTACCTATTCCTAAAAGTAACTTTTCTTAGAAAATTACATCTTAATAATAACTTTTTCCTAAAAAAGACCTTTTCTTAAAATAAGTACATTTCATTAAAAAATATTTTTTTTCTTAAAGGGTACTTTTTTTTAAACAGTATCTTTTTTAAAAAGTACCTTTTCTAAAAAATTACATTTTCTTAAAAATCCCCTTTTCTAAAAAAGCATCTTTTCTTAAAAAGTACCTTTTCTTAAAAAGTACTTTTTCCTAAAAATAACATTTTCTTAAGTAAATTTTCGTAAAAAAATATATTTTCTTGAAAGACTCCCTAAAAAGTACCTTTTTAAAAACATTTTCGAAAAAAGTTCCTTTTCTAATAAAGTGTTTTTTTTTTAATAGTACTTTTACTTAAAAAGTACTTATTCATAAAAAGTACATTTTCTTAAGAAGTAGCTTTTCTTAAAAAGCACCTTTTCTTAAAAAGTAGATTATCTTATAAATTACATTTTCCTAAAAAGTGTCATTTCTTAAAAAAATACTTTTTCTTAAAAAGAAAATTTTCCAAAAAAGTATATTTTCTTAAAAATACATTTTTTTCAAAAGAGCTACCTTATCTTAAAAAAGTTGATTTTCTTATAAAAGTTTTTTCTTAAAAAGGTACCTTTTCTTAAAACTGACTTTTGTTAGAAAAGTACATTTTCTTAAAAAAAACCTTTTCTTAAAAAAAGTCCCTTTTCTTTACAAAAAAAAAGTACATTTAAGGAGGTCCATAACAAAACGCAATAATTCCACTTTTTAAGATTTTAGTTTGTTTGACTAATTCGGTTCTACATATAGAAATTTATGTGTCCACTGTTATAAAACATACCATAGGTCAATAATTTTACTGTAATTTAATACAAAAAAAAAATTTAGACCAAAATGAAACAATTCCAATATATATCCTGACTGACTTCAATTAAATTTATTCGTTTTTCCAAAAAAATTATTCTGGTGGAATTATTGCGTTTTGTTCTGGACGTCCTCATTTCATTAAAAAAATAATTTTTCTTAAAAAAAAGTATCTATCCTAAAACGGAAACATTTCTTTCAAAAGTACCTTTTTTAAAAAGTACTTTTCCAAAAAGTATATTTTCTTAAAAAACTTTGTTTTTCGGAAAGTGTCATTTTCTTAAAAAGTAAATAAAAGTAAAAAGTACATTTTCTTAAAAATAAGTTTTCTTTAAAAAAAGGTACCTTATCTTAAAAAGCTTGATTTTTTTATAAAAGTTCCTTTTATTAAAAAATTTATTTTCTTAAGAAAGTACATTTTCTAAAAAGTAGTTTTTCTTAAAAATTACAAAAAACAAGTAAGACTGTTAAATTCGGCTGTGCCGCATCTTTGATACCCTCCACCCAATATTGGGCACGGCTACCACATTAAAACTGTTGCCGATACTGAAACATTAAATTCGAATACCAATTAAATTTAAAGTTAATTGTTTTTATTGTTGTCCAATTTCTATTATAATTTCTTTTTATAAAAAACAATGATCATGTCTTCTATAGAAAGAATTAATTTCTATTTGAAAAATTGTTTTATTTTTCTTTTACAAGAGTAGAAAACCTATAAGTTCCCTAAGTACTCCATAGAACACCAATGAAATGTTTTGAGACCTTAGATCTGTGGTTTTCTGGAATAACCGCGTATGTACATTTTTGTCAGTTTTAAGTTAACGATGCCAAATATATTAATTTTTAACGCTCTTTGCATGTGTTTAATAAAAAAAAAAAAAAAAATATTGACCATTTCTGAGTTATTTCTTTAAATAACGACGTAACTTAAATGTTTATTAAAGTAATTTGCAGCACTAACGACGTACATATGTCAACCTACGTTTGATCGCTGACAAATTATTTTCTCAGAAAACGACACATAGCGACATATTATTATTAATGAAAAAAAAAATGCAAAATAATTTTGGATTATTTTTCAGTTTATAACCACTTATATAAATTTGTGTGTTTATTTCCGTTATTAGTTATCACTATTATTCTTTATACGTTGTTATATTCTCACCCTAAGTCCCGTTAACTTTTTGTTGACGAACAAAAAAATCAATTTTACAAGCAACAACAACTTATGTCTAAATGGGTAGTTGCACTGGTATTTTTCATATTCAAAGAAAACGACATTTGTCGACATAAGTTGTTTTATCTGCACACACTTTAAGTGTAATTTACATATTGTTTTTTCGCCCTTCTCTAGGATCTACTCCTCTTAAGATTTTTGACTCAAAATTTTATATGAAGTATTTATTGCCCATATCTACAGGACTGTCAAATAAAAAGTTCTAAAAACTTTATATCGAGCCCATAATTTCAAATATAACGTTTTTGGCTCTCCTGAACATTTTGATTTTATGACATACGCGGTTATTCTAGAAAACCACAGAGATGTCATACGATAATTTGAAAAAATTCAAATTATTCTTGGGTAAAAATATTATTAAAAACGGAAATTTTAATATATTTTTAATTAATATAAATAAGCAAATAAAGAATGAACCAAAATTTTTAACTTTTAATTTTTAATATTTAATTTTTTATTTTTTATTTTTTATTTTTAAATTTTAATTTAAAATTTTTAATTTTTAATTTTAAATTTTTAATATTTAATTTTTAATTTTTAATTTTCAATTTTTAATTTTTAATTTTTAATTTTTAATTTAAAATTTTTAATTTTTAATTTTTAATTTTTAATTTTTAATTTTTAATTTTTAATTTTTAATTTTTAATTTTTAATTTTTAATTTTTAATTTTTAATTTTTAATTTTTAATTTTTAATTTTTAATTTTTAATTTTTAATTTTTAATTTTTAATTTTTAATTTTTAATTTTTAATTTTTAATTTTTAATTTTTAATTTTTAATTTTTAATTTTTAATTTGTAATTTTAAATTTTTAATTTTCAATTTTTAATTTTTAATTTATAATTTTTATTTTTAATTTTTAATTTTTTATTTTTTATTTTTAATTTTTAATTTTTAAGTTTTAATTTTCAATTTTTTATTTTTAAATTTTAATTTTTAATTTTTAATTTTTAATTTTTAATTTTTAATTTTTAATTTTTAATTTATAATTTTTATTTTTAATTTTTAGTTTTTAATTTTTAATTTTTAATTTTTAATTCTAAATTTTTTATTTTTAAATTTTAATTTTTAATTTTTAGTTTTTAATTTTTAATTTTTAATTTTTAATTTTTAATTTTTAGTTTTTAATTTTTAATTTTTAATTTTTAATTTTTAATTTTTAATTTTAAATTTTTAATTTTTCATTTTTAATTTTTAATTTTCCATTTTTAATTTTTAATTTTTTATTTTTAATTTTTAATTTTTAATTTTTAATTTTTAATTTTTAATTTTTAATTTTTAATTTTTAATTTTTAATTTTTAATTATTAATTTTTAATTTTTAATTTTTAATTTTTAATTTTTAATTTTTAATTTTTAATTTTTAATTTTTAATTTTTAATTTTTAATTTTTAATTTTTAATTTTTAATTTTTAATTTTAAATTTTTAATTTTTAATTTTTAATTTTTAATTTTTTATTTTTAATTTTTTATTTTTAATTTTTCATTTATAATTTTTAATTTTTCATTTTCCATTTTTAATTTGATTATAACGATAAAAAAAAATATATGGTAATACTTGCTTAGGCCAATGTGACAGGTGTAGTATAAATATAAACTACAATGACTTCAATAATAAGAAGAATTATAACAAAATCAACATATCTTAAGAAAAACAACAAACACACTGAAAATTTGTAATTTTTCAAGAGTTTTTTCAAAGTTTCATTCCTATCCCGATTTTGACGATTTTAAATAGCAACTCCTTTGCGATGTTAATAAACGATTTTATACAAAAACGAACGGTCTAGCTTAGATATTGACGGCGTGATCGTGATTTCCACAGACAGACGGACAAACGGTCATCTCTAAATCAACTTCCCTTGTTATAATAATCAAGAAAATATATGGTTTTGGGGGTCTCCGGTATTTATTTCGATGCGTTACAAACGGAATGACAAACCTTTTGACCTTTTTGGAGAACATTAGATTTAATCGTATGTGATCACATGTGGATGATCTCCAGACGAAAACAATTTTTTAAAATAATTTATAATCTCTGTCCTTTTAAGGAATATGTGTCAATATTCATTTAAGTTTCTGTGAAAACTTTTCATGGAATTGTGTATTTTATCTAAAAAAAATGGGCTAATGGTCTCCAGATTCCAAAAAAAACATTTGATTTAGCATAACAAAATATGAAATAAAATTTTATCTTTTTTTTTGAGAATTGGATTTATTTATTTCTGATCACAATTTAGGGATTATTTTCCTGGAATACCAGAACTGAAAATGGACCCATCATAAAATTAATGGACCCATCATAAAATATATTAAAGATTGAAATAGCCAAAATTTAAACAGTTTTGATCTTAATTATTTGCTAAAATACATGACCAATCAAAACAAAATTTATGTTTTCCTATGAGTACTTAAGATGTCGCCTACAATTAATAATTCCCAGAGTTTTGAAGATTAGAAAAAGTTAACGAAGTCATAGCGAATACTGAACATTAATGGATTATGTATATGAAATATTTAGCTGAACAAATAAATATAAAATCTAACTTACCATCGACGCAATCTGGGCAACATAGTTTACGAGTTTGCTGCTGTTGTGTGTCCGCGGCCGCTGCTAATTGTTCGACTTCATTATTTGATTGTGAAGCCTTAATATCAGAACCATCCAATTCCAGATCAATTGCTAAAGAAATTAAAAGAAAACGCAAGACATAAGAACATCAGTGAGTATAAGAAAAACCAACCAGAAATAACATTAAATTGTTCATGAAATTGATTTTAAAAAGTTGTCAGAAGAAAAAAAAATGTGTAAGAAAATGCATAAAACGAAATAAATTTAAAAAGAATGAAGACATGATTTTATACAATTTCAGGTTAACCGCGAAAATAATGATCAATTAATGAGTTGTAATCCACCTTGTGTAAATTTGGAATGTTTGAATAACAAAAATTCGCTTTCAGGTTAACCGTGAGAAAAAATGATCAAACCATTTTGAAAATAATTAAATAATGTTGCTTCCACGACAAATGTTTCAATATCCATGCCATGACCCATAATGACATGACACCGCCTCGGCCAAATATTGTCAACCAGCGCACACTGAATTTATTACAATTTTGCGAGAGTTTTTTCCAAGGGTCATTTTGTTGTTTTAAAGAATAAACTTTTTTGATGTGTAAACATCTATACGCGTAGGGGAGTAAATTTCTATTTCACAATACAATCACAAAAACAGCGTAACATGTGAGCGTAAGACAAAATCGGTGCGACTTATGATTGTATTCGTGAAAAAATTATGTTTGAAAATGAAAAATGAAAAACGAAAAATGAAAAATTAAAAATAAACAATGAAAAAAAATTAAAAAAAAAACAAAAAATGAAAAATTAAAAAAAAAAAAAATGAAAAATAAAAAAACAAAAAATGAAAAATAAAAAATTAAAATAAAAAATTAAATTAAAATATTTATTTATTTATTTACAACATTTTAATTATAATTAAAATTATAACTAAGAAAATAAAACACTAGCAGCTGAGGCTATCGGTTTAAATTAAAATAAAAAATGAAAAATAAAAAAAAAAAAACGAAAAATTAAATATAAAAAAACGAAAAATGAAAAATTAAAAATAAACAATGAAAAAAAAAAATTATTAAAAATGAAAAATGAAAAAAAAAATGAAAAATAAAAAAACAAATGAAAAATAAAAAATTAAAATAAAAAATTAAAAATAAAAAATGAAAAATTAAAAATAAAAACTGAAAAATAAAAAATTAAATATAAAAGATGAAAAATTAAAAAAAATTAAAAATAAAAAATGAAAAATAAAACATGAAAAACGAAAAAGGAAAAATTAAAAATGAAAAATAAAAAATGAAAAACGAAAAATTAAAAATAAATGAAAAACGAAAAATTAAAAATTAATCAGTTGAAATAAAAAGTAATAATAAATATTTTTATATTAGCAGAGCCCCTGCAGTTGATAGCTATAAGTGATACATTAATGACGCTATCTGTTTGATTTTAAATGTGCCATAAAAAAAGTCTTTAATTACTACATGTTTACACATCTCCCCTGTGATCTCCTCACAGGATTTTTTTGTTTATAAGACGAACTAATGGAAATTTCCGAAGCCTGGTCGCAAAATCGCAGTGTTTTTCTATAGCAGATATACTTGTTGAAAAGGCCTTATTTAGAATTTGAGTTATTTTTACTTCAACCGACTACTTTACGCGTACTCCTAGATTTGATTACGATGTGTCATTTTGAGTCAGCATCCCTTCTAAAGAGTAATGGGATAGGGAGCATCCAACGGCGGGATTTACCAATCTACACTAATGACTCAAAGGTGAAGTTTTATGATGGCTTTGGTCTCTTCTCTTACCATTGTGATATTCAACGTCTCTATGATGCCAGTTTCTGTAAGACAAAGTTATTTTGGCTTTTAGGGGAGGTTGTAAAATATTTGTGCATGTTCTGACTTTCGATTCGTTTTCAGTCCACTCTAATTACTTTCACTTATGATCTTCTGATCGAAAACACAACTTAGGCCCAACTAATTAGATATAGAAAAAATGCATAAACCAAATTTGAGCGGCATTATTAATATTATTGCCTTTGGATATGAAAAAGTTCATACTAGATTCTATATTTATATGGGGAAAAGTGGACCGATCCGAACCATATTTGGTAAGGTAACTTAGTTTTTGCAAAAACATACACAAACCAAATTTGAGGAAAATCTAAGCAACATTTTTGTTTTTTGGTAAATTTAGGTGAAGATCGGGAATCAGCTTTATCTGACTACTGATCACTGGATATAATAAACATATACACACCCAATTTGAGCGAGATCCGTTCCATAATTAGGAAATTATGGCAATTTAAGTCGATCTCATAGGGCTCATCTATATGGGGAATAGGTCTGAAATTCACCAAATTCAATAGTGTTCATCCTATGACCATCTGAGGTTTACTTATACCAAATTTCATTGAAACATATTTATGTTTGCGACCTGTAGTTTAATTGCAAAGTTTACATGGACTCGCAGGCAGGCGGATGTGGATGGACGGACATTGCTAAATCTACTCAGAAAATGATTCTTAGCCAATCCGAAAATCAGCACAATGTCATTATACCCTGACCAGAGAGTGGTATAGGGTAGAAAAATGTAATAGTTTGAATTAAGTAAAATTTTACAAGTGAAAATGTAGGTTCTAGTTTTTTTCGTGTGAAAACTTTAATAGTTTTGGAATCCACTTGCAATAATTCCATCGCTAATTGTGGTGTTCTAATGACACGTGCAACTCAAACGTAATAGTCAATAGAGACCTGCTAAAGAAACTCTCGAGTCAAACACTATTTCTTAGTTGGTGAAGAAATGCGTGCAGACCTCGAATAATTATTTTATAAGATCTTTATAATTCATTTTGTTTTTTAATTATTAATTTTATTAAATTATTGTGGATTCAGTCTTGAACTATTAAAGGAGATATTCCAATTGAACATTCATTCGTGCGCAAACCTTTAATTTGAATATTTTGCCCATTTTGCCTATTTTTCTTAATTATTTCATGCAAAACAAATAAGAGTAAAAACATTCCACTGGACAGTCTTAAAATACAATAATATTGTACATAACAATAAAAAAAAAAAAAAAACAAAAACAAAAAGAAAAAAACATTGTACTTACAGCGTTTATTCCTACTTTCGCCAGTAACTTGCACATGAACATCCTCAACACGAACCAATCGTTGTTGTTGATTGTGCTGTAACAATTGATAGGTTGTTATAGACGACGAGGCTGATGACGATGACGATGATGATGAGGAGGTGGAGTTTTGTTGTTGTTGTTGTTGTTGCTGCGACTTAACTGTAGACGATGTTGTTGATGTTGCTGCCTGAGGCTGTGATCTTCCCAAGTTAGCATGGTACTTTTGTAAATGAAAGTCCAAAGTACGTTGAGCATAAAAACTGACACCACATTGAGCACACTGATATCGCGAACCATGGACTTGGGCAACATGTTGCTGACGCTCAACACGTCTAGAGAAATGCATTGGACAAATAGGACAATTATAGGGCTTCTCGGCCGGATGCATAGTAATAATATGACTGCTATAGTCTACATTGTTGGTGAATTTGGGACGTTTATGACAGAAACGACAAATGAGTGTAATTTTTTGGGTACAATTTGCCGATCTGGGTTGTAGCAGCTGCAATTGCCGTTGTTTAATTTGAAATTGTAGCTGTTGATTGATACGTTGATGCATGGCCTGCTGCATGGCAGGATCGGTGCATTTAGGAAAGGGTTGTATGGGTGGCGGCGACAAAGTTTTTGTGACGGGCGTGTGGCTGGGTGTAGGTGTCTTAGTATCCGGTGTTTTTGCCGTTGCAGTTGGTGTTGCCGTTGCTGTTGGTGTTGCCGTTGCTATTGGTGTTGCCGTTGCTGTTGCCGTTGCTGTTGTCTGCAGCAGTTGATTGTGATTATTAGCTAATGGTGAATAGTTATTAGCTAAAGTTTGACCATTTTGTACGGTTGCTGCTGCCCGGTGATATAACACTGTAGGTGTTCCCATGGCAGTTGTCGTTGCTGTTGGCTGTCCAAGATTCGATTGAGTAGCCGCATAATATTGTGGCGTTGTTCCCAAATTATTTACCAACATTATATATTGCGAAGCTTGCGCAGTTTGTTGTTGGGTTTGCTGTGCTTGTATTTGGTTGTGTTGTTGCGTATATTGCTGGAAAGTTTGCAAGTAATTTTCATTAGCATCTATTGTGGGTTTATTGAAAGCGACAGTATGTTGTGGTTGTGGTTGTTGAGCAGCACCACCACCACCACCTGCAGCAGCAGCAACAGTAGCAGCAGCAGCAGCAGGCGGCACAATTAATGTATTAAGTGTTGGGTTTTGTATAGATGGGGTTGGTATACTGGCACGATATACCTCCCCACCAGCATTTATAAAGTATGTGGTGGTATTACCATTGCTTGTGTTTATAACAGGTTGTTGTGTAAAGCCATTTGTGTTGGAATTACCGGCTTGTGAAGACCAGTTTAATTCGGTGGTAGGGGTATTTAAAATATGTGCCGTTGATTGCTGACGTGTTTTATTAGCCTCCAAAGCCTGTCCCAATGTAACAAATTGTAAATTATTAGCATGCGACTTAAAAGCGTTATCAAGTTGTTCTTGGCCCGTGTTAACTTGACGATTAGCTATTAATATGGGTCCCTGGGCGGTATTGGTGACAATGTAATGTGAATGAGCTGTCGTGGAAGTAAGCAAAGAGTTGTTAGAGGCTGTCATTAATGTTTGATTAGACTGATAGTTATTAGTGTTGTATTGCTGAATATTGGCTAACATTTTCGGTGCTGCTGCTGGTGTTGTTGCTGTATTTGCCGGTAACTCCGGTGAGGCTGTTTCTGTTTTAGCTATTGGCTCTTTATAATCACATAAGTCTACATAATCAACTATTTGCTCATCTGTTTTTAACTCGGCTTTATTTAAGGTAACCGGCAACTTTCTATTTGTTTGAGATTTTACGGGAGTACAAGGTTCACCTTCATTGCCAGATTTGTTATCATTGAGGGCCGTCTCATTGGCGACCAGTAAGGCCGAGGGTGTAGCCGGGTTTGTTAATTCCAAATTTTCAAAACATGGAATATCATTTTGAAAACCTATTAATTCCGATTCGGTACTTTCTTCAGTAAAACATTCATTGTATGAAGGATAGTGTTCACTAAATACATTGGTACTTCTGGTGCTGCCGCCACCACAGCTGCTCAAATGGGAATTATGACCCATACTGCTGTGGTTACTTTGTGGCGTCATGGCATTGTAATCCATATTCTGATGTATATAGGGACTAACTGACAAGGGATTACTATTAACCGTGCAAGGACTTTCGGCATAGAAACTTTGTGAGGGTGTAGTTGGTGCATCAGTCAGAGGTGAGTATACGGAATGGGTAAAAAATTCATCACGTTCGACTGTCGATCTGGGCGTATACATATCTTTGTCGTGCATTTCACTGAGTATGCCATTCAAAGTATCCTCGACATCACGGATTTCATCGCTCAGTTCTTGTGAGGAGGTGGGTAATTGTGGTACCAGTTCGGTGGCCCCCTCAATTTCCGAAGAATCAATACAATTATTTTGAAAATCATTGATGAAATCATTAATTTTCGAAGAAGCTGCACATGTATTGACATTAACGTATCTTAAAACATCCAAAGATTTCTGTGTGCTGGTATCCAGCATGTTGGTGGTGGAAACAGTAGATGGTGGCGAATAGCCCAATAAATAACTTTGGCTACTTCCTGATAAATCCAATCTATTTGATTCTACTGTTTTGTAAGTCGGATTTAAGGGGTAAATTTCATTGAGATTATTGCTAAAGCCACCATTGACAGAAACGAGCTGGTTTAAGGTGTCTAAATTATCATTTTCTTGTTTATTGTCCTCTTCATCCTGGCCCATGGTTAAATGCAGCCTTTTAAAATCTTGTGTTAACGAAGTCAAAGGCACCCTTATGATTAATTTTTTCGGAGCTTCCATTTGTTCTAGATCTTTTTTAAATTTAAAATGATTGGAAAATTCATTTAAATCATTTATATCTTCATCTTCGTCCTCATCATTTAAATCATTTTTACATGTATTATGATCTCTATAGCCCAAAGAGTTGTCCGTTTCCGAGTCTTCGTTAATGTCCAGTTTATACATTTTAGCTCTGGGATTAAATAATGAGACTTTGTCCTTTTCTCTTAATGACTGATTATTTCTATTCTCTTTATCTTTCAGCTGATCTCTGTAGTTATCAGTGATATTTCTATTACGTGTTAGGGATATTTTCAATTCTCGGCCATAATCGGAATCCTGACTCTCATTAGCATCTCTCTCCCTTATCTGGTATAAAGCTGGTGTAATGGCATTAGCTAGCGCTTCACCAGTATCATTCTCTATTATATCACTGTCATTCGTTATATCTTCATTGCTGGCATTTATCAAATCTTTATCCTCCTTGGAATAGTCACCATTTAAATCCAAAGCGAATAAAGATTCCATTTGTAATTTTGATAATTTCGTGTTTGAATGTTTTCTACGTTTCGGTGATATATTTGCGGTTTGTTGTTGCAGTATATCAACTTTGGGTCGACATTTAAAACGTGCACCACGTTTACGTTGTATTATTAACTTCATGCAGCCAACTTTAGCTGGAGGCGTTGTTGCAGTAGTGGCGGTGGTGGCAGTAGTAGGCTTCTGTTGTGTTAGTAAAGTATTATTAATAAATTCCATAGAGTTAAATGTATTGTCTGTGGCTTCTGATTTTTGTTCTTTGGTAAAGGCATGATCGCTAGCATCATCTTTCTCCACCATCACCACCATATTTGTCTCTTCGTGTGTGCGTTCGTTGTCGTTGTCGTGTTCTTCGTTTTCGTCATCGTCGTTGAGCTGGTAATGTTTAAATTGTTTTTGGTCCGCCTCTTCCGGCCTTAAATTGTTAACGGGCTGCTGCTGCTGTTGTTGTTGCTGTTGTATTGTGTTGTTCTTAATGTCCTTGACTTTATGATCTCGCGAAGACAATACTGTTGTTTCAGTGGCCGATGATGCTACGACGTTGTCTTCCATTGTGTTATTCGTGCTGCTGCTACAAATACTCTGGTTTTCATTTTCAAGGGTCTTTGAACGTGTGTCTATATTTGAATTTAGCGTCGTTGTTATTATTTGTGTGCTATATGGTTGCAATATTGGTTTTTGTTTAATGTCGTTAGTTTGATGTTCATTATCTATTTGCTGTTCTTGTTGTTGTTGTTGTTGCTGGTGCTGAACATTCATATCCATATGCATGTCATTGGCATTTGCTTTCATTGCTGCTTTTGTCTTCCACATAGTCGTTGTTGTTGTTGTTGAAGTCTGGTTTGTTGAGGATGCAGCAATACATGTTGCTGCTAGTGTTTTTGTTGTTGCTGTTGTTGTTGGCGTTGGCGTTGTTTCTGTATCATTTGCCTGCCATGATGTGCCCGATATGAAATGTCGTCGTTTTATTGCATTTAAGTTTGCATTTGTGGCATATGATTTTGTTTCATGTTTTTCTTTTAATGCTTTAACCAGATCTGTAACAGCAGGTGTTGTTGCACTTGACGATGATGACGACGAGGAGGATGAAGATGATGATGATGACGACGAGGATGATGATGATGATGATGAAGATTCATCTTCCATTATTATTGTGCTGGCCGGTGTTACGAGTTTATCAGCTTTTTCTTTTAACATTCCGTTGGACTTATTGGTTATTGCTGTTAGGTTTTTGATTTCATTTTCATATGTTGATTTTTCAGCTTCATTTTTTAGTGGCTTTTGTTGATATTTATGTGCTGCAGTTGAAGAAGTTGAAGAAGAAGAAGAAGCAGAACATGTTCTAATATCTTGTAGACGTTTTAATTCATGTTGTGATCTCTGTTTGCTAGCTGATGATCTGGTTATTATTTTTTGTAAGGCACAGCGTCTGGGATTTAGTGTTTTGGTGATGGTGGTGTTGGTGGTGGTAGCGGTGGTTTTTGCCTTTAATTTATAACGATGACCACGTTTGCTAACCGCTGCTATGCCAGGGCGACGGACACGTTTTGCAAATGATCGTTTTAAATTGTTAAGTTTAACTTCCGTTTTAACTGAGTTTTGTTGCTTCATTTCAGCAGTGAAAGCTAAAGAAATTGGCGTATTTGTGGTTGAAGTACAACAGTTATTATCGGTAGGGTTTATTTCGGTAATATGGTCTTGCTGTTGTTGTTGCTGTTGTTGATGATGATCATTGTTATTATCATCATTTTCAATATTAGTTACGGTAGCCGAAACCTGTTGCAGGGCCTGGTCGGCTGCTGTTGTTTGTTTAGAATTTGCTAAAGCCAATTGACAGACTTGATTTTCATGTGATGATTCAGTGCTGGTGGTGCTAGACGGTGCACTCGTTTGGCCGATAGTGTAGGCTTTCAAAGCAGCTTTGGTTATAAATAAACTACTACCTTCATGAGGTTGAGCCGTTGATTCTGTCGATTCTTTACGGTGATTTAATTTCGAACAATCCTTCTTTTCTACGCTATCATCGGTACAATCTGTGGATGGCTTTAAAACATGACAATTTCTTGGCTTTCTACGTTTGTTTGCCACCTTAGCAATTGGGCTATGTCTTAATTCATTCGGCGGCTCGTTATCATTATTTTTGCCGGATGATTTAAATATTATATGGGTTGCTAATAATTCCTCTTGATCTACATATAAGCGACCTCGCTTACTAGTCGATGTGGTTGTGGCTACATCATTATCACATATTTGTTCTGTATGCTTAGCTGGAGTTAACACCATTGGCGGTTTCTTTTCATCCTTGGCCAATAATGTACAATGTTTCTTTTCTTGTGGTTGCGAAGCCGCCGTCACCGCCGCCACCGCCGCTGCCGCTTCTATCTTTCCCGTCAATGATGGTGGTGTGGTTGCATTTGCTTCTGTTTTGGCCATTGTTTTTGCAACATTGTCCAGCAATGCTGCTTCGTTGGCATTTCGTGTATTTGTTTTAAAGTTAACCGACGACGTTGGCAATGACTTTTCAGACATTGCTTGTTCTTTACTATAGTTATCAGCAGCATTTATTAAATCATGGACTTTATGCAATTCTGGCGGTTTTTCTACTACTGCTATTTTTGTTGTAGTTGGTGTTGGTGGTGTTGGTGTTGATGTGGATGTGGATGCTGATGTCGGTGTCGGTCCAATTGTTGTTGTTGGAGAATCCATTTCTTGTTGTCTTAACTCATGTCTTTCATTCCATAGTTGTTGTTTCTGTTCCTCATCATACAGCACTCGCAATTGCGTTTGAACTTTGAGACATTTCCGCCGGAATTTATGTATCATATAGAATTGTGCCGTACATTTAGCACATATACGCTGTGGTAGACCATCATTACATTTAATCTGGAAAAAAAAGAAGACAATAGGCAGTTAGTTTATTGTTTTTATGTTCGTTTTCTCTACAACAATATACAATTCTAGTTGTAGTATTTACATACATTTCTACTTAAGTACGTGCTCGTACTTACCGAAGACATTCAAATGTGTCATATGAAAATTTAGTAACTAATTTCCAATTTATGTTTAATTTATGGTAATTTCTTTTTGTTTTTTCCTTTTTTTTTGTTATTTTTATGGCCTAAACAAAACATTTTGTGATGCGGATTTAATGAGGGTTGTTAAAATGATATCATCAAATTGATCTAGATCATTTAATTTAGCAAAAATTTATTGAGTTTTTTTTTTTTTTTGAAATAGAAACAAACAAAACAAAGAAAACTATGTTGCTTAAGATAAGATTTGTAGTTGCAAACATAAACAAAATGTTTTTGTTGAAAAGCAAGAAGAAAAAAGATTGCTGAAATCTATTAAAAATTAGATAAGAAATTTTTGTGTTGTGGTCACAGTTAAAGTAGAATTAGGGTAAAAGTATTAATATTATCGCGATCTATACACTTCATTACTTTCTAGCTTGTATAATAACGATTTTTTCTTTTTACCCTAAAATCTTGTTTTATGGTTTTGCCATAACGACCAAACTAATTGAGTTTAAGAGCCCAATGTCTTTAAATTTCAATTATTAGCCATTATTTAGTTAGTACACTTTCGACATTAAAATTTAATGCCTTCTTGATAGCCATATCGATATCGTAATGACCTGACTTCAATTAGGGATTTTAATTTTAACAAATTAGAAAATTATAGATGGTTTAGACCGACTATACGATACCTTAAGATCTCTAAGGGCACTGCTGCACGTTCAATATATATTGACCGCGATCCACTATCGCGATATTTATTAACCGTGTAACATACTTCGTGAAATCAATTCGCGTTACGTCAGTAAAAAGAGAAGGAATAAAGAATATAAAACAAATTAATTCAAACTAGCAGATTCCAGCCCTCGAAATTCGAGCGCAAATTCAGGAAATTTTATTTTTTTCATTAAATAAAGACCCCAAAATTATGCTAATCAATTATAGCCATTTTCACAAATCAACACAAAAAACCAACTCATTTTTATTACAAACACATTAAAAATTTAATAAACACACGCATAGCATTGTATAATTTTATGTATGTGTTAGTAGCAATTTTAAATGCAATTTACTCAAAATAAAGGAAAAAATTTAAAAATCTGTTAATCTGCAAATCGGCTAAAAAAAAAATACCTTTCAAATAATATACGTTTGGTCAAAATCGGGATAAAACGGTAGAACAAAACATCAGTCACAAGAAATCGCCTAGCCTATTAATATTATAGATATTAAGTGCAAATAATTAAACAAATAAGAAAGAAAAACATTTATAAAGGCACAAGATAGTGAAAGCGAATGTGTGTTGCCGTTAGAATCGGAGTTAACTTCTTTCTTTTTTTGTAATATAGGTTAGCTTGGCGCTAGCTCAGGCTAGACATAATGCCAGGTTATAAGACGTATAGATCCCTAAACAACATATGCCTTCGCAAGTGAGGCTAGGGAGAGCTATTTGATTTCAATCATTCAAATTGGATGGTTATATAAAATAACTTGGGTACATAACCCAACTGCATGCTGAACAGCAACCATGAGGATCATCAAATAACCACCGCAACGTGTTATCCCTCATCCGGGAATAATAGAATCGATGAAAACGAAGTTTATTCGTTGAAACGTAAATTACTGCAGAAAGCATGCACTTAGGTATATAACCTGAGCAGTAACTACGAGGATCAAAAAATAAAAACCGCAGCATGTTTGCTTTTACTCGGAAGATATGACGCGACGAAAACGCTCTTTATTCGTTGAAGCATAAACTACTGGAGTTAACAACAGAAAAACAAATTTTAAGGGAAATTATTTTTCATTTTTAAGCATTTCCGGAGTTGTGGGACTCGTGAGCTAAAGCTTATTCTGACAAAATAAAAACAGCGGCTGCATACCAAAAATTACTACTAGTTTAAAAAAAAAATCAAGCCCACTGGTACCGTCGACGATGTTCAAAAGAAAATAAAATCGTTGAGATCCAATTATAGAAAGGAGCTGAAGCGAATTGTTGACACAAAACGTTCCGGCGCTGGTGCAGATGAATTATATATACCTAAATCATGGACATTTCTAGAAAAAACCGAAAAACTTGTTATTGTAGTAAGTACATTTTGCTTTAGAACTATAAATCATTCATATACATACATACATATGCATTTATTTTTCTTTATTATAATGATATTGAAGTCATTTGAAGCTGAGCTGGGTACGCTGAACAGATTCTATACAAATAAACCAGTATTCAACATCAACGATAACATTACCGGAGGGAGCCAAATGACGCACATTCAATAAGATATTTCAATAAAATCACTATTTTAAAGTTTAAATGGTCAATAAAAAGATGTTTTTATTCTAAAACTATTAATAAAAATTGGCAGAGTTCAGCACTCTCAATTCGAATTCAAATTCTAGGAAATTTAATTTTTTCATAAAATTTTTTTCTTTGAATGTTTTTTTAATCCATATGTAAAAAAAATTTATAAATATTTAAATAAAATTCCTTAAGGTGCGTTCAGACTACGCAAATATTTGACCAAATAAACGTAACCCCTAATTTTATGAAAGTTTTATTCAATCTTACATGATATATAAAAGACAAAATTAAGTTATGTTTTATTACATTAGTAATATTTAATATATTTAACTATATTCTATATCATATATTGTATAACTTAATGAAAATTATACAAGGAAAATTATACATTATTTAGGGGTTACGTTTATTTGGTCAAATATTTGCGTAGTCTGAACGCACCTTTAGATTAAGAATTTTTAAATAAAATTCATTAAATTGTGAATTTTTAAATAAAATTCATTAAAAATAATTATAAATATTTGTTGAACACACAGAAGATAAGTATATGTAAATGGGTTTGTTAATAAATAATTTTGTAAGAGCCTAAAGGTATGGTAATTAATTTTAGCCAATTCACAATTCAACACAGGGCTTTTGATATACAATTTTTGCAAACACATTACCAAAATTATTAAACACACACACAGCATTGTATAGTTTTGTGTTTTATGTATGTGTTGGTAGCAACATTAAATGATTATTACTCCAAAAAAATGTATCCGATAGGGCACATCTGTAAAGATGGCGTACATCTGCAAAGAAATACCTTTCAAATGGTATATTTTTTTGCTAAAATCGGTTGATAACAAAAAGCGTAGAAGAGGTCACAAATCGCCTTGCCTATTAGTATTATAGATTAAAAATGTTAGGGTTATATATTGTTGATCTTTATTGCAATAGTTAGTTTTTTATTGTTAGGTTTGAGATAATGATTTTGCAATTTAAGAGAAATATGGAAAAAAAAATTGAAGACGGCGCACAGTGGGTTGAAAAGCATGAAAAGTGAGGATTAATTCAGGGAAGACGTAATTTCAAAATATTGTTAATTTTTTTTAATGGATATTCATTAATGCATAAAAAACCACCATTTAAAAAAAAAGTGGAAAAAAAATTTATTTTAACCCGTTAGGAGCTTTTTTGTGTTTTGGAAAAAATGATCTTTTCTTACAATTTTCGCTGTAACTTTGGAATAAAAAGCGATAAATTAGTAAATGAAATTGCAAGTTAGAACTTAGTTAATGTGCTTTTAGAAAAAATAAAATTTTTTTTAAAATTAAAAAAGGAATAAATATTTAATATGTATTTATATTATAAAAATTGAATTTTAAAATCCGATTTTATTTTCCAAATTCCACAATTTCACAAATTTAACTCAAAAAATTCACATTATAAAATAATATTATGTTTTTATTGATGAATAATTATAAGCACAAAAGAAACAACCATTTCAGAAAAATTAAAAAAAAATTTTAAAAAAATGAATTCAATTAATATTGAATATATTGCTACATTTATAATTGAAAATTTTGTATGCATTTATTGTTATTGTTTATTTTTTATTTTATATTGTTCTTATTTAAGAGAAACTTAAATATATATATATATATATATATATATATATATATATATATATATAAACAATTAAAATCATAAATATAATCAGCATCTTCATAATTATCATCATCAATATCTTCATTAATCTCTTCTTCATCAGAAATCTTGGGCAAAATTAATAAATCTCGTATCATGCTCATTTTTTAAATGTTATGTATCAGAGTTTAGACAAGGACATCTTTTTAAATTGAAAACTTTATTTGCAATCTGTCTTAACACTTTTAGGGCCATTATTACAACTTCCCTTTAAAGTTAATGTTAGTTAAAGGTAACTTTAGCTAAAGTGAGCAATAAAGTTACCTTTAACTTCTTTTCATTATTACAACTTCCCAGTAAAATAAAATTAATATTTTTGATACTGTGGCAACAAAAAAGGAAACACCGATTACTTTTGACCAAATGAATTGCTTTATAAAATACGTAGTGGCAACGTTCCTTTATTTGTTCGCAAACAAACAATAGAATAAAAACTAAAAACCTTTATTATAAGTTGCATAATTGTTGTAAATGTATAATAAAACTTTTTAAAAAATATACAAGCATATATTTAAATATATGCAAATAAATTTATTTCCAAAACTAAATTGGGTGAATTTCTTCTTCAAAGATCAGAAAATGTGGCAACATTAAATACATAAACCTCACGTTAAACGTTAAAGGTAACAATATCTTCCCTTTAGCTTATAGGTCACTTTTAGCTTAAAGTATAGTTGTAATAACGAAAAACTATTAATCTGCCCGATAACATCCAAACTTTAGCTATTGGCAAGTTGTAATAATGGCCCTTAAAATTATAGAGAAAGCAACATTTAGCTGCGAAAAAGACACACATACACACATTAAATTTTTTATTTATTTTTTTCGGGTGAGCGTTAAGTATTTATCAATTGAGCATGTCTTAATTTAATCAATCCCACCACTTAAGTGTCAAATTCCATGCTCTTCATAATTTTTGAGGGTGTTCTTTCCAAAAGTTAACAGGCGCAACTAATTGGAACGTACAAAGCCCATATACCTTTTAATCTATTAACTTTATTAAATTTCGCTGCTGTACAAAACATTTTAATTTTCTACCATTGTTAATATTTATTTTTATTTTATTTTAGCAGGAAACCTGGCATTATCAGTTACGTACAATCAATCAAATGTATGAAAACAAAAATGGGTCGAAGAAATCTGCAGTAAGCTTATTTAAATTGGCCCACATAATGATTTGAAAAAAACATATGTAGAAATATTATAATAAATCAGACAATCAGTTTTGTTATTCATATCATTTGGGATTTATGATATCATAAATAAAGCCTAAATAAATATTTGTAGTATTAATATTGTATTTGCGGTATTTAACGATGAATAAGCGTAATTAATTAATTAAATTTAATCAGTAATTGGTAACTGACGGTAGCACTTAAAAACAATATTTCATTGTCATTATTCACTTTTAACTTTAAACGAAAACAATTGTAAGTTTAGGACTTAACCCATAACGTACGGTCACCAATCTTGATAATCTTGATTTTAGGATAATTTTAGATGTATCCATAGCGGACATTTGCATTGGGTCTAGGTCTGATCATGTACCGATTTTAAACAATTTAAAATATCATTAAAATCAGGGACCGAAAACAACTGTTCATTTTGAAATTTTTTGACAAAAAAGATATAGAAGTAAATGTCAGAAAACTGTTTCAAGTAGGCACTTTTGATCCTTGTGAATTAGGCTTTCAGAAAATGCTGTTTTTTTTTTTTTTTTGTAATACACAATACAATACAATCACAAAAACAGCGTAAGGGAAAATCGGTATGAGGTGTGTATTGGTGCAAAGATTATGATTTAAATTTATTTAGCTGATTCAACAACGAACAGAAAGCGCCATGAATGTATAGCAAACAACTGCAACCATCAAGTATAACAACCATAACAGTTGCTTGCTATATATAGATGGCGCTTACTATTTGATTTTAATTGATTTACATGTGTAAATAGATGTTTACACATCTCCTCTGTGATCGGACTCACAAAAATTTTTTTTTTTTGAGCCGAAGATGACAGTTATTTTTTGATTTTGATTTTTTTTTTTTTGGAGCAGAAAGTACAGTTTTTTTAATTTTGATTTTTTCGAGCAATAAAAAATTTCAACAAAGCTCATCATTTGGGGGTTTTTCACTGCTTCTACTCTCCACATCACTGTGCAGAGGGTATGTATGTATGTATGTTTGTCATTCCGTTTGTAACGCATAAAAAAATGAATTCCTGACGCCTAAAACATATATATTCTTGAACTCTATAACAATACTAGTCGATATAGCGATGTCCGTCTGCCCGTCTGTTTAAATCACGCTCATTCACAAAATAAACCATTTACCTGGGTAAACTTAGGAAAATATTGGTTGTCATTATTTCTAGCAGGTTGATATTTAAAATGGAGTAAATCGGACATTACTGTAACAAGATATGATGTAAAATATGGAGACACCTCTAAAAAACTATAAAATTAAGTGTGTTTGTTGTTGTAGTAATTTAGTATTAAGTTTATAAAATTGCTTATTTTTTCAAGTATTTCTGTTTACATTTGTTACAAATAGTGCAATAAGTCCAGATATTAATGTAACCCAGGTGGAGGGTGGTATCAAGGTTTCGGCGTAGCCAAATCTAACACTCTTAATTGTTTTGCCAATGTTTAATTTTTATATTTTCTCGAAAAAGTAAAAATAAAATAACTTATATTTCTGATAAAAAAAAATAAGAATAAATGAATAAAATAAAAAATAATTTTTATTTCTGCTCGAAAATTAAAAATCAAAAAATAACCTTTTCTTCTTCAATAAATAGCTGATATTTTCTGGTCGAAAAATAGAAATCAAAAAATATCTTTTATTTCTGCCCAAAAACAGAAATTAATAAATAAATAATAACTTATTTCTGCTGGAAAAAAAATTAACTTCTGCTCACAAAAAATCGAAATAAAAACCTGCTATTTCTGATCGAAATATAAAATAATTGGTAATAGTAGATTTTCTTCAATTATATATTGTTTTTTTTTTTTTTTTAAGCAAAAATGCAGACTGTGCGCGAGCTATAAAAAAATGTTTGGCTTTGCTCGATTTCGATTTGATGTTTTATTATTTTTTTTACCTTCATTAAGATATCTTGAGTAAACAGATCGGCTGTTCCTAACTGAAGATATAGTCTAAATAGCAAGGTTCAGAAAATACACACATGGAAAACACAATGTTCTAAAGCAGCCAATACATATTTTTATTTTCATATCAATTATGTGTGTTTCTAAATTTTGTACGGTGCCGAACACACATAAATCACACAGATTCAAGTGTAGCTTTATTTTAAGTTCGTTTTCTTGCACATGTACTGCTAATAAAACAGAACATGTCCTTCAACGCGCACATCTTAAAATTAAAACATTATCCACTCGCGATTGGAAAAAAACGAAATTAAGTCATAAACAATATATAAAATTTCTCTGTTTTCTATTTAATTACTATATTTTTATTTTTAATTATTTTTTATTTTTATTATCTTTTTATTTTTATTTTTTTATAGCTGCTAATAAATTATTTTACATTTTTTTAAATAAATTTGATTGAAACAATTGTTGTCGTTATTATAGGGGTGTTTCAGATTTTTCCGATCGCGAGTGGATAATGTTTTAATTAATTTTTAGATGTACGCGTTGAAGATAAAATAAAATAAAGCTACACTCAAATCTGTGTGGTTTATGTGTGTTCGAAACAAAAAATATGTGATAGAAAAATGTTCGGGTAGATAACGAAATATTAAAACGAAACACAGTCATTATTATGTTGGGCACCGTACAAAATTTAGAAACACACCTAATTGATATGAAAATAAAAATATGTGGTTGATGGTCTGAGCTATGTTTGTTTACTTATATGTACGAGTTTTTTATTCGGTGTGTGTTTTTTTTTCTGAACTCTGCTAAATAGTCAAACTACTACACAAAAAAAAAAAAAAATAAATAAAAAAAAAATAAATAAAAAATAATTAAATAACAAAAACTTAAGTTTATTATTTTCTATAAAAATAAAAAATCTATTTAACTCAATATTTTAAAAAAAATATATATAATAAAATCATTAAAAAAATTTTTTTATAAAAAAATTATTTTTTAAAGCGATTTTTGAGTACCTAAATCAAGATATAGTATAAATAGTCATATAAATACTACAAAAAAAAAAAAATAAATAAATAAAAAAAAATTAAATAAAAAAAAAATTAATTTCATTATTTTCTATAAAAATAAAAAATCTATCTACTCAATTATTTAAATAAAAATTATAAAAAAATCATAAAAAAATTGTTCATAAAAAAAAGAGTTTTTTATAGCGATTCCTTTTGTACCTCATTCAACATAATACAACATAAATAGTCAAACTACTTCCAAACGAAGAAAGAAAATAAATCATAAAATTTTTTTTTATAGCAATTTGCCAGTTTGGCAGGCCGCAATACTTAAAAAAATTATTCACACTGTAAATGCAGACATTTTTTAGTTGTTTACATAGTGTAATCAATTCATTAATATCATAAATTGATGGCTGAGTGTTTGTTACAGTTAAAGCGATTTGAAAAGGGGTTAAAAAGTAAGCGATAATCAACAGTTACAAAACTGAACAACATGATGAACTACCCACCACTTTTGGTTAATAATTAGTTAAATTGAGTTTTTAGTGGCAACAAATAGCTCACCCCACCACCTGTGATATAAATTTCAAATTAACTAAAATAAGTTTGGTGTTCAAGTTATAGGCTCTGTTGCGGCTTATAAAAAATTCATTAATGTCATTATTATTGTATGGCAGAAAGTTGGCTGTACAAAAAGCGGTTAATAAGTAAGTGATAATCAGCAGTTACACTAAACTACGACACGAAATGATAACGAAACCATTTAGTTCACATGTTAAATAAGCACTACCTACTTTTTTTTTTGTTTTTGGTTAATGAACAATATTTATGATTGTTTTGTTTGTTTGATTTGTTTAACATATTTTTACATTTTAGAGGTAAGGTAAATAAAAACAAATTAATATCCTAAAACAAATTTGTTTTTTTAATTTGTTTATTTTTTAAGGAAATTTGTTTACAAAACGTACATTAAGTATATATTTTTTATTTGAATAAACTAAATTTTTGAAAAGAAAACAAAAAAAAATTAAAAAAGCGAATATTTAATATTTTTTAAATTCATCAATTTAAACAATCAACATATTATCATTAAATAATAAATGAACAAATTAATCATACATTGAACTTCCTAACCATAACAATTGTATCTTAATAATATACTTAGTTGTAATTAATATTGTGAATTATATTTGAATTATATCATTCTATAAAAGTATCGTAAGCAACCTACTGTGAATTATCTTATCTATTATCTCAAATATCGTAAGCTTAAATTTGTGTTCGCTACAAAGCATAGTGTTATCAAAATTACGGAGACCAGGCACTTATCTTGTAACCGTCAACTATAAAGGGTGAGCAAATAGAACCACTAAAACATCTCTTGTTACTCTCTGCATCTAAAATTATAAATAATACTCTTTTATTTACCTACCTCCTAATAAATAAAATTTATAACATATAAAATATATCCCCCTCTATTTATTTTATAACATATGCAATGTTGAAGCACAGGTTTTCCATCCGTTAAATATTCAGGTGCCCGGCATTACAGTCCATCCTTGCATATAATAAACTCCATCTAAATATTAACACTCGGGGAGAAACCTGTTCAAATATTTTTCAACATAACAAGCAAAATAAAAAATTAAATCAGAAATACATATATTGAAATTTTTAACTGAATTTAAACAAGAGTGTTAAATTTTTGGCTGTGTCGAATCTTTGTTACCCTCCACAACTGTGTCTTGAACTCAATATTATAACCATTGTTGGGTACGTTTACCATTTTAATACAGTTGAGGATAATTAACCTTTAAACTCTAATACCATTTAAATTTAAATTTAATTGCTTTTCTTTTTTGATCTGTCTTTATTGTAATTTTTAATAATAATTTTTTTTTTTATAAAAACAATAACGTTTTTTTTACAAAGAATTACCTTCTATTTGAAAATTTGCATAATTTTTCTATTATTAGCATAGAAAAACTATTAAGATCCCTTCATAAGAGACCAAAGAGAAATACTTTGGTAACACAGCGGGCGTTAGGATAGCCAAAATCATTGTTTTGAGAGCGAAATTTAAAAAAGAAAAAGTGTTAAATTCGGCCGTACCGATTATTATTTTGGTACAGCGATGCTCGATTAACCCCATTTAAAATACTAACCTGCTCGAAATAATGATATATAATATTGTCCTAAGCTTACTCAGATAATAGGTTTATTTTGTGATTAAGCATGATTTCAACAGACAGACGGACGGACATCGTTATGTCAATGTTATGAGAGCGATATTTAAAAAAGAAAAAGTGTTAGATTCGTCCATACCGATTATTAGCATTTTTTAGACGTATCTCCATTTTAGGCCATATTTTGGTACAGCGATGCTCGATTTACCCCATTTAAAATACTAACCTGCTCGAAATAATGATATATAATATTGTCCTAAGCTTACTCAGGTAGAAGGTTTATTTTGTGATTGAGCATGATTTCAACAGACAGACGGACGGACATCGTTATATCAATGTTATGAGAGCGATATTTAAAAAAGAAAAAGTGTTAGATTCGGCCATACCGATTATTAGCATTTTTTTAGACGTATCTCCATTTTAGGCCATAGTTTGGTACAGCGATGCTCGATTTACCCCATTTAAAATACTAACCTGCTCGAAATAATGATATAAAATATTGTCCTAAGCTTACTCAGGTAAAAGGTTTATTTTGTGATTGAGCATGATTTCAACAGACAGACGGACGGACATCGCTATATCAACTCGTGTTGTTATAAGGATCAAGAATATATATACATACTCAAGGCTTTATAAGGTTAATATATTTCTTTGTGAAAATTTACATTATGTTTAAAGTCATTTTATAAAATAAACAAGTAAGAAAACAAGTAAGAAAATTATAGTCGGTCTAGACCGTTTAGATACCCTATCTCTCAGGCCCAACTAACTGGATATAGAAAATAGGCATAAACCAAATTTGAGTGGGATTTTTATTAATTTTTTCGGCTGCAGATATGAAAAAGTTCATATCGGATGCTATGCCCAAAAATGGACTGATCCTGACCATGTTTGGTAAAGTCTCTTGTATTTTGCAAAAATATATACAAACAAAATTTGAGAAGAATCAGTGCAATATTATTGTTTTTTGATAGATTTAAGTGAAGATCGGGAAGCAGCTCTATATGGAGCCTATGACTAAGAGTTGTCCAATAGGGATCATTTTTAGACTACTGATTAATGGATGTAATATATACATACAAACCCAATTTGACTAAGATTTGTATGATAATTTGGATCTTATGGCAATATATGTTGATTTCATAGGGGTCATTTGTATGGGGGCTAGGTCTGAACTTGGACCGATTCTCACCAATTTTAATAGCGTTCATCCCATGGCCGATAAAAGATTCAATACCAAATTTCATCAAAATATATTCATATTTGCGACCTGCAGTTTGATTACAAGCTTTACATGGACACACAGACGTACGGACGGACGGACATCGTTAAATCGAATCAGATAGTGATTCTGATTCGATCGGTATAATTAAAGATGGGTGTAGGTCAAATATTTTTGGTTGTTACAAACAGCAGCACAAAGTCATTATACCCAAACCACATAGTGGTATAGGGTATAATTATAGTCGGGCTAGACCGACTATACGATACTCTATACCATGCGCTTAGAGACCTTATCTTTTACGTCCAACTAATTGGATGTAGAAAATAAACATAAACCAAATTTGAGTGAAATTATTATTAAATTTTTTGCCGTCGAGTATGAAAAAGCTCATATCGGATGCTATATTTGTATGGGGACTAGGTCGAAAAATGTACTAATCCTGACCATATTTGGTAAGGTAACTTATTTTGTGCAAAACCATATACAAAACAAATTTGAGAAAAGTCGGAGCAATATTTTGGTTTTTTTATAGATTTAAATGAAGATCGTGAATCAACTTTATATGAGGGCTATGACTAATAATTGTCCTATAGGGTTTATTTTAGGTTGACTGATTAATGGATGTAATAAATATACACAAACCCAATTTGACCAAGATCTATATGATAATTTGGATATTCTGGCAATTTAAGACGATCTCATATGTGTCATTTGCATGGTGACAGGGTCTGAACATGAACCGATTTGCACCAATTTCAATAGCGTTCATCTTATGGCCGATAGAAGCTTATATACCAAATTTCATCAAAATACAAACGGACAGACGGAAGGACGGACATCGCTAAGTCGACTTAGAAAGTGATTCTGAATCGATCGGTATAATAAAATATGTGTCTAGGTCAAATGTTTTTGGTAGTAACGAACATCATTACACCCTAACCACATAGAGGTATAGGGTATAAAATAAAAAACAATTCATAAAATCCAAAAGTTATACGTCAAATAATTAAATGTGCTGCTAACAATAAAATGAGAGTTACAGAATATACAGTGAGTGACAATACAATGGAAACTTTTAACAAAATATATTTTTTTTAAATTCACAATGCGATAAAATATAAAAATAAAATTGATTTTTATAAAGAAAAAAAATTTCATGCCCACAAAAAAATATATAAAAAATCATTGTGAACTTAAAATTCTAAAATTAGAAAATTAATGAATTTTTGCACATTACTTGCTTCTTTTTTCGGAGTTTTAAGACACACAACAGCTGATAAGAAGTGATGTCAACCTTTTTACTCGAAATATACGCCTTTTTACGCATTTTTTAAATTGCGTTTTGCTCTCAAAAAGCTCGCATCACTGCTAAAAAGCTTCACATTTTGGTAATCAAAGTGAAGTTTCAATGGGGGAAAGAGCACGGATAGCAGCCTTATGTTTGGGTAATTTCGTATCCGTAGAAAAAATCATATTTTTCAATAGCTTTTTTTCATTTTCTTTTATCTACTGAACCTATTTTGATGATTTTGAATAGCAACCTGCGTAGGATAGCAATGTATCATTTTCACTAAAAATTAGCAAGCCAGCTAGCCTATTAAGGACGTGATCGTGATGTACATTGACGGACAGACGGACATCGCTATATCAAATCCGCTTTCTATCAAGAATATATATTTTGGGTTCAATTTTATTTCTTCTAATTATTGCAAACTGAATGACAAACTTATGTTTGGTATGAAGGGTATAAAAAAATATATATTTTTTAAATAAATATGTAATTCAGAATTAAAAAATCTTGTTGAGTAAATTAAGTAAATGAAAAATACACAAATTGTCAGCTATATTTGTAATGACCAAAAAATATTATAAACTGGAATCTGAAAATTGGTGTTAACAATATTTAAAAAAAAAATAAATAAAAAAAAATACAAGTCAATAAATAACGATGAATACCACAAAAAAAAAAAACTAAGTCACTAATTGATGTTGAGACCATTTTACTAAAAGTCTATCTATTAGTTTGCATATTTAATAACATTTTTGTATTAGTCTCATTAATGCACTTTGCATATAAATAATAAACCTCATAGTTATAAATGATTGTTGTGTGTGGTGCATGTAAACCTGAATATCTAGTCAGACAAAGCAGACAAAGCCCATTTAATCAAATTTTAGTGAATTGTTTGTTTTTTTTTTTGATTTTGGCAAATTACATCATGCACACAAATTTTTTTTAAACATTCGCTACATTGTATGAAAACAATATCTTTTAATGTCATAAAAACAATTCTATTATACAGAAGCCTTCAGAGAGTTAGTAAATTGAAAAAATCCAATTGAAAAAAAAACACAAAATAATTAACAGCACGCCAACCACCAAAAAAAAAAATATTCTACATCGAAAACATAATTCCCATAATAATTTTCATAACTATAAAATGTTATTTTACACCGCAAAAATCATCGGCGCATAACAATCAATCAAAATCACTAATTCAGTTTTCAGTTAAAAAAAAAAAACAGTTAATTCTCAAAGGAGCGTGGGGTAGGGAAAACGAAAGTATATAAATACATAGGGCGGCCGTGAGGTTTGAACCTGAGTCTATCTCTCATACACTCGAATTTGCACTTTTTGGTTAAGTACTTTGAACGCACTCACCTAGGGCTACGAGAACTGTGGATTAGAATCAGTTTACATACCAAACAGCTTCTACTTTGTATTAATCTCAGAAGATACAACACTAAGACACATGACAGTCGTTATACATTCTATTTTTAGATTATTTATGTATTTATACTGTAATTTCCACTATTCTCAAATTATTTGTTGAAATAAAAGTTATCTTTTATATAAAGGGTGATTTTTTAAGCGATTGGTTGTTAGGAAAATGTCCTTTTTAAGAAGGAAATGTTTTTTTAAACAAAAGCTGCTTCTATAAGAAAAGGTACTTTTAAAAAAAAACGAACTTTGTAAGAAAAATTTTTTTAAGAAAAGATACTTTTCAAAGACCAGGTACTTTTTAAGAAATGCCCCTTTTTAAGAAAATATACTTTTATAAGAAAAGGTACTCTTTAAGAAAACGTACTTTTTCAAGAAAATGTATTTTTTAAAGTAAAGGTACTTTTCTTAGAACAGGTATTTTTTTTTAAGATAACCGCATTTTTTAAGCAAACGTACTTTTATAAGAAAATATAATTTTTTTTTAAATTTATTTTTTTAAGGTAAATGAAAATGTCCTTTTATAAAAAAGGTAAAGATAATCTATTAGAAGAATGTACTTTTTTAAGAAAATGTATTTTTCTAAGAAAATATACTTTTTTGAGAAAGAATACTATTTAAAGGGCTCTTTTTAAAGAAAATTTACTTTTTTTAGAAAGCCACTTTTTCAGTGAGCGTACTTTTTTAAGAACAGGTACTTGTTTAAGAAAGTTTTTTTTTTATGAAAGGGTACTTTTTAAGAAAAGGTACTTTTTAAGAAATTATACTTTTTAAGAAAAGGTACTTTTTTAAGAAAAGGTACTATTTTAAGAAAAAGGTACAGAAAAATTGCAGAAGTGTATGGAATTTTTAATTAAGTTGAAAAATTAATGCTTGCCATTTACTTTTTAAAGATTATTTCAAGTAAATGTTGATCACGACTACGACTTAAGTGATCCATGCGAAAATTCTAATTTCGAATCACTTTTTTTTTTTACAAAATATTGGCTTTTATCTCACTAATAACACGTGTAATGTTGTTTTCCAAATTTTCAATTGTCGCTGGTTTATCGGTAAAGACGAGTGAGTTTACGTAACCCCACAACACATAGACTAGAGTCTAGACACGATCTATGCGGCCAATTAATCAGTATGAACGTGAGACAAATTGCTCATCGAACTCATCTCTCAATTGGTCTATTGATTCACGTGCTGTGTGGCATGTAGCGCTGTCTTGCTGAAACCCCATATCGACCAGGGGACAAATCATCACATTCGTTATCGAGTAAAATCAATCGAATTCCATATTTTGGTTTATTATTTAGAGAAGACAGACAAACATCAGCCCTCGTTTAATTTTTACTCTTAACTAAGGGCCATAATTCGTTAACTGTGACAGAAAATAATTGGTGATTTGGCCCCAGATTCAGCTCGGCAAAAAAAAAAGTTAGAATTCATTAAACGATAAAGGGCGCCATTAACGGAGACAAGGAATACGGTCGATCTTTGAAGAAATGGGGTCCGATGATTCCACTGGCCCATAATCCGCACCAAAAAATACATTTTTCTGGGTGTATTGGCCAGGTCTTGTATTGTCTATGGTAGTTTTTCACACTAAATGCCACAATTTTGCATATTCACATACCCATTCAACCAGATTATTAGCTTCGTCGCAAAACATAATTTATCGGAGAAATACGGCGATCTTCTTGAAATTTTATGAAAGCCCATTCGGCTTTAGTTAGTGAATGTGCTTTATTTTACATGCACACAGAAAACAGATTCATTGTGGCTACCGAATTTATTACCAACCGAATTGCGATAATGCTATTAACCGATTTTCGGTTTCACGATGATTATAATTATATTGCTTTAACAGTAAATATTTTATCATAATAGAAAATTTGCAGATGATATGAAATTTCTGTTGATACAATCGAAAATACAGTTGTTCCACTTAAGACCAATTCGGTTGGCAAATATTTTTTCTGTGTGTGTTTTTAGACGAAGAAATCCTTGCGTAAAATATTCCACGTAGTCGGGTAATATATTCTCGATTGCTGCGAATGGCGAAGGATGGTCAAATTGTGGTCTTCAACAACACTGGTGGTTGTAGCAGCGATTTTCTTCTGTACGCACTGTATGAATGCTAAAGCTTGAATTGCTTACTCAGTAGGTCGATTATGACAACCATAAAATGATCGAGATGCGCGTAAAACATTTTACACAGAACACAAATTTTGATAATAAAATTCCAAAAGTCTTTCCATGCTGAAATGAAATGACATATTTCATGAGGCACGCGTGAACTGTCAAACAATTAAACACCGAAAAACCAAACAGCAAAATAATCACCCAATATTAAAATCAATTTAAATTTTATTAGTCACAAAAAATTTCGTGAATTTCTTTTCCAGTGTATTAAGTTTTATTAATTTGTTTATATTCTTTTAAACCCAAAAAAAAAAAAAAATAAATAAAATAAACAACACGTGAATTCTTATCTTTGTATTTAGTATTTTAAGGCCATACAAAAAAAAAAAAATGAATACTTAGTATTCATATTTGATAATTCAAAACATTATCATAATTATAAATGCGGTTGTGCAATTAATTGTTGCGCCATTTTCATAGAAAACCGTATATGGTATCATATGTAATTAAATTTTATTCGAAAAAAATATTTATACAAAAACGAGTACCAAAAATATATAAAAACAAAATGTACATATTGTATATGCTGGGGGGTGCAAAGTTAAGTCGAAATCTAATCTGAATAAGTCAAAAAAAAAAAAAAAATAAGCTTTGCAGGATATTTAATTCAACAGAAAATTTTAATTAAAAATGATTCTTGTAAAAAAAAAATTTAATTTATTTTAGTCGAAGTTCCCTATATAGATATACGTTATAAAAAAAAATTCAGAAATTAATCTCGGCAAAACGTTCATTAGCCATTTATCACGATCGTATACACTTGCTAGAAAAAAGTATTAATTATCATACTACGAACAAAATAAGAAACCAAGAAGAGTGTTAAATTCGGCTATGCAGAATTTTTGATACCCTCTACCTGGGCTTTACTTTTTAATTGATATATGGACTTATTGCACTATTTGTAAACAAAATATTTAAAAAACTTAATACTAAATTATTACAACAAACGCATTGAGTGTTTAGCATATTTTAGAGGTGTCTCCATATTTTAGGCCATATCTTGGCACAATGATGATCGATTTACACCATTTTCAATAACAACCTGCTTGAAATAATTACACACAATATTATCCTAAGTTTACCCAGTTACATGCTTTATTTTTGGAATGAGCGTGATTTCAACAGATAGACAGACGGACAACTTATATCAACTTAAGTTTTTATAAAGATCAAGAATATATGTAATTTTAGCGTTACAAATGGATTGACAAACTGATATACATATAACCTCTGCACAGTGACGTGGAGTACATAAAAAGCTTCGCAGGATTTTTTGCTCTAAATAAAAAATTTTAATTTATTTATTTTATTTATTTTAGAAAATGACTTCGTTATATAGAAAATTCATTATACAGAAATCAATATCGGCAAGATCGCTTATGTTGGATGGCTTCAGCGGCTGTCGTACAGAAGATTTTGTGAACAATGTCGTGCCGTTTTTTTTTTAAATAAATTTTACCGTTCCTGTAGTCGCGTTGGCAAACTCTTTGATTGATTGTCTCATTGGTGGTCCAGGCATAGGAAAATTCCTACTTCATTTGTCGGTTACCTATATCAGCTTTGCATAATCAATATCCTCAAAGAGACATGATTTAAGCTCCTTAAAATGTTTAAAAAACTTGAGCGAAATATGTCACAGTTTCAAGTGATTAGATCGATTTTAGTTAATATCGAGAGTACGAATACCAAACGGGAAATCGCGAGTACCGAAATCCTGGAATTTTCAAATAATATTTTAATACATTATGCACTATGTAACGCATCGAAAAATGAATTTGCGACCCTACAAAGTGTATATATATACTTGATCTCTAGAACAACTCGAGTCGTTATGGCACTGACCTTCTTTCCGTCCGTCCGTCTGTTGTAATCACACTCATTCAGAAAATAAACAATTTACATGAGTGAAATTAGAATGATAATGTTTATTATTATTTCGAGCAAGTTGGTACTTAATATGGAATAAATCGGGCATCATTGTGCCAAGATGTGGACTAAAATGTGGATACAACTCTAAAAAATGTGTTTGTTGTAACAGTTTGTTGCATAAATACTATTTCCAACATAATTGTTGTTGTATAATATATCCAATATTTTATTTACACAAAAAAAAAAAAGATTTGTTGGAATTCGGTTATCACTAGAAAAATTTTTAAGGTAATAAAAATTTTACTATAATTTTTAATAACACAATAGATTTTTTTTAAACACAATTCTTCTGCAATAAAAGTATCTACACTGAAAAAATAGTTTCTAACAACCTACTTTAAACCGAAAACGTTTTTACAGATATTGTAATAAATTATTGATTAAAATACTACAATTAAAATTTATATTTAGAATTATTTTTCGGTTATAACAGAAGAAACCTAATCTGTTTTGATAATTCTAACCACCAGGAATTTGCATGAATCGAATACTGTTGTACATACCGAATACATATCGAAATATGTCTAGATGTACCGAATTTTAGATTTTATGTGTCATTTTTGAATAACAAAATAAAAGAAAAAACTTTTAATATTAATTTTACAAATAAATATCAGAATAATTTATATAAAAATGGATCACCGAAGTATTAAATTAAACACGGATAAGGAAGGTGTAGTAAAGTTCATGTGGCATTATTTTGTCAAATGTTTAGATAATGGTCAGAACTCAGTGTGTTGAAATATGATCATTATTTTAAGTATAAGTTTTAAAAAAAATAATAGCTTGGTGTATGTTTTGCATGCTAATGCAGACACTTATTAAAACAGCGTCATAAAAGAACAAAGGGTGAAAAACACGCATGTGTAAATTCCCACACATTAAAGAGGTTGCACAAGAAAATACGAAATTCGCACACACTTAGAAGGTCTCACGAGAAGATAAGAAATAAGTTCTAAAATAGTTATAAGATTTTTGTATGCAGTACTATAGAATAATTTTAGATATAAGTTCACACGTTGTTTTAACATTGGTCCTTCGAACCGCATTCATGTAGTTTTATTGTCATCAGCCGAGCGCAGCCATTGAAATTCGAGAGCAAAAATATGAAATTTTATTTTTTTTTATTTAATAAATAATTTTGTAAGAGCCTAAAGGTATGCTAATCTATTTTAGCAAATTCACAATTCAGCTTTTTAAATAAAATTAATTAAATTTCATTGTAAATATTTGTTGAACACACAGAAGTTATAGAAATGGGTTTGTTAATCAATAATTTTAAAGATGCCTAAATGTATTCTAATCAGTTTTGGCCAATTCAAAATTCAACACTTTTTAAATAAAATTCATTAAATTTTATTATAAATATTTGTTGAACACACAGAATATAAATAAAAGGGTTTGTTAATAAATAATTTTAAAGGAGCCTAAAGGTATGCTAATCAATTTTAGCCAATTTACAATTCAACACAGGGCTTTTGATATTTATAATAAACACACACACACAGTATGTGTTTTATATATGTGTTAGTAGCAATGAGCATTACTTCAAAAAATGTTCCAGACGGTGCAAAAAGAAATACCTTCCAAATGAGGTATTTTTGGTCAAAATCGGTTCATAGATATAAATGTTATATCGGTCACAAGAAATTGCCTTGCTATTAATATTATAGATATTGCAATAAATCAATATATCCAGGTTTTGATTTCAGCAACAACTCCTGACTTGGCAACGCAAATTCAAGGCGTTGTATGGCAACGTCGAGTTTATGGCGGAGCAAATATTTCTGAGGACACACGTAACCTGCAAGCTGGTGGTCGGCCTTATGATTAACAGCAAGGTTCTATACATGATTTAATCAAAGACCAAAGATGTCTCACGATGCATAGGAACATGTGTGGATCTATTTCTTATTTTTATTCCATTTATTTATTTATTTCGAAATCCCATACAACAAGACATAAAATCTTATAATTAAAGTACAGGTACAGGTACATATTTGTAAGGAAATTTAACATTGTGTATAATAACAATTAAAAATAATAATAAAAAAGTTTAATATAAAAATTAATTATTTAAAAAACGATTTTTAATAGAAAACCAATTAATTATAGAAATTATAAAGAGGGCCTTTTTAAATTGCATTGCGTTGCTTATGAACTGAATGTTTAAAGGTAGCAAGTTCCAAAGACGAATTGAATTAATAAAAAACTGTCATTCTGATGTTAGTGTTCGATATCTAATTGGTATTAAATCATTTGTTCTGCGAGATCGAGTGAACGATATTCTATTAAAAAGATAAGAAGGTTCACAGGTATATATAATTAGTTCTGTAGAAGGTAGAACATACTTTGGAAAAATAGGGTACATTTTCAATCACCCAATCAATTATTTTTCGTAATAGAAGACTCAATGACTATCAACTAATGGACTGAATAGATAATAATGCGATGTGTTACATATAAGTGATAATTTTTTGTTTGTTGTGTTTATTTTACGCTATACCACTCTGTGGTCAGGTTGAGTTTCGTAATTTTTTTTTTTTTCTATTAATACCAATTTAATTTTAATAATCTTTATTATTTAAGGAAATTGTGCAGAGAGTATACCGAGATGACAAATTTTCAGAGTTCAGAAAAAAAGTATTTTATTACCATATTTTATTAAAATAAAAACCAGTCAATAAAAACAATTGTAAATAATTTCAACGTAAATCACAAAAAAATGGCCAATAAAATATTAAAATATTTGACAATTGTAAACAATTTGCAACGTAAGTCATAAAAAAGGGTCAATAAAATTTTAATAAATTTGGTTGAAACAATTGTTGTCGTTTTTATCGGGGTGTATCAGATCGCGAATTGATGTTTCAATTTTTCGCAGTACAAGAACCAGAACACGAATTTAAAATATAACTGAACTCGAACCTGTTAATTTTACATGTTCTATTTTTTCTTAGTACACGATCCAGAACACGACTTAAAGTATAACTGAACTCGAACCTGTTTATTGTACATGTTCTGTTTTTTCTTAGTACACGAGCCAGAACACGACTTAAAATATAAATGAACTCGAACCTGTTTATTGTACATGTTCTGTTTTTTCTTAGTACACGAGCCACAACACGACTTATATTATATATATATATATATATATATATATATATTATATTTATTATATATATATTATATATATATATATATATTTATATATATATATATATATATTATATATATATATATATATATATATATATATATATATATATATATATATATATATATATATATATATATTTATATATATATATATATATATATTTATATATATATATATATTTATTATATATATATATATATATATATATATATATATTTATATATATTATATTTATTTCACGTTTTAATAAATCGAATTTAAAAATAACAGAAAATTAAATGAAAAATTTACAATATTTCATTTAAACTTTATTTTAAAATTCTTTAAAAATTTAAAAACAAATATATGTTGTTAAATTATCACATGATCGATTTTTGACCAAAAAATCTAAAATATACCCTTATTTAAAAAATTTTTTTTGAAACCTATAAAACTGGATGAAAGGAAAAATCTCTTTGTTTTACACATTAACTTAATTGTCTACAAGACATAGTTTAAGGGTAATTTTCTATCTCCCTTTGGAATCAAATGTTACAACGCCAACAAACAGTAAGTTTGCTACATAAACTTTAAAGTCATCCCTCTGAATTGTTTGTGAATTAAAACGAAGTACAATGGATAATTATTATAAAATATGTACATATGTTTGTATGTAGAATCACAATATGCGTTGGTGAATCAAGTGCCAGTCATTATGATAGATCGTCTTTTTTGAAATATGTAAATATCTTCATGCATGAAAATAGTCAGTTTTCAATGCCACATGTTAAATTTTAAAGGTCATGTTTCAAAAAATTTTGTATGTAGGTAAGAAAACAAATACTTTATAAAGACCGATTTATAAATAGATTTAAAGAAGGAAACAATTTTTTTTTGTCATTGTAGATAAAGTATTTCGTTAAAAAATAAAGGTAATCTTTGTTAAACCATTTCATTTCCTGTTAAATTAAGAATTTTTTTTTTACAAATTGCTATTAACATTCAATTGTTTTTCAACTAATTTCCTGATTTTTATTGTGACAAATAAAACAACTTGTGACAAATTGAATAACAAACAGGCAACTTTTAACCAGTCTTGTTTTGATGACTTTTCTAATTAAAATTCAAGTTAACCTGAAATTACAGTTCTTACTCTTTTGAGTTTTTAATTATCAAAAAAAAAATCCCTTGTTTTAACAAATAAACAACAAATTTTTATTTTAATAGTACATATTACTTTTTCTTGATTTCACTTTAGTTCAACTATTAAAATTGAAATTGTCTGTTAATATTTCACTTCCCGGATGCAGACAAAATAAAACCGTAAATTGTTATTTAAAACACATAAATTCAAATATCAAGAGTCATAACTTAATAAAAAAAAAACAACAACAACACCACCAACAACAAATGTACAAAAACAATAGAAAAGGTAAAGCTCGGAAAGTATGTTTGTCAGTATTTCAATTTACCAAACATAAATTTACATTTTTGATTAGAAAAATATTCTTTAGTCTTCACCAACAAACCATTCTTCAAAAGAACAATAATAAAACAAACAGCAACAGCAACAACAACAAAAACGAGCTAAAATTTAATTCCTATACATGCTTAAAAATTCTCTGCTTTCTTTTTTAGATTTAAGATCGTATTGTAACATGGTTCAGAGTTTTAAACAATGAATTCTTTTTCTTTTTTTTTAATTATAATTGGAGCAAGGGATACCATGCTAATGCATGTATTTAGTGAATAGTCTATATTGGATTTTAGCTAAATATACTTATACTAGCTGTAACCCTGTGTAGCGAAGCGCATCGTAACTAAATAAAAACTGGGAATACATTTTGTAGAAAACTATTTTATTTATTTTGAGCGATTTCTATCTTCGGCGATTTTAAATTTTGGCGATTATTAATTTTGGCGATTTTTGACTTCGGCGATTATTGGTTTTTGCGATTTCTATTTTTTGGCGTTTTTTTGTATTTTGATTTTTGTGTTTTGGCGTGTTTTGTTTCCAGCGATTTTTGTTATTCGCGATTTTCCGTTTTGACAATTTTTGATTAGGCGATTTTTGATTTTTGGTATTTTTGATTTTGGCGATTTTTGATTTTGGTGAATTTAGTGATTTTTGATTATAGCGATTTTTGGCTTTAGCGATTTTTGTTTTTTGCGATTTTAGATTTTGGCGATTTTTGTTATTCGCGATTTTCGGTTTTGGCAATTTTTGACTTAAGCGATTTTTGTTTTTTGGTATTTTTGATTTTGGCTATTTTTGATTTTGGTGATTTTAGCGATTTTTGTTTGTTGCGGTTTTTGATTTTTGGCGATTTTTGTCACTCGCGATTTTCGGTTGTGGCTATTTTTGACTTTGGTGATTTTTGTGCTTTGGTATTTTTGATTTTGGTGATTTTAGTGATTTTTGTTTATAGTGATTTTTGGCTTTAGCGATTTTTGTTTTTTGCGATTTTTGTTTTTTTCGATTTTTGTTATTCGCGATTTTCGGTTTGGCTATTTTTGACTTTGCCGATTTTTGGGTTCTGCGTTGTTTGTTATTCAAGATTTTCGGTTCTGGCAATTTTTGGTTTTGGCGGTTTTTGCTATTCGCAATTTTCGGTTCTGGCAATTTTTGGTTTTGGCGGTTTTTGCTATTCGCAATTTTCGGTTTTACCGATTTTTGACTTTGGCGATTTTTGTTTTCTGGTATTTTTGATGTTGGCGATTTTTGATTTTGGTGATTTTAGTGCTTTTTGGCTTTGGCGATTCATGTTTTTTGCTATTTTTGTTTTTGGCGATTTTTGTTATTCGCGATTTTCGGTTTTGGCTATTTTTGACTTTGCCGATTTTTGGGTTCTGCGTTGTTTGTTATTCAAGATTTTCGGTTCTGGCAATTTTTGGTTTTGGCGGTTTTTGTTATTCGCAATTTTCGGTTTTACCGATTTTATACTTTGGCGATTTTTGTTTTCTGGTATTTTTGATTTTGGCGATTTTTGATTTTGGTGATTTTAGTGATTTTTGGCTTTGGCGATTTTTGTTTTTTGCTATTTTTGATTTTGACAATTTTTGGTTTTCGCGATTTTCGGTTTTAGCAATTTTTGAATTTGGCGATTTTTGGTTTTTGCGATTTTTGTTATTCGAGATTTTCGGTTCTGGCAATTTTTCTTTTTGGCAATTTTTGTTATTCGCAATTTTCGGTTTTACCGATTTTTGACTGACGATTTTTTTTTTTTTGATTATTGATTTATTGTTATTCGCGATTATCTGTTTTGGCCATTTTTGACTTTGACGATTTTTGCTTTTTGGTATTGGCGACTTTTGATTTTGGTGATTTTTGATTATAGGGATTTTGGCTTTAGCGATTTTTCTTTTTTTGAAATTTTTGATTTTGCGATTTTTGTTTTTCGCGATTTTCGGTTTTAGCAATTTTTGAATTTGGCGATTTTTGTTATTCGAGATTTTCGGTTCTGGCAATTTTTGTTTTTCGCGATTTTTGTTATTCGCAATTTACGGTTTTACCGATTTTTGACTGACGATTTTTTTTGATTTTTGATTTTGGCGATTTTTGATTTTGGCGATTTTTGTTATTTGCGATTTTCGGTTTTGGCGATTTTTGATTTTGCGATTCCGCCCATATTTTCCACGACCACTCACATTAATAATTAATTTACTTGTCAACAGTTTCCAGACTGTCATTTTCATTGTACTTCAAATTTTTTGGTATAGGAGGTGCCACGACCATTGGTCCATTTTTTGGGCGACTACTCACATTAATAACTCATGAACTCAGACAAAGTCCTAAAGCTTTTTCTATTATAGTACTTCAGTTATATGATAATAAATATTTACTTTGTATGGGGTGACACGCCCATTGGTCCGATTCCGCGAATCGTAAATTCGTATAATACACAAAAAATATATATATATAGCCTATTTTTCCTTCGGATAGGCAGTTAAATTTCAAGACGACTGCTCCAGTGGTGTAGTCTCCTATAAACCACAAACAAACATACAAACGTACAAAAAGCACACAAAATTCCATTTTTATATAAAAGCTCGAATCAATAAATTTGCATTAAAATAAGAAAATTATAGTCGGTCTAAATCGACTATGCGATACCCTAGACCATGCTTTTAGACAATTGGTCTTCGGTCCAACTAACTGCGTATGGAAAATAAGCATAACCTAAATTTGAGTGCCAATGTTATTAATTTTTTTTGCTTTCGGATATGAAAAAGTTCATTTTGGATGCTATATTTATATGAGGACACAGGTCGAAAAACCCACCCTGACCATACTTGGTAAAATCCCCTATTTTTTGCAAAAACATATGCAAACCAAATATGAGAAATTTGTTTTTTTTATAGATTTAAGTGAAGATCGGGAAGCAACTTTATATGGGGGCTATGACTAAGAATTGTTCTATAGGGTTTATTTTTGGGGTCATTTGTATGGGAACTAAGTCTGAACATGCACCGATTTCAACCAATTTCATTATACCCTGACCACATAATAGTATAGGATATAAAAACATCCTAAATCAATTTAAGAATACATTCTTTAAAAGCTCGGATCATGACATTACTATCAGTACTACTAAGAATAACAATAGCAATCAAAATAATAAAACAACAACAACAACAAATAAGGAAAACAACGGTTACCATTAAAATCTGAAAAAGTTAATAAAATTAAATGTCTTCTGGTTTGCTTTAAGGTGTCATGGTTGGCTGATTCCCTGATAGTCTGACTTGTCTGGCTGTTTAAGCATTAGAATGAATGCTTTGGCATGAGTAGGAAACATCATGTTTAACTAATTAACACATCTGGGAGTGCTGCCGAAAAAGCAAAGCAAATAAAAGTCTATAAAATATAATGTGTTGGTGTGTGAGTGTGTTTTTCTGTTGTTATTTTTTTTTTTTTTTGCTACTTGATGTATAACTTCATTTTTTTTTTTTATAAAATTTATGTAATAACAAAAACAGTAAAACATAAAAAGGAGCAATTTCAGTATGCGTGCGTGCGTGTATGGGTGTGTATGTGTGTGCGTATTTTTTTTTTTGGGTTGCCAATAGACCAAAGGGAGACTTGTGTAAACAATGTTTTCATGGTGTTATGTAAATAAAACACTAAACGTGTGATATGACGACGATATCTTCAGGGGGAACAAAAAAAAAAACAACTTTAATTTGTATTTGAAGAGGAAATTTTATCTTTTTGATATTTTAGTTTGCTTAGCAAGAATGTCAGCAATTAATATTGACTTTTTTTTTTTTAAGCTATTTCACAAATATTTTCCAAAGCGATGACTGACTATCCAAATATGTTCATATATTTATGTAAGCCAAACCCTCGTAGTATCTAATGTGACACTTAACTAGTTCTTAACTTGCTCAAATACGAATCTTATTGCCACTTAAGTAGCTCTCAACATGCACGATTGCTTGTCTGATTTGGCTTTGAAGTGGCTCTTAAAGTTGTGACATTTTTATGGTAAACATTTGCACTTCAAACACAACAACAGTTGGGATATGATTAATTTGGAAAGGAGTTCTATGAATATAAATATATAGGTTAGGTTATCAAAAGTACAATTTGCTGTATTAAAAATTTGAACTTTGCTTTTATATAAAATTTGAATTTTCATTGATGTGGGGCGATAAAAGTAAAGATATACAATTAAAAACAAAAAACAAGTTGAGTTTAAATTCGGCTGTGCCGAATCTTTAATACCCTCCACCCGCGTTTTAAACTGAATATTATAACCGCCGTCAATACAGTTGCCGATAATTATTAATTATAATTAATAATAATTAATTAAATTGTATTACAATTTAAATTTTTTTTTTTACCACTATTTATTATAATAGCAGAGCCCAGCCTTTGAAATTCGAGTGCAAATTCTAGGAAATTTTATTTTTTCATTCAATTTTTTTCTTTCAATGTTTTTTAATCTATGTAATTCATTAAATTTATTTTATGATAAATATTTGTTGAACACACAGAAATGAGAACCTAAAGGTATTTGAACCACCTTGTATGCCACCTAAAGGTATGCTAATTTTAGGCAATTCACAAATAAACAGAGGGCGAGTGATAAGCAGTTGTTATAATGAAATTCGATTGCGTTATTGTCGTTATTGGTTTATGTCCAAAAATATTTTTCAATTAAATACAGGGCTTTTCATATACAATTTTTGCAAACACATTAAATTTAATAAACACACACAACATTGTATAATTTTATGTATGTATTAGCAACTTTAAATGAATTTTAATAAAAAAAAATGTTCCAGACGTCAAAATCTGTAAATTTTGTGGACAGCTTACCTTTCATATGAGGTGTGTTTGGTCAAAATCGGTTTAAAACTGACAAAGTTACATCGGTCATAAGAAATCGCCTTGCCTATTAATTTTATAGATTTCTTAATTATTGTTATTATTATTATCAGAAAAATTGCATTATTTTTCTATTACACTGTATAACAATTTATTATGTTTTTATAAAAACGATGATGTATTTTTTTATATAGAAATAATTAATTTCTATCTGAAAAATCCATTACACTGCACAACAATTTTGGAATTGTTGTACAGTGTTATTAGAGTAGAAAACTATTAGGATCCCTTTTTAGGAGATCAAAGAGTAATATTTTGCTTGTCAAGTCCTCCAGAAATAATTTTTTATTAACTTTTCTTAATCTTCGCTATATTTGCGGTGATTTTATAGAAAAATTATTCCAATGTGACAAATATTGAAGAATAACCTTTAAACGTATTTAATAGGAAATATAATAGGAAATATATTTGCTTAAAGATTCTAATCTGAGAGTTTTTGTAAAAAAAAATTACCCCGAATTCACAAAAACATGATAAATTGTATACAAAAACTATTAAATCAGGAAAATTGGAAATATTTTCGGCTATGCCCAGTCTTTGATACCCTTCACCTGTATTTTATTTATAAACAATATATTTGCAAAAAGAAACAATTTGATAAACTAAATATTAAATTATTACAACAAACACATTGAATTTTAAGAATTTGTTAGAAGTGTCTCCATATATTAGGCCATATCATGGCACAATGATGCCCATTTTAAATACCAAACTGCTCGAAATAATAACACACAATATTATCCTAAGTTTATCTAGGTAAATGGTTTATTTTGTGAATGAGCGTGATTTAAACAGGCAGACAGATGGAGAGACGGACATCGCTATATCAATTCGAGTTGTATTAAGGATTAAGAATATATCGCACCTGTACCTCTAAAGTAAGTCAACTCAAAATTTACAAATTTTCAGTAGAGGCAAAAAACGGTTTTTTTAATATTTACTATAAAATTGAAAAACAGTTGTTTCATTGTAAGAAATTGCGAATAATACATATGTATCAACAGTATTTGTTTTTGCGATTTTCAGTGATCAACAAAAATAACAAGTTTTTTGGGTGGAGCTCAAAATATGTCTTTTTAGTGGATTCTGAAGAAGCTACTCTTCTAACACAAAGAGGGTTACAACTGTATTTTTTTTACGAAAGATTTTTACAGTGGATGGATATGACTACTGTGTATCGTTTTCTTGCAAAAAGTGAAAATTGAAAAATTTTGAGTTGACTCACTTTAGAGGTACAGGTGCGATATATATATACTTTATGAATTCGAATTATTAATTTCTCGATTCGTTAAAAATGGAATGACAAACTGATATATACTTTCTGCAAAGTTTGAGTTCTTAAAACAACTGCTTATATTTAAATGGTTGTAAAAAAAATGAGATTATTTTTATTAAAATCTATAAATATTTATTTATTTATTTTTTTTTTAATAAATACGTATTTTTTAAGAAAATTCACTTTTTTACTATTATTTTCGATTCATATTAGCGATTTCTTTTATTTATTTGTGTATAACGTTAAAATTACACAACTTACAAAATTTAGAATGACAACAATAAAAACAAAAACAATATAGAAAAATCATATTTTTTCAAGTTTTCTTACATTTTCGTTGAAATTTCGGGAACTATTGAACCGATTTTGATGATTTTAAATAGCAACTTGCGCAGGATCTAGATTAATCATATACACTAAAAATGAGCAACCAATCTGATCTACTAAGGGCGTGATTGTGATTTTCACATACGGACAGATGGACATCGCTAGGACATCGCTATCAACTCCACTTGTTATGGGGGTCAGGAATATATATATCTTTTTTCTAATTCTTACAAACGTTACGACAAACTTATTTATACCCCCTGCACACTGTTGTGGAGGTTATAAACACAGGAAAAAATTTAGGATCGCTTAGAAATTATGATTGCTAAAGAATTTGATTCATGGTTTCTAGTCTTTCATGTGACTTTTAAAAACTGTTAATCTCAAATTATAATTTTTATTTAGTTTTACATAAAATGAAATGAAACGTTGTTCAATGAATCTCCAATTTTTTGTTACCCCTTCCAATTAATCTACCTTCATACGTTGATCGACTTAAATTAATAAAATTACCTACTTTGGAAAGCCATAGGACTATGCTAAAAGTAACTTTTATGATCAACCTAATTAATGGTGAAATCTGTTCTGACTTTCTTGTCAACAATATAACTTTTAATGTTCCTCAACGAGTATCACGCCAATTCCAACCACTCTTTGTTAAATATATCAAACCAACTATGCTCTAGCTGATACTTTTAGAAGAATTTGTTGTGATTATAATAATCTTTATCAATTAATCGATTTTTCGTTGAACACTGATGTAATAAAGCATAATATCATTAGTTTCTTAAATTCCTAACTATTTGTTTTTATTTTTAAATCATTTAATTGTTTCAATATATGTACATATGTAATTATATCATTTATACAGGTCTGTAAGGATTTATTCCATTGACCTAATAATTAACAAATAAATAAAAATAATAGGATATCTCAAGGTCCTCAAAATAGATATTTGTTTCATCATCGTTGGACCAAAATACAGGGGCTAAGTCCGAAGAATATGGCGAATTAGGTAGCAACTCGTAGCCCAATTCATGGAATTCTTCCATGGTTTTCATGCATTGTGACCTTTTGAATAAAAGACTTGAACGTTCGGCGTCATTTGTACTGTTACGACCACAACGGAATTCAGTAAACCACTTCTTAACAAAATAGTAACAAATAAGAATATTATAGTCGATGTAGACCGACTATACAATACCCAATGCCATTCGTTTTGGGAGGGGGGTCTTCGATCAAAATTTGTTGCGGCAGTAGCAATTGAAAATCAAATTTTAGTGTTATCTATATATTAATACGTGAAGGTAAATCTTTCGACCAGTTTTTAAGCAAAATGCTCACACGAAGGAGTGTGGAATATGGCATAGTTATAGTTCATATGGAGGAGAAGTGCAGAATGATAAAATTTATGTATATTTGTTAAAAATATATTAAATTAAATTATATAAAATTTAATATTTATAATAAATAATTTTATAAGAGCCTACCTTTAGGCTAACCAATTTTAGCCAATTCACAATTCATTGCATGTACATTTATTGTTGATGGTTTCAAAAAAGACAAAATTTTAATCCCCCTGTGACTAGCAGTGGTCCTATGTGATTATTTTTGGACTACTGATACCAAATTTTATCGATATATATATAATAATCTGGATCTTACGACCATTTTAGTCGGTCTGATAGGTGTTATTTGTATGGGGGCTAGGTCTGAACATGCACCGATTTTCACCAATTACAATGGCGTTCATGATCTTTTTTTTTTTTATTATTGGCCAACACTCAGGGGATGCCCCACCCAGAAGCAGTGCATTAAATTAAATAATTAAGGAGGAAAGAGGGAGAAGTGTTTGTGGATATTTGCTTTAAATTTTATTAGATTGTAACTGTCTGGAAAAACTTATGCGGGGAGTTTATTCCACATACGGCTAGTTCGACTGATAAATGAATTATCTCTGTAATGCGTTATGCGGTTAACTGGACAGTAGTCTACAAACGGATGTGATCTACTAGAGAAGCGGGAAGAGCGAACTGAAACTCGGGCACCTGGAATGAGTTCGCTAATCTCAGAAGAACATTTCCCATGGTAGTATCCATAGAACTGTGTTACACAACCCACATTTCAACGATGTTCCAATGAGTCAACTGAGTTGGATACCTATTTTGCATTAATGAGCATCAACGCCCTCTTTTGTACACGGTCCAGTAGCTCCAAAATAGACTTTGAAGCTCCTGCTCATATATGGAAGTTTTATTCCATTTTCGGTCGGATGTAAGTGTTATAGATATTAAGATCAGAAGATGTGAAGTAATTTTTGCACCGTTTTATGAAACTAAGACACCTGAATGCTTCTTTCGACACTTGAAAAATTGCGCGTTCCAAAGAACATCACATTAATTCTCATACCCAAAACATCAAGAGTTTCCGATTCCTCAATACCTATGCCATCCATATATACAGATGACATTGTTGAATTCATGGCCATATGGCTCAACATACAACATCAGCGCATTAAAATCAACCCTATTCGCTTTACCCCACTCGGAGATTGTTAACAGGTCTCCAAGAGGCTTGGACTACAATTAATGGAAAATGAAGGACAAATGCTGGTGTCAGCTGCGAAAGAGTATATAAAGGGTGATTTTTTAGCTATTATCTTTTTGGCAACACTGGTTTAAACAGCTGACGCACGTTTCGTGGTTTGTTTCATTGTCAAACATTTTCAGTTTGGTCTATAATTTAACCATGAATCGTCTTACGAACGAACAACGCTTGCAAGTTATTGAATTTTATTATCAAAATGCGTGCTCTGTTAAGAAAGTTCATCGCGCGCTTCTTCCATTTTATGGTCAGTTTATTCGAACCACTGAAGCGGCTATTCGTGCTATTGTGACTAAATTTCGCAACAAATTTACATTGTTGGACATTAAACCACCAACACGCTTACGTAGAGTGCGAACTGAAGAAAATATCGCAGCTGTATCGGCCAGTGTTATTGATGACCAATTATCGATTCGTCGCCGTTCGCAGCAATTGGGCCTCTTTTACTCAACAACGTGGAAAATTTTGCGGAAGGATTTAGATGTGAAGCCTTTCAAAATACAGCTGGTGCAAGAATTGAAGCCGAACGACCTACCGCAACGTAGAATTTTTGGTGAATGGGCTCTTGGAAAGTTGGCCGAAGATCCACTTTTTTTACCGAAAAATTGTGTTCAGCGACGAAGCTCATTTTTGGCTCAATGGGTACGTAAATAAGCAGAATTATCGATTTTGGAGTGAATATCAGCCAGAAGCATTGAAAAAGCTACCAATGCATCCAGAAAAAGTCACAGTTTGGTGCGGTTTATGGGCTGGTGGCATCATTGGACCGTACTTCTTCAAAGATGATGCGAATCGTAACGTAACTGTGAAAGGTGAGCGCTACCGACAGATAATATCCAAAATGCAAGAGCTTGACTTGCATGACATGTGGATTCAACAAGACGGTGCCACATGCCACACAGCACGCGCAACAATGGACTTATTGAGATGCGATTTCGGTGAACATTTTATTTCATGTTCGGGACCGGACAATTGGCCGCCTAGATCGTGCGATTTAACGCCTTTAGACTATTTTTTGTGGGGCTATGTTAAAGCTCATCCCGCTTCAATTGACGCATTGGAAGACAACATTGCAGTATTTATTCGTGAGATACCGGCCGAAATGTTGGAAAGAGTATGCCAAAATTGGACTAAGCGGATGGACCATTTGAGGCGCAGTCAGGGTCAACATTTGCATGAAATAATCTTCAAACATTAAATTATATGGACCGTACTATCGATTCAAATAAAGATTTCATGCATTTTTCTGAATTTTATGTGTTTTTTTTTGGAAAACTTTCCTATAGCTCTTAAAAAATCACCCTTAAGAAGTAAAAGTTTGACCAAGAAGGCTGTTCAGAGAGATAAGGAAAAGAGAAGGAGAAAGAACGGAACCTTGGGATACCCCTGAATTAAGCTGAAACTTATTAGATGAGATCCCATCAATAACAATACGTATTGTGCGGTCACTGAGAAAACTCGATATAAATCGAGAGAAGTCAGTACCGACCCCAAATGCAATAAGCTTTGATAGCAATACACCGTGCCACACCCGATCGAATTCCTTGGAAATATCTAGAGCAAAATAGTGAATAGATCGATAAAAACTTATATACTAAATTTTATCAAAATGTACACGGATGGACGGGCGGTCGGTAGGATGGATATCGCTAAATCGACTCAGGAGGTGAATCTAATATTTCAATCGATCGGTCTAGCTGATATATTTTGGATACTCACAAACTCTTTACATCCTCACCACATAGTGGTGTAGGGTATAAAAATAGTATGATGATGTTACTACCCAAATTTTACCCTATTATTATGTGATGTAATTACCAATATTTTGTTGCTATTGTAAATAAAAAGTTTAGCATAGTTTTTTGAACTCAAGTATGAGGTTTTATTAAAAAAAAGAGAAGAAAAAAAGTATCATCAATCTTAGTTTAAGTTAATATGCATAAAATACTGTTTAAATTTAAAACGTTCAAAACATTTTTGGGCCACATTTCAAATCAACATAATTTTTGATTTATAAAAAAAATACTTTATGATTAAAAATATCTTTTTGATGTTTTCAAACAAGACAAATTAACCGATAGTGTTGCTAATCACCTTTTCATTTGAAATATTTACAAATCAAAATTTTACCGTAAAAAAAACTCCCCAAAAATAGGAAAAAAAAAAAAACGAAAAAGATTTCACTTCGAAGCCAGTTAGTGATGTGAAGAAATTTGTTTTGAAAGTTTGAGAAGAAAAGCAAGTAAAAATCAAAATTTTAAATCTGGAACTTTTAAAAATTGTTTTTCTATCTTTTTTGTTATTCGTTAACAGGTTGCAAATGAACCGCTTTCTTTACTGAACAAAAAAAAAATTTAATGCGATTCTAAAATTTCTTTTGAATTCCACGGCAATGCAGCGTCTAATGGCTTTTTAAATCGATTTGTATTAAATATTCCTTAGATTATTTACACCTCAATTTGGATTTTGTTTATTCCCTAGATAATGCTTATAATATGCAAAATGTACAAGCAGAAGATATTCCGCCTTAATTTTTTTTTAAATAACAATTAATTAAACGTTAGGCAGAAAAACTTTCGTCTAGAGCTTTTATACTCATAAATTTTCAATTAAGTTTTGTGTTGTTTTAAGCAGGGAGTTTTGGTTAGAACAAAACAACAACAACAACAACAACAACAATAACAACGAGAGAAAAGCAAACAATGCCTGTATAACAAAACAATAAAATAGAATTAAATATTCTGTTTATGGATATTATTATTTCCATTGTTTTTCAGGGTGGATTGGATAAATATAAAAACAATACTCCCATTAGTTCGTTAGGATGTACAAACAACAACAATAACAAGAACAACAACAACACAATACATAAAATTAATGTTTTACATCAAAGTAAATAATTTTTCATGTAACAACAGCAAAAACTTGTTGTTGTTGTTGTTGTTGCTACTGAAGGTTTATCAGTTTTGTTTGTTTTGTCTGTCGGTCTGTCCTTCCATCCATCCGTTCGTCCGTCCGACCCGTTTGACATAGCTTGGCAATTGTATTGTTGTGCGTTCTTTTGTTTTATTTTCCTGCGAAACAAAATGTTATTTTCGTAAAGCTTAACTTTTTTGACACTTGGCATGTTTCATGGCATAAAACACTCTCGCTCTTGTTCTGTCGCATGTCCTGGGCACAGTGGAAAACTTTTTGCCAAATAATTGCAAAAGGAAAACTTTTTAAACCTAGAAAATTTTTCATCATCATCATCGTCACCATCGTTATCATCACCATCATTATCATTATCATTAGCAGCTTAGAGGTATTAGCAAGCTAGCAGGAGGCAAGTCTAATATTTTTGCACTTTTACTTTCTCGGATAAAATATAAGCTGGGGATTGTTCTAATGTTCAATCCGATTACTTTGGTCGTCAACAAAACTTTTTGTCAAATTTAGCTGTCATCTTCTGGCTCGTGGAATAACAATGGTTTTAGGGTAAGTAAATACAGAAAAAAAAAAATATAAATAAATAAATAAATAAATCTATTATAAAATATGTTTTGTCATGGTTACTTAAGCATCGTTTGGTCATTAGAGCAGTTTTTCGAAAGAATTTATAACTTCGTTACATTTTGTATGAATTCCTTATGAAAGGATAAATGTCGAAATGAGTGTAATGTTAAGGATAGATTAGTGTTCATTCAAAAAAAAAAAAGTTCATCTTGTATATATGTACATACATATGTATTGAATATGTTACATGAATCATTATCTTGACTTTTTCTAATTATTCATATGATTAGTGTTCGAGAAAGCCGCCAAAGTGTGTGTTAAATTTAAATACGAGTCACATCAGATATGGCCACTCCCCCCACCCAACATTTGGAAGATGATTGTTAAAAAAAAACACCTTCCCAGTATGCATTGCAATATTATTTCTCCAATGTTGGAGAAAATTTAAGTTCTCAAATTGATGTCCAATGTAATTCTCAACTTGAGTTGAACAATTTTTCTCCTTGTTTGCTTTCAACTTGACATCAAGTTGAGACTTAACATTTTTTCCAATCTTTGAGAAATATTTTAACTCTCAATTGGATATCCAACACTTTTCTCCACTTGAGACCAAACATTTTTTCAACTTGAATACGATTTGTGTTAAGTTTGAGATGTTATTTAAATATGTCATAAATAATAAATTAAATTAAAAAATGCCAAAAAAGTACAAATAATTGATTGATATATTTTAATTATTTCTACTTTTTGTTGAATTTTTTAATTTAAACTCTTATTTATGACATATAATAATAAATTAAAATTAAAAAATGCCAAAAAAAAGTACAAATAATTGATTGATATATTTTAATTATTTCTACTTTTTGTTGAATTTTTTAATTTAAATTCTTATTTATGACATATTTAATATTAATATTCATAAAATGTACAAATAATTAATTCATTTATTTTTAATTTGTAAAAATATTAACATGTACATAATAATATTAAATATGTAATGAAATTAAATTGAAACATTAAAAAAAAGTACATTGTTTTCATTTCTTAAATTAGTATAATTTTTTTAATATGGCAATTCCGTACCTTCATTTGATACCAATTGGAGAAATTTCTTTGGTGTCAAGCTGAGAATAACAAATTTCTCAATTTGATAACTAAGAAAATCACCATATAAAAAATGTACCTTTTAAGTTGAGAAGACTATAATCGGACTATTGAGGTGCATTTGAGAATTAACGTTGGAGATTTGAGAAATGTATTTGATCTCAAATGCACCTCAAGTTGATAGCAAACAAAAATGTTTATTGGGTTACTGGGTCTTCTTCTTTGAGCACTTATGATGATTAAAATCTGATAATCTCAAGCGCGATTAAAAAATGACTCGGTCATGATACACGCTTACATTTAAAAAAAAGATTTAGTAGAATATTTAAAAAAAAAAAAAAATCACCTATTTAAGTCTTCTTAGAGTATTCTAGTTGACCTAAAATTGATTAATCTCAAGCGCTCTTCAAAAAACTCTAGAAAATGATTCAGTCTTACGCTTAAAAAGTGATTTATTGCAATTAAAATAACAAAATGTACAGTAATCGCAAATACACTAAGCAGAAAAACTATGCGTACAAGCCCAGTCAAAACTTTAAAAAGTCGAAAAGTATTTGTTTTATCCGTTTTCTTTTCTGACAACAATATTTTGCATTTTATTTGCACTTTTTTCGAAAAGTGTATTTTTTTTTATATATTCTGAATTAAGAGCAACCTTATCTTATATATCAATCGAATGGTCTCAAAGTATTATGTTCAGCTCCGTATGTTCGTTATGTTGTGAAAAAAGTGAAAGAAACTGGCATCCTCGTCGATAAACCAAAGCGTGAAAAGCCAAAAACAGTGCGTACATCCGAGAATATTGCTGCTGTGGCAGAAAGTGTGCGTGAAGCGCCATCAACATCAATTCACCGTCGTTCTCATGAATTGAACATTTCGGAGGCATCATTGAGACGAATTTTGCATAAAGACCTTGGTATGACGCCATACAAAGTCCAATTGGTTCAGGAGTTGAAGCCAACTGACCATCCAATGCGTTTTCGCTTCGCTAAGTGGGCCTGCGATCGACTTACAGAAGATGCCGATTTTGCCAAAAAAAAAAAAATCATCTTTTCAGATGAAGCTCATTTTGATCTTGGCGGGTATGTAAACAAGCAAAATTGTCGCATTTGGGACACAGAAAACCCGCACGCATACATTGAAAAGCCGATACACCCAAAACGAGTCACTGCTTGGTGCGGATTTTGGTCCAGAGGCATAATTGGGCCATTTTTCTTCGAAAATGAGCAAGGAGTGGCCGTTACAGTCAATGGCGATCGTTATCGGGCCATGTTGAACGAATTTTTGTTCACAAAAATTGAAAAGGAGGATATTGGCAACATTTGGTTTCAACAGGACGGCGCTACGTGCAAAGCCGAAGCTACACTCGATGTTTTGCGTCCTGTTTTTGAAGATCGCATTATCAGCCGCAGAGCTGATATCGTTTGGCCACCTCGGAGCTGCGATTTGACACCGTTGGACTATTATTTGTGGGGTGCCCTCAAAGATAAGTGTTACGCCAACAAGCCAGAGACAATTGACGCTTTAAAGGACAATATTCGTGAAGCCATTGGTGAAATACAGCTGCACACAATCGATAATGTGGTTAAAAATTGGACAGATCGAGGCAGCCATTTGAATGAAATTATTTTCCATTATTAACCGGAAGGATTGTACTATCAAATAAAAAAAGAAATTTGAGATAATATTCAGTAGTTTTTTTATAGCATTTTCAAAAAAAAAAAGTTATTTGGCGGACCCTGTATTACATATTTTTAAAAACAGTTAGAACATAAAACTAATACGAATTAAAAACAACTTTGCCTTAAATTTGACCAGAAAAAGTATACATACATGTATGATAAAGGGGAGTCACAGTTTTAAAAATCATGTTTTACAAGATATTTACAAGCAAGAAATTGCGCTAGTGGGTTAAAGCCATTGTATAAATTTTGGGTTAGCAAAATTTTTTTGGGTTCAAGTTTAAAGTCTAAAATGGGTAAATAAACCAAAGAATTGCTCATAACGAAGGAGAAATCATGTTAAAACTGAGAAAAGAAGGAGAAACTTTCCGCGAAATTTGTGAAATACATTAACTCATCAGGGAAAAAGGTTTCCTAGAAAAACTGAAGCTCAATCCTCGGTTTACTGCAACCAAAATTAAGGAAACCATTAAAAACAAGTAAGAAAGTTATAGTCGGTCTATACCGCCTACACGATACCCTATACCATGGGTTTGAACACCCTATCTCTTAAGTCCAACTATTTAGATACAAAAAAATAAGCATGAACCAAATTTGAGTGTAATTTTTATTAATTCTTTTGCCTTCGGATATGAAAAAGTTCATATCGAATGTTATATTTATATGGGGATTAGGTCGAAAAATGTATCGATTCTGACCATGTTTGTTAAAGCCACTTATTTTTTGCAAAAACATATACAAACAAAATTTGAGAAAAATCTATGCAATATTTTTGTTTTTTGATAGATTTAAGTGAAGATCGGGAATCAGCTTTATATGGGGGGTATGACTAACAAATGTTCTATAGGGTATATTTTTAGACTACTAATAAATGGATGTAAAAAACATAGACAAACTCAATTTGAACGAGATCTATACGATAATCTTATGGCAATTTAAGTCGATTTCATAGGGGTCATTTGTATGGGGACTAGGTCTACATATGAACCGATTTCAATAGCGTTCATCCTATGGCCGATAGCAGCTTATGTACTAAATATCATCAAGATATATTCATATTTGCACCTGTAGTTTGATTACAAGGTTTACATGGACACACAGACGGTCGGACGGACAGACATTGCTAAATCAACTGAGAAATTGATTCTGAGTCGATCGTTATAATAAAATAAGGGTATAGGTCAAATATTTGTGGTAATTAAAAACATCAGCACAATGTCATTATACCCTGACCATATAGTGGTATAGGGTATACAAATTTGGCGACTATACGATACCCCATACCATGCGTTTAGAAACCCTATCTCTTAGGCCCAACTAACTGGATATAGAAAATAAGCAAAAACCAAATTTGAAAAAATTTTGAAAAAGTTCGTATCGGATGCTATATCTATATGGGGACTAGGTCCAAAAATGGACCGATCCTGACTATGGTTGGTAACGTCTCTTGTATTTTGCAAAAACATATACAAACAAAATTTGAGAAGAATCAGTGTAATATTTTTGTTTTTTAATAGATTTAAGTGAATATCGGGAAGCAGCTCTATATGGGGCCAAAGGGAGCATTTTTGGACAACTCATTAGTGAATGTAATGAACGCTTACAAACCCAATTTGAGTAAGATCTATATGACAATTTGGATCCTATGGCAATTTATGTCGATTTCATAAGGGTAATTTGTATGGGGGCTAGGTCTGAACATGGACCGATTCTCACCAATTTCAATAGCGTTCATCCCATGGCCGATAAAAGCTCATATACCAAATTTCATCGAAATATATTCATATTTGCGACCTGCAGTTTGATTATAAGGTTTACATGGACACACAGACGGACGGACGGACATTGTTAAATCAACTCAAAAAGTGATTCTGATTCAATAGGTATAATTAAAGATGGGCCTGGGTCAAATATTTTTGGTTGTTACAAACAGCAGCACAAAGTCATTATACCCAAACCACATAGTGGTATAGGGTATAAAAACGCGCTTCACTTTTGCCTACAAATTTATTTCGAAGCCTCCAGAGTTCTGGGAGCTAGTCCTTTTTAGTGATGAGAGTAAATTTAGTAGGTAATTCGGTTTTCATCGAATCGACTTTACATGGACATTTTGAAAGCCAACTTACAACAAAGCGCTGAAAAATTGGGCCTTGGAAACACTTTTGGTTTAAACAGGACAACGATCCCAAACATACGGCCCACAATGATGAGCTTGGGTTGCTTTATAACACCATAAACTAGCTACAATCGCCGCCGCAATTCCCGGTTTTTAACCCTATTGAACATTTGTGGGATTTCCTAAGGACGATTCGTCAGCATCACATAACCTCAAAGGAATGCTGAAGATCGTTATTTCTGAGGAATGGTGGAAAATATCGACAGAGGAGACGAAAAAGCTGGTCTTATCCATGCCCAAGCGCTTATCAGAAGTTTTTCATCGCAGGGGATATGCCACCAGCTATTGTAAAAGACTGTTTTATAATTTTACTTTTACTCGCCTACTTTTTCTGATAAAATTTCAAGTAGAGTTGTACAGAAAAAGATTCCCTTTCACTGGATACATCAAATATTTCATTAAAATTGCTATCATTCGGATAGTATAATAATATCAACTTTTGAACTTTATTCAATACCTCCCACGGTAATTTTTTTTTTTTTAATTTCTTCAGATGTTTTAGCATACCTTTTATCATTACTCTTTCCTTCTTTTGCTAAGGCGTACAACCTTCCAATAACATCTTTCTGCTTTGGAATTTGTTTAAAGTACGATAATGATATTTCAACGTTTTGTATTTCTCGGCATTTTACCAAACTCCTGGTTCAGACTTTGGAATTTCTTTCAACAGCGATTTTTCTTTTTTTTTAAATTTAATTTTAGTTTTAAAAATACATATGAGAAATAATTAAGAAGAATAAAAATTCAATAAATCACAAGCGAAAACGTTTAAAGGGTATAAAAGCGATACACATTTCAATACCTCCCTAGATATTAAAGTAAAAATTTCATTCAGGTTATGAATTCTATTTTCAAAGAGTAACTAAAATACCAAAAAAATTATTTTAAATAGTGCCATCAAAGATATCGTAATTCCAAACTTCATCGCATTTCGTGTGGAACCTTTTTTAACGATCGCGAAAAAGGAAGAACGCACTTATTCATATTTTTCCATAGACTATTCAGCTTTGTCAGACAAATTTTGATATTTACCAAAAGTTACATATATCCCTACAATATAAACTAAAACTATATTTTTTGAACTTTCAAAGTTTTTGACTGTACTTGTTTGTACGCATAGTTTTTCTGCTAAGTGTAGATAATGCAGGCAATGAAATGTGACTGTTTTGAACATTGCTTTGGAATAATATTTCGCAAAGCTTGACGATGAAAAACTGTTTGTTATGCTGTTATTTTTGTTTATAACGGAACAATTTAAATTTTTTTTTCTTATTTTAAAGCAAGTGTCCAATATTTGAATATTGTTTATTTCTGTTGATTCATATCAATCATATCGAGAATATGTAAATTAAAAAAAAAAATAAAAGTGAAAAGTGAATAAATTTAAATTGGAACAAGTAAGAGTGTTACATTCGGCTGTGGCGAAATTTCGAAACCCTAAAACTGTGTCTTAAACTCAATACTGTAACCAAAGTTGGGTACGGTTAACATTTTACAAACACTTGCCGATAATTAACCTTAAAATTGTAATAACATTTAAATTTTAAGTTAATTGTTTTTCCTTTCTTTTTATTCTAATTTCTTATTTATTGTTGTTTTTTTTTATAAAAAGAATTAACTTCTATCTGAAAAATGTCATTATTTTTCGAGGTCATTGTTTGGGGGAGGATGAGAAATTCCATATTGGGATGTTAGTAATAGGCCAGTATAGTAAAATCTACAAACGGTTTGGCGTTCTCAGGCCAAACTTTTTTATGACCTTTTACATTTTGTTTTCCTTATCTTGATATTGGTTTGCTAAGTTTTTCAGCTATAACTCATAAACCATTGATGATTTCTCATTTTATTCTTTTCCATATAGCTTCAGTAAATCAAGTTGGACTAATTTTATCGAATGAAATCTTCAAAAAATTGTCATTTCCTCTCTATTTATATATTTTTTTGACTAACATAACATATTTATGGCGTATGCTTATTTATAATATTAATAAGCAAGGTGATTTCTTGTGACCAATATAAAAATTTTAGTTAATAACCGATTTTGACCAAACATACCTCATTTGAAAGGTATTCCTTTTTAGCTGTGCACCAGATTTACTGATTTGCACCATCTGGAACATTTTTTTGGAGTAATGGTTATTTAAAGTTGCTAATAACATATACATAAAACACAACCCACACACGGGTTTATTATAAATATCAAAAGCCCTGTATTGAATTGTTAATTGTCTAAAATTGATTAGCGTTTCTTTAGGCTCCTTTAAAATTATTTATTAATGAACCCAGGTTCCAGCGCTCAAAACTCGAGTGCAAATTCTATGCAACTTTTTTTCAATTTAGGCAATTCACAAACCAACGCTTGCTTTTTGGTTTATTATTATTGTGAATGAATAAAAAAAAATACAAACCAATTAACAAATTTATTTATGTGTTAGTAGCAACTTTAAATGTAATTTACTCAAAATAAGGTCAAAAATCTGTAAGTCTGGTGAACAGCTAAAAAGAAATACCTTTCAAATAATATACGTTTGATAAAACTTGGGATAAAACGGTAGAACAAAACATCAGTCACAAGAAATCGCCTAGCCTATTAATATTATAGATTCTGTGTGTGTTCAACAAATATTTATAATGAAATTTAATGAATTTTATTTAAAAAGTTTTGAATTGTGAATTGGCTAAAATTGATTAGCGTACCCTTATGCTATGTTCACACGGACAGCAAGATTCGCGGTTCGCTCTCTCATTCACGGTTCGCGCCCGAATCATGATTGAATCTACATGATTCGCCATACAAAATTTTGAGAGCGAATCTACTTGGTTCAAAATTAACCTAGTTGTGAACCTAGAAACATTGAGTGTCATCTCCAAGTTTGATAAGAAATTATCGCTAGTTTATCTGAACTAGCTGTCAAAAATATATAAACAAAGAAAAAACAAAAAAATAATTTGTGCAATAAAATAAATAGAAACATTTAACAAATAAAAAGTATATATTTACATATATATATATTCAAATAAAAATGGAAAAAATTAATTAGTGAAATCTAAAGTGTAGAAGGATGTCTTCAAATATTTGCACAAAAAATATAAACGTCAAAATGAAACAAGAACACTCGTCTAAACACCAAGGTTCACAATCATGATTCAGAGAGCGAATCAAGTGGTTAATTTTGCCGTCTGAACATGCTATTAGGCTGTTCTAAAATTATTTATTAAATGAAAAAAAAAAATAAAAAAAATACAATTTCCTAGAATTTACACTCGAATTTCGAGGGTTGGGCTCTGCTAGTTATTTATTATCACAGTGTGGAATAGATGTATACGTATGAGTGATATTTTTGTTATTAAGTCAAATATACTTCAAAATGTATGCCCTATATCACTTGTTTGTTGATATTTGTAACCACTGTCCGTCCGTCTGTGTGTCCATGTAAACCTTGTAATCAAACTACAGCTCGAAAATATGAATATATTTTATTGAAATTTTGTATATAAGCTTCTATCGGTCATAGGATGAATGCAATTGAAATTGGTGAAAATCGGTACATGTTCAGACCTAGTTCCCATACAAGTGGCCTCTATGAGATCGACTTAAATTGCCATAAAATCCAAATTATCAGACAGATCTCGTTAAAATTAGGTTTGTGCACGTTTATTATATTTATTTATCGGTAGTCAAAAAATAAACCCTGTAGGACAACTCTTAGCCATAGCCCCCATATGAAGCTATTCCCGATCTTCACTTAAAGCTATCAAAAACCAAAATATTGCACAATTTTTCTCAAATTCGGTTTGTATATATTATTGCGAAAAATAAATGACCTTACCCAATATGGTCAGGACCGGTCGACCTAGTACCCATATAAATATAGCATCCGTTATGAACTTTTTCATATCCGAAGGCAAAAAAAAACAAGTAAGAAAATTATAGTCGGTCTAGACCGACTATACGATACCCTATACCATGCGTTTAGAAACCCTATCTCTTAGGCCCAATTAACTGGACATAGAAAATAAGCAAAAACCAAATTTGAGTGGGATTTTTATTAGTTTTTTTTGGCTGCAGATATTAAAAAGTTCATATCGGATGCTATATCTATATAGGGACTAGGTCCAAAAATGGACCGATCCTGATCATGTTTGGTAAAGTCTCTTGTATTTTGCAAAAATATATACAAACAAAATTTGAGAAGAATCAGTGCAATATTTTTGTTTTTTAATAGATTTAAGTGAAGATCGGGAAGCAGCTCTGTGTGGGGTCAAAGGGATCATTTTTGGACTACTCATTAATGGATGTAATGAACGCATACAAACCCAATTTGAGTAAGATCTATATGACAATTTGGATCTTATGGCAATTTATGTCGATTTCATATGGGTAATTTGTATGGGGGCTAGGTCTGAACATGGACCGATTCTCACCAATTTCAATAGCGTTCATCCCATGGCCAATAAAAGCTTATACACCAAATTTCATCAAAATATATTCATATTTGCGACCTGCAGTTTGATTACAAGCTTTACATGGACACACAGACGGACGGACGGATGGACATTGTTAAATCAACTCAGAAAGTGATTCTGATTCGATCGGTATAATTAAAGATGGGTCTAGGTCAAATATTTTTGGTTGTTACAAACAGCAGCACAAAGTCATTATACCCAAACCACATAGTGGTATAGGGTATAAAAAGAGAAAACAGTAGTTATACCCTATACCACTATGTGGTTTGGGTATAATGACTTTGTGCTGCTGTTTGTAACAACCAAAAATATTTGACCTAGACCCATCTTTAATTATACCGATCGAATCAGAATCACTTTCTGAGTTGATTTAACAATGTCCGTCCGTCCGTCCGTCCGTCCGTCCGTCCGTCTGTGTGTCCATGTAAACCTTGTAATCAAACTGCAGGTCGCAAATATGAATATATTTTGATGAAATTTGGTATGTAAGTTTCTATCGGCCATGGGATGAACGCTATTGAAATTGGTGAGAATCGGTCCATGTTCAGACCTAGCCCCCATACAAATTACCCCTATGAAATCGACATAAATTGCCATAAGATCCAAATTGTCATATAGATCTTACTCAAATTGGGTTTGTATGCGTTCATTACATCCATTAATGAGTAGTCCAAAAATGATCCCTTTGGCCCCATATAGAGCTGCTTCCCGATCTTCACTTAAATCTATTAAAAACAAAAATATTGCACTGATTCTTCTCAAATTTTGTTTGTATATATTTTTGCAAAATAAAAGGGACTTTACCAAACATGATCAGGATCGGTCCATTTTTGGACCTAGTCCCCATATAGATATATCATCCGATATGAACTTTTTCATATCTGCAGCCAAAAAAAATTAATAAAAATACCACTCAAATTTGGTTTTTGCTTATTTTCTATGTCCAGTTACTTGGGCCTAAGAGATAGAGTTTCTAAACGGTATAGGGTATCGTATAGTCGGTCTAGACCGACTATAATTTTCTTACTTGTTTTAATATTGCATTTGTTGGTATGTACAAACATTTTACCATAAATATTTAGTGCTGTACCCTTTGTTTTTGGCATTTTGTTTTGGGTATGGCATACCACGCTTCCTGTGCGGCCGACCATAGATCGTCCATATTTTTATAATTTTTTATTTTTTTGGTGATTTCAACCTTGACTTTGTTCCACAGGTTTTCTATTGGAATTAAGTCAGGGCTCTGGGCTGGCCAATCCAAAACGTCGATCTTCTCCGCACAAAACCAATTTTTTACTAGTTTGGAAGAGTGTTTGGGGTCATTATTCTGCATGAATGTCCACTTAATTGGCATGGAGTCGAAGATATAAGGCTTCATATGGGTTTTTCAAAATGTCTAAATACTAAAACTTGTCCAATTTTCCATTGATTTATATAAGCGAACCTTCGCCATGCTAAGAAAATGCACCTCAAACCATAATGCTGCCACCACCGTGTTTTACCGTCTTCTGAGTGAACCGAGAATTAAACTCTTGTCCTTTAGGATGACTGACAAAGGTACTGTCATCTGATTCTATCTTTCTAATTTTTGTTTCGTCACTCCATAACACGTTTTTTCAAAAATTCATGGGATTTTCTTTATGATTTCTAGCGAAGGTTGAACGTTTAGAAATATTTTTTTTTTAGAGCAGAGGCTTTTTTCTGGAAATGCGCCCAAACAAATTTCCCTCACTTAATCTTCTGCTGAAAAGCCTTTTAGATATTTCCAGGTCCAAAGATTCATTAATATCAGATGCTATCTACCGTGATGACTTGAATGGATCAATTTTCGCCATTCTGACTATAATTTTATCCGTACGCACATCTGTTTTTCGAGGTTTTGGTTTCCGACTTTTGCCTTTAATCAATATATCGGGCTTCTCAACACATGTAAATTTTAAATAAATTGTGCCATTTATATGTCCAATAAAAATTAACATTGTTTACGCAAACATGACAATGGTAAATAGATAAGAGAAAATAACGGAACATTTGGGCGCTGTTGAGACAAATATTCTAACAACAACAACCAGAAGAGGTAAAACATGCCCTTTCAAAAACTTTTAGTTGGAAAATACTTAAATTTATGCTCAATTTAAGTTTGTGCAATTTATATGTCCATAGCTGTAGTTAAAGGGGTCTCCGGAATTTATTTCTATGAGTTACAAGAGGATTGACAAACTCATATATACCCTCCGCACAGTGGTGTGGAGGGTATAAACATTATTTATTTAAGCCTTAAGGCCTAGTTAGCCACACGTTGTTAAAATGTATCTGTACCGTAAATGTAACGTTGGCATTTAGTGCAATTATAGAACGTAAAAAACGAACCAGCATGTAGCTGTGTAAAATTAACCAAACTTTATCAGCTGTTCACAAATGTCACGTACAAACGTATCAAAAATCTATTTTCAACAGATTGGGACGTTCCGGTTACGTGACAGTTGAGTTCGGTAACTGCTCTGAATGCTTTTAATGTAACAGAAAAAAACAGCTTACACGGTTGGTCACGGTTACGTGTGGCTGACTAGGCCTTTAGCTATAATTTTACTGAATGGCTGTTGCACTGTGTCATTAGAGTAGAAAAACTTCAAGCAACGATTTCTAAATAATTCTAAATTATTGTTCTTGATTGGCCTTCATGTCGTCCTGATCTCAACTTATGTTAAGTTGCAAAAACAAAAGTTAGCTTGTTAAAGATATATAATATTTATTGATAATCTTTACACCGAAAAAACAAGGGCTTGGGAAGACATTCGAAACTACGTGCATGAAAATTTGGTGGCTTAAATTGTACATTGTTTTTATCAGAAGACAAAAGTGATGGTTTTCTATAAAAATTTATTTTCTATAGATTTTATCAACAATATTAAAGTTCTTCAAGAAAGTAAGCTTTTTCTTTTCTAAACCAAATGTTTTACTAAAAAATCTTTCTTTTTTAATCTAAACAAAAGATATTGATCACCAAAATATATTTTCTTAATGACAACAACATTATGTTTAAATCTTTTGAAATTTTCTTAACATTATTCTAAGCGAAATGTCAATGACAATATAACTACAAATGTAATAATCTCAATTATGGACCTTATAAAAAATCTGCTAGACATTGTTATGGCGATGAACAATGAAAAATTAAATTAGAAATCTATTATATTATTTCTTTTTTTTTAGCTAATAAAAAGGAAATTGTTTCCAAATTGGACTGAAAGCCCCCCACTGTGTGTTATTTGCAAAAGTTTGAATTGTATTCATCATACAAGTTTTGAAAAGCATAAGCTCGAGTTATTATTCTGGTTGTGATGCTGTTGATGAGAATGAGGATGATGATGATGATGATGATGATTCAGTAGGAGGATTCTTTTATTATTATTATTATTTGCAAATATTTCGTACAATAAAATACATGTAAAATACAAATACCAACAAGTCAAGCCGCACACACCTTAAACTTCCTAAATCTCATACCCTGACCTAGACGGAAATTCCAATCAAATTAAGTGAAAAAGTATTTCCATATTGGTAGGCACGTTTGTTTAAGCATACCGTTACATTATGTGTATTTTTCTCTATGTTTTTGTCTCTGTCTGTTCGTACTTCCATATGTAGGTGTGTTTGTTATTATTTATCTAAAGACTGTTTGTGAGATAGTTTTTTTTTTTAATATAAATGTTATGGAATTTTAAAGAAATAAATTTTTAATTTTTTTTTTAATATAAAAACAAAAAAATCTTATTCTATTTTAAATGAAAAAATTATATACATATTTAATTAATATCATCTCTTCATTTAAATAAAAAAATTTCAAATATTTTTAATTAAAAAAAATTTCTTATTTGAATTAACAATTTAATTAAACTAGCAGATTCCAACACTCGAAATTCGAGTGCAAATACTCGGAAATTTTATTTTTTCATTTAACAAAGACCCTAAAGGTATGCTTCACAATTCAACTCATTTTAAATGGAGAAAACATACCCAACACGTTAACCCAAACACATTAACAAATTTAATAAACACATTGTTTAATTTTATGTATGTCTTAGTAGCAACTTTAAACGATCATAACTCCAAAAAAATATTCCAGACGATGAAAATCTGTAAATCTGGGTAACATCTAAAAAGAAATACCTTTCAAATGCTAAATTTTTTGTCAAAATCGGGGTAAAACTGTGAAACTTACATCGGTAACAAAAAATCGCCTAGCCTATTAATATTATAGATTATATAATTTTTTGTCAATTTGCCCCATTTTAATTTGGGGTTTTGTCTGGGGGGTGAGGAATTTAAAGTCAGGGTGAAAGTAAACTAGGCCAGTATAATAAAACCTCCATAGGATTTTGTTATTAAGCAAAAAAAAAAAATAAATAAAATCATATTCATCATACGCTCCGTATTTGTTCTGCTTTTTTTTACCCTCCACACCTCTGTGCATAAGGTATACATCAGTTTTTTTTATTTTTTTTTATATTATTATTAACCAACACTAAGGGGAGACCCCTGCAAATGGAGTGCATTGTGTTGATTTCAGGCAAATAGGTTATAGGAAGGAGGAAAGAGGGTGTAGTGTTTATTTATTTATTTATTTATTTGGTTTCCTGCACAACAAGACTAAGAGTCTTATTATTAAAGTACAGGATCGGTATAATGTGATACAGTATTTAATGAAAATATAACATAGTTTATAATTTGTATAAAAATAAGATAACAAAAATTATTTTACATACATATATTCAAAACAAAGTTTAAACAATATTTAAATGGTATTGAAAAATTGGAATACTTGTTTCCTAAAATGTCCTGTGTTGCTTAAATATTGTAATGTTGGCGGTAGCAAGTTCCAAAGACGTATGCAGTGTATATAGAACTGCCATTCAGAGACCAAACTTTTATGTCTTATTTGAATTATAGAATTATTTCTTCTTGAATTAGAAAAGGATATTCGATTAAAAAGTATCAATGATCGTATCTTCAAGAGATTGCAAAAATTCACACCGTAAAGTTTTCGTGCATACGGTGTTATGTGGGATGATCTTTTCAAATTGTATACGTATCTTAATATAGAATAAAACGTAGTTGTTAATTTCCTAGAGCTAATAGAATCACAACTAGCAAATAGTTCGCATCCGTACAACAAAGTTTGAATTAGATAGGTTTTTACAAGTAGAACTCGTACATGGACTGGTGTAAGATGTTGAGTTTTCTACAGTGATCGAAGCATTGAATACGTTTTTCCCGAAGCGACATTTATATGGTCAGACCAGATGAGAGTTTTATTAAAAATAATTCCAAGATTTTTGGTTTTTTGTGTAATTTCAATAATTTGACGGTTAAGCATAATATCTGGTATAGCAAGGGAAGGCACTGATCTTCGAGTAATAACGATGCATTTAGACTTTGAAGGATTGAGACATAGCCCATTTGCCAGAGCCCATAAGTGAATTCGATTAAGATCCACATTTAGGTTCGCAACACAGTTATTTAGTTCATCGAAACGACTACAAACATAAAGTTGCACATCATCAGCATACATATGAACTTTACAATATGAAAGTTGCCTAGGCAAATCATTTATATATATAGTGAAAAGAAGTGGTCCTAGAATCGAACCTTGCGGAACGCCCTTTTTTACTGGAAGCACATTTGATATTTTATTATTAACGTTAACGTATTGTTGTCGATTTTCTAAATAAGACGATATAAGACGAGTTGCGGATGGAGAGAAACCAAAAAAAGTTCTTAGCTTCATGCAGAGTATTTCATGATTCACAGTATCAAATGCCTTCGAATGATCTAAGAGCACTAGAAATGCAATGTTACCACTATCAATATACCCACGAATATCTTCAGACACATCAATGAGTGCAATTATGCAGCTATGTTTAGGACGAAAGCCTGATTGTCTGTCTGAGAGAAGGCCCATATTCTTGACATGTTTTCCAATTTGCTGATGCAATAACCTTTCAAGCACTTTAGACAAGTATGGTAGGATAGCAATGAGACGATATTCTTTATTTGATTTAGGAATAGGTAAAATTTTAACATTTTTCCAACTTTGACGATATACACTTTTTGTGATAATAGTGTTAAAAATATGGGTAATTTGAGGTAGCAGTTGAGGGATAATTTCCTTTAAGAATCTGGGATGTATGTTATCAGAACCAACAGCATTAGATTTCACAGCTTGGCATGTGGAAAGTACTTCCAGTTGGTTTACGCATTGAAAACAAAAAGCTTTTTCCGATAAAGTTGAACTAATATCAGTATTGCGGGTATAATATCCATCGTTTATGGGTAAAAGATTCGTTAAGCGAATCAACATTTATGTCAGAATTGACAATTTCCTTAGATTTGCCGACACCAATTTCTCGTATGAGTTTCCACGTTTTTTTAGAGTGTGCAGCAGAAATAAACAGGCTAGAGTAGTATGCAGATTTAGCAGTTTTTATCATTTTATTTACTTGTTTTCTAGCTTTGGAATATTCGTCATATAAATTATCTGTTTTAAACAGTTTCCAACTTTTAAAAGCTTTATCCCTTTCACAGATTTTGTGGATATCTGATTTAAATTTTATTAGATTGTAACTGTCAAGAAAGACTTGTTCGGGTAGTTTATTCCACATACGGCTAGTTCGACTGATAAACGAATTTTCTCTGTAATGCGTTGTGCGGCCAACTAGACAATATACTACAAAGGGGTGTGGTCTATTAGAAAAGCGGGTAAAGCGAACTGAAACTCTGGTACTTGGAATGAGTTCGCTAATCTCAGACGAACATTTCCCATGGTCTATAGGACAGAGTTAGCCAACCCACATTTCGACAATATCCATAGAGTTGGATACCCTATTGTCATTAATGAGCATCAATTCCCTTCTTTGCACACGGTCCAGTAGCTCCAAAATATACTTTGAAGCTCCTGTCCATATATGGAAGTTTTATTCCATTTTCGGGCGAAAGTAGGTGGTACAGATTTTAATGAGATCGGAAAGCGTGAAGTAGTTCTTGCACCGTTTTAGAAAACCAAGACACTTGAATGCTTCTTTCGATACTTGAAAAATATGCTCGTTCAAACGAAGTTTCATGCCCAGAACAGAACATCAAGAGTATCCGATTCCTCAATACCCATACATACCGATGACATTGTTGAATCCATGGCCCTATGGATCAACAAACAACATTGAGTCTTTGGCGCATTAAAATCAACCCTATTCCCTTTGTCCCACAGGTCTTGATTGAGTGTGTCATTCATTGTCCGCCTTTTGCCCCCCAATCTCCAAAAGGCTGAAGGAAAATGAAAGACAAATGTTGCTGTCATCTGCGAAAGAGTATACAGAATTGAAAATTTGACCAAGAAGGTCGTTCAGAAAGATAAGGAAAAGAGAAGGAGAGAGAACAGAACCTTGGGGTACCCCTGAATTAAGCTGAAACTTATTGGATGAGACACCATTAATAACAACATGTATTATGCGGTCTCTGAGAAAACTCGATATAAATCGAGAGAAGTCAATACCGACCCCAAATGCAATAAGCTTTAATATCAATGCACCGTGCCACACGCGATTGAACGCCTTTGAAATATCTAGAGCAACCACTTGACTTTCACCAAAATTATGAATGGATCGACTCCAGCGCTCAGAAAGTAGAGCCAACAGAAGCCATACTGTTGACCATTAAGAAGTAAATTTGCCTCTAGGAAGTTGACAAAATGGATATTGATCATGCTCTCCATCACCTTTGAGAGAGCAGAGCAGTTTGTAATTGGATGGCAATTTTCAGGGTTATTAACCTCGCCCTTTTTAGGGATTGGTTGGACTTTGGCAACCTTTCAACAAGAGAGAAAGACTTCTGCATAATACGAAAGGTTGAAAAGGGTGGAAAATGTATTTGCGACCCTTACAACAACTCGAGTCGATATAGCGATCTCCCTCTGTTTGTCTTTTGAAATCACACTCATTCACAAAAAAAAAATCATTTACCTGGGTTACATAATTGTCAGGTTGGTATTGAAAATGGGATAATTCAGGCATCATTGTGCCGAGATATCTTCAAAAAGACACCTATTTGTATTAAGTTTATCAAATTATCAAATTGATGTTTTTTTAAATATTTTGTTTACATCTATAATATTAATAGGCTAGGCGACTTCTTGTGACCGATGTTTTGTTCTACCATTTTATCCCGACTTTGACCAAACGTATATTATTTGAACAGTATTTCTTTTTAGCTGTTTTGCAGATTTACAGATTTTTAAATTTTTTTCCTTTATTTTGAGTAAATTCCATTTAAAGTTGCTACTAACACATACATAAAATTATACATATGCTATGTGTGTTTTATTAAATTTGTTAATGTGTTTGTTAATGAGTTTGTTATCTTCATTCACAATAATAATAAACCATAAAAGTGTTGGTTTGTGAATTGGATAAGTTGAAAAATTAAGCTGCCTAGAAATTGCACTCGAATTTCGAGCGATGTAATCTGTTAGTTTGTTATAAATTGTGAAATAAGTCCAGATATTAATGTAAACGTAAAACCGATGTGGAGGAGGGTACCAAAGATTCGGCACAGCTGAATTTAATACTCTTACTTTTTTTCTCTATTTGTAAGCATCAAGGTAAGGAAAAAATATAAAAGGTCATAAAAAAAATTTGGTGTGAGAACACCAAACCCTTTGGAGATTTTGCTATACTGACATAGAACTTTCACCCTGACTTGGAATTACTCATCTTCCTCCCCGCCGTCACCCTGAGAATAAACGCGCAATTGTACGACTGAATCAGTAGATGGTTTAAAGATCCGGATGATCCGACATATAATTGGTGAAGAAACATGGATTCATCACAATTAAAGCAACAGTCAAATCAATGTATTTTCTTAGTTGAATTTGCCCCGAAAATAGCAAAGACAGTGAAATCGGTTGATAAGATTTTTGGCCTAGGGGTTTTGGGATATGCATGGACTTATATACATTGACTTTTTAATGGGCAAAGAAATCAGGAAAAAGTGATATTTCATTCACATAATGCTTGGGCGCAGTTTCGAAACTGAGAATAGTGGAAATTATAAATGGAAGTATAAATGCAAAAATATTAAAAAAATTCAAAAATAACGATTGTTTGTTTGGACAGAGTTGTATCTTCTGAAATTAATACGAAGTAAAAGTTGTATGGTATGAAAACTAATTCCTAACCACACTGCTCGTAAGCCTGACTTTAGGCGAGTGTGTTAAAGCGTTGCCCAAAAAGAGAAAGTACGAGTGCATGTGAGATAGACGCAGGTTCAAACCTCACGGCCGCGCTAAGTAGAAAAGTTTCATATAGGTGCCTATTATGAGCAACTTTCGATTTTCGATTGTGGTCGAATTAACTGATCGAACGAATTTTCATTTGGTATTATGGCGCACATTCGATAAAATAGCGCTATTGTGAATTTCACTCAATTGGATTATACACAATAGTACATATTTGGCTGGCACTATAAACAAAAACATTGTGTACAAATTTATTAAAGAAAAAAAAAATAATTATTTATTAACATGGACTTATGGTTCTATGATCATCTGATGAAGATGAATGCTTCGTCATGAGACATGCTTCCAACATTTTGGAAATGGATTCCTCTACGTGTATGTGAGGTTTTCGACTGGAATTGCTGTCTACTACAGATGAACTGCTGCGGCAATGCACGCAAAGCAGATCAATCTCATGATATTAAAATAATTTAAAACTTATATTTTCAATAAGTTTTACAAACTGCCATCCAGCATCGAAAGCAAAATTGTGTTCGATTTAAAATTCGTTGTACAACGAAATTTTCGACCGTGCTGCCAGCTCGTAATACGAATTTGACATTCGATAGTCGATGTTCGATAGCCAGCGAAGATCGAAGATCGAATGCAATTCATAATAAGGGCCATAGTAACAATCTATTCAATTATAACATAAAAATTGTCACAATATTTAATAAATCGCTAATGGAGGCTGAAATGCCAGAAACCGGTCCGATTAAGAATACAGTGTAGTTATGAATTTTTGAAATGTATGCTTTCTTCTTCTCTACCACGCACCATTGAAACAAAATTAAAAATTGCATATTAATTACAATATTAATTGCAATATGTCCGAGAAAAACGACGTCAGATCTAACAAACTAACAAATTATTAAAATTCAGTGAAATAACACAATTCAGAGCTAGTAGTTATTCTAATTTGTCCAAATCACGCATAAACTTAATGCTAGATTTTTATAGGATGTAAACAATCTCACCATAAATTAAGCTACTTTTCCATAGTTTTTGTGTAGCGTGTGTGGCTGAAATGCCCGTTTATGAAATGCATAAAATCTCCATACAAATTGAAGTAATTCAAGTAATTAAAATTTTCAAACTGTAACAAAAGAAAAAACAATAAACACGAAACCAGCACACTTCCCTTTCTAACCGTAAATGAAACTAATGAGAAAAACTATGACATGGTCACTCTTTTCATTGTTGGCTGATGTTAAATGTAGTTAGTTGATTTTTAGCGTCCACCCTAGCGAAACAACATAATAATCACCAACCAACAACAGTTCTTTTTTGTTATGCATGTATTGATATGGCTGTTGTTGTTGTTGCTTTTGCCGTAATTGTTATTTGTCATTTGTGTTGGCAGTTTTTTGTCTCTGGCAATTAAGTCGATTTGTCATTTCCCTTCTTCGTTTTTGTTTTCCCTCATTCCTTAACAAAAAAAAAAAAAAAAAAAAAAAAAAAAAAAAAAAAACAACAATAACAAAAAACAACAACAACATCAATAACAATAACAAAAACAACAACACCAACAAAACAAAAACTCCGGTTATTTGTATTTAAACAATTCATGTATATTAAAACCAAACTCAAAGTCGTGTGCCGCATTTTGTTGTTAAATTTTTAGTTGTTTGGGTTATTTTGGCGTTTATTCCCTCTTTGTTTTGTGTTTGTTTGATTTTATTTTTTTTATATTTATGCAATGTTTATTGTTTCGTAAAATCATCGTCACTTTCATGCTTTATTATCCCATTAGCTTTGTAGTACTTGGCTTAGTTAAGGCAAAAACATGTTTTTGGGTGGCTGCTGCTAATGTTAAACATTACCGCCATCACGCTAAAGTATGAGTAGTTTGTTTTTCTTTTTTTTTTCCTTTTTTGTTGTTGTTAGCTTTTCTTTTAGTTTGATGATTTTCGTTTAAACGATATCATGATTTATAGCATCTAACGTGATTTGTTTTTCTTCTCTTTTTTTTTATGATGTTTAGCATACATACCTGATTATTTGAAAAATCATCACAAAAGCAAATTTATCATTTTTCAAGCCTAAGTATTTATTCATTAACGAATTTCAAAATTTTTTTTATACAGATAAATTTATCATGTAAAACTTTTGAAAGTTTCTTGTTTTGCTACAAAAGAATTCTTCGTAATGAATGATTTGCATCTTTGTTGAAAACAACAAAAAAAAAAAAAAAAAAAAACTTTTCTGGAACAATCGAGAATCACATAAACATTGTGCAATACCTAAATTTGATTTAATCTCCAGTTTTGTGTTTGAAGGGTGACAGCAGTGTTTGAAAGAAGGATTCTTTTTGTGGGTTGACACGAGCTAAAAAAAATATAGATTTCCTTTAAAATCTCTCAGATTTCAACCACGGATATGCAGAGAATATAAGAAAGGGTAACATACATATGGTAATATTTCCTTAGGAAAAGCAATTTTTTAAGTCACGAGACAGTCAGTACTTTGCCCCCCTATCATAATCGTAAAAAAATAAAAGGAGTGTAGGCAATGGTGACCTAATGGTCGTTCAGACCGGTTTTTTTTGTGGCAATTTCGAGCAGCTGCCGCATTGCACGTCCTCCACCATCCGTGATCACACGTTGTGTATTTTTTTTACTAACCTGGTGCGTGAGACCGTGTGTCACCGTGTATGTAAGTAAATAATCAAGGATTAATTTTTTATTATTCGCGTATAACAATGTGGTCAGGGTATAATGACTTTGTGCTACCAAAAATATTTGACCTAGACCCACCGACCGTCTGTGAAATTTAGTATATATATATTGGGGTCGGTATTTACTTCTCCCGATTTATATCGAGTTTTCTCAGAGACCGCACATAATGTGCTGTTATTGATGGGTTCTCATCTAATGAGTTTCAGCTTAATTCAGGGGTACCCCAAGGTTCCGTTCTTTCTCCTCTTTTCCCTATCTTTCTGAACGACCTTCTTGGTCAAACTGTTAATGCTATATACTCTTTCGCAGATGACAGCAACATTTGTCATTCATTTTCCTTTAATTGCAGGCTAAGGGCAAAAGGCGAACAGTGAATGACACACTCAATCAACCCCTGTTAACAGTCTCCGAGTGGGGTAAAGCGAATATGGTTGATTTTAATGCGCTGAAGACTAATGGCATATGTCCGACCTAAAATGCAATACAACTCCCATATATGGGCAGGAGCCTCAAAGTCTATTTTGGAGCTACTGAACCGTGTACAAAGGAGGGCGTTGATGCTCATTCATGACAATGGGGTATCCAACTCTATTGACTCATTGGAACATCATCGAAATGTGGGTTGTATAGCATTATTCTATAGATACTACCATGGGAAATGTTCTTTTGAGATTAGCGAAGTCATTCCAAGTGCCTGAGCTTCAGTTCGCTCTACCCGCTTCTCTAGTAAATCACATCCATTTGTAGTCCACTGTCCAGTTGAACGCATAACGCATTACATAGAAAATTCGTTTATCAGTCGAGCCAGCCGTATGTGGAATAAACTCCCAGCACAAGTCTTTCCTGACAGTTACAATCTAATACAATTTAAGTCAAATATCCACAAATACCACTCTTTCCTCCTTCCCATAACCTATTTTCCTGAAGCCAACACAATGAACTACATTTGTAGGGGACATCCCCTTCCAATTCAGGAATTTTACACTGTAGACGCACAATTTAAGTCTACAAAACAATCAAAATTTCCTCGCAAGTTCCTGGTATGGCAGTAACCACCGGAACAATTAACTCGGAAATATACAACCAAGAATGCTTGGAGCGAAGACGAAAACCTTTCTTAAGACAGCACGTGGCTTCATTACAGTAAAGTGGCCTTGGCCTCCAAAAATAATGTGCTCTTGGTGCCTCGTGAAGCAAACCCTTCAAACTGTCCAGAGCTTAGACCAATTGAAAGATACTGAGCTTTGGTCAAAAGAGATATACACAGCGTCACTTGATGAGGATAGACCACCAAGTTCTTTAGATAGTGAATCCGAGAATGATTATGAACCAGAGCAAATATAAAATTCTGACAGCGAAGAGGAATTGAGTGACCAAGAGCCTGCAGGTAACAAAACTCTTTATTTTATAATGTTGGAAAAGGAAAAAAAAAATGCGAAATGGAGTAAGGAATCTGTGCGTCAATCTATTCGTACTATGTATGCCAACATAGTCTCATAGTTACCAGGACCAAAGCGGGTTCTAGCCAATGAAAACGACCTTCTTGAATTTTGGAGACACTTTTTTGAGGACTCTATTGTTCATATAATTGTCAAGTATACCAACCAATATATTGCTACCGTGAAAGATACATTTGGCAGAGAAACATATGCCAAAGAGACTGATTTCAAGGAAATATATTGCTCCATTTAGCTGGTGTTAAAAAAATCTAATCATCTGAACATTGAAGAGTTGTTTCGAATGTTTAGATTTTTACTGCGAGTTTTGAGCTTTGATGATGGTACTACGGGGGCAACTAGAAAGCAATTTTAATATTCGAGAAATTCGTTCAGGCAAATTACACTTTATCTGCTTTTGTGACTATAGATTAGTTGGAAGGATTTCACGGAAGGTGCTCATTTAGGCAATACATTCCAAACAAACCAAATCCATATGGCATCAAAATTTAAACCCTTTGTGACGCTAAAATGTTTTACACATATAATATGGAAATGTAGTCAGGAAAACAACCACAAGCAGGAACATACATAATTCATAAATACAAAACCTATTATTAGAAAAGGCGGAGTCGGAAAGAGTCGTAGTCGCCAATAGAAAAAATGAAGTGTCAGAGTCGGATTCGGTAGCTTTGATCATCGACTTAACAAAGGCTCCAAAATATCTTTTTGAACGAGAGGAAATCGAACAATTCAATTTAGATACCGGGACCATGCCTCTGAATGTAAATTTTTTGTCTCTGGAACAGACTTCCTAATGTTATGCAATATACAAGCAACGCAATAGGGTTTAGGAAATTATTGTACCAATACTTTAATTGATTTTATTTGATTTTTTTAATGTTTTTAAATTGTAATTTATAATATTTTAAATTTAGATTAAGAGTTCATTACTGATAATGAATAACTTATCTGATTCCATTACTGTAATTTATAAGATACTGTGTCTTGTGGTAATGGAAAATCAAATTTAATAAATAAAAAAAATGGGAAACCTGGTTCGAGGAGAAAGAAAGGTCCACATGATGTCTTTAAGGCCAAGAAAATAGAAAGCATATTGAAAACAGCTGCCGACAGATGCGGCAGAAACGCAGCATGTTAGCTTAGTGTTTGGACTATATGGTGTGAAAACTTATGCATGAAACACATAGACGACAGCGGCTACACGATTACAGCCTGTCAAAAATAAAATACACACGTTTATATGAAAACGATTATTTTGACACCAACACAGCTACACGGCTACATGACAACTTTTGTCGCTGTAGTCAACTTAGGATCATTTCTATTTTTGTTGGCTACAAAACAAAAATAGTGTTGACAATATAACAAAATATGTAAAAGATATTAGTGCTATGAAATATTTTATTTTGTTAATAAAATTAATCGCAAAATGAAATGCTATTATTCGATAAGTAATCAAAAGGGGTTAAATAAATTTATTTATTTATTTTTACGTTATAATAATGCATTATAAATAATTGTATATTTAAGTCAAGTTTATATACAATCATGCTAGTTCTTCTATTTTAATAAAGTAAAAAATAAAATTGGCACTACTGAAATAAAAATGCATTTGTATAAAAACAGCTGTTTATATTGTTGTTATACGTTGCTGTCGTTTTCAAAAAAATTAAGGAAAATTGCAGCCAGCAGCATTTGTAGACGTGTGTTCGTGTAGCAGTAGTCGTCTATGTGTTGCATGCATTAAAGCTAATAAATGTTTGAAAAAAAAAAATTTAAAAAGTTACAGATAGGAACGCCGCAAAAATTTATGTTTCATAAAAAAAAAAAATTCCGGCTGCATAATGGATGACGGGCCAGAAGAAAACGAAATTCCCACAGAAAAAAGAAGTAAGTCATTTGCTACAACGGGCTCTATAAATACAGAAATTTAACAGGTATACCGGTATAAAGTGAGCGTTTTATTGTGAAAATAAATTTTGAATGGAAAAGTAAAAAACATTTTATTCGAAGTAGTGGCCATTTCTACACATTTTACCACCCACTTTCTTGGCAATTTGTGGATACCACGCTTATAGAAATGTTCGTCTTATGAAGCAAGCCAATCAGACATCCAATTTTCGAATTTTCGACTTCTTCGTAGGAATCAAAGTGCTGCTCAGCCAATGCGTGTCCCATCGATGAAAACAAATGGTAGTCGGAAGGAGCCAAGTCTGATGAATACGGCGGCTGGGGTAGCAGTTCCCAGCCAAGTTCTTTGATTGTATCCTGAATCGATTTTGCTTTGTGTGCTGGTGCATTGTCATGGAGTAAAATTATCTTGCCCTCTCTTCTGGCCCATTCTGATCGTTTTTCGATCAATGCATGGTTCAAATTGAGCATTTGTTGTCGGTAGCGAACATTATTAACAGTTTCACCAGGTTTTAGGAGCTCGTGGTACACCACACCTTTCTGGTCCCACCAGACACACAGCATTGTCTTCTTGCCGAATCGATCTGGTTTTGCTGTCGATGTTGATGGTTGACCCTAATTAAGCCATGATTTTTCCGTTTAGGATTTGTAAAATAAATCCATTTTTCATCGCCAGTAACAATCCGATGCAAAACTGATTATACCCTATACCACTATGTGGTATTGTAACTACCAAAAATATTTGACCTAGACCCATCTTTTATTATACCGATCGAATCAGAATCACTAACTGATTCGATTTAACGATGTTCGTCCGTCCGTCCGTCTGTGTGTCCATGTAAACCTTGTAATCAAACTGCAGGTCGCAAATATGAATATATTTTGACGAAATTTGGTATATAAGCTTTTATCGGCCATAGGATGAACGTTATTGAAATTGGTGAGAATCGGTCCATGTTCAGACCTAGCCCCCATACAAATGACCCCTATGAAATCGACATAAATTGCCATAAGATCCAAATTGTCATATAGATCTTACTCAAATTGAGTTTGTATGCGTTTATTACATCCATTAATGAGTAGTCCAAAAATGATCCCTATGGGACAACTCTTAGTCATAGGCCCCATATAGAGCTGCTTCCCGATCTTCACTTAAATCTATCAAAAAACAAAAATATTGCACTGATTCTTTTCAAATTTTACTAGAGGACCCCTGCTGCTCCGCAGCATTATATTATATTATATTATATTATATTAATTTTTATAATATAATACCAAAATTTGCCAAGAGAAGTTAACGTACAGTACTGCCAAAATATGCCAAGATAAGTTAACGTACAGTAAAAGTAAAGTTGATTGTCCACGCATAACTTTCCTCAAACCCAACGAATTTGCCAAGAGAAGTTAACGTACAGTAATGCCAAAATATGCCAAGATAAGTTAACGTACAGTACAAGTAAAGTTGATTCTCCACGCATAACTTTCCTCAAACCCAACGAATTTAAGCAGTTAATAGCTCAAAAGAAGGAGCTTGATCCACTGAGTGTTCTTAGACCTATGCCTACGTTCTTAGACCTAGCCTACGTTAATTAGAACTCTAGTTATAGAGGTTTGAGAGAAGAAAAATATTGAAAAAAATCTTGAATGCAAAGTTTATTCATAAATTCTTTTAATATATAAGATTTGTAAATATTTTTGCAAAATACAAGAGACTTTACCAAACAGGATCGGTCCATTTTTGGGCCTAGTCCCCATATAGATATAGCATCCGATATGAACTTTTTCATATCTGCAGCCAAAAAAATTAATAAAAATCCCACTCAAATTTGGTTTATGCTTATTTTCTATGTCCAGTTAGTTGGGCCTATGAGAAAGGGTCTCTAAACGCATGGTATAGGGTATCATATAGTCGGTCTAGACCGACTAGTGGTTTTTTCGATTTTCCATCTGCCTTTCACTCAATTCATATGGCGTCCATTTTCCACACTTTCTGATCTTTCTCATAGCTTTTAAACGGTCAGAAATTGCTTCTTGTGCAACATTTAACACTTCTGCCATTTGCTTTTGACTCATCCAATATTGCTTGTGGCGTCTTCAAACTTTTTTGGTGGTCTTCCACGTTCTTCATTTCTCACATCAGAATAATTATCTCTGAACCGTTGAAACCATCACCATATGCCTCGACAAGCATTCGATGCGAATCTGCAGCACTTTTCTTCAAATGAAAACAAAAAATTAATGCTTTCCACAAATCATCATTTTTTGGTAAAAAATTCGACATTTTTAACACGATAAAAAAATATGATCTTGTTTGTTCATTGACTTGATGTATGCTAAATATGTTTGACAGATGTCATAGCAACCAAACAAAAAAAAAAAAAATTAAGGCTCGTTCACTACAAATGTTCCCTATCGAGACTTTTGTATCTAGACGCTCACTTCATACCGGTATACCTAATATTTTAAGGAGAGTTTGCAAAGAAGCCAACATTATGTGTCCACATGTTTTTGGCATCATGACACTACGTTAATTGACCTCTTGAGTGATACAACCTCAAGATCGAGCTTAGGCCAGTGAAGAGATATTGGACTCTTGTCAAAAGAGAGTTGAAGAGCACAAGAAAGGTGTTCCAAAATGTGAAAGAGCAAATACACCCTGACCACATAGTGGTATAGGGTATAACAAACTCTAGGTTTAATAGTTTCCTTATTATAACATTTTAAATATTTGATTAAACTTTGGTTTCTTTTATGCTATTCTAGCAAAAAAAAAAAAATACATTTTTCAAGGCCAATTAATTATAACATGTTTACGAAAAACAACACAAACAAACAAAAATTTATAGTTTATTTTAAAACCTACATTTCTAAATAACACAATGAAAAAAAAAACCTAAGCAATAAGTGAAAAACAAACATTTTATATCTATTTCCTTGAAACATTAAACTATAAAAAAGTTCTATATAAAAATGTTTTTTTTTTTAGTCAAAATGTGGTGGGTGGCTCTTCTAAAACTTAATGGCTACGTTATCAGCTACTAAACAAATATTAATTAATATTTTTATACCCTATATAGCTTTCTGTGGTTAGGAGGGTATAATGAGTTTGTGTTGATGTTTGTAACTAAACGAAAAAAATATGTGACCAGCAACCACCTTTTGTTATGCCGATGAACTAAGAATCATTTTCTGAGTGAGATTTAGCGATATCCAACCTTTCGTCCGTCCGTCCGTCCTCTTGTCTGTCTGTCTGTATGTCCAATGTAAGCTTTGTAAATATGATTAAATTTTGTATATAAGCTTCTCTGATACCCACAGCACGAACGGTATTGAATTTAATGAAAATCGGTGCTTATTCAGATCGACTTAAATTGTCCCAAGATCTAAATTATAATATAGATCTCCGTCAAATCTCGCTTGTGTGTGCTTATTACACCTATTAATAGGTACTCCAAAATTAAACCCTGTAGGCACATTTTTAGTCATAGTCCCCATATAAATCCATTTAGATCCATCAAAAAACAAAAATATTGCAAACGATTTCCTCAAATTTGGTTTGTATGTATGTGTTTTTTGCGAAAAATAAGCGAATTTATCAAATATGGTGGTCATTATGAGCCCATTTTTCGACCCAGTGCCACTCAAATGTGATTTATGCTTATTTTCTTTCTCTAAACTCATGGTATAGAGTATGTATAGACCGACTACGTCTACACTTACTATAATCTTATTTCTTTTTAAGTTGCTTTAATTTTTCATAAATTTTGGCGTGACCTAAAAAAAAACATTTGGTAGGAGCTGATGGAAAACATATCTTTTGCTTCAATTTATAGCTCATATGTATATTCGAAAGAGAAAAAAAAGATTATTTAAAAAAAAAAACAAATTTTGGCAATTATAAAACTGAAAACCATAAATTTGAAGTGACTGCGGCTTAAAAGCGAGTTATATCTAAAATGATCTTTGTTGTTGGAGAGAGGTACGAGTATTTCAGTATGAATCCATTAAAGCCGTTTTTGTTAACCCATTGTTTTAATGACAAAATTAATACAAACAACTTGACTCTTGTTCGACAATTTTTATAATGCGCTTCTTTATTAGGTCTGGTAATCTATAATATTAACAGACAAGGGGATTTCTTGTGACCAATGTATCAGTTTTAAACCGATTTTGACCAAACATACCTCATTTGAAAGGTATTTCTTTTAAGCTGTCCACCAGATTTATAGATTTTCACGTCTGGAACAGTTTTTTTTTTTTTTTTGAGTGAAATTCATTTAAAGTTGCTACTAACACATACATAAACTTATGCAATGCTGTGTGTGTATATATTAAATTTGTTAATGTAAAGGGTCCGCCATCTAACGTTTTTTTTTTTTCAACTAGTGCTTATTTCGTGAATGCTAACACTTAGCTCTTGTCTGATTTGACAGATAATTAGTTTTATCCTTCCGCTGAAAGAATATGGTTGTGTATACGCTTGAACAACGCTGGGAAATATTGCGACATTACTTTGAAAATCATGGAAATGCTGCAGAATGTGTGCGAAAATTGCGTACGGATTTTGGAAGAAGAGAAGCACCGTCAGCTCTGTATGTTCGTTATCTTGTGAAAAAAGTGAAAGAAACTGGCATCCTCATCGATAAACCAAAGCGTGAAAAGCCAAAAACAGTGCGTACACCCGAGAATATTACTGCTGTGGCAGAAAGTGTGCGTGAAGCGCCATCAACATCAATTCACCGTCTTTCTCAAGAATTGAACATTTCGGAGGCATCATTGAGACGAATTTTTGCATAAAGACCTTGGTATTGCGCCACACAAAGTCCAATTGGTTCAGGAGTTGAAGCCAACTGACCATCCAATGCGTTTTCGCTTCGCTAAGTGGGCCTGCGATCGACTTACAGAAGATGCCGATTTTGCCAAAAAAAAATCATCTTTTCAGATGAAGCTCATTTTGATCTTGGCGGGTATGTAAACAAGCAAAATTGTCGCATTTGGGACACAGAAAACCCGCACGCATACATTGAAAAGCCGATACACCCAAAACGAGTCATTGTTTGGTGCGGATTTTGGTCCAGAGGCATAATTGGGCCATTTTTCTTCGAAAATGAGCAAGAAGGGCCATGTTGAACGAATTTCAACATGTTCATAAAAATTGAAGAGAAGGATATTGGCAACATTTGGACGGCGCTACGTGCCACACAGCCGAAGCTACACTCGATGTTTTGCGCCCTGTTTTTGAAGATCGCATTATCAGCCGCAGAGCTGATATCGTTTGGCCACCTCGGAGCTGCGATTTGACACCGTTGGACTATTATTTGTGGGGTGCCCTCAAAGATAGATGTTACGCCAACAAGCCAGAGACAATTCACGCTTTAAAGGACAATATTCGTGAAGCCATTGGTGAAATACAGCTGCACACAATCGATAATGTGCTTAAAAATTGGACCGATCGTGTAGGCTACTGCATGGCCAGCCGAGGCACCCATTTGAATGAAATTATTTTCCATTATTAACCGGAAGGATTGTACTTTTAAATAAAAATAGAAATTTGAGATAATATTCAGTAGTTTTTTTTTTATAGCATTTTCAAAAAAAGAAAAAAGTTATTTGGCGGACCCTTTATTTGCAAAAATTGTATATGAAAAGCCCTGTGTATAATTTAAAAATAGTTCTGGACAAGCCAATAACGAAATAACGCAATCGTATATCAAGATAATAATTACATATCACACGCTCTGTATTGAACTGTGAATTGCCTAAAATTAATTTACCTTTAGGTGGCATATAAGGTGGTTCAAATACCTTTAGGCTCTTATTTCTGTGTATTCAACAAATAAAAATATATTTAATGAATTAAAGATCAAAAAAACATTGAAAAAAATAAATTGAATGAAAAAATAAAATTTCCTAGAATTTGCACTCGAATTTCGTGGCTGGGCTCTGCTAGTATATACTAATCTAGCGATGGCACTTAAGCGATAATAAATTATATTAAACAAGAGATCGAATAATCACTCAGTGATGTAACACCCATTAGAGCTTAGAGACTTTTTAAAAGGGCGTTGAATTTTTTACACTTTACAACGACTTATTTGAATAAAGTTGGTCAAGAATTTTGTTGAGATTTCTTTCTACGAAAGAAATACACATTTAGTTGAAATTTTTGTGATTTGTGATATATTTTCGGAATAAAAGAAGTAAGATTGCTAAATTCGGTTGGGCCGGATCTTTGATACCTTCCAAATGGGGTTTACGATTACATTAATATCTGGACTTATTGCACTATTTATAGCAAATGTTAGCAAATTATTTGAAAAAGTAGACAATTTGATGAACTTAATACTAAATGGCTGAATTTTGTAAAAAAAATTTACAGGTGTCTTCAGAATTTTGGATATATTTTGGCACAATGATGCCCGATTAACCCCATTTTCAATAACAACTTTAATGATTTATTTTGTGAATGAGCGTGATTTCAACAGACGGACGGACAGACGCACGGACAGACGAGCATCGCTCTATCCACGGGAATATTCAGAATTGGACTGAATATATAATTTAATTACTTTACATCCATGAAACTACTTCGTCATTTATCAAGTAAGGCTACCGGCAAATCTGATACTATTAAAGATGGCCGTTTTGAAAAATGTACATTTCACCCTATTTCCGATATGATAAAGCAAGAGAGAGGATTTACCAACTTCGGTTTTTCAAGTAATAAAAATGTACCTCTCGTAAGGTTAGTCACTAACCAATTTCGATAACTATGAAATTGGATCATGCAGAAGTTATGCAAAAGGCCGAGGAGCAAAATAACAGAACCGAAATTATTTCAACGTTATAATCAAAACATGGATGGTGGTGAAAAAATGGATGTGTTGGTGGCTGCATATAAATCGTAAATGGTGATAGTGACCAATATATGCGTATTTGCAAAAGTTGCAAATGGGTAGCTGCTTATGCGGAATCTACAACCAAATGATCCTAATTCTGTTAGTTTGCTTAAATTGCGCCGCTTTATAGCTACTCTTACCTTGCAGCATATGAAGTTCTCCCTATCAGTTCATTTAGACACAAGTAACAAGACGGACTATACGATACCCTATACCATATGTTTAGAGAGGGTGCCTCAGGACTACTAATTGGATATAGAAAAAAAGTATAAACAAAATTTTAGGGGCATTATTATTTTTTTTTTCCTGCAGATATGAAAAAGTTCATATCGAATGCTATAGTTTCATAGGCACTAGGTCAAGAAATGGACCGATTTTGTGGAAAAAATATACACAAATAATTTATGAGGAAAATCTGTGTGAATATCGGCAAACAGCTTCATATGGGGACTATGCCTAAAAACTGTCCTATAGGGTTTATTGTTGGACTACTGATAAATGGATGTAATAAACATATACAAACCAAATTTGACCGAGATCTGTATGATAATTTGGATATTGTGCCAGTTTAAGTCGATTTCATAGGGGTCATTTGTATGGGGACTAGGTCTGAACATGAACCGATTTTCACCAATTTCAATAGAGTTCATCATATGGCCGATAGAAGCTTATGTACCAAATTTTATTAAAATATAATCATATTTGCGACCAGTAGTTTGATTACAAAGTTTACATGGACACATAGACGGACGGACGGACAGACATCACTAAATCGACTCGATCGGTATAATAAAAAATGGATCTAGGTCAAATATTTTTGGTAGTTACAAACACCAGCACAAAGTAATTATACACTGACCACATAATGGTAGCGTGATTCGCTGGTAGGCTTCACACTGTGGACTATTGTTAATTTCAAAGGCAATGTGCACCTACTGCAGTACAGGTCTTCGTCCAAAAGAATGCTTCAAAATTTTACATACTCCAAGCATCCTTTATAACGGGCACTTCGTAAAACTCAATTTACTGTTTTTTTTTTTTAATAAAGATTTCAAATCATTTTTAATAACGTTTTTTGTTCCATATTAAGAGCTGTATGCAGCTTCGTAAGGAATCTTAGCAGAAAATTTTCATATATTCCTTAAAGAAAAAAAAGCACAAAAGTACCTTTCAGTGCAACAGTAGCAATCAGCTGTTTTCTGTCAATTATTAAGAATTGTGGAATTGAAATTGAAACCAACCATGTTTGCAAATGAAAAAGAAATTCTAATTTTTTGGGCTTATTACATTTTGTTTGTGCTTACCTCTCTTGTCAAAATTCCGTTCAGAAAGAACGAAAAATTTTATATTCCTGCTCGAAGCCTGGGCTGCCTAACTTAATTACGTAAAAAAAAATAGTAAAAACAATGCTACTTTTTTAAAAATCTGCAGACTAACAACAGAAATTTTCACACAGAAAAATTCCTTGAGCATTTCTGAAGCGTTTTTTTTATATGACGTTTTTGATTCCTTAGCATAAAAAAAGCTCGCTGGCGATCTTCATGGTCTAATGGGTTAAGTTTGTAGAGAAATTTCTTCTTTATTTTCGTCTCTAAAACAAAACACTGTACGACAAATTTAACACTTAGTCTTTAAATATATTTACAGTAAACAACAAAGTGTTTAAGTTAACCTACTTTGGCATGCCCTATACGAATTACATATATTCAAATCGATTATTTTTAAAAATACAATATTGAACGCAAAACACGATTTTTGTTCCTGGTAAAAAATGCCAGACATCTGCAAATAAGAGAATTAACACATTTAAAAATTTTTAAATATTTCCATAAGTTACATTCTAAAGGTAACAACAACGTCTTACAATTTCTACCTGGTGCTACAATTTACAACGTGTGGGTCACAAAAGAAATTCCATGAAAAGTAGCATACATATGTGTGTGAGTGTGTGCGTGTGGCCAGCCTACACATTAACCCAAAATGTGTCCAATTATTTAGCTGTTTAACATAATAAATGTCTACTTAAATTTGTTAAAAGTCTTGAACTGAACTCAGTTCATTTAAATACACAGTCATTATTAACAACTTCACACTTTTGAGACAAGATTTCATAAGTGCTTCTTCGAAAAGAATTTGAAAAAAAAAACAATAATAAAATGATTGATTTATAACAAGTGTTTACAAAGAAAACAATCAACGAAACTACAGATCCACAGACCATCACGTATGTATGTTGTCTTTACAGCAACAATAACAAAAAAATAAAATAAATAAAAATGTTTAAGCTTTAAAAAAAACGTGGGTAAAAAAAAAATAAGAATAACAATAAAATTTTTAAGTAAAAAAATTTTAAATAACGATAATAAAGATAGCTTAGTCGTCTTTTATAATTTTATTTATTTTTTTTTTAACAAAATTAAAGAAAATATATACACAGTGACGAGCAAAAATGTTACATTGTTTCGAATACTGAACTTTAAGATCTAATTTGAAATATACTCCTAATTTCTTTATTACATTTTAACGACTGGCGTGTAGACTTTCCACAGATAAAAATTCAAAAAAAAAAATATTGTTGAATTTTTAAGCATGCAGTGTCATGATTTGCAAAATAACTCAAATGTAACAATTTTGCACTCAGACTAAAAAAAAAAACTTAAAATGAAATTCTCAGCTACTGGTTCTGGACGTCCGAGATTAATAAATGACCGCTTTAGTCGGCATCTGGCAAATTTAGTTACTGCAAGCAACGATGTGGCTCCAAAGGAATCTGCATATTAATGCCAACGAGTGGACAGAAAACAAGAGCAGAAAAAAAAATTGTTTATCAAAAAAAAAAAAACTTCGCAAGGAATTTGCTCAAACCTTCAAAAATTGGGCACCATCAGACTGGAGCCAGGTAGTTAAAAACAATACTTTTCCATTTTGAGAAATAAGAACAAAAATACAAATCTTTTTAGGTTATATGGTCAGACAAAACCAAAATAAATCGTTTTGAGTCCGATGGTCGATTGTGGTACTGCCCTAAAGACCCCAAGGTAATAACCAAACAATACAATATGATGGCAGCTCTATTATGGTGTGGGATTGTATTACCAGAAATGGAGTCGGGCCATTAGTAAAAATTTAGGGCATTATGAATAAAGAGCAATACCTAGCAATTTTACAAAACAGCTTCCTAGCTGCAATCGAAAAAACGGGTCTTCTTTTTCCTTAAAACGTCGTTTTTCAGCAAAAAATATTTTTAAACAAAATATTTCTTTTTTATTTCTTATAATTAGAACAAATATAAAGAATAATATAAAATTTATTCATCCGACACTAATACGAAATAATGGAGAAATGTTTAATTTTATATGAAATCTTATTTCTCAACATTTCCTATTATAACTTTTGAACCTTTCCATCGAATTTGCTAATTTTCAATACCAAACTTCTTATAATGAGCACAAACATTTTTGATAACCTTTTGTAAAAAAATATTTATTGAAAAAACAAAAATTAATAATAGATGTATAGTGAAAAATTTTTTAGCAAAAATATTTTTAAATGAAAAAATATTAGAAGGTAAATTGTTTTCATACAAAAATTTATAAAATTTATTTATCAGATACTACTACGTTATGGAATGAAATTACTACGAACATAATTTTAAACTGAAATTTGTTACAAAAAGTATTTTTAAACAAAATATTTCTTATTCCTTTTTTATTTCTTGTAATTAGAACAAATATAATGAATAATATAAAAGTTATTCATCTGACGCTAATACGAAATAATGGAGAAATGTTTAATTTGACATGAAATCTTATTTCTTAATATTTCCTATTATAATTTTGGAACCTTTCCATCGAATTTGCTAATTTTCAATACCAAACTTCTTATAATGTGCACAAACATTTTTGATAACCTCTTGTAAAAAAATATTTCTTGAACAAACAAAAATTAAAAATAGATTTACGGTGAAAAATTTGTTAGCAAAAATATTTTTAAATGAAAAATATTAAAGGGGTAAATTGTTTTCATACAAAATTTTGTAAAATTTATTTACCAGACACAACTACGAAATTAACATTTTCCATTAAAACTTCTAAACGTTTTCATAGATTTTGCTAATTTTCAATACTAAACTTCTTATAATGAGCACAACTTTTTTTGAGAACCGATTATAATAAAAGAAATATTAAAAATAAATATATCAATGGTCAAAAAATTTTTGGAAAAATAAATTATATGAATATATTTTTTTTTAAGTAATAAGCCAAAATATTTTATATTTGAAAATTTTTAACGAAATATTTTTTAACAAAAATTTGTATTTTTTATCAAAATATTTTCACAAAAATTATTTTTTTCTTCCATTTATTTAAATAAATACGAAATCAAGGAGAAATGTTTAATTTTATATGAAATTTCCTATTATAACTTTTGAACATTTCCATCGAATTAGATAATTTTCAATACCAAAATTCTTATAATGAGCACAAACATTTTTGATAGCCTCTTGTAAAAAAATATTTATTGAAAAAACAAATATTAAAAATAGATTTATAGTGAAAAATTTGTTAGCAAAAATATTTTTAAATGAAAAAATATTAAAAGGTAAATTGTTGTCATACAAAATTTTATAAATTTTATTTACCAGACACAACCATGAAATTAACATTTTCCACTAAAACTTCTAAACGTTTATAGAATTTTGTTAATTTTTAATACTACAAATTTTATGATGAGCACAACTATTTTTGATAACCGATTATAATAAAAGAAACATTAAAAATATATAAATCAAAGGTCAAAAAATTTTTGGAAAAATATTTTTATTTAAAAAAATAATTTTTATGAATATTTTTTTTGTGTAATAAGCCAAAATATTTTATATTTGAAAATTTTTAACGAAATATTTGTTAACAAAAATTTGTATTTTTTATCTAAATTTTTTCATAAAAATTATTTTTTCCTTCCATTTATTTAAATTTCGCTCGCATTCTTTTTTCTTATATTTATTTGAGAAGTAAATTGTTTTCATACAAGAATTTATAAAATTTATTTATCAGACGCTACTACGTTATGGAATGAAATTATTACGAACATAATTTTGAACTGAAATTTTTTTACAAAAAATACAATTTTAACAAAATATTTCTTATTCCTTTTTTGTTTCTTATAATTAGAACAAATATAATGAATTATATAAAATTTTTTCATCCGACGCTAATACGAAATCAAGGCGAAATGTTTAATTTTATATGAAATAATATCTCTTAATATTTCCTATTATAACTTTTGAACCTTTCCATCGAATTTGCAAATTTTCAATACCAAACTTCTTATAATGAGCACAAGCATTTTTGATAACCTTTTGTAAAAAAATATTTATTGAAAAAATAAAAATTAATAATAGATGTATAGTGAAAATTTTTTTAGCAAAAATATTTTTAAATGAAAAAATATTAAAAGATAAATTGTTTTCATACAAAAATTTATAAAATTTTTTTACCAGACACAACCATGAAATTAACATTTTCCATTAAAACTTCTAAACTTCTTCATAGATTTTGCTGATTTTTAATACTAAACTTCTTATAATGAGCACAACTATTTTTGATAACCGATTATAATAAAAGAAATATTAAAAATAAATATATCAATGGTCAAAAATTTTTGTAAAAATATTTTTTTGTAAAAAAATAAATTATATGAATATATTTTTTTTTAAAGTAATAAGCCAAAATATTTTATATTTGAAAATTTTTAACGAAATATTTTTTAACAAAAATTTTTATTTTTTATCTAAATTTTTTCACAAAAATTATTTTGTCCTTCCATTTATTTAAATTTCGCTCGAATTCTTTTTTCTTATATTTATTTACGAAGTTAATTGTTTTCATACAAAAATTTATAAAATTTATTTATCAGACGCTACTACGTTATGAAATTAAATTATTACGAACATAATTTTAAACTGAAATTTTCTACAAAAAATATTTTTTAACAAAATATTTCTTATTCCTTTTTTATTTCTTATAATTAGAACAAATATAATGAATTATATAACATTTTTTCACCCGACGCTAATACGAAATAATGGAGAAATGTTTAATTTTATATGAAATCTTATTTCTCAACATTTCCTATAATAACTTTTGAACCTTTCCATCGAATTTGCTAATTTTCAATACCAAACTTCTTATAATGAGCACAAACATTTTTGATAACCTTTTGTAAAAAATATTTATTGAAAAAACAAAAATTAATAATAGATGTATAGTGAAAAATTTTTTAGCAAAAATATTTTTAAATGAAAAAATATTAGAAGGTAAATTGTTTTCATACAAAAATTTATAAAATTTATTTATCAGACACAACTACGAAATTAAAATTTTCCATTAAAACTTCTAAACTCTTTCATAGATTTTGCTCATTTTTAATACTAAACGTCTTATAATGAGCACAACTATTTTTGATAACCGATTATAATAAAAGAAATATTAAAAATAAATATATCAATGGTCAAAAAATTTTTGGAAAAATATTTGTATGTAAAAAAATAATTTATATGAATATATATATATTTTTTTAAGTAAAAAGCCAAAATATTTTATATTTGAAAATTTTTAAGAAAAATTTTTCGCAAAATTATTTTTCCTTCCATTTATTTAAATTTCGCTCGCATTCATTTTTCTTATATTTATTTAAGAAGTAAATTGTTTTCATACAAAAATTTATAAAATTTATTTATCAGACGCTACTACGTTATAGAATGAAATTTTTCTTTCTCCTTTTTTATTTCTTATAATTAGAACAAATATAATGAATTATATAAAATTTATTCATCCGACGCTAACACGAAATAATGGAGAAATGTATAATTTTATATGAAATAATATCTCTTAACATTTTCTATTATACCTTTTGAACATTTCCATCGAATTAGATAATTTTCAATACCAAACTTTTTATAATGAGCACAAACATTTTTGATGAACTCTTGTAAAAAAATATTTATTGAAAAAACAAAAATTAAAAATAGATTTATAGTGAAAAATTTTTTCGAAAAATATTTTTAAATGGAAAAATATTTTTAAATGGATAAATATTAAAAAGTAAATTGTTTTTATACAAAAATACATAAAATTTATTTATCAGACGCTACTACGTTATGGAATGAAATTATTACGAACATAATTTTAAACTCAAATTTTTGAAAAAAAATATTTTTAAACATAATATTTCTTATTCATTTTTTTATTTCTTATAATTAGAACAAATATAATGAATAATATAAAAGTTATTCATCTGACGCTAATACGAAATAATGGAGAAATGTTTAATTTGACATGAAATCTTATTTCTTAATATTTCCTATTATAATTTTGGAACCTTTTCATCGAATTTGCTAATTTTCAATACCAAACTGCTTATAATGAGCACAAACATTTTTGATAACCTCTTGTAAAAAATATTTCTTGAAAAAACAAAAATTAAAAATAGATTTATGGTGAAAAATTTGTTAGCAAAAATATTTTTAAATGAAAAATATTAAAAGGCAAATTGTTTTCATACAAAAATCTATAAATTTTATTTACCAGACACAACTGCGAAATTAACATTTTCAATTAAAACTTCTAAACTGTTTCATAGATTTTGCTCATTTTTAATAGTAAACTTCTTATAATGAACACAACTATTTTTGATAACCGATTATAATAAAAGAAATATTAAAAATAAATATATCAATGGTCAAAAAATTTTTGGAAAAATATTTTTATGTAAAAAAATAATTTATATGAATATATATATTTTTTTTAAGTAATAAGCCAAAATATTTTATATTTGAAAATTTTTAACAAAAATTTTTCGCAAAAATTATTTTTTCCTTCCATTTATTTAAATTTCGCTCGCATTCATTTTTTCTTATAATATTTATTTAAGTAACTGTGAGCACCCCTTATTTGTTACTTGAATAAGCATTAAATCCAAAAATATTTTTACAACAATGTGGTACGAGAAATAAAGACTTTTGTCAACAACTTAACAATTCATTCATTCGGATTGTTGATGACGGTGGCGTCTTTGTCGACAATTGTTTTGTTATTACTTGTTATTACAATTTTCTGGTCTATAAGTTTTAGTTATTTTACGGCATTTCAATTTTCATTCAACCAATATGGGAGAAAATAGAGTAGTTTCTTTATGATATACTTAACAAAGTTTATTTGAAATAGAAAAAAAATTAGAAATGAATGAATGAGAATGATTTATATTGAGATTTTAGGAAATATAAAAAAAATAAATTTTTAGGGAGCGCCATAATAAATTAAAATGTTTAATGTTTCCATTTAAGTTGTCTGTAAAAAAAAAATATAACCCACATTGTTGTCAATTATAGTTCTTCGTTAGCATCACACTCAAATTAAAATGATTTAATTTAATTTTTTAAGTGAAAATTTTTGAGCTAAATTAATGTTAATTTGATTTCCGCTTAACTTCTGTCAAACTTTTAATCAAAAAGATTTCGAAATGATGACCCCCGTGGTGATAATTTGATTTGATTTGATTGATTCAACATAAATGGTCATCCTCCTAAAACAAGATTTTATGAAAACCAAAAAACAAAAAAAAAAAAAAAAATACTAAGTAATTAGGACAAGAACAGCGAGAACCCAAGACAAACAAAACACCCATTAGCTTGGTAACAAGAAATAAAAACTAAACAAGAATAAAAATGAATTAATTAAACAAAATAAAGAACAACAAACAATGCTAAAAACTATATAAACAATGGTATAACAACAATGTTTATAACAACACTTTTTTCTCTTTTAAATATCGAAATATTTGAAGAAAAAAAATGTACAAAAATAAACAAAAATTTTACGAAAAGTTTTATAAACATATTTGTATTTTTGTGGAAATAAATTTTTGTGAAAAAATATAAAATACAAAAAATATAAATACAAAAAGATAAAATCAGAAGAAATTTATAATACAAAAAAATAATAATAATAATAAAACATAGTCGGTCTAGGCCGGCCATACAATACCCTATACCATCACTTATGGAAATTAATGGACATAAAAAATAAACATAAATCAAACGAAGTGAGATTTTCGCACAGCTTTTGCTATATAAGTGATTCAATAAAAACTACTTCCAGGCCAGAAAAATCAAAAATATGCCCTTAAAATGGAAAAATAGACACTATTGCTTTTATAAAAATAATAAAATATAATTTAAAAAAATATGCACTTAAAAATTCGTGAATTTTTTATACAGGCAGATCAATAAGTCCGCACCCATCAATAGACTTGTGGGAAATTCGTTATTTTAAATGATAATAACGCAGTTCCATAACCAAAAACAAGTAAGAAAATTATAGTCGGTCTAGACCGACTATACGATACCTTATACCATGCGTTTGGAAACCCTATCTCTTAGGCCCAACTAACTGGACATAGAAAATAAGCAAAAACCAAATTTGAGTGGGATTTTTATTAATTTTTTTGGCTGCAGATATGAAAAATGGACCGATCCTGACCATGGTTGGTAACGTCTCTTGTATTTTGCAAAAACCTATACAAACAAAATTTGAGAAGAATCAGTGCAATATTTTTGTTTTTTAATAGATTTAAGTGAATATCGGGAAGCAGCTCTGTATGGGGCCAAAGGGATCATTTTTGGACTACTCATTAATGGATGTAATGAACGCATACAAACCCAATTTGAGTAAGATCTATATGACAATTTGGATCTTATGGCAATTTATGTCGATTTCATAGGGGTAATTTGTATGGGGGCTAGGTCTGAACATGGACCGAATTTCACCAATTTCAATAGCGTTCATCCCATGGCCGACAAAAGCTTATATACCAAATTTCATGAAAATATATTCATATTTGCGACCTGCACTTTGAATACAAGCTTTACATGGACACACAGACGGACGGACGGACGGACGGACATTGTTAAATCAACTCAAAAAGTGATTCTGATTCGATCGGTATAATTAAAGATGGGTCTGGGTCAAATATTTTTGGTTGTTACAAACAGCAGCACAAAGTCATTATACCCAAACCACATAGTGGCATAGGGTATAATGAGCAACGACAGGACAAGTGATAAGAGAAAAAAGTAATGGGGGAGTCGCTGCTCCGTGGTCCGTTTTGCTCTGTTACGACAGGATTTTATTTCATTGGCACAAACATTAAAACATTTGTTTTTTATTAAAACTCCAGTTCATATTTTTTTTTTATCAAAACATGAATATTTAAAAAAAAAATTGTTTTTTAATTTTTTAACTTAAAATGTTTGTTTTTTTAAATTTTTTAAAATTTTTTTTCGGCGGAACCCCCCCTAAGTTAATTGTTTGCAAAAATAATATATTGAGAAAAATAAAAGTGTGCGAAGTTGGCCCCCCATTTTTGGAAATAAAATTTTTTGAAGATTGTTTTACATTGTCCTAGGATTGTTCTACAATGTTCCAAAACGATGAGCTTCTAAAATGTAATTTGTACCAGTAAATCGAAAAAAACGAATTTTAAGCTTTGGCCCCCACTTTTGGAAAAAAAAAATTTGGCGGTTGTTCTAAACATTGTTCCAAAATAAATATGTGTCGCAAACCGTAACGTACGCAAATGAGAACGAAAAACATTTTTCCGCGATATCAACGTTATTATACGATAACAATATTTTTACGCAACAAGAAAGTTAACGTACAGATTCCAAAATTTCTTTCGTACAAGGTATCCTGTTTAGCACCCTCAGATCGCTCTGAAACTTGGACATGTTATAGAGAGGATGTAAAATTAAGGGACCCGTATATTTGGGGTTGATTAAAATAGTGCTGAGGGTGCCATTCAGGATACCTTTTTTTTATTTTTTTTTTATTTTATTTACTTATTTAATTCAGCTACAATAAAGCAACAGCTGAGCAATATTTACAAAAATATTTTACAAAAATAATACAGACTTTAAATACAGTTATAAACATAATCACTAGAGTTCAAATATGTCGTTAATCTTCTTTAAATAACATCAACAACATCGGATAAATCAATTAAAGCATAGTGTCTGTTCACTTCGGTGCAAATTCTTCGGAATTAATCGAAATTAATGAAATTTGATCTGTGAAAATTCAGGTAAACCGGCTCATACGATCGAAGTTGTCTGTTAGGGACATTTATACATATTTTTCCAAGAAGGCATTCAGAATCAATTTTACCATGAACCAGGTTGAGGAAGAATATAATATTAGAAATGATCCTTCTCCTTTTCAAAGTTGGAAGCTTTATTAGAGCCAAACGACTACGATACGGTGGAAGACTCAATTCCCCATTCCACTTGTACGAAAGTAATTTTGGAATCTGTACGTTAACATTCGTGTTGCATAAAAATATTGATATCGTTTAATAACATTGATATTTTTTTTCCAAGAGTTTCCAAAAGAGCAAAGTTTAAATCTGGTTTTTTTCGATTTACCGGTATAAATTACAATTGAACAATCTTAGAACAATTCAGAACAATCTTCAAAAAATTTTATTTCCGAAAATGGGGGGCAAACTTCGCACACTTGAAAAATAAATTTAAAAAAAAATATATATAAAGTTGAAAAATAAACAATATTGAAAATGAAATAAAAAAAATATGAACTACATTTTAAAAATTAAAATTTTCCATCAAATGATCCATTCCTTTAAACAAAAGTCTGATTTCATTTAAACTTTTTTACTTAAAACATTATTTCAGGAAAAATTAAAAATTAACATTTCCCAATATAAATTATTAAAAAAAAAATATTTAAAACAAGCCATATAAAATAGAAACTAGATATACAGTGAGTAATAATACAACGGAAACTTTTAACAAAATCTATAATATTAATAGGTAAAGCAATTTCTTGTGGCCGATATAACTTTTGTAGTTATGAACCGATTTTGACCAAAAATACCTCATTTGAAAGGTATTTCTTTTTACCTATCCACCATATTTACAGATATGTCCCGTCGGCTAGATTTTTTTGGATTAAAAATCATTTAAAGTTGTTGCTAACACATACATAAAACACATACTGTGTGTGGGTTTATTATAAATATCAAAAGCCCTGTGTTGAATTGTGAATTGGCTAAAATTAATTAGCATACCTTTAGGCTCCATTAAAATTATTAACAAGCCCAGTTATATATGGGCAATTCCACCGAATGATCTACCAAAACCAAAAAACTAAAAGTTCTCGAATCCAATTTGTTTAAACATATTTTCATAGGAAAACAATCAAAATTAACTAACGTGAACAAATTTTATATTTATTAACAACCCATTTCGAGATATTCGAGATATTCTACGCACCTTCTGTTTTGATAAAAGTTCTTAAAGAGAAGCATTTAATATTGACTTTTGCTTTTAAAAAATCTTTCTGGAGATACAAAGAGCTAAAAAATGCATAACCAACTATTCAATTTAAAATAACGGTAAGTTTTTGCTATGCTTTATCATATATTTCGATGTCCCGTGCGACATTAAAAAACAACATTTGTAATTAGTGCGTCAAGTGGACATGACGAAAGTTCATCAAATATTGAGAACAAACACAGATTTTTATTACAATTAAAATAAAAATAAAAAACTTTTTGAAAAATAATAAAATCTGTGATCTTGGTGCTTATATAAAGTTGGTCACGTGCGACATGGTAAGTGTGGGTTTTAAAATTTTGAAAAAATATTTTTTCTTACATAATTGATGGAGTCGGAGCAGTTATCAAAAGGAAAGTCTGGCAGATAACGAAATTCAAAAACGTAGTTATACTAGATGCATTTTCATTTTATCAATGTGCAGAAAATAACATAAATGGAGTTAAAATGTATTTTATGTCATCTGAACAGATTAAAGAGCATTCCTTGGTACATAGTTTAGACGAAAAATGGAAACAAGTTAAAAGCTTTTCAGGTATATCCCATGGTCAAGAAGTAAAAGCAGCTAGGACTGCCTATTCTGAAAAAAACTGTGTTTGATATTTCTGACACTATTTTCATTTAAATTTATTTTTGTTTATTATAATCAGAGGGCGGAACTTCATGCAAATGCATGTTTTTGTCGTTAGTCTAAGCACAGTATAAACAAAATATCTGCGAATCAAAGAATTTATGTTAAAATGGCATCGATTCGTTAGTGCATATTTATACATATTTTGCTGAAAATTAATATTTTTGCATATTTTCCTATAAATGCATATTTTTGTGTCACATATCTTTTTCTATTAAATCATTTAAATGTATTTTTTACGTTTTTACATAGTTGCATATTTTTTTGGGACGCTTAAAACTCTGTTATCGTATATTACAATCTAAATTACTACGTAGTTGTAGTAATAGTAACAATGTAGGAAAGTGCCTAACTATGTTAATCATTTTTACAATTTATATCAACCATCATAAAATTGGAATAAATATATTCCGATTTACAACAACTGTGAAAACAAACAAAATAAAGTCAAAAATAACGATCACATAATTTATCCAAAGTTTTTCCATTCCAAACTAAATTTTATACTGTTTATTAAATCATACAATATACAACTAAGTACTAGCATTGTTTACGTGTTTACTATTTATTGTATTATGTTGGTATTGAAATATGTACTCGTAGATATATTTTTTATTTTTAATTCAGTGAATATTTTTGTAGGAAAAATACCAAAAATCAAGTCATCGACCAAAAGTTTATTAAAAAAGTACGTGGCGGAAAACGAAGTATTTAAAACAGATGGAGAAATACTATTTTGTAAAACATGCGATAAATCAATAACGTTCCAAAAAAAAGTTTTTAGTGGATCAACATCTTAATAGCCAAAAACACAAAGATAAATACAGCCAAAAAATCGAAAAAGCTTCGCAGGCTCTAATCACTAGCCAGTCATTTGGACATAAAACAAGTCAGTTTAATATGGACTTATGTGAAGCATTTGCCACTGCCGATATCCCTTTACATAAATTAAACAACATACAAATAACTAATTTTTTTAAAAAAGTATACCAATACTATTAGAAAAACATATTTTAACAGAATATATAATAAAAAACTTGGTGAAGTAACTGCAATATTAAAACCAAATTATCTATGGGTCTCCATCGATGAGACTACAGACATTGAAGGCCGGTTTGTTGCTAACATAATCGTTGGTATTTTAGATGCAGATGAAGAAAAAGGCAAACAAAAATTCTTACTTAACGTAGTAGAATTAGTTAAACCAAATCACGCTTCAATTGCTCGAGCCTTTAACGACTCAATTTCATTATCAGGCGATAAATTTAACAAAAATCAAATAATTTTGTATGTGACTGATGCTGCTTCGTATATGGTGAAATCTGCAAGTTTTTTAAAATTTTTTACCTAAAATGATTCACGTTACTTGTTTTGCCCATGCCATGAACCGCTTTGCAGAGGAAATCAGAAATCAATTTGAAAACATAGACATTTTGACTATTTATGGAAAAAAAATATTCCTTGAAGCACCATCACGAGTTGCTATATTAAAAGAAATGTATCCAGAACTTAATCTTCCACCTCAACCTGTAATAACCAGATGGGGAACATGGATAGAGGCTGTCGTATACTACGCCAACAACTTTGATCAATTCAAGGATGTTGTGAGAACTTTAAACGAAGAAGATGCCGTAGCCATAAAGAAAATAAAAAAGATTTTAGATTTGCAGTCCATTAAAGATCAGTTGGTATTTGTAAGTTCTAATTATTCATTCCTTGTTAACACAGTTAGTAAACTGCAAGAATATAATTCATTCTCAAGCCAAGTAAAACTAATTGACGAAGCTATTAACAAAATTAATGCGGTGGGAGGCGAAGTTGGTGAAACAGTTCGCCGAAAATTAGATAAGGTCATCAAAAAAAAATATGGATTTAATACTATCAAACAAATTTCTTGTATTTTTTCTGTAATCCCTTGCTTAAAAGAATTGTCCTCATTTAAAAATGCACCAATCACATCCGTGGATGGTGAGTGGTCTTATTCGATGTTTAAAAACTTTTTAAGAACAAATAGGTTGAATTTTACTTTTGAAAACATAAAGCAACATTTATTTATCTCTGTAAATAAAAATTTAATTTAGTTCTTGTTAATCTTTATAAACAATGTATTTACACTGGCGGTCATGAAAACCGCACCAATCCAAAAAATCATGATGTTATGAAATCTTTTAAGTTTACGCTTAAGAAAATGATATTTTATGTAATTTGAAGAAAATTCAATTCAAGTAAGTACAAGATAAAAAATAAGATATATATTTCTGGAAGAATCAAAATTTTCATAAGTTTGTTTTTAAATGCATTTTTAGTATAGAACTGCTTAATATCTCTTAGTAATCAATTTTTTTTACTAGAAGTAACATCAAAATACGAAAAAAGTACATTAGTACGATTTTAATCTTACAGCCTTTATAACAGCCATTATCCTTGATGGCAAGGAGTCAACAAGGACCTTCATGGTTTCTTCGTTAATAACGCTGTACCATAAGCATTGTAAGGCTGAAATCAATTTTTTGTTTTCGGGTTTTTGATCAGTAGTTTTACGTTTTATTACGTACCATAAGTGAAGTGGTGCGTTTTTCATGACAGCCAGTGAATTTATCTTTAAGTGAACGAAGAGTCTGAATTTAAATATGATTTAAATAAAAGTTTTAAAAAATTTTAAGTGCATATTTTTTTAATTTTTAGTGCATATTTTAAGATTTTTAGCGCATATTTTAAGCGCCTAAAGCACACTTTTTTAGTGCATGAAGTTTCTGTCTCTGATTATAATTAATACTACACAATACTTTTTTTTTTGTTAAGTTCGTTGTTATATGAAAATATATACACTGAATTCTTTTTTTGATTTAAAAATATGTTTTCTAAGCTTATTTATTTATAATTTGTTAAAAAAAAAAAAAAAACAACTGAAACAACATAAATATGCATGATGACAAAAAAAAAGGTCCCGTGTGACAGTGATTAAAGTTAAATTAAAAAAAAAGTAGAAATAATTTTGATGTAAAATTTTACAACTTTTAAGAGACATTATTAGCCAACATTCTAAAATTAGTCGTATGGTGATATTGCCTCGGGTTTCGCTGAAAACAGAGTTTAAATTGATAGTCGCGATAACCACTTCTGCTTTTTGTCCCGTGCGAATGGTTGGTTTTTTGCGATTATCTCGAAAGCTTGAAAAAATTTTCAAAATCAACCTAAGCAACAATTATAGGGCTAGTTAAGAGCTATAAGTTTAACCTATTGTCAAGAAAATATTTCTTTTAATTTTGACTTTTTTTTCAACTTAAATGTGTTCAACGGTCACGTTCGACATGATGGAATTGCCCATATCTTTTGTGTACAGCAAATATTTATAATGAATTTTATTTATAAATACACAATTTAATGAATTAAATACATTAAAAAAAAACATTGAAAGAAAAAAAATTTAATGAAAAAATCAAATTTTCCTAGAATTTGCACTCGAATTTCGAGGGCTAGGCTCTGCTAGCATATTTCATTAGTTAAAAAATTTGTATGTTTTATTTATTTCAAAAAGACAAAATATTAACATGAAATATTTTATTTGCAGAAAAAATAACAAAAGTATTATTAATTATTATGCTGTTGACAAAACATCGGAAGCCTTTACTATACAATAATTGGAAAATTTCCCTCTATTTTTGGTTTCAATATTTTGTTAGGTATTCATTATTTTTTATAACATCTACACCAGTGTGTAGAGGGTATATATCGAGAAATGCATTTGCCACCTCATAAAATATATATGTACATGCTTGATCCATATAACAACTCGAGTGGATATAGCGATGTCCGTCTGTCCGTCCGTCCGTCTGTCTGATGAAATCATTCTCATTCACCAAATAGACCCTTCACCTAGGTTAAGTATGATAATTTTGTTTTTCATTATTTCAAGCAGGGGGTAAATCATCGCATTCGATATCGAGTAAAATCAATCGAATCCCATATTTTGGTTTATTAGTTAAGGAAGACGGACAATAGTCAGACCTCGTTTCACTTTTACTATTAACTATGGACCATAACTCGTTAGCTGTGACAGAGTAAAATTACTCTTAGTATTTTATTTTGAAAAATAAAAAAATAATTTCGATCGAAAAATTTCAATAACGAATGCCACGATTCGACCCAGGTTGCTATTGAAAAAGGGATATATCGGGCATCATTGTATCAAGATATGTCCATAAAGATGAGGACACCTTTAAAAAAATTTTAAAAATTCAGTTTTTTTTTTTGTAATAATTTCGTATTAATTGTTTACTTTTTCAAATATTTTGTTTACATTTGTTATAAATAGTGCAATAAGTCCACCTATTAATGTAAACATAAAACCCATGTGAAGCATAGCAAAGATTCGACACAGTCGAATTAACACCCTTACTTGTTTAGTACTGCTTCACAATGCCGAGGCATGGAGTCAATTAAATTGTTGATGATATCCATTGATTTTTTTTCCCACACTGAACCTCTATGAGGTCTGTCTTCTTTGTGTAATTTCGTGTCCGTATTTTTCGATCTACAATTTCCCATTGACTTTCTATGGGAATGAGATCTAGTGATAGGGCTGACCATTCTAAAATACTAACTGCATTAGATTGTAGCCATTCGGTTTCAACTTTTGAGTTGTATTTTGGCTCACTGTCATGTTGGAACTTTCAGTCCAAGGGGCATATTTTCCTCCAGAATTTGCCTTTATCCAACTTCAGTCAGAGTATCTTTTTATACATGAATTCGAGTCATTCCTGCCCGAAAAGCAACCCCCTACCATAGTAGTGCCACCGCCAAACTTAACAGTTTTATTTGTATATTTTGGGTCCAGTCTTTTCCCCTTCGGTCGTCGTAAAAACGTTCTTTCATCATGGCCTCATAAATTAAACTTGCAATCATTTGAAAAGTGACCACCTATTCAAATTCCGTCTTGACCAGTTCATGCGTTCTTTGGCAAAATGTATGCGAACCAGACGATTTCTCTCTGGTATCAGTGGTTTATTCACAGGACCATAACAACCGAGATCAGTCTCATTTGCTATTCGGGAAAGAGTTCGTGCACATATTTTTATTATTTATGTGGTTTGGGTATAATGACTTTGTGCTGATGTTTGTAACTACCAAAAATATTTGACCTAGACCCATCTTTTATTATACCGATCGAATCAGAATCACTATCTGATTCGATTTAACGATGTCCGTCCGTGTCTCCGTCCGTCCGTCCGTCCGTCTGTGTGTCCATGTAAACCTTGTAATCACACTGCAGGTCGCAAATATGAGTATATTTTGATGAAATTTGGTATATAAGCTTTTATCGGCCATAGGATGAACGCTATTGAAATTGGTCAAAATCGGTCCATGTTCAGACCTAACCCCCATACAAATGACCCCTATGAAGACATAAATTGCCATAAGATCCAAATTATCATATAGATCTTACTCAAATTGGGTTTGTATACGTTTATTACATCCATTAATGAGTTGTCCAAAAATTATCCCTATGGGACAACCCTTACTCATAGGCCCCATGTAAAGCTGCTTCGCGATCTGCGCTTAAATCTATCAAAAAACAAAAATATTGCACTGATTCTTTTCAAATTTTGTTTGTATATATTTTTGTAAAATACAAGAACCTTACCAAACATGATCAGGATCGGTCCAATTTTAGGCCTAGTGCCCATGTAGATAAAGCATCCGATATGAACTTTTTCATATCTGCAGCCAAAAAAAATTAATAAAAATCCCACTCAAATTTGGTTTATCTTATTTTCTATGTCCAGTTAGTTTGGCCTAAGAGATAGGGTCTCTAAACGCATGGTATAGGGTATCGTATAGTCGGTCTAGACCGACTATAATTTTCTTACTTGTTTAGTTTCAGATTGTCAATGACCTCTTTAGGTAACATTTTTGTAATTTTGTAAACTTTCTTGCTATTAAATAATCCGCCTAAATGTTGTGTCGTCTTTCACAATATATATATATATATTATGTCCTGTGGTTCCTATTGGGAACAAAGGGCCACAATATTCTTGATAATTTTTGAAATCATGTAATTATTCAAAGAATATTTCGCACAAATTTTCTTTTGCTTAAGACCAGCAGGAAAATCTTCTATTTTAACTCTTCACAAAACTGTATTTCTGGCCATTATTTTATAATAATTAATTATAAGGGCCCTGGATATTACTAACCGCGATTCAGTATTATTGAACGTGTAGCCTGCAGTATTGATTGATCGCGATCTATTTTAATGCATTTCACAATAGGAGGCCATTCTGCGATATGGAGAGTGATTGATCCAAATATCACAATATATATATTGAACGTGTAACAGTGTCCTAAGATTAAAACACTGAAAAATAAAATTGTATTTGAAAAACAGTGGAAAGAAAACGCCAGAAACTATAAGTATTTAACGATTTAGCTTTTATACAATTTTTTTTCAAACCATCTTCTATTTATATTGTTTTAATCAACTGTGGTACAGAAGTTTGAAAGTTTCCATTGTTTTGGCATTACTAAAAAATAAATTTTTTTCGATTATCTATTTTTTCCAATTGTATCTTTTGTAAAAAATTTTTTATATTTCGATAGAGAACACACCGGAGAGCGATAACTTTAGAACTTAACGCGAAATTATTAAAAAACTAAATTGGCGAATTCAGAATTTTGTAAAAGTTTCCATTGTATTGTCACCCACTGTATTAATATACATTCTTATGCCTTCCTACAGAAATAATAAAATATAAATTTAAAAAAAAAAAATGCACTTAAAAATCCGTGTAGTTAATTATAATCGAGTGCTCACATAAAGCATTATTTTTTTTCGGGACTCTGAACCATCAATTTCATTGATAACATCATGCATTTTATGAGTTTTGTCGAAAATGTCGAAAAATTCATGACATGGTCTTGATAAATCGGAGAAAGAAACTGTTCAAGATTCATGAAGCCATAGGCTTATTATATGACTGTGAATTCGATAAACGCCATCGTGTGACAATCTCAACCGCAATACGGACGTTTTGCATTTTTTTTTAGTCCTTTCAAATAATAAGATTTCTTAATAATTATAAAATATGTGGACCACATTAAGCGAGGTCACAATTTTTCTGCGCAAATTCATTATAACTTGCTCACGTGTAGAGTATAACCACATCACTTTAATAACGGTACCTTACTTAAAGTAGTATAACTGATTAATATTCAAGTTTGACAAAAACAAAAAAGAAAAAACAAACCGGTTCGTTACTTAAATATCTTGGTTCTTTTGGAGAACGAGATCAATAAACTATAAAATTTATGCAAGACACAACTAAAACACGTATTACATACATATTTATGTTTTTTTAAACGATTATTTTTTTTTTATTAGTTGTAGTTTAAAGTTGTTTTTCAAATTTGTGTATGTTGTTTTGACACACTTGTTCATTTTTTTAAAGATTAGGTGTAGGCAAATTTTTTAATACACTTAAATTATATGTTAATTAACAAGAAACAAATTTCAAAATGTTTTTTTTTTCAAAAATTACAATAATAACTATGTTTATTAATTTTTTAATAATATTACCATATAAGTTGTTTAGAAGTATTTTTCATTTATGTATGTATATAATTTAACTATTATATTATTATATTACAAAATTACTGCGGTTAGAGTTTTGCTCACTGATAAGAGATCGTATACAAAAAAAAAATAAAAAAACACCGTTTTGAAGAAGTCTTTGATTTTTAAATAAAATGTTTTTTTTTTTTTTTGAAAACTCATTAATCATGAAACGACTTGTTACATACAGCTGTTGTCAAAAATATAGCACCACTTGCATGGCTAATTTTATAAACGTTATAAGTTTTATAAATTAAAAAAAAATTATTTAAAAAAAATCTGTTGAAATAAATGACAGATAAATATAAAAAGTAACAAAAGCAATAAAGAGATCATTTAAATTCATATTAACACAAAAAAATCAACTTTTCCTAAACACGTAAAAAATTTTTTTTTCAAAATATTAGCACCGCAAATATACTGCTGAAAATAAATACAACAAATAAGAAAATTATAGTCGTTCTAAACCAACTGTACGATACATGCGTAACATGCGTATTGGATATAGAAAATAAGCATAAATCAAATTTGAGTGGCATATATATATATTATTATATTAATAGGCTAGGCGATTTCTTGTGACTGATGTTTTGTTCTACCGTCTTATCCCGATTTTGACCAAACGTATATTATTTGAAAGGCATTTCTTTTTAGTCATTTTGCAGATATACAGATTTTTAAATTTTTTCCTTTATTTTGAGTAAATTGCATTTAAAGTTGCTACGAACACATACATAATATTATACAATGCTATGTGTGTGTTTATTGCATTTGTTAATGTGTTTGTAATAAAAATGAGTTTGTTTTTTGTGTTGATTTGTGAATTAGCTATAATTGATTAGCATACTTTTAGGGTCTTTGTTTAATTAAAAAAATAAAATTTCCTAGAATTTGCGCTCGAATTTCGAGGGCTGGAATCTGCTAGTATCTATAATATTAATAGGCTAGGCGATTTCTTGTGACCGATGGTTTGTTCTACGTTTTATCATGATTTTGACCAAACGTATATTATTCGAAATGTATTTCTTTTTAGCCGTTTTGCAGATTTACAGATTTTTAAATTTTTTCCTTTATTTTAAGTAAATTGCATTTAAAGTTGCTACTAACACATACATAAAATTATACAATGATATGTGTGTATTTATTAAATTTGTTAATGTGTTTGTAATAAAAATAAGTTTGTTTTTTGTGTTGATTTGTGAATTGGCTATAATTGATTAGCATACCTTTAGGGTCTTTATTGAATGAAAAAATATAATTTCCTAGAATTTGCACTCGAATTTGGAGGGCTGGAATTTGCTAGTTGTTATTAATTTTTTTGTCTTCGTATATGAAAAAGTTCATATAGGATGCTATATTTATATGGGGACTAGATCGAAAAATGGTGCGATCCTGACCATATTTTGTAAGGTAACTTATTTTTTGCAAAAATATATATGTACTAAATTTGAGAAAAATCTGTGCAATTTTTTTGTTTTTCGATAGATTTACGTGAAGATCGGGAAGCAGCTTTATATGGGGGCTATAACTAAGAATTGTCCTATAGGGTTTATTTTTGGACTACTGATTAATGGAAGTAATAAACACACACAAACCCAATTAGCTTGAGATCTATATGATAATTTCGATCTTATGGCAATTTAAGTCGATCTCATAAGAGTCATTTGTATGGAGACTAGGTCTGAACATGCACCGATTTTCACCAATTTCATGCTAAAATTTCATAAAAAAAATATTTATATATTCGACATGTAGTTTGGTTATAAGGTTTACATGGACACTCAGACAGACGGACGGCTGGACATAGCTAAATCGACTCAGAAAGTGTTTCTAGGTCAAATATTTTTGGTAGTTACAAACATCAGCACAAAGTGGAATAGGAACATCAGCACAAATATGAATATTCATTTTTATAATAGTTTTTTTATTGAACTATCCTAACATTTTAGTATCGTGCTGCGTAATAGTAAATTGGTTAAAACTGATTACCATACTTTTAGGCTCTTATAAAATATTTGTTAAATTAAAAAAAAAAATAAAATTCCCTAGAATTTGCACTCGAATTTCGAGGGCTGGGTAATGCCATAGTATAAAGTAAACTTTGATGAAAGCCATGTTAATCTACCTACTCGCATTAAATCATAGTCTTGCTATATACATATAACCAAAACCGTTATATTCTGCTCCACTTCCGATACCCCCAAATAATTAGAAAAATTTACTCTGACTCTACCAGAATAGCATTTTTTCTATGACAATAGATTCAAATGAATCTATGAAAATAGATTCAAAAATCAACACCATGAATAGAAAATTGTTTTTTTTTATCTTTTTACGATTTTTCGTTATACTGTTCATTATTATTTTTTTTTTAGTACATCTTTTATATATTATTTATTATTATATATTAACTAGCTGATTCCAGCCGTCGAAATTCGAGTGCAAATTCTAGAAAATTTTATTTTTTCATTAAATAAAGACCCTAAAGGTGTGCTTAACAATTATAGCCAATTTACAAATCAACACAAACAAACAAACTCATTTTTATTACAAACACATTAACAAATTTAATAAACACACACATAGCATTGTAAAGTTTTATGCATGTGTTAGTAGCATCTTTAAATGCAATTTACTCAAAATAAAGGAAAAAATTTAAAAATCTGTAAATCTGCAAAACGGCTAAAAAGAAATACCTTTCAAATAATATACGTTTGGTCAAAATCGGGATAAAACGGTAGAACAAAACACCGGTCACAAGAAATCGCCTAGCCTATTAATATTATATTGATAAGATTTTTTGAATTCATAGATAAAATAAAATTAAAATTACTATCCAAAACCCTCTATCTTTTTGTAAACAATGATGCAAATATAAAAAAAAAAATATTATTATTTTGTAGTTTAAGTAATCAGTTTTAATAAATATTAGAGAATAAATACTTTAAATTTTCTTTGAAATAAGGAAAATAAACGGTTTTTTGGCTCTACTGAACAGATGCGTTTTTTTTAATATTTTCTTTTTTAAAAAATCTTTAAAGTAACCTAAACATTTCTAGAGCTTAAAGTAAAATTTCTCATAATCAAAGCAGAAAAAATACACTCACTCTTGATAGGCAATTATAAGCCCGCAGGAAATTTACTTAAGAAAAAAAAAATACTAAACACAATAGAGCAAAATGATTAATAATGCGATAAGAAACTTTAAATAGAACCTTAAAAATGCCATTACGTTGATTGACCAAAAAAAAATATTTATGTAATATGTTATTAAACAAACATACTTGAGTTTGAGAGAAAAAGAAAACTTTTCTTAATTATACAAAAAGAAAAAAAAAAAAGTTCTCATGAAACGCAACAAAATGAACAATCGAAAAAGTTGGATTTTTGCCCGCCAGAATATTTAACAGCGACAATAAAGAAAACCAATATTTTTTTGAACACCACAGGAGGCCCAATTGAACAAACAAAAAAAAACACAAAAAAAACTTCCTGAAGTTGATTGCTCTCTTGAAAAATCTCAAGTACTTATGACTGCATTAAATACCAAACAAAAACAACAATAACAATAACAACAAAATAAGAAAGAAAATCACCACGATAAAAATGTCACAAATTAAAACAGTAGAACGATTTTCAATCGATGCATGTACCATAAGAAAAATTCCCATATAAAAAGCCATTAACGATTGACTGGACGCGCTATATTTCTTGAGATAATTTCTGAACTATAAAAGACCTTTAAAAAATGTTTGATATAATAATTAAGAAAAAATAAAAAATAAAAAGGAATATATAAATTTTTTTTCCTGTAACTTTCACAAAAACCAATCAGATGCAATCACAGCTCAGTGGGATAGACAAAAATTGTTTTACATCAAAAAATAATAATGAAAAAAAAAAAAACAAATACAAAACAAAATGAGGGCTTTTAAAACAACGCCAAGGGCTGGCTGGCTGGCTGGCTATGGATTTATTGACAACATACGACGAGTTTGCATAAAGTGATGCCTAGTGGTGAGAGCAAATTTCGATATTTGATTTCTTTTCTTTCGTTTATAATTTTTTTTTCTGCAACAAATTTTAAGCAATTTTTTTTCTCACATCTACGGAAATTAAAAAAAAAAATTACAAAAAAAAACTTTGTCTTCATTTTTCTTTGGCTAGCTATCAAGGTAATGACAGCTACTCGTATGTAGTATGTATGTATGTGCGTTTGTCAGTATGTATTTAATACACTTCAAAAACATACAAATTCATTATTTCCAAAAGTTAATGAGTTCTTTTGCAAATCAGCTTGCCAAACAATAGGTTTAGATGTGTAAATAAAAATTGGGCGTGTGTCGTGTAAAATAATAATAAAAAAAAAAAATAAAAAAAAAAACTAAAAAAATATATATATACAGCATATTAAGTGGAAAGTACGCGTGTCTATTGTATTTTAAGTGTTTACGTTGTACACTTAATACATGCGATTAATATTACAGTTTGTACAGCATAAAGTTTTCCAATATACTCGTAAATAAGTATGTGGTTTGTTGTTCTCTCCCCCTCCGCCCTTAACAAAATTAAGGTGGTGGTTTCTGAAATGCTGGCTACTGCCTGAAAAGTCTCTAAAATTTGTAATGATGATGACCAACCAACACTAAAGTTTACCTTGACGTCGTAAAACAAAAAAAAAAAAAAAAATATTCCATAACCTTCATAAACTATGAAATGTTGTTTTTAATAAATGTTTCAAATAAGTTAACTGAATAAAAAAACAACAAAAAAAGTGAAACTAATCAAGCTTTCAAATTCAGGAACACTTAAGTAGCCGTCAATTGCCTCTAAAATTTGTTACACTTCACATGCACAGAAGTTGTTTATTTTGTTTTGTTCTATTTTATTATTTTTTTTTTCTTCTTCATCGCTTCTTTCGTAACAAACATTATATTGGAATTTCTTATAATATAAACATTGTTAGCTACTGATAACTTAAATGAACTCATTGACTCTGTAGTTTAGTTTATTAAGTATAAATATATAAATCTCATTGTATGGATTTAGCTAATTTGTTTGGTTTAACTTAGGGACGCTCGTTCTAATTTTTATATTAAACAAGTAGACCGACTATACGCTACCCTATACATACCATGTGTTTTGAGATAAGATCTTAGATCTAACTTTATTTAGGTCTTAGTTTTTGTTATTTAAGAAAATTGTTTTCAGTACAACTGTAAAATTTAGTTCTTTTCTATTTCAATAATTTTTCAAAACAAATCACTGTAATTAACGTTTCTTTTAGTGCCGTTTATTTACTTCGGCTATTTTTTTTTTTTTTTATTAAACTGCATGACACGAATTTTTAGCTGTAGTTTCCGTTTTGTACTTTTTTTCAATTACAAAATATATTCTTATTTATTTTTTTATTTAAATAATGGTTTAACTACATGATACGCTTTTATACCCTCCACATTCCATTTATAACGCATCGAAATAAATTCCGGAGGCCAAAAACCATATATTTTCTTGATTCTTATAACAAGGGAAGTTGATTTACCGATGGCCGTCTGTTCGTCTGTCCGTCTGTCTGCGGAAATCACGACCACGCCCTCAACTTCTTAGCTAGAGCGTTTGTTTTTGTATAAAATGAGTTATTACTATCCCAAAGGAGTTGCTATTTAAAATAGTCAAAATCGGGATATGAATGAAACTTTGAAAAAAGTCTTGAAAAAATAAAAATTTTCAGTTTGTTGTTTTCTCCAGATATGTTGTATATGTTGTATCTCTTCTTATTACTGAAGTCATTGTAGTTGTTGTATATTTATACTACATATGTATGTCACATTGGCCTAAGCAACTATTACCACACATATTCTTTATGGTTATAATACCTTTTTTTAAAAAAACAACCTTTTAAAAATTAAATTTTAAAACTTAAAACTTAAAAATTGAAAATTAAAAATTAAAACTTAAAAATTAAAAATTACAAATTCAAAATTAAAAATTAAAAATTAAATATTAAAAATTAAAAATTAAAAAATAAAAATTAAGAATTAAAAATTAAAAATTAAAAATTAAAAATTAAAAATTAAAAATTAAAAATTAAAAATTAAAAATTAAAAATTAAAAATTAAAAATTAAAAATTAAAAATTAAAAATTAAAAATTAAAAATTAAAAATTAAAAATTAAAAATTAAAAATTAAAAATTAAAAATTAAAAATTAAAAATTAAAAATTAAAAATTAAAAATTAAAAATTAAAAATTAAGAACTAAAAACTAAAAAATAAAGAATTAAAAATTAAAAATTAAAAATTAAAAAGTAAAAATTAAAAATTAAAAATTAAAAATTAAAAATTAAAAATTAAAAATTAAAAATTAAAAATTAAAAATTAAAAATTAAAAATTAAAAATTAAAAATTAAAAATTAAAAATTAAAAATTAAAAATTAAAAATTAAAAATTAAAAATTAAAAATTAAAAATTAAAAATTAAAAACTAAAAACTAAAAAATAAAGAATTAAAAATAAAAAACTAAAAACTAAAAATTAAAAATTAAAAATTAAAAATTAAAAAGTAAAAATTAAAAATTAAAAATTAAAAATTAAAAATTAAAAATTAAAAATTAAAAATTAAAAATTAAAAATTAAAAATTAAAAATTAAAAATTAAAAATTAAAAATTAAAAATTAAAAATTAAAAATTAAAAATTAAAAATTAAAAATTAAAAATTAAAAATTTAAATTAAAAATTAAAAATTGAAAATTAAAAATTAGAAATTAGAAATTAGAAATTAAAAATTAAAATTAAAAATTAAAAATTAAAAATTAAAATTAAAAATTAAAAATTAAAAATTAAAAATTAAAAATTAAAAATTAAAAATTAAAAATTAAAAATTAAAAATTAAAAATTAAAAATTAAAAATTAAAAATTAAAAATTAAAAATTAAAAATTAAAAATTAAAAATTAAAAATTAAAAATTAAAAATTAAAAATTAAAAATTAAAAATTAAAAATTAAAAATTAAAAATTAAAAATTAAAAATTAAAAATTAAAAATTAAAAATTAAAAATTAAAAATTAAAAATTAAAAATTAAAAATTAAAAATTAAAAATTAAAAATTAAAAATTAAAAATTAAAAATTAAACATTAAAAAATTAAAAATTAAAAATTTTAAATTAAAAATTAAAAATCGAAAATCAAAAATTAAGCATTTAAAAATTAAAAAATTAAAAATTAATAATTAAAAATTAAAAATTAAAAATTAAAAATTAAAAATTAAAAATTAAAAATTAAAAATTAAAAATTAAAAATTAAAAATTAAAAATTAAAAATTAAAAATTAAAAATTAAAAATTAAAAATTAAAAATTAAAAATTAAAAATTAAAAAATTAAAAATTAAAAGTTAAAAATTAAAAACTAAAAATTAAAAATTAGAAATTAAAAATTTAAAAATTAAAAATTAAAAATTAAAAATTAGAAATAAAAAATTATATATTAAAAATTAAAAATTAGAAATTAAAAATTAGAAATTAAAAATAAAAAATTAAAAATTAGAAATTAAAAACTAAAAATTAAAAATTGGCAAGTAAGAAAATTATAGTCGGTCTAGACCGACTATACGATACCCTATACCATGCGTGTAGAGACCCTATTTCATAGGCCAAACTAACTGGACATAGAAAATAAGATAAACCAAATTTGAGTGGGATTTTTATTAATTCTTTTGGCTGCAAATATGAAAAAGTTCATATCGGATGCTATATCTATATGGGCACTAGGCCTAAAATTGGACCGATCCTGATCATGTTTGGTAAAGTCTCTTGTATTTTGCAAAAATATATACAAACAAAATTTGAGAAGAATCAGTGCAATATTTTTGTTTTTTGATATGGATGTAATAAACGCATACAAACCCAATTTGAGTAAGATCTATATGATAATTTGGATCTTATGGCAATTTATGTCGATTTCATAGGGGTCATTTGTATGGGGGCTAGGTCTGAACATGGACCGATTTTTACCAATTTCAATAGCGTTCATGGCCGGTAAAAGCTTATATACCAAATTTCATCAAAATGTACTCATATTTGCTACCTGCAGTTTGATTACAAGGCTTACATGGACACACAAACGGACGGACGGACGGACACACGGACGGACATCGTTAAATCGAATCAGATAGTGATTCTGATTCGATCGGTTAAATAAAAGATGGGTCTAGGTCAAATATTTTTGGTAGTTACAAACAGCAGCACAAAGTCATTATACCCAAACCAAATAGTGGTATAGGGTATAAAAATAAATGTTTCATCGGCAACAGTTTTAAAGTGGTAGCCGTACCCAGTATTGGGTGTAATATTGAGTTTAAGACGCCAATGGAGCGTATCAAAGATTCGGCACAACCGTTTTGTATTTTTTCCTTTTTTTTTTAATGACAAAAAATATTTTATTAATGTATTTTTTTTTGGGTATCGTTTATTTATTTCAGTTACATGAGTTACTTCAAGTAAACTTTATCAACAAATTTTGTATGAAAAATATACAATAAAGTCTACTTGAATTACACTTTAATTTTTTTTAACTGCATTTTCCGTTTTATAGTTTCAATTACAAAAAATATTCTTATTCATTCTATTATTATTTAGTTTTTAAATCGTTTGTTTAAATACAATTTTATTTCAAAACCAATTATGTACAATGAATTAGAATGAAGAAATATTGAAAATGTTGCTATAACAGATGTTTATAAACATTAATGTTATAATAAAAAAAAATAAACGACTATCGTGTTTTTTTTTTTACTGATTTGTAGTTTCAATTCTATAAGTAAATACAAAACGAATTACTATTTGTTGTTTTAAAAATAAATATAAAATACATCTTATACCTATAACTAACTCTGCAAAGGTGTTAATTGGCTAAACTCATACAATTTTCACGTTAACAGTTTGTTGTTCAAACAAATAGTTTTCAGTATAAAGGTAAAATTAATTCAGTTTTTTTTTCGAAGAAATATTTATTTTAACTCTTCCAATAGTTTTTGTAAACAAATTACTGTACTTAACGCATGTTTTTTCGGTGTCGTTTAGATAAAATTTTGTCAGTACATAAAAACGATTTGTTAGATATTTTTGCAGCTTTGTCGGTTGTTTTTGGTTGTTTAAAATTATATTAAAAATATTTTTATATTCAACTGTAATTATAATAGTCCGGGTTTAAATATATTTAGCCGTATTCATAAAAAAATCTTAAATCAGGTTTCAAATACAAATTAGTTAAAACACAATTTAAGCCAAAAAGATGTTTGTTAAAAATTCGTATTCATAATCAGTATTTTAAGTAATAAACGTTTTAACGTTTTATTAAACTCTATGATGGCAACACTACATTTTTTATTTGTCACTTGAGTTGTAATGATGCAAAATCATGGTTATTAATTCATACGGTATTCGTATCAATATTTTTTTTTGCTGTGTTTGAGAAAAAATATGGTTTTTATAGAAAAAAAATCTATGATAAACTTGTCTATTAAATAAATAAAGAAAACCATTCAAAAGAAAATGATAGGTACATACATAGATATGTAATTTATGTGGTGATTTTATTGCAGATTAAAAAAGTATTCAAATAACCAGTTTTATTTAATTTGTTTTGATTATTTACACATCACTAGTTTTCTTTGTTCTATTATTATTACAAATTAAAAATACTCCTTTTAATGTAGTTGACTTAATTAAGTTATTTTAATAATTTGTACAAATACTTCGAGCGCAAGCGCTCCTTATCCGGAATAGCAAATGGGTTGCTCCTTTTTTTCTAAATTTTCTTTTGACGATTATTTGATTATTAATTATTAATTTTTGTCAATAAAAATAATTCTTACCAATTCTATTAATCAAATATAAATTGTCTATTTCTCATTAAAAAATCAACTAACTTCTTTCGATTAAATGACAATTTTTCGCTACTGTGTTCAAAATGAAAACAAACAAAAAGCACAAATGGCATTTTAAAATAGGTTTAAAATAGGGTCGAACCAATTTTAAAATTCTTTTATTTACACAAGGTTTAAAATAGGTATTTTAAGCTAAAATTCGTTTATGAATACAATTTTATTGATTTTTACTTAAAATGGATTTGAAATGCTGTTTAGAATTTTTATAAATACGGCTGATTATATATCCATTTTCATTTAGTATACATTTTAAGTTAATTTTAAAGACAAAATAGTTTGAGTGCACGGAAAATTAACGTGAAAAAAAATTGTTATTAATTTGTGGCCTGTAGATATGAAAAACTCCATAATTGCACATTTTGCCTAAATTATTTGTTTTTGCGTGTTTTCATCAAATTAATAAATTTGCAATAAAATGCCATCGATTTGTAGTTGTAGATTTTAGCATTTTTTTTATACTAAAATGCATATGCATACTTTCATCAAAACTAGCAGAGCACAGCCCTCGAAATTCGAGTGCAAATTCTAGGAAATTTTAGTTTTTCATTTATAATAAATAATTTTATAAAAGCCTAAAGGTATGCTAAGCAAAATGTGTCAATTCACAATTCAAAACTTTTGAAATAAAATTCATAAAATTTCATTATAAATATTTGTTGAACACACAGAAGATATATAAAATTATTAATAAATAATTTTATAAGAGTCTAAAGGTTACTAATCAATTTCAGCCAATTCAGAATTCAACACGGGGCTTTTGATATTTATAATAAACATACACACAGTATGTGTTTTATGTATGTGTTAGTAGCAACCTAAAATGAGCATTACTCAAAAAGAATGTTCCAGACGGTGAAAATCTGTAAATATTGTGGACAGGTAAAAATAAATACCTTTCGAATGAGATAGTTTTGGTTAAAATCGGTTAATAACTAAAATTTTTATATCGGTCTCAAGAAATTATCTTGCCTACTAATATTATAAATGCTCATTTATTAAACTTTTTTCATAAATATCTATCCGAATCAATAAATTTAAAATAAAATGGCATCGATTTGTCTTTACATATTTTTTTCATATTTGGCTTATTTTCAATCAGAATTCAGAATTATTGAACTTTTTCTATAAAATATAAGCAAAATATAAATATAAATATATTTTGCTTAAATGGCATCGATTTGTCTTTGCATATTTTAGCAAAAATGTATATTTTAGCATATTTACATAAAAATGCGCATTTATAGATTTTTTGTTCAAAAATATATATTCAAATCAATAAATTTTTAATAAAATAGCATCGATTTGTATTTGCATTTTTTTTTTCATATTTTGCTAATCTTTGCATATTTTCAATCAGAATTCAAATTTATTGAACTTTTTCTATAAATATAAATATATTTAGCTTAAAAAGATTATTTTTGATCTTAAAAATAATCATTTTAACTATTGAAGTTACTATATTTGGAAAATAAATAATAACTGAACCCACTCAAAGCAAACTGGTATGGGTATTGGGAGATAAGAGGAATTTTCAAAATTAAAGGAAATTGTCAGCGGTTTGTTTATACAAACAAAATTCTTTGCTAAGTTTCTACATTTTGGTTTCATATCGCTTCATATTATAAGAGTACAGTACAATAGACTGAATTTGTATTTTTTCTGTATGGTTTTTGATGTTATTCGAATAAATAATTATTAAACAATGAAAACTTAAAGGCACATAGTTTTAATTTTAATTTTTTCCACAGCGTATGATGAGAACATATTTTTTATTTATTTTTTAGCACATGAAATTCTTTGCCCTAATTATAATATTATGCATTAACCCTTTATGGCTTTTTACACGCGTATGCAACAGAGTGTGCTGTTAATTTTTTTTTTAGTTTACGCGAGGGAGTTTCTCACAAAACGTGTAGCTGCCAAGACCCAAACATTCACACATAAAAAAGATTTTTTTTTTTTTAGTTTGTATTTCCTCCACAACACATGATGGTTGAAAGTTATTCGTCTTTCTGATAAAATTAAGGCACTAGAGACTACAGCAAAATGTTTTGTTCTAAAAAAAAAAAAGTGGTTGAACAACCAGTTTTCTACACTTCTTCTCTGCCTGGTCACAGACAAACCCGATTGCCAACTTAAATATAAAATATAAAGTGTGAGTTTGAATTCAGTTTTATTTGACTTTATTATAAATTTAATTGATTTTTCCTGTTTACAGTAATTATTTATTAATAATTAATGTAAAGCAGGAAAAGCAATTTTTAAGTTCTCTACAAAAATTGATTCTAACAATTTCTTAATTTATGTCTGTTTTTCCATGCAGAAAAAAGATTGTTTCATTACTGAGCGATTCTTTTGCTCCATACATGAATTGGTTCTCTGTAGAATAAATTCCAACTAGTTCTCTATCAGTTAATTCGTTTTGTAAGATACTAGAATTGCTTTTCAAAATAGTTTCTATGTAATCGGTATTGCTAAAACCAGTTCGAAAACTGATAGTGTTGCATAAAGACAATAATTTTTATTAAAAATTATAAAATAAGAAAAAAAAAATACAATTCATTATTTATAAATATTTTTAATTAATACCAAAAATGTCTTAATAGGTCTGGATTTAAACAATTTTTAAGCTGAACGAGTTCTATAACTAGTTCTATTATTAGTTATGAGCATTTATAATTTCTGTTGTATTAAATCTATAATATTAATAGGCTAGGCGAATTCTTGTGACCGATGTTTTGTTCTACCGTTTTATTCCGATTTTGACCAAACGTATATTATTTAAAAGGTATTTCTTTTAGCCGATTTGCAGATTTACAGATTTTAAATTTTTTTTCCTTTATTTTGAGTAAATTGCATTTAAAGTTGCTACTAACACATACATAAAATTATACATATGCTACGTGTGTGTTTGTTAAATTTGTTAATGTGTTTGTAATAAAAATGAGTTTGTTTTTTGTGTTGATTTGTGAATTGGCTATAATTGATTAGCATACCTTTAGGGTCTTTATTTAATGAAAAAATACATTTACCTAGAATTTGCACTCGAATTTCGAGGGCTGGAATCTGCTAGTAATAATAAAACTGTTCAACAGCCAAAAATGAGCAGAAGCGAGACAAGCGATAAGTGAGTCAAGTAATGTATAGTCGCTGATTCTGAATTTGTGGTCCGTTTCGGTCTGTTACGACAGAGTTTATTTTATTTTATTTTTTTTTTTTGACATAAACATTAAAAAAAATTAATTTAAAAAAAAACTTTATTAATTAAAGCATTTTTTAAATTAGTTTTTTTTAATTATTAAAAAAATAGTTTCAAAAAATATTTAAAAATAAATAAATTTAAAAATTTTTAAAAAATTCTGTTCATATTTTCGGAAAAAAAATTTTAGATTTTTATAAAATCTTTTTATTATTTTTTTTTCTAAATTTTTTTTCTCTTTAATTATAGTTCAGCAGAAAATTCCAATAAACAAATAAAAACATCATAAAAAATGAACAAAATTGAAATTAGTTAAGAAAAAAAATAATTTTAAAAAACATGTTTAAAAATTTTTTTTCAAATTTGCAAAAAAAAAAAAATTTTATAAAAAAAACATCTTTTTAATATTTTTAAAATAAATATTAAAAAAATTTAAAAATTCAGTTCAAAGTTTTTCCATCAAAACCTCTATTTTTACAAAAAAAAAAAAAAAAAAAAAAACCATTTTTAAATTTTTTTACTTGAAACCTTTGCTAAATTGTTATTTAATTTTTTCCCTTTTTAATTATCAATTTCCAAAACATTAAGAAATTAGAAAAAAAAAAATTGCTCTGTTCAAAGTCAGAGTTTAATTTCACGACATAAACATTTGCATCAAAATTTAAATGCAGTTTATATTTTTTTCAATTAAAAAATCCGTTTTTCCAAAACAACAACATGATTTTTTACTTAAAACTTTTTTTTGTAATTTCTCTTTTTAATTATTTTTCAGCAAAAAACACCACTAAACAAAACAAAAACCGCAGAAAAATATTATTAAAATATAAATTATTAAAAAAAAAAACTTTTTTTTAATAAAAAAAAACCAATAAATCTAAACAAATACAAAAAAACAAATTAGTCCGAAAAAAATATTTAAGTAAAAAATTATAGTTTCAAACAAATATGAACTCCATATTAAAAAATGCAGTTGCTATTTTTTCCACTAAAACAATACATTTTTCAAAAAAGGCTTTTTTACTTTTTTGAAAATTATATTTAAGAAAATAAATAATTTTAAAAATATATTAAAGAAGTAAATTAAAAAAAATTCTTTTTTCATTTTTTTTTTATTAAATGCAGTGCACATTTTACCACCAAAAAAATCGATTTTTCTAAAAAAAAAAAAAAATAGAAATTTAAAAATTGTTTTTATATATTTTTTTTTTAATTTTGTTTTTTTTGTTTAATTTAGTTTTAATTTTTCTCTCTAAAATTTTTTTCATTAATTATATTTCAGCTGAATTACCGAAAAATAAATTATAAAAACAAGAATTAAAAAAAAAAAAACTTTTTTTTTTTTTTAATATATTTCAAAAACTATGAATTGCGTAAACTGCAGTTCATATTGTATCCATCAAAACATCATCAAAAAAAAAAAATCAATAAATAAAGACACCACAAAAAAATTGCAAAATATAAATTATATAAAAAAGAATGAAATATATAATTTAAAAAGAAAATTGTTCAAAAAAAAAAAAAAATATTTGCAAAAAAATAAAAATGAATTGAGTATTTAAAACTGCAGTCATATTTTTTCCATCACATCAACTTTAAAAAATAAAAAAATTACTTCAGTAGAAAAAAAAATAACATAAATTATTTTAGAAAAATATAATTTAAAAAAATATAATTTTTTAGTCATAAAAAAGCCAAAAAAAAAAAAATTTTTGTGTTCTTTTAATTTTTTACTTAAAACATTTTTAATATTATTTTTCAGCCTTAAAAAAAACAACGAAAAAATTTATAAATTTAAAATAATATTTTATGAATTTCAAATATTTTTCTTTTCAAATATCTGTATAAATTTATTACAATTTTATTGATTTTTTTTTTTCGATAATATGAATTGACAGTCACCCTTGAAGAAGAAGAGAAATGTTTCCTGCTCTACACGTGCTTAATAAAGTGTGTTGTTTTTTACAACACATTAGGGACATATGTATCGTATATGTCTAAGGCGAAATTGAATATATCGATGCTGCAAGCCAAACATTTCCCAGACAAATTACCAATAAATGTAATTTTGTGTGTTTTTATGGCTTCGGGATAAATTTTTTTTGTTTTCAGAAAAAGTGTTAGAGGAAAAACAAGTCTATTTACAAGAATTTTTTAATGCAGATGTTTTTTTTTAATTGAGATTGTCTTAATAACAACCTGCAGTTGACTCTGAAAAACTAACATCTACCAGAAAAAATATAATTATTAAAGTTCTATCCAGGGATGTTCATCCCTGTTTCACATACTTAAGTTAATTATAAAAAAAAATTTTTTTCAACTTTATGAAATTTTTATTTGAATTTATCACACCAAAAGGATGAAATTTTCCGATTTTTTTAGATTTTTTCGTGCGTAACGAAAAAAAAAAATTTTTTTTTTATGTTTGTGGAACAAAACTTGAAATTTGTACTATTGCTTTACTAATAAAGTTACTTATTTAAGTTCTCAATATAATTTATTTTCGAAAGATTAAATGGGTAAAGTTTCGAAAGACTATCATTGACATCCACATATTTGTCCCGATATTGAAGAATGTATAAAATTGTTAATATTATTTCCTTTCATATAACATCGATAGGACGAGTATCGTAGGACGAGTATAACTACTAAAATAATATTTTTTTACAAATATAATCTGTTCAAACTTTGAAGTCAGTTGTTTAAAGGAAAATATGATCGCGAAATGAAAAACTATAGAAGCACTTTTATTTAGAAACAATTTAATGATAATTTCAAAGGATATTAAAGGATGAAGTTTTAAAAGGTTGTCATTAAGATCTGTTTGTTCTGATATGGCAAAATACAAAAATTCCAAAAATTATCATAATCTCTTCTGACACCGATAGCAACATCGTAGGACAAATAGAAGAATTTAAATATACTAGCAGACCACAGCCTTCGAAATTCGAGTGCAAATTCTAGGGAATTTTTTTTTTTTTCATTTGATAAATAATTTTATAAGAGCTTAAATTTATGCCAATCAATTTTAGCCAATTCACATTTCAACACAGGGCTCTTGATATTTATTATAAACACACACACACAGTATGTATGTGTATGTGCTAGCAACTTTAATTGAGCATTACTCCGAACAAATATACCAGATGGTCCAAATCTGTAAATATGGTGGACAGCTAAAAGGAAATATTTTTCAAATGAGGTACGTTTGGTCAAAATCGGATATGAACTACAGTTTTTATATCGGTCACAAGAAATCATCTTTCCTATTAATATTATAGTTTTGTTAATCCTTTGAAACTATTAAATCCTTTTAAATAGGAAAAACTATCACGAAATATAAAGTTATAAACGCAGTTTTACTCCCTTCGGTCTTTAGTTTGAGACGTATATGATCCGGCTCGTGTGTAATACGTGAATATACTATCGGACGATGTATTGAAAATAAATTTCTTATTTTTCATTTTTCATTTCGAATTTTTTTTTTTTTTTTGTAAAATGCAAAAACACTTAACAAATGTTTAGTCTCATGCGATCAAAAATAACAAATTTATTTATGAAAATCAAGGGAACGTAACTACAGCAACATTGTGTTAATTCTCCCGTAGAAAAAACAAAAAAGTTAGTTAGCGCTTTTGAATTCAATTTAACGATCTATGAAAATAAAAAAAAAATATTGTTAAGACATTTTTCACAGCCATAAATTATTATCTATTTAGACACGAAATGTTTTTTGAAAATTCTCGGAACCGCACAAAAATATTCTAGTTGAGCAAACGCCAGGCAGAAAGGCAAAGCCATTTTGAGGGTGGTACAATTGTTGACAGAGTGTATGACTTTTAATTTTAAAGTGTTTTGCTAACCCCAATATAATAACACCGATAAGGGCTTGTTGGTCTTTTGTATTTTGAGAGAACTTAAAATACAAAAATTAAAATGAAAAAATTTCCAGACATTGTATGCAAGAATTGACATTCATTTTTACGTTGCGTAGAAAACTACAAGGGAAAATGTCAAATATATTAATTTTTTTGATTTATTTTTAAATTTTAATATTTAATTTGAATTTAATATTAATTGATTTTAATTTAATTAAATTTAATTTAATTTTTAATTTTTAATTTTCAATTTTTAATTTTTAATTTTTAATTTTTAATTTTTAATTTTTAATTTTTAATTTTTAATTTTTAATTTTCAATTTTTAATTTTTAATTTTTAATTTCTAATTTTTAATTTTTAATTTTTAATTTTTAATTTTTAATTTTTAATTTTTAATTTTTAATTTTTAATTTTTAATTTTTAAGTTTTGATTTTTAATTTTTAATTTTTGATTTTTAATTTTTTATTTTTAATTTTTAATTTTTAATTTTTAATTTTTAATTTTTAATTTTTAATTTTTAATTTTTAATTTTTAATTTTTAATTTTTAATTTTTAATTTTTAATTTTTAATTTTTAATTTTTAATTTTTAATTTTTAATTTTTAATTTTTAATTTTTAATTTTTAATTTTTAATTTTTAATTTTTAATTTTTAATTTTTAATTTTTAATTTTTAATTTTTAATTTTTAATTTTTAATTTTTAATTTTTAATTTTTAATTTTTAATTTTTAATTTTTAATTTTTAATTTTTAATTTTTAATTTTTAATTTTTAATTTTTAATTTTTAATTTTTAATTTTTAATTTTTAATTTTTAATTTTTAATTTTTAATTTTTAATTTTTAATTTTTAATTTTTAAGTTTTGATTTTTAATCTTTAATTTTTAATTTTTAATTTTTAATTTTTTATTTTTAATTTTTAATTTTTAATTTTTAATTTTTAATTTTTAATTTTTAAGTTTTTTTTTTTAATTTTTAATTTTTAATTTTTGATTTTTAATTTTTAATTTTTAATTTTTTATTTTTAATTTTTAATTCTTAATTTTCAATTTTTAATTTTTAATGTTTAATTTTTAATTTTTAATTTTTAATTTTTAATTTTTAATTTTTAATTTTTAATTTCTAATTTCTAATTTTTAATTTTTAATTTTTAATTTTTAATTTTTAATTTTTAATTTTTAATTTTTAATTTTTAATTTTTAATTTTTAAGTTTTGATTTTTATTCTTTAATTTTTAATTTTTTATTTTTAATTTTTAATTTTTAATTTTTAATTTTTAATTTTTAATTTTTAATTTTTAATTTTTAAGTTTTGATTTTTAATTTTTAATTTTCAATTTTCAATTTTTGATTTTTAATTTTTAATTCTAAATTTTTAATTTTTAATGTTTAATTTTTAATTTTTAATTTTTAATTTTTAATTTTTAATTTTTAATTTCTAATTTTTAATTTTTAATTTTTAATTTTTAATCTTTAATTTTTAATTTTTAATTTTTAATTTTTAATTTTTAATTTTTAATTTTTATTTTTTAATTTTTATTTTTTAATTTTTAATTTTTAATTTTTAATTTTTAATTTTTAATTTTTAATTTTTAATTTTTAATTTTTAATTTTTAATTTTCTTAATTATTAATTTTTAATTTTTAATTTTTAATTTTTAATTTTTAATTTTTAATTTTTAATTTTTAATTTTTAATTTTTAATTTTTAATTTTTAATTTTTAATTTTTATTTTTTATTTTTTATTTTTTAATTTTTAATTTTTAATTTTTAATTTTTAATTTTTAATTTTTAATTTTTAATTTTTAATTTTTAATTTTTAATTTTTAATTTTTAATTTTTAATTTTTAATTTTTAATTTTTAATTTTTAATTTTTAATTTTTAATTTTTAATTTTTAATTTTTAATTTTTAATTTTTAATTTTTAATTTTTAATTTTTAATTTTTAATTTTTAATTTTTAATTTTTAATTTTTAATTTTTAATTTTCAATTTTTAATTTTTAATTTTTAATTTTTAATTTTTAATTTTTAATTGTTAATTTTTAATTTTTAATTTTTAATTTTTAATTTTTAATTTTTATTTTTTGAAGTTTTGATTTTTATTTTTAATTTTTAATTTTTAATTTTTAATTTTTAATTTTTAATTTTTAATTTTTAATTTTTAATTTTTAATTTTTAATTTTTAATTTTTAATTTTTAATTTTTAATTTTTAATTTTTAATTTTTAATTTTTAATTTTTAATTTTTAATTTTTAATTTTTAATTTTTAATTTTTAATTTTTAATTTTTAATTTTTAATTTTTAATTTTTAATTTTTAATTTTTAATTTTTAATTTTTAATTTTTAATTTTTAATTTTTAATTTTTAATTTTTAATTTTTAATTTTTAATTTTTAATTTTTAATTTTTAATTTTTAATTTTTAATTTTTAATTTTTAATTTTTAATTTTTAATTTTTAATTTTTAATTTTTAATTTTTAATTTTTAATTTTTAATTTTTAATTTTTGATTTTTGATTTTTAATTTTTAATTTTTAATTTTTAATTTTTAATTAATTTATGTAATTAATATTTAATTTTTAGCAATTACAACATATACAACATATCTTAAGAAAAACAACAAACACACTAAAAATTTTTATTTTTTGAACAGCTTTTTCAAAGTTTCGTTCATATCTCGTGACCGTTTTAACCGATTTTGACGATTTCAAACAGCAACTCCGTTAGGATGTTAGTAAACGATTTTATACAAAAACGAACGGTCTAGCTTAGATATTGAGAGCGTGATCGTGATTGCCACAGACAGACGGACAGACGGTCATCGCTAAATCAACTACCCTTGTTATAAGGATCAAGAAAATATATGATTTTGGAGCCTCCGGAATTAATTTCGATGCGTTACAAACGGAATAACAAACCTACTTATATATTGCCCCTGCACAGTGGTGTGGAGGGTATAAAAAACAATATTGACTAGTATACAGAAGGCGGTTAAAAACAAAAAAAAAAAAAAAAAACAACAAACAACACCGCCCCGTCTTCTAATTTACATAAATACATATATCAAAAAGTTTAACAAAATTAATATACGAAGGAGTTTTTTTTATAAGGTGTTCATAAAGAAAAAAAAGAACCAAACAAAGCAACAAAAATTTTTTTGAAAATTTAATTGTAAAATGTGGAAAAGAATATAATATAACATTCTAATTTGAAGACCTCCTGCAAAGCTCGACAAACGAATTAAAAAACCCAAATCACTTGTTCTTATGTTATTGTTACTTAGTTGATATTGAATGAAAGAAAATGTATAAAGGATTCATTGTTATAGCGAGTTAATTCTTCAAGTGTTATTGTTATTGTGTAGACATGTTTTAAAATTGCATATTCATAAATACATATTAAGGGTTTTCTACGCTCGACAAATAAATTACAAACAGATGCTGATCAAAAAACATGTTGTGGGTATTTTTTTCTCTTTTTTTTTTGAAAATCTTTTGAAGAAAATGCTTAAATATGTAATTATGAATAACGAATAAAGAACTAAAAGTATTGTTGTATAACAATAAAGCGAAGGTCACTTTTGAAGATGGGGGAGATGCTGTAATATGGTTGAACAAACTTCAAGACAAATCTTACCACAAGAATATGTAATTGCTTATTCAAAACCACGTAGGAGGTTTTTAATGAAATTACTTTTTCCCAAAACCAATAACCAGACGTTTAATTTATTTGTAAAATAAAACACATCTTTGATTCCATGCTCCATAAAACGCCAATGTTGTTGTTATCATTTTTCGTTATTGTAACCCTAAAATATCAAATTATGAACCGGTACTAAAATTGACTACAGAAGAATTTACGATTTCCTTAATAATAATGAGTGCTAGTAATGGGCACCCACCAATCAACCGTAGTTGCATTTTAATTGTGTGAGTAGTGAATAGTGGTGGTGTTTGTCTTAATAAAAAAAAAATATGCTCGTTTTTATTCCTTTTAAGTGTTGTTGACATGTTAAACACTTTTATAAATAAACCCAACTACTCTCTATATAATTGAGTGAGTGTATGTTCGTGTTAGTGGCGTGTCTGTTCGGTTTAGCGGCCGGCCTGAGTTAGGTGCGTGCGTGTGTGTGTGTGTGTGTGTTTTATGTTCATGGTTATTTATGATGTGCGTTTGTAAGTTTTTTTTTTGTTTATTTTAGTTTTTGTTGGCGTTTCTCTTATTGTTTGCTCTCGTTACTTTTGTTGTTGTTGTTTACACTTATTGAAAACAAAAATTTTAATATTTTATTTTCATTTTTTTTTTTATTTACTGAAAGGCTTTACGTTTGTTTAATAAAAGAAAATATTGGTGATCAAGTAAATATTATTTTAAATGCTTTTTAAATGTTTATATAAGTCCTCCTAATGTCAACAACATCAAATAAATATGTGTACTCGTCGTTTGTGCATGTGAAAAATAAATCCGTATTTTTTTTTTTTTTTTTTTTGGTATTTATTCCAAACATGCATCAGTAGTTCATAACGGAAACTTTTAAATGACTAGTGCTGGGTTAAAACGGAAATAAGGTATAAACGTCAAATCAAAACGTGTCATTTGGGATATTCTCTTAATTCCAAATCGATAACCACAAAAGCGTTATTTAATGTCTATGGGAAATGTCTGTGATTTTTAAATTATGAAAAATAAATATGTCTTAATCTGTTAATTTTGGGAAAACGAAAATGTACACAGTTAATGAAAATCGGAAGTAGCGTTGATATAAATCGATTAAATAAATTAAAATGGAGATGAATTTTTTTATATGCACATATAATTATAGGAAATTGGATATTTTTTTTTTTTTTTTGGAAATTAATACATAATTTGAACAAATACAAAATTGTATTTATAGTAAATCACTTCTGTATTTATAGGAAATTGGATAATTTTTTTTTTTGGAAGTTAATCACCCCTGTTATTGAAACCACTACCACAAAAAAAACTCGTAAATGAAAAAATTCTAAAATCTACGAGTTTTTTGCTGTTCTCTAATTTCAATAAGAATATTTTTTCTCGTTCTAATTCACATGCCCTTTTTTTGTACTAAGCAGGTCTTAAGAGATAAAAATACAAATTGATATTTGAACTCTAACATGTTTTTTTATTGAATCTTGTCATTATTTTAAAAAATTAGACATTAATTTTATGAAAAAAAAACGATTTTAAAAAATGTCTACATTTTGCGCTGATTTAAAAAAAAGTAAGTGGTCGATGTTAATAAAACACACGTTTTGCGATGATGCTGTTCTATAACTATAATAAAAACTTTTTATTTACACAATCTATTTTCCATTATAATTTTTTCAATTATAACATATGTAGATTCTGTATGTACTAATTGTTACGAATAAAGGAATTTAAAATAATATTTCACTCAAATCACATATTTTTATTTTATTGCATATGACTGCCACAACTTTGTTTATGTTCGAAACAGTAGTGATGCCAGTCAAATCCAATTTATTTGAATTTCGAATTTTGTTTGGTGATGCCTAACTTATTTCAAAAAGAGAAGTCATTCTTAATTGAATGAAATTGAAGAATAACAAGTAAGAAAATTATAGTCAGTCTAGACCGACTATAGGATACCCTATACCATGCGTTTAGAGACCCTACCCAATAGGCCCAACTAACTGGACATAGAAAATAAGCTACACCAAATTTGAGTGGGATTTTTATAATTTTTTTTGTCTGCAGATATGAAAAAGTTCATATCGGATGCTATATCTATATGGGGACTAGGCCCAAAAATGGACCGATCCTGACCATGTTTGGTAAGGTCTCTTGTATTTTGCAAAAATATATACAAACAAAATTTTAGAAGAATCAGTGCAATATTTTTGTTTTTTGATAGATTTAAGTGAAGATCGGGAAACAGCTCTATATGGGGCCTATGACTAAGAGTTGTCCCATAGGGATGATTTTTGGACTACTGATTAATGGATGTAATAAACACATACAAACCTAATGAGACTAAGATTTATATGATAATTTGGATCTTATGACAATTTAAGTCGATTTCATAGGGGTCATTTGTATGGGGGCTAGGTCTGAACATGGACCGATTCTCACCAATTTCAATAGCGTTCATCCCATGCCCGATAGAAGCTTATATACCAAATTTCATCAAAATATATTCATATTTGCGACCTGCAGTTTGATTACAAGCTTTACATGGACACACAGACAGACGGACGGACGGACATCGTTAAATCGAATTAGATAGTGATTCTGATTCGATCGGTATAATTAAATATGGGTCTAGGTCAAATATTTTTGGTAGTTACAAACAGCAGCACAAAGTCATTATACCCAAACCACATAGTGGTATAGGGTATAAAAACAATTAAATGAACAAGTAATTTGTTATTTTAAAAGAAAATATTTTTTTTTTCTTTCTTTATAATCTTAAGAGCTGTACGCAGCTTGTTAAGGAATCTTAACAGAAAATTTTCATATATTTCTTAAAGAAAAAAAAAGCACAAAAGTACCTTTCAGTGCAACGCTAGAAATCAGCTGTTTTCTGTCAATTATTAAGAATTGTGAAATTGAAAACAAATCAATTCTTCGGTTCTGCTTTATTTGGCCTGCTAAACGCTTTTTAAGCTCAGTATCAAAATTACCCAAATGCTTCTTGTTTTTTTTGCTGAATTTTGTTCGTTTATCCCAGGTTTGCAACTGAAAAATAACTTTTATTTTTTTTAGCATATTACATTTTGTTTATGCTTACCTCTTCTGTCAAAATTCCTTTCAGAAAGAACGAAAAATTTGATATTCCTGCTCAAAGCCTGGGTTGCCTAACTTCATTTACGTCAAAAAAAAAGTAGTAAAAACAATACTACTTTTTTAAAAAGCTGCGGACTATCAACAGAAATTTTTTGACAGAAAAATTCCTTAAGCATTTCTGAAGCGTTTTTTTATATGAAGTTTTTGATTCCTTAGCAAGCTGCGTACAGGCCTTTAAGGAAAAACATGCAAAAATTACTTAAGGTTTTTTTTGTGAAAGTGATTAAAGAACCATATGGCACCTCGGTTTCTAGAAGCTAAACCATATATTTCATGTCGTTTGATAATAAAAAATATGATTTCGAAAAATACTTCGAAAATATAAAATTTGTGTTTTCAAGAAACCCAAAATTTCAATTTCATGTTATTTCAAATTCATTCTTATTCAAATAACAACGTTTCAAGAACAGGGCTGAATACATAATTTGAACAAATACAAAATTGTATTTATAGTAAATTACTTTTGAACAGCAAAAATAATAATAATAACAATAACAAATTTCATAATAGACTTATTTTATTAAAAATGCATATTATGTAATTGTCAACTGTTTTTGTTTATAATAAAATACAACCCTGATAATGACAATGATAGTTTTTGAAAAATATCAACAAAAAATAAGTGAAATATCCTTGATTAATAAATATAAGCCAAACAATCTGATTTCTGGTCCTGCATAATGACTATTTATACGCTATATTCGATAATACGCTCTTCAAAACAAAGTTTCACTAAATAAAATATATTCAAAAACACGCGTTTTGATTTAGCGATAATGCTGCATAACTTATGCTGATTATGTTGCATAATTTTTGTTACCACATGTAAAACAGCAGTTTTGAAAAATTAAAATCTGTGGAATTATTTGTATGGTATTTGCTTTAGAAATATAATTAAAAAAATAATCAAAAAAAAGTTATTTCTTAAAGAAAAAATTATATAAATAAAAAACAAGTAAGTAAGTGTTAAATTCGGTCGTGTCGAATTTTTTGATGCCCTCCACCTGCGTAAAAAAATATGTGACCATACTACTAACATAGTTGATGGTAGTTGTGTTTTTTAGTGTGATTGCATCATTTTTTTGTGGCGGTTTTTGAATTGTGAATGTTACAACAAACACACTGGGTTTTTTGTTTTTTTAGAGGTGTCTACATATTTTTGCCCCTTTCTAAGCACAATGATGCCCGATTACCGCCATTTCAAATACCAACCTGGTGGAAATAATGGCAAATGATATTATCGTAACTTTTTCCAGTTAAATGGTCTTTTTTGTGAATTAGAGTGATTTCAAAACACAGACGGACAGATAGACATCGCTATATCGACTCGAGCTGTGATAAGGATCAAATATATATATACATTATGGGGTCGGAAATTAGTTTTTCAATGCTTTACAAACGGAATGAGAAACCTGTATATATACTCTGCCACTGAGATGTGGAGGGTATAAAAACAATTGAATAATTTTTTATTATTTTTTTAAAACTTTTTTGATTAATGAAATGGTGATCGTTGATAAAACAGATTATTTTTAATAATCGTTAAGGCCTACTTAGCCACACGTAACCGTAACCAAACGTGCCAGCTGATTTTTTTTTTTTTTTTTTTTGTTACATGAAAAGCATTTAGAGCAGTTGCAGAACTGAACTGTCACATAACCGGAACGTCCCTATCTGTTGAAAATAGATTTTTGCTACGTTTTTACGTGACATTTGCGAACAGCTGATAAAGTTTTATTTAATTTACACAGCAACATGCTGGTTCTTTCACGTTCTATAATTGCACTAAATGCCAACGTTATTTTACGTTACGGTTACATTTTAACAACGTGTGCTAACTAGGCCTTTATGGTGACAACGTTTTTTAAGGGCACTATACATTTATCAAACGCTTGACATCAAGCTCGAGTAAGTGTGCTTGATGTTGGCATATACATTTGCTGTACGACCTGTCCAGCATTAATTTTTCATTTTACTTGAAAGTGTCAACAACGGGAGCAACAAAATAGAGAAAAGATAAAAAGTGTTAATTTTAATGTGATATCAAACTTGTATGCTTTTTTATAAATAAAAACAAATAAAATTGATTGGCTGTTTCCTAACGTTTTACTCAGAAAATAATTAATTTTAAAAAAAAATACTTTTCATCCGAAATTTTTAGCGTCTGTTCTGTTTGAAATCTCGTCTAAAGTGTGTAAGTGCTTGATGAGTAAATACAATACATTCATCAGAATCACTCGTCAAGCATGCCAAAAATCTAATTTTTTTATTTTCCATCAAGCATAGTCGCTTTCACACATACAAAAATATATTCACTAATACTACCAGAATGCTTGACGTGAATTTGACAAGTGTATACTGCCCTTTAAAGAAGTGATAGACTACATCAGTGGTCTTCACAAAGAGAAACACACTTAAAATAAGAGTATTACACTGAAAGAAGTTATGAGTTATATTAGACTAAACTGCAGTTTAGTGGGTTTCGAAAAAAAAATATAAAAAATATGACCCCTGGTTAGAAAAGAAAAAACCGAAATTAATTTTAGGAGGGGCTCGGACCCAGGAGGCCCGTGGGGGCAAAAAGGAGGGGACATAGCAAAATGTGACTGTGGGTACTCAAATTAAAGCAAATTGTCCCACGATTCCAGAAAAGTTATTTTTTAATAAAGACTCAAAGTTATGAGATTTTGTTGTATGGTAAAATGATACTCAAATGTTGGAAAATGTTCCCCGGTTTTTTTGCCTGCGGCACTATTATGAACTTCCATTTTTAATAATAATAATAATAATAATTTTTAATAGTGACTTATATTTAATTTATTGTTATCGATTGTTGAATTGTGCTAACAAATTAAACACAATTATTGTAAATGTCAAGAAGTACAAACAAAAATTTATTTCGATACAATATTTTACAAAATGGCAGATTTGTGGCGGCTTACAAATGATAGTTTTTTCAGTAAAGTGTTCCACGGCACGCAGCATAACTCAAACAGGTTTCGATGAATCTTTTTGGGATTTATACGGCGGTTAGGTTACAAAATTAGGCACTGGAGTACGTAGGATATTTAAGGTATATTGAGTTTTGACAAAATGGTAAAAACTTTATGAAAACAGCTGTAACTCAAAAATTTTTAAACTTATCTCAAAATTTTATGAGCTTTTATGAAGGTACAGAAGAAGAAATTAAATCGGTTTCCTTGTGTTTGATAAAATCTACCAATTTATCAATATCAATTTCCTTTTGATAGCACTTGATCTTTAACAATGTCTCCATGTGGTTGTCTGTTAGCTTATTTCTAAATTTGTTCTTTATCTGTGACATTGATGAAAATGAAGACTCGCAGATATACGTGGTGCCAAACATTGAAAAAAGATTTAATATTAAATCTCTTACAATGGGGTATTTTTTAGGGCAAACATTTTTCCAAAAGTTGATACCCATTTCGGTTGAAATAAATAAGTCTTGGCGCATCAGTGTCAATTCCTCTTCTATATTATGTGGTAGACTTTCTAACGAACACGTAAGAGGATTATTGAATATGGTTATAATCCATTGCAAGCTCAAGAAGTCTTTAAATCTACTTTGGAAATTCTCCAAAAGTAAATTTATTTCTTCTTTTATAACTTGAAGTTTTTCTACATTTGGAAGTTGTGTAAAAATTTCTTGAATTTTGGGAAAGTTAGATAGGTTTTGGCATTCAATTTGATTTTTCAAAATGATAAGTTTTCTTGAAAACTCATTAATTGCATGCAAAAGTTCAGTTACATTTTTATCTTTACCTTGTAATACAAGGTTCAAACTATTGATGTGTTGGGTCATGTCAGCGAGAAAGGCTAAGTCGTACAGAAAATTAGGGCATTTAAAAGCATTTAAAATGTCTGAATCTTTGGAACAATCCTGTGATTGAAAGAACAGTTCTAACTCCGCTCTAAGATTAAAAAGACGCTCTAAACATTTTCCTCGACTAAGCCATCGCACCTCCGTATACATTAACACGTCAACATAATCTGCGTCTATTTCTTTCAGAAACGCTATTAGCTTTCTATGAGTAAGTGCGTTGTGGCCTCCCCTTAGGCGGTTAATTATTTTAACGGCTGTTTTCATTGATTCTTTAAGACCTATACTTTTTGAAAACAGCGCTTGCTGGTGTATGATGCAATGAAATGTGCGTACATGTATTCCTGCTTTTAACAAATGGCCCACGAAACCCTGTTTTCGCCCAACCATTACTGCTGCACCATCAGTGCAAATAGCAGATAGCTTTTCTTTTTCTATCAGAGATAAAACATGTTTGTTAAAAGCATTATAAATAGCTTCACCGGTAACATTTCCATAAAAGGACTCGACTTTTAATATCTCCTCAAATGAGTTAAAGAAATTATCAACCATTCTTACGCAAATAATCATTTGGCTAGTATCGGATATGTCAACACTTTCATCACAACATACGGACAAGTATCTGGCATTTTTAATCCGTTCTTTTGTCTCCCATTCAATAAATCGACCTATATCTTCCGTCCGGCGTGTTATTGTTGCAGGAGATAACGGCATTTCATTTATAATTTTCCCCATGTCTTGCCCTGCTTCTCCAAATAAATGCATAATTGATAAACATAAATCTTTGAAAAAAGTTCCATCTTCAAAAGGCCGACCTTTTTTTGCTAAAGCTAAACTGATAATATATGTAGCCTTTATTTGACTATCAGTAGTGCAATTAATAGAACTACGTTGAACATAAAGATTTTTTTTTCGAAAATCCTCTTTTAGTTTTTTTATCAATTCATTTCTTTCATTTCCAGAAACAGAATGCAATTCAGGATGCATTCTATCATAATGTCGCTTAAGATGAGATGCAAACATATTCTTTAGTACCTGGTTACATACAAGGCACTCAGCTTCCTTAAATGTGTTCATAGAAAATAAAAAAAGTTTTTCCCACTCAACATCCCACATATTCCTTAAATATTTTATTTCAAATGCTGTAAAGAAATACATATACGAAACATAAACATGCATAAATTTATGTAGTTTGTTATCAAACTTTTCAGTGTACCAACAAAATTTTTAGCACTCTCTAAAAATTTAAAAAAATAAAATCATCCGGTATGCTCCTACTCTGATGGAAGTTAACAAACTACTGGTAGTTTTTTAATGAAAATTTTCTCACACACACAAGTTAATTGTTGTAATTATGGTTGCCATTCAGCACAAAAAAAAACAAAGCGTTCGGATTTTTTTAAAAAAGATTTGGTTGCTTTGTTAATTTACTACAATTACTTAAGTTTTTGGTAGGAAAATAAAACATAAATAGCTCTCCAGGAATTATAAAAGCAATATCAGTAAATACAGTACGATATTTCAATTAAAAGATAATTTAATAAAAAGTACCAATACAGGTAGTTTTGGTACATTTCAAGAATCTGTTTTATTGAATTTTTTTGTACTTTAAGCAACCCTGGTTGTAAAAGTCACGAAGAGAATAAATAAATACCCGAAGAACTTCGTTAGCTGGGTAATATGGATGAAGACCACTGGACTACATATGTGACCTGTGTTCTCACATCTCTAAATCAATACACTCGATTATGCTGCACTAGTAAAAAGAGTTCACAGTTGTGAAAAATTATATTGCAACGCTAAAAACTATTTTAAAAACAACCGAATTTGTTATACCCTATACCACTATGTGGTTTGGGTATAATGACTTTGTGTTGCTGTTTGTAACAACCAAAAATATTTGACCTAGACGAGAGGGTGCCTTAACGCCGAGTGCCATAAAGTCGAATAGGCCTTAAGTCCCATTCAATGGGACATAAAGTCAAATTTTTTAATATTGAGACGTAAAGCCGAATCGGCTTTATGGCTCAAAGTAAATATTAAAATTCGACTTTATGTCTCATTTCGGCGAGATTTTAGTTTACGTGGCTTAGGTTGGTGTCTCTGCTAACAAATATTCAAAATAAAATACAGGGCTACATTTTTTAAACACACAGGCTTATTATTATTAAAACAAAAACTTATTTTTCCTTTTACAGAATATTTTCAATGAAAATTACGAATTTTCCCTTTTACAGAATGTTTTAAATGAAAATTAGGGATTTTCCCTTTTACAGAATGTCTTAAATGAAAATTACGGATTTTCCCTTTCACAGAATGTTTTCAATGAAAATTAGGAATTTTCTCTTTTACAGAATGTTTTTCCTTTTACAAACACATAAAGCACACATTTTTGAGTGTTGCTTTATTTGAAGTTCATGTTCTGGTACGTGTACTGAAAAAAAAAACAGAACATGTACAATAAACAGGTTCGAGTTCAGTTATATTTTAAGTCGTGTTGTGGCTCGTGTAGTAAGAAAAAACAGAACATGTACAATAAACAGGTTCGAGTTCAGTTATATTTTAAACACGACTTAAACACGACTTAAACACGCAACAGGGAAAGGCAGCTACTTTTCAACCCATGTAAACACTTCAAAATTTGTACACATTGCTATGAACATATGAAAAACACCAATGATTCGTTAGGAATGAAAACTTTGTGTCCAGTTTGCCGAGCTATCATTATAGATGTTCAATCAATTTTTTTTTAATAGATGTTTTGTTTTGTGGTGTTTTACCACCAACATAAAATTTAATTGAATTTTGTAATTTTTGTTTGTTAATCTATTGTAATATTTGTATTATAAAATAAATGCCATTAGGATTGCTAATTTTCTGTAAAAGGGAAAATCCCTAATTTTCAATTAAAACATTCTGTAAAAGGAAAAATCCCTAATTTTCATTTAAATCATTTTCTGTTGTATATTTTCTGTTGTTTGGATTTGTATTTAATTTTGTAACAAAAAAGAAACAACAATAAAAATAAATAAAAAACAAAAAAAAAAAAAACAAAAAAACAAACAAAAAAAATTAATATATTTGTATAACAAAAAACAAAAAAATTAATGGTACTTTTGCTTAATCAAAAAAATTGACTTTAAGTCTCATTTGCTTTTTAAAATTTGACTTTAAGTCTCAATCGATACAAATCGAAAATCGGCTTTATGTCTCAATTTTGAAAATTTGACTTTATGTCCGATTGAGTGGGCCTTAAGGTCTATTCGACTTTATGACACTCGGTGTTAAGGCACCCTCTCGACCTAGACCCATCTTTAATTATACCGATCGAATCAGAATCACTTTCTGAGTTGATTTAACAATGTCCGTCCGTCCGTCCGTCCGTCTGTGTGTCCATGTAAACCTTGTAATCAAACTGCAGGTCGCAAATATGAATATATTTTGATGAAATTTGGTATATAAGCTTTTATCGGCCATGGGATGAACGCTATTGAAATTGGTGAGAATCGGTCAATGTTCAGACCTAGCCCCCATACAAATTACCCATATGAAATTGACATAAATTGCCATAAGATCCAAATTTTCATATAGATCTTACTCAAATTGGGTTTGTATGCGTTTATTACATCCATTAATGAGTAGTCCAAAAATGATATCCTTTGACCCCATATAGAGCTGCTTCCCGATCTTCACTTAAATCTATTAAAAAACAAAAATATTGCACTGATTCTCTTCAAATTTTGTTTGTATATATTTTTGCAAAATACAAGAGACTTTACCAAACATGATCAGGATCGGTCCATTTTTGGACCTAGTCCCTATATAGATATAGCATCCGATATGAACTTTTTCATATCTGCAGCCAAAAAAAATTAATAAAAATCCCACTCAAATTTGGTTTTTGCTTATTTTCTATGTCCAGTTAGTTGGGTCTAAGAGATAGGGTTTCTAAACGCATGGTATAGGGTATCGTATAGTCGGTCTAGACCGACTATAATTTTCTTACTTGTTTTTAATTAATTTATTATTATCAAGTGCATTAAATATTGCAGTAACCAGTATATTTTTACTAATATTGTGATTTAGTTTGCATTACCAATAAATGTTTATTGATTACTGAAGAAACGCTGTAATCAGGGATTTAATTTTCACGAACGTATTTTTATTCGAAAGTGCGAATTTTTGTACATTTTGGATTTTCTTATACGATAACAAATAAAATGTAACGAAATTTCTGATTTTGGGATTCGATAACGAGTGATCCTTCGAATGCAACCTTGTAAAATTTTACACGTTAGCAAAAAGAAAATATTGGTGCAAAATATAAAAAAATAATATAAAAATATAAAATATAATATAAAAAAATAACATAATATAAAATATTAAGAAATATTAATTTTAAGTCAAAAATAAATAAATAAAAAAATGTTTGAATTTATATAAACTTGCAATCGGAGTCCATGGTGTGTATATATATGCTTAGAAAACCCAACATTTTGTCAATTATTTTATGGAAAAAATTACAAATTTCGTTGTACGATACTTCCTAGCGAAAAAGATATTTTAAAAACCAAGAGTTTAGGTTTTTCAGCAAATAAGCCACGTTTTTTCAATATTTTTTTTCTAATGAAATTAATACCCCGAAAAACGTTGATCATGCGGCTTTAACCATTTGTCGGATATTAACCAAACCGATCCCTCGGTGCCAAAAAATATTGCTGGAAATTCATGTGTAAAATTTCACTATCTTCGGCCGTCATAAACACAACGAACTACCGAACCGAATTTTGTGACTACATAAAGCATCAACCATTAGATCTCTGGTGGGTCCAAGCAAAGAGCCTAATAATAACATATTTATGCTTGTCGTTTCGTTGTTTGGCTTCGAGATGCGGGTGAATGTATTTGAAGCTGTACACAAGTTGCCATCACCATCCGAGATAGGAATCTCTCCTTTACGACTGCATGTTATGCCCCTGGCTTTTATAAGTAAATATTCACTGGTCGTGCAATATAACTTACTTCTCAACTAACGATAGTGCCACTTTTGTTCCAAAATATCATAGGCCAATATGAAATAAATGAATTTTCATTACCAAAGGGCTCAAGGCGAAGTCCCACTTCGATGTCCAGCAATTGTGAATCATTTGAATAATTCGTATATAACTTTTAGAATTTATTTTAGAGAAATAAAATTTTTACAGGAATGGTGACATTTTTAAAATAAAAACTTGAGATAGATAAATTTCAAAAATATCAAATATCAAAAATTCAAAATTTCAAAAATATCAAATACCAAAAATACAAAATTCGAAACGTTTTATAAAATTTGACCATTCATCTAAAATTTGTGCGGAATTGGATGATTTTGAATAAAAAAAAATATAGAACAATTTATTAATATTGCAGATTCCAGCGCACGAAATTCGAGTGCAATTTCAAGGCAACTTTATTTCTCAACTTAGCCAATTCACAAACCAACACTTTTTTTTTGGTTTATTATTATTGTGAATGAAGATAAAAAACTCATTAACAAACACATTAACAAATTTAATAAAACACACATAGCATTGTATAATTTTATGTATGTGTTAGTAGCAACTTTAAATGCAATTTACTCAAAATAAAGGAAAAAATTTAAAAACCAGTAAATCTGCAAAACGGTTAAAAATAAATACCGTTCAAATAATATACGTTTGGTCAAAACCGGATAAAACGGTAGAACGAAACATCGGCCACAAGAAATCGCCTAGCCTATTGGTATTATAGATTGTATTCTATTTAATGTCACTTCTTTCAATATGTTTTTCATTTATACGTTTCTATTTATACTGTTACATTTATGCAGTGTTGTAAAACATATTTATTTTCGTCTTTTACAATACTGAAACAATAAATCGTTTCGTTTCGGAACGAGTAAGGAAATTAAAAATATTTACACCAATGGTGCCCAAGACCTATGCACTCAATGCACTTTTGTTTTTGTAAAAGCACTTAGGCATAGGCAGTGTATTCTTATACACTCACACACAGGACTCAGCACCAATACAAAATACACGAACAATTTTGTCTTTTTCGTTTTTTGTTATACCCTACACCACTATGTGGTTTGGGTACAATGACTTTGTGCTGCTGTTTGTAACTACCAATAATATTTGACCTAGACCCATCTTTTATTATACCGATCGACTCGGAATCACTTTCTGAGTCGATTTAGCTATGTCCGTCCGTCCGTCCGTCTGTGTGTCCATGTAAACCTTGTAATCAAACTACAGGTCACAATTATGAATATACAGTAGAATTTATTTACAGCGACCTGGGTTATAACGACCATCCGTTTATAACGACGGATTTTCAAAGAAAGATTGGTTCTTCATTTCTTATACATGCGCAACCATTCGCTTAGAACGACTCCGGTTTTAACGACCATCCGCTTTTAACGACCAATAACGACGATGTCACTTCTGCGTATTTTATTTTTTGCTTTTGCTTTCCATTTTTTGTCGCCAGCCAAGAAGAAACATATGTATAATGTGGGGAATCACAGAATTTGTTTTCGCCTATCTCAAACTGAGTGTGGAAAAGATAAAGAAGAAATTTGCATACCAGTTTGAGTCGTGAACACGAATGGACATATGAACATTCTTTCCTTAATTACCAGCGGTGTTAAAAAAAGTACATAAGAAATTGTAATCCAGATCAACCAAACGCAGATAAGGCACTTTTACTTGGATAAATACTGAGTAAATATGTATGAATGTGCATATGCTTTTTCCAGAATAGACGTTAAAAAACGTAAAGTGTTCTCCATAAAAGAGAAGGCTGAAATTTTGCTGAAACTAGAATCTGGTTCTACAAATGCAGCACTAGCGAAGGACTATTGTGTTTCGCATTCGACTATCAGTACGATATGGAAAAACCGAGACGCAATTCGTAAGTGTTTTGAATCTGAGAACATGCAAAGAAAACGTATGCGGTCTGCTCAAGATTCTGATATAGAACAAGCTCTTTTGCAATGGTTCAAGACGCAAAGAAATAAAAATACTATAGTAACTACGTCCATACTTCAAATGAAGGCAGAGGAAATAGCCCAACTTCTTGGAAAAGATTACAATTGCACTGGATTTACCGTTTTCGAGAGCGCCATAATATAGTTTTAGGAACAATTTCTGGTGAGGCTTGCAGTGTCGACAAAAGTCAATACAGCGACTGGCTAGTTTCAGTATGGCCTAAAATACGAGAGGGGTATCAAGCACAAGACATTTTTAATGTGGATGAAGCAGGGCACTTTTATAAGCTTCCACCCAACAAAACCCTTAAATTCAAAGGTGAAAGGTGCTGTGGTGGTAAACAATCAAAGGAAAGAATAACCTTGCTGGTTGGAGATAATATGGATGGGTCCGAAAAAAAGAAAATGCTTCTCATTGGAAAATCTAAAATGCCGCGGTGTTTCAAGCATGTAAAATCATTACCTGTAGATTATAAAGGAAATAAAAAGGCATGGATGACTTCAGAAATTTTTGAACGCATTTTGCGCGATTGGGACAGCAGTTTGAAGAAAGATAAAAGAAAATTTTTACAGCTTGTAGATAATTGTCCAGCACCTAATACAACGTCCGTCTTACAGCCAATGGACCAAGGGGTAATTAGATGTTTGAAGAGCAATTATCGCAAACAACTAATGCTAAAAATTATTCGCGATACAGACAATAACACACAAAGCACCATTACTTTGTTAGATGCTATTGACATGGTGGCCTCCGCTTGGCAAATTGTAAAATCAACAACAATAGCTAACTCTTTCCGACATGCGGGACTACTTCCAGCCGAAAGTGCGTGCCCAGATGCAGATATCGAAGATGAAGATGATATTCCTCTTTCGTTGCTACAGGAAACATACAAAAATATGCAACAAGTAGCCGAATGTATTGATTGGGATGAGTTCGTAAACGTGGATGACAATGTTGTAACATCGGAAGAGCCTTCATTGAGAGAAATCGTGGAGAGCACAAGAGAAAATGAGGAAATTCACAGCGATAATGAACCAGATGACGATGATGAGCCAATCAAAATTCCCACTAGGACAGAAACCTTGAGTGCGGTGCACACTTTAAAACAGTTTTGGCGATTTGGGGGGGGTTCTGACATATCAGAGAGTTTATATAGTTCCGTAGAAGTTATTGAAAGTAAATTATTACACGAAATTCTTGTAAATAGAAAACAAACCACGATTCCAAACAATTTTCAACCTCAATAAACATGAATATACATGATAAAAAAAAAAAAACTTATTGTGTGCACCTATTCGGATACAACGACGTTCGGTTATAACGACGAATATTTCCGGTCGCTATAACCGAATTCTACTGTATATTGATGAAATTTGGCATATAAGCTTTTATCGGCCATATTGAAATTGGTGAAATTCGGTCCAAGTTCAGACCTAGTCCCCATACAAATGATCGACTCAAATTGCCATAAAATCCAAATTATCATATAGATCTCAGGCAAATTGAGTTTGTATGTGTTTACTATATCCATTAATCTGTAGTCCAGAAATAATGCCTATAGGACAACTCTTAGTCATAGGCCCCATACAGAACTGCTTCCCGATCTTCACTTAAATCTATCAAAAAACAAAAATATGCACAGATTTTTCTCAAATATGGTTTGTATATGTTTTTGCAAAAAATAAGTGAACTTGCCAAATATGTTCAGGATCGGTCCACTTTTCGACCTAGTCCCCATATAAATATAGCACCCGATATGAACTTTTTCATATCTGCAGCCAAAAAAATTAATAACAATGCCACTCAAAATGGTTTATGCTTATTTTCTATAAACGATTAGTTGGACCGACGAGATAGGGTTTTAAACTATGGTATAGGGTATCGTATCGTCGGTCTAGACCGACTATAATTTTCTTACTTGTTTTTACTTGTTTATGCCAAAGCGCAAAACAAGAACACTTTCGTATGCTTTGTTGGAACACATTAACGACCGAAATATTCAATGTAGATTTTGTTGTTGTCTAACGTATGATTCCAATTTATTTGAGATAAAATTTTTTCTTTTTTTTCAGTGTACTACATTGAAAAAAATAAGAAAAAAAATTTGTTTTTTTTATAGGTATTAGTGTTTGCACTTTCATTAGCAACCTCTGGGTCTGCCTGATTTACCTATCGCAATAAATTTCAGTAAGTAATTATTTTTCTCACGACTGGGAAAATTAGGCTTCTCTTTTAAAAAGTACATAGTTGTGAAATAATTTGCTTATGGCAGGCAGCGCTTAAGAAAAAATATTTAAACCAAAAAAAAACTTATTTATTCATAAAAAAAAATATACAACACGCAATTGAATAATTTATTTTTAAAGAAAAAAAAAATTTGTTTTTGATGTTGAATGATGATTGTTAATTAATTTTTATTTTAAATAAATATTTATATATTCTTTAAAGCAGTAAAGTTTGTGAAGTTTAAAAATATTTGTGGTGAGAACGCTGTTTTTAGAACGTATAGAAAACATGTGTTTTCTATGTTTTTGCTTATCTCTGGAACACATGTTCTTAGGACGGTCATCGCTAACGTATCTTTAGGGCATTGTTAAACGTTCAATATATATTGTGATCATTGTGATATTGTCAATATATATTGAACGTGTAACAGTGCCCATACAATTTAAAATTTAATTAAATTGTACCCGTACGTGTTTAATTTGAAAGTGAGAACACAATAGATTATATTATTTTCAACCACCTGAACATAGTGCCGAAAACTTTGTTGGCCATCTATGTAAATGAAAAAACCTATTATTATCCATTACAAATGTTGTTGAAAATTAAATTTTTAATGACAGTTTTTAAAAATTCATGTCTGTTTGCTTTTTATTATTTATGTAACTATAAAATCCCGACATTGAAAATGAAAACATACAATTTTAATTATATGCGTAATTGACAAGAGTCGAATTTCAAGAACATGCTATTGGGTAGGATTTTGTTAAAAATTTTCTAAATTGTTTACAAAATTTATTCAAATATTTATGAAGAATAATTAAGTGTTGAAGGTTGATCTCTTGATGTTATTACACCATGGCTGGTGGATTAGTCTAATATTTGTTTTTAATAACAACAAAAAAAAAAAAAAAAACACACACCTTAATCTTTGCCATAGCTACCCACCCAACATTTACAACCCTTATAGCTCTGTTTAGGGTTTTCTGGGAAGTTGGAAAATTATGAATGCAAAAAAAATAAAAAATCTCCAAATTGTGTAATTGACTATTTGTTGAGATTTTGAAGTGGTTATTATTCACGCATTGCTTTAAAACAACGAAACGTAACAATTTGACAATTTCAATGTAACCCGGAGCAACATATCAGATTAAGTTATTACAAGCTTCTGCAGCAAACAGTAAGCAGTTCCTCTCATCAAGCGATTATAATGCATGATGAATATAACAATAAAAAAAAAACAAAAATAATAACAACAACAAAAACAAAAACGTGCAACTGCACATGACAAACATGAAAGTGAAACTTATTATACATATAGTTCGGTGTTCGGCGTTTGGTGTTCGGTGTTTGCTGTTTGGTGGATGCTGGGTAGAAAGAAACAACCCCTTGGTTTTATTTTCTTGTATTTTAATTTTTATTTTTTTTTGTTGGGATTTTTGGGTTTTTGTTTTAGTTACATACATTTTGATATAATTTATTAAAGAGCAGTAGTATGTATGTGCGTTGGTGGCATTAGTTACTGATAAAAATCAAGTGTTTCAATTGAGGATTAAGAATTTCACTTTTTTTTTTTGTTTGTTCCTTCATGTTTTGTAGGAGATTGTAATGTAACACAATGTGTTATTGACATACACACGTCAACAGTGTAGATGGATTGGAATTTGATGGATGTTCTGTTTATAAGTAGTAGACAATGGCAGTTCATTTTATATACATAGACATACATACGTACATATTTATGTATATAATCCTTGGAACACAACAATTTTATGACACAAGGAAACCTTACAATCTGATAATTTTTGACATGAGGATTTTCTCAGTGATTTTTTGATATATATATTTTTTTTTATATAAAAAAAATAATATCATATTTTTAATATAGAAATCCTATTAATTCTAAGTAATAATAATACAAGTACCATTATGTCTGGAAGGTTTGCGGCAAAATATGTCAATTGTCAAAAGAAGCTTTTGTGCTTTCAATGATTTTCAAGATAATTTTATTCATCGATTGTTAGAAATGAAATAAAAATGCAGATAGAAAGAAAAGCACTTCTATGGTTCACACCATTGTGTTAAGTAATTATGTAATTTATTTTAGCTACACTTCTTTGAGGTCAAGATAACATGCGATTGTGCTGAAGTTTGTTTTTAGCAGAAATACTTAATTAAGACATCTGTTTTTTTTTTTAAATATAAACAAGTAATCTATAGTCGGTCTAGACCGACTATATGATATCCTATACCATGAGTTTAGAGGAAGGCTCTCAGGTCCTACTAATTGGTTATAGAAAATAATCATAAACCAATTTTGAGTGGCATTTTTATTAATGTGTGGCCTGCCGATATGAAAAATTTCATATCGTATGTAGTTTTTATATGGGGACTAGGTCTAAAAATGGACCTATCCTGACCATATTTGTGTGAAGTTCTTTATTTTTCGAAAACGTGATTCTAAGTCGATCGGTATAATAAAATACCCATTGAAGGGTATTGGTGATCATTGTGAAAGACTCTTTCATAAAAACCAAGGTTCAGAAAATACACACATGAAACACACAATGTTCTGTTCAAAAGCAGCCAACACATATCTTTATTTTCATATCAATTATGTGCGTTTCTAAATTTTCTACGGTGCCCAACACAACCACGACTGTGTTCGTTTTAATATTTCGTTATTTACACGAACATTTTTGTATCACATACTTTTTGTTTCAATCACACATAAAGCACACATTTTTGAGTGTTGCTTTATTTGAAGTTCATGTTCTGGTACGTGTACTGAAAAAAAACACAGAACATGTACAATAAACAGGTTCGAGTTCAGTTATATTTTAAGTCGTGTTGTGGCTCGTGTAGTAAGAAAAAACAGAACATGTACAATAAACAGGTTCGAGTTCAGTTATATTTTAAACACGACTTAAAATATAACTGAACTCGAACACGACTTAAAATATAACTGAACTCGAACCTGTTTATTGTACATGTTCTGTTTTTTCTCACTACACGAGCCACAACACGACTTAAAATATAACTGAACTCGAACCTGTTTATTGTACATGTTCTGTGTTTTTTTCAGTACACGTACCAGAACATGAACTTCAAATAAAGCAACACTCAAAAATGTGTGCTTTATGTGTGATTGAAACGAAAAGTATGTGATACAAAAATGTTCGCGTAAATAACGAAATATTAAAACGAACACAGTCATGGTTGTGTTGGGCACCGAAGAAAATTTAAAAACAAACATAATTGGTATGAAAATAAAAATATGTGTGTTGGTCTAAGTTATGTTTGTTTACATATATGTACGAGTTTTTTATTCAGTGTGTGTTTTTTTCTGAACTCTGATAAAAACATCTAAAGCAATATAAACTATAGAACAATACCGTAGTATGTGGAGTTCGAGTGCCAATCAACATCTGATTAAAATCCCATTTTTTATATGTATTTCAAACAAACTATTTAAATTTTCATATGTTCCACCTTAAACCAAATCGATATTTTAAGAAAAGGAACTTTTTTAAGAAAAGGAAATTTTTGGAGAAAATGGACTTTAAGAAAATGTACTTTTTTAAGAAAGGTAATGTTTTAAGAAAAGGAATTTTTTTTTAGGAAAAGGTACTTCTCGGTGAAGAGGAACTTTTTTAAAGAAAAGGTACTTTTTTAGAGAAGGTACTTTCAAAAAAAAAACTTAATTTAAGAAAAGGTACTTTTTGACGAGAAGGTTCTTTTTATATAAAATGTACTTTTTTAATAAAATACTTTTTAAAGAAATGGTACTTTTTTAAGAAATTGTATTTTTTTTAAGAAAAGGTACTTTTTTAAGAAATTGAATTTTTCGAAGAAAATGTACTTTTTGAAGAAAACGCACTTAAAAAAACACTTTCTTAAGAAAAGTTACTTCTTTAAGAAAAGGTAATTTAAAAAAAAAACAAGTAAGAAAATTATTGGCGGCCTAGACCGATTATGCGAAATCATATATCATGCATTTAGTGAAATGGTCTTAGATCCAACTAATTGGGTATAGAAAATAAGCATAAAACAAATCTGAGCGGAATTTATATTAATTCTTTTGCGTGCAGATCTGAAAAAGTTCATATCGGATGCTATATTTATATGGGGAATAGGTCGAAAAATCGATCGATTCAGACCATATATGGTAAAGGCACTTATCTTTTGCAAAAACATATACAAACCAAATTTGAGAAAAATCTGTGTAATAGTTTTGTTTTTTGATAGATTTAAGTGAAGATCGGGAAGAAGTCCTATAGCGTTTATTTTTGGACTACTGATAAATAGATGCATAAACATACACAAACCCAATTTGACCGAGATCTATATAATAATTTGGATCTTATGGCAATTTAAGTCGATCTCATAGGGCTCATCTATATGGGGAATAGGTCTGAACATACACCGATTTCCACCACATTCAATAGCGTTCGTCCTATGGCCGATAGAGGCTGATATACCAAATTTCAACAAAATATATTCATATTTGCGACCTGTAGTTTGATTACAAAGTTTACATGGACACATAGACGGATGGACAGTCGGACGGACGGCCATCCCTAAATCGACTAAAAAATGTTTCTGAGTCGATCAGAACAATAAAAATATTTTTGATTGTTACAAACATCAGTACAAACTCATTATGTCCCGACCACATAGTTTTATATGAATAGGGTATAAAAATCGGGAGCCGAAGGTTAAAAACAGCAGGATTTTGATAATAATCTAACCCATTATTAAAACTCTTTCTTTCCTTATCCATATGAGTTTTGAATATCTCCGTGACTGTGCGTGACTATTTTAAAATTAATCTTTGGTCACAACAAGTCTATGGACCAAGTTTCGGATTGATTGGATGAGGGGAAATGGGGTTTAAATCACTCCGTGACTGTGCGTGACTGCGTGTGACTATCTTAGAATTTATCTTTGACCAAAACAAGTCTATGGACAAAGTTTCAGATCTATCGGATGAGGGGAAATGGGGTTTAAATCACTCCGTGACTGTGCGTGACTATGACTGACTGTGCGTGACTATCCCAAAATTAATTTATAGTCACAAAAAGACTATGGGCCAAGTTTCAGATCGATCGGATAAGGGGAAATGGGTTTTAAATCACTCCGTGACAGTGCGTGACTACCCCAAAATTAATCTCTAGTCACAACAAGACTATTGGCCAAGTTTCAGATCAATTTTATGAGGGGGAATGGGGTTGCCCCATGGCAGATAGACAGACAGAGAGTATGAGTTAAAAGAAAGAGTTTAAAAAAAAACGGAGAAGGAATTTTAACGTAAATTTAAATATTTATGCAGGGGCCTATTTTGCGAACATATTTTTATTCGAATTTTATACTTTTGGGATTCTCTTATACGATTACGAATAATATGTAAAATTTTTTCCAATAAAGTGAAAATATTTTGGGAAAAATATTAATTTTAGTAATTTTAGATTAAAAAATCGTGGTAGCTTAATGGAAAAACACACTGGGGCCTAATTTTTGCAGTCGTGAGCGAAAAAATTCCGTATCGAAATTTATTTCGATAATGTAAATATTTCTAATTTCCCTACTCGTTACGAAACGAAACGATTTATAGTTTCAGTAATGTAAAACACGGAATTAAATATGTTTTACAACACTGCATAAATGTACTGGATCTACACAGCGGTGATTCGCCCCATACTTTGGTGGCCTGCTCTAGAGAAGGCCTCCAATACCAACCTTCTTGCAAGGGTACAGAGCAAGGTTCAGAAAATACACACATGAAACACACAATGTTCTGTTCAAAAGCAGCCAACACATATCTTTATTTTCATATCAATTATGTGCGTTTCTAAATTTTCTACAGTGCCCAACACAACCATGACTGTGTTCGTTTTAATATTTCGTTATTTACACGCACATTTTTGTATCACGTACTTTTTGTTTCAATCACACATAAACCACACATTTTTGAGTGTTGCTGTATTTGAAGTTCATGTTCTAGTACGTGTACTGAAAAAAAAACAGAGCATGTACAATAAACAGGTTCGAGTTCAGTTATATTTTAAACACGACTTAAAATATAACTGAACTCGAACCTGTTTATTGTACATGTTGTGTTTTTTCTTAGTACACGAGCCACAACACGACTTAAAATATAACTGAACTCGAACCTGTTTATTGTACATGTTCTGTTTTTTTTTTTTTTGAGTACACGTACCAGAACATGAACTTCAAATAAAGCAACACTCAAAAATGTGTGGTTTATGTGTGATTGAAACAAAAAGTACGTGATACAAAAATGTTCGTGTAAATAACGAAAATTGAAACGAACACAGTCATGATTGTGTTGGGCACCGAAGAAAATTTAAAAACAAACATAATTGATATGAAAATAAAAATACTTATGTGTGTGTTGGTCTAAGTTATGTTTGTTTACATATATGTACGAGTTTTTTATTCAGTGTGTGTTTTTTTCTGAACTCTGGTACAGAGAATGGCTTCCATGTGTATCACTAGTGCCCTTCGTACTACACCTACGGATAAAAATACTTTCGCTTACGACTGCAAAAATTAGACCCCTGACCTTATAATTATGAGATATAATACATAATATATATATTTGTTCCTACAAGAAGCATAAGGCCTCTGAAACCGACATAAAAAGTCATAAATAAAGCAAGGAACCATAACGACTAGTTTTTGAAAATCTAATAACGTTTAGCTATACCTATTTCTTTTAAAAATATTAACCATTTTTTGTGGCCTTAAATAATTTTTACCATAATTTTTCCATTTCCTCTCTAATTTCTCATGCTATTACTTAAAAACTGTTAACGATATCATGGGAAAATATGTTGTGGTCGAATGGTTTGTATTACATCCATCTACGTATCAATTTAATCTACTTATTTTTACATTAGTATTAAGTGAAGTGAAAAAATGTTCAGAAAACTCACCTGTAAATGCCATATCTGCATTTCTTGTAAAATATTTTCCATATTGCTTTGACCCTTAGCGGTCGCTTTTGCGGTTGCAGCAACACTATCAAATGTTGACTTTGACGTTAGGGATAATGATGACGTTAAAGGCGATGATGATGAAGATGATTTTTCACAACTTATTGCAGGCAATGTAGACGAATTCAAGTGTGTATAGCAGGTGGTTGATGAAGTACTAAATGGTGAAGCCGTTGTTGCTGGGGTCGTCTCTTCTGTAGCAGTGTTGGTATTCGAACAATTTGCGGTTTGAAAGAGATCATAGAGTTCGTCATTTGTTTTGCCACAACTACGACATATTTCATGGAAATTATTCTTATAAAACTCATTAGTAGCACTTGTGGAGACAGTGGTGGTAAAAGAAGCATTTGGTGCCACAGGGGCTGCCATATTGTCAGTGTTGGCCAACAAACAAAAGTCTTGGTTAACATCCATTAATGACTAAGTTTAAGTGTAGGCTTATTTATTATTTTATTTATTTATTCTTTTTTTTAACTTTGAACAGCAGGTGCTAAATTTTAGTTATCTATTTTTTTTTTTTGTGGTAGGTTTTTTGATTTTTTCCTTAAGTTTTAGGGAGTTTTTTTTTCTTGTTTAGGACAACTATATTGCAAGCAACAATTTTAACATATTTGTAGTATTTGGTAATGAACAAGGGTTAACTACATGTCCTCTTTATAGAATTTTTAGTTCTTTGTTTCGTTGGCTTTAGAGAGATGCTTTTGTACTTCCTTTCATAAATTTTTATTTTATTATTCCTTCTGTTTCACTTTGATGTTCTTTTGTGTTTTTTGTTTTTGTTATTTATTTATTTTTTTTTTTTTTGAAAATGTAATAAAAACGTGTGCGTTTTTATTCTTTTATTTTTCCTTTTATGCTTTTGAAATTTCAGTTTACTTCATTCTGCCATGGTCGTTGTTATTGCTGCTGCTGTTGTTGTTGTTGTTGTTTTCGCCATTACTTCATTTCATGTGTATGGAGGAGACACAAAAAGAACATTTGTAGCACAGACAGAGTTAGCAGTAAAATGAAAATCATTAAAAAAACACAACACACTAACAACAACAATGACGTTTTGTTGTTTACTTTGGAACTATATGGGTTTCACCCATGCACACATTTTACCAATGATGATTACCAGAAAAGTATCTAAATCACAAAAGAGACGAAAAGAAAAGAATATGCTTTAATAAAACAACAACAGTTTTTATTGTTTAGTAAAGGAGATCGTGATCTGGGTTGATAAATGTGTTTGTTAAATGTTGTTGGTAGGTACATACTAACTAAAAAATGTTACATTTTAGTATTTTTTTTTTTTTAAATACATACATACATTTTTTTTAATGACACTTTAAATTAATGTGTATGTTATTAACAATTCTTTAGAGTTTTATTATTTTCTAAGATTTGCACGCAGATAGATAAAGAATATTAAAAAAAATTTTTTTTTGCTAAGCTTAAAATATAGAGAGAAACTTGCCAGCTCTGTTTAAAATTTACAACGGTGTATTTTTTGTATACCATATCTTTTTGTTTTCTCTCTGTCTCTCTCTATCTCCTCTCTCTCTCAACAAAATATTAAGCAACATGTGTTTTTCCGCGGGAAACACTTTAAGATCTTTCGGGGCATTAACTTAAATGGGATTGTGCTGCATATTTATATAAAAAAAAGGCAAAAACAATAAAAAAGAAATTCATATTATATATGTGCATACGGCTGTTGACAACTAATTAGAAACGCTTTGTATTTTTTATAAAATGATTTAGGTTTTTTTTTAAAACATTTTTTTTTCTTCTTCATATACATATGTACACTGAATCAATTAAGTCTCCGTACAGATATACTATTTATAAGTATTAATAATTTATAGTCGCTTTAAAGTATACTTGTTGGATTTACAGTCAAGGAAAAAAGTCAACATACAGACTACGATTTAGAAATTTTAGAGATTTAGTAGGGATTATTAAAAAATATTTTACAGCAATTTTTAAGACATTTATAATAAAGATTACTTGAGGGGAAAAAAATATATGGAAAGTATATATCATAGAATTTATTAGGGAAAGGGTCTACATACAGCGTGGCAACTACTAACATCAAATAGAAAATAAAAACAAAGAAAGTGAAATAACAGTTAACTTTGTTAATTTATATAAATTTACTAGCATTACAATTTGAATTTTATTTAAATTTTTATCCTTGAAAATGGAAAATCGAACAGAAATACATGTTTCAGTTCGAAATATCGTAGTAAATCTCCGAAAGGAAAATAAATCTTATGGAGAAATATGTAGCTAAGACAGTAAAATTAAGTCGTGCTACTGTACAGACGATCATTACAAATTATGATAGCATCAGTAGTACCGAAAATAAGCCACGTGCTGGCAGACCAAAAAAGATTTCGAGAGGCGATGTTAGCAGCATTATTAAAAAACATAAAAAATATAGACATTCCTCCATCTTCATATAAAACAGTGGCAAAAAAGTCTCCATACAGTTCTCCATTTTTAGCTTAAAAATCGTAATATCAAACTCAGTTGCACTCTTTTATTTACTTATTTTATTTTTATTTATTCAATAGTTTTTCAAGCCCTTAGGGCCTATAAACCAGAAATATTATATGGCATCAGGGTAAAATCTTAAAACTAATACAATTTATATTAATTGAAAATTCAAAAATATTTCAAAAATTCCAATATTTCAATTGTATATAACCCCCCCCATATCCACAAAAAATCAAGAGTAAAAAAATTAAATATAATATTAATAAGATTAATTAAGTTAAAAGGGAAAATGATGACAGCAGCTCATCATATAAAGAGCTTCTACATATTCTCAAGTATGATCTTTTTTAAATCTGTTAACATGATACGAAAATTTCCGTTCAGTACATGAAACCACAGAATTCCATAGCCCTACTGACTTCACAACAAAAGATCTTTTCATTATTAATGAGTTAAAACGTGGTGGTACAAAAATATGTGTTCTTGAAGAATTCCCAATCCTAAATCTGTTTCTTAAATATGGGGGAAAACCATACTTAATAACCTTATACACAAAAAGTAATATCCTTGTACTGATTAAAGTTTGAAAATCACAGCCCATGAAATTAATTACATAAGACGTCATATGAGTTCTGAATTTAAGACCATAGACATAACGAACTATCCTATTAAAACAATGTTTGAGTCTCAAAATATTCTGCTGGGAAGTCCCACTATAAATCTTCATACCATACAAAAAAATTTGTAGACATGTAGAAAGAACCAATCGTTTTCTAACCTCCATAGCAATTACAGCATGGAATGGATAAGTTTTGTTATGGTCGTATGATCAATTTCTTTCTCATTCTTCTTTAATTACGGCTTTAAGTTTGTCTTTATTCGTTATGTTATACTGCCGGATTTTCTTTCCAAGTAATCCCATAAGTGCTAAATTGGGTTTTGATCGGGTGACTGCGCTGCGTGATTTAATTGCTTAGGGACACTAATCCAGATGTGTATTTGGAATCGTTGTCCTGCTGGTAGTAAGACAATCATCCCTTACCCAATTTTTCAGCACTCTGTTTAAAGTTTTCTTTCAATATATTTAAGTATGCAAATTTATCCATTGTGCTCTCAATAAAAACGAGATTACCCACATCAGAAGAAGCCATACATCCCCATACCATCAGGTGGCCTCCTCCATGCTTTACAGTTGGGATTAAAGGCTTCGGATCTATTGCAGTATTAAGCTTTCTCCATACCATTTATCTTCCATCTGAACCAAAAATATTGAATTTACTCTCATCACTGAAAATAAGTCGATTCCAAAACGAAAAATCTTTATCAGTATGTTCTATGGCGTAATCCAATCTCTTTTTTATATTAATTTTTCCAACATCGGCTTCTTACGGATAACCCGGCAAATTTAAACCCATTTCATTTAAGTACGTTTCTTTTTTTTTAAGTTCCCTGCAGCAATGTCACACGCTCTTCTTTTTGGATTATTATTCTCCGTTCGTATAATTCTGCGCTACAAGTGATGGTCTATTTTTCTTGGTCGGCCAGTTCTTGGCTTGTTTGCCAATGTTCCGTTTTTTTTTTTTTTAAATTGTTGTATAACGTACTGAATGGATGAACGTGGTCTTTTAACAATTTCACTTATTTCGTATAGACTTTTTCCAGCATTTTTTAGGTCAATTATGATTTTTTTTTGGTATCCATAGAAATTTGGTTATTTTTGCACTCCATATCATTTTTATTTTTTAATTATCGCTTTATTTTAGAGTAAACTTTACTGTACTTGGTAAACAATATTTTTTAAATCATAGAAACCTACTGGAAGACATTTATTTTCCAAAACAAACATTGTAGGGAGACTTTTTTTTGTGTAAAGGCCTGTATGCAGCTTGCTAAGGAATCAAAAACTCCATATAAAAAAACGCTTCAGAAATGCTTAAGGAATTTTTCTGTCAAAAAATTTCTGTTGATAGTCTGCAGCTTTTTAAAAAATTAGTATTGTTTTTACTACTTTTTTTTTGACGTAAATTAAGTTAGGCAACCCAGGCTTTGAACAGGAATATCAAATTTTTCGTTCTTTCTGAACGGAATTTTGACAGGAGAGGTAAGCATAAACAAAATGTAATATGCTAAAAAAAAAATTAAAAGTTATTTTTCAGTTGCAAACATGGAAAAAAACGAACAAAATTCGACAAAGAAAAACAAGAAGCGGATGGGTAATTTTGATACTGAGCTTAAAAAGCGTTTAGCAGGCCAAATAAAGCAGAACCGAAGAATTGATTTGTTTTCAATTTCATAATTCTTAATAGTTGACAGAAAACAGCTGATTGCTAGCGTTGCACTGAAAGGTACAGTACAACTTCGACAGTCCGGACATGCGCCAGTCCTGATACTCCAGTAATTCAGACACTTCTACATTTCGGACAAAATAATATTTTTACCTCTACAATCCGGACAATTTTTTTCATGGAAGAAAAAAAATAAATTTCGGGGGTTTCCCGTTTTTACTTTGTTTGTTTTATTATTCTTACCTTTGTTTACATTTAGCACTATCATTACTTCAGTTTCGGTGCATCCTTTCGCAAGCGTGTTTGACTAATTTCATACCAAGCGCCATGTCTTTAAATAATAAACGCAAACATAAAACACTAACTTTAAAGGAAAAGTGTGAAATTTTAAAAAGTCTTGATGAGGGAAAATCTATTAGGCATGTTGCCGAAAAATTTAATGTTCCTAAATCAACGATTTGCGACATTAAAAAAAATAAGGAGAAAATAAAACAATTTATTTCGAATACCTATAACGGACCCGGTAAATATTAAACCAAAATAATATATAAAACCACTTTCATAACATATGTATTTTTTTTTTTTTTGTAGGAAAAAGAAAAGTTATGAAAAAAGCAGAATATCCAGAGTTAGAGGACGCGCTTTACACATGGTTTTTGCAGCAAAGAAACAATCATATCCCGATTTCATCAGAAATACTAAAAGCAAAGGCCAAATTGTTTTATACAAAGATAACGGGAAAGGACGATTTTTCAGCGAGCTCAGGCTGGTTAGACAAATTTAAGTTACGGCATGGTATTCGTTATCTAAAAATTTGTGGTGAAAAAGTTTCCAGCGATGAAAGCGCAGTAGAGCCGTTTAAAAAAAATTTTGCTGACATTGTTGCTGAGATGGATTTGAGTGAAGATCAAGTTTATAATGCAGACGAATCTGCCGCTTTCTGGAGAGTGTTGCCTGGTAACACATGGGTGCATACGAAGGAAAAATCAGCCCCAGGAAGAAAAATTTCCAAAGATCGTGTGACATTTATGCCATGCTCAAATGCTGCCGGAACACATAAACTGCCTCTTTTGGTTATTGGCAAATCTGCTAATCCAAGAGCCTTTAAAGGTTATAAAATTCCAGTGGTATATAAAGCAACTAATAAAGGATGGATGTCTACGTCCCTTTTTTTCGACTGGTTCGAAAACCATTTTATTCCAGAAGTAAAAAAATTTCTAACACAGGTTAACAGGCCACTCAAAGCATTATTGATATTAGATAATGCTCCTTCACATCCTAAAACGGATGAAATAAATTTTGATCCAAATTTTAAAGTTATGTTTTTACCACCAAATTGTACAGCAATATTACAGCCTATGGATCAAAATTTAATACAAAATGTAAAGGTTAAGAAAGCGATTATTGCAACATATTTTATCAGAAAATGCTGATGACGTTGATGTGGTTAAAACTTTAAAAATGTTTAGCCTTAAAGATGCGGTTAATTTCTTGGATTTAGCATGGCAAAGTATTAGTGAAAAAAATATTCAGAAAAGCTGGTCTGCATTGTGGCCAAGAACTGCATCTTGTTGGGATGATGAAGATTTGATACCTCTTCAGGTTCTGCGTGAAGAACTGCTGTCTGATAGCATCGCTGATGGCATAAAATCCATTCAAAATTTGATTGGAGCTATGACATTCAGTAATGACCTAACTGAAAAAGATATCAATGATTGGGCAACTGGTGCAAATGAATTCTCATTGGATGAAGAAATAATACAACATGCTAAACAAAAAGAATCGCCAGTGCTGCTTATGGACTCTGAAGAAGACTTTGTAGAATTGGCTGCTAAAACAAATATATCTACTGCAGATGCAAAGAAATCATTTTCAGTTTGTATTCAGTGGGCTGAGGAGAATAATATTGATTTGCAGGATATTCTTTTGTTGAAGAGGATTGAGCAAAAAGCACAAAACATTCATCTCAACAAAGTTAGTCAGCACAAAATAACTTCTTTTTTCAATAAATCATATGTATACATACATATATTTAATATAATAATTTAATGTAATAATTTAATGTTTTTTAATAAATCATAGTACATATGTATGTATTTAATTCACTTAGATTGTTTTAAAAATTTTCACTACTATAGTCCGGACAACTCGATAATCCGGACTTGCCCAAAACTATATGTGTCCGGACTGTCGAAGTTGTACTGTACTTTTGTGCTTTTTTTTCTTTAAGAAATATATGAAAATTTTCGGTTAAGATTCCTTAACAAGCTGCGTACAGCTCTTAATAAACAATGATATTACATGATATTTACAATGTGACCCATATATATGACACATTTTATTACACTATTATTCTTAGATTAAGTTAAGTAGTTCAGTTAACATATTTAGTTTTTTAAGGTTAGCTGTACGGAGACTTAATTGATTCAGTGTATGTATTTCATCATATTTATTAAACGGTTAAGAAATAACAAAAAAAAAAAAACTAACTAAAAATTAAGTGACTGCGACACCTAACTGGAAACGATAATACATTATCAGAAAAAATTATGAATTTTCTTAATTTTTGTGCAATATTTTGTTGCAAAACCTTTTTGTTTCTTCACTCCCTCTCATCGCTTCACTGGTATTGACTCCCACCTAAGCCATCTTCACTTCCTCAAAAAGAGCTGCCATATTTTTATACATTTGAGGTTTACGGCTTTAACTAACTTCACCCCAGAGTTCAAGTCTGGACTGGATGATGATAACTACAAAACATTAATGGATTTTTAGCAAAAAATTGTTTTGTTAATTTTGCCATCTTGTTGGAATTGCCATATAACAGGCAAATTCTTCTCAGCCCTTGGCAGCATGACGTTATTGAATATATCGAAAATTCCAAAAAATTTTATGGATTGGTCCAATACCATTCTGAGAGAAACATCCTCATACCATAATTCTGTGGTTTTCTGGAATAACCGCGTACATATGTCCATTTTTGTCAGTTTTGAGTTAATGATGAGTTAATTTTTAACGCCCTTTACGTGTGTTAAATTTTTTTTACAAAATATTGGCCATTTCTGAGTTTTTTCTTTAAATAACGACGTAACTTAAATGTTTATTAAATTAATTTGCAGCACTAATGACGTATGTCAACCTACGTTTGATCGCTGACAAATTATTTTCTCAGAAAACGACACATAGCGACGACATACGTTGTTATTAATGAAAAAAAGTGCAAAATAATTTTGGATTAGTTTTCAGTGTATAACCACTTATAAAAACTTGTGTGTTTATTTCTGTTATTTTTTGTGATTATTATTCTTGATACGTTGTTATATTCTCATCCTAAGTCCCGTTAACTTTTTGTTGACGAATAAAAAAATCCATTTTTCAAGCAACAACAACTTATGTCTACAGAAAACGACGTTTGTCGACATAAGTTGTGTTATCTGCACACACTTTAAGTAATTTAATTTCAATATTGCTTTTTCGTCCATCTCTAGGATCTATTCCTCTGAAGATTTTTGACTCAAAATTTTATATAAAGTATTTATTGCCCATATCTACAGGACTGTCAAATAAAAAGCTGTAAAATATTTATATCGAGCCCATAATTTCAAATGTAACGTTTTTTGGCTCCCCTGAACATTTTGATTTTATGACATACGCGGTTATTCTAGAAAACCACAGAATTGATACTTCACCATGCTTCACTACGCATGAAATTTAGCGATGATTAAATTGTTGATTGATGGGCCGTCTAATAACCTTTGACCATCAGTATTTATATTCAATCGCTCCAAAGCACATATTTCCTTTGATTTGTATACCAACTCCAATTAGGCTTGGATAAGTCTACACAACGTTTTCTTCAAATATTTCTCAGAAGCATCTTCTTGCTGATCTGGCAAGTAGTTCGCCTTCTACCAAACGCCATGAAATATTCCGCTTAGATATTGCGATATTCATTTTATTTTGAATATCACGTTGGATATCTGGTGATTACTTTTTTGGGGTCGCCTTTGGAGATTCGCTTTTATCGCTTTTGTTCAAAATTTGTTTTTAACACTTAAGCTGCCCTGCTATTTCTTTATAGACTCGAAGCCATTCGAAGATTAAAAATGGAGCTCCTTTGTGCAGCAATGCAGCCTTTTCCTTTTCCCATTATAAATTAAATTAAAAAAAAATATACTTAACGAAAAACAGTATATTCTTTAGCAAAATATCACTTCACTAAGAAGATTTTAATTAATAATTGTGCGTGACTAATTAGTTTGCCACGCTTTAGTTGTCAGACTTAAACAAGATTTTAATCTTAAAACGGAAATTGTAATGCACAACAACAAAACTGAGTGCATTTAATGACAAATACAATTATATAAATTAATACAATACATACGTGTTTTTGAAAGAAAACATAACGGAAAAACTTACAATTATTTGAATTATGCTCATGAAGCATAAAGAGCTTTTCTAATTAGTTGTCACTAGCTGTATGTAACATACATTCATATGTACAACATAATCCTTATAACTTAGCTTGGGATTTTCATTTATTTAAAGTCGCCTTTAATAAATAACTTAAAATATGTATGTATAAAAATAATATCGAAAAACAAAAAAAAAAAAAAAAAAGAATTAAAAATCTATATAAAAAGCATATAAATTACAAAACTCAATTTAAAGTTTTATTTATGTAAACAAACAAGCTTTTTTTCAATGTCAAAAATACAACTTTGACGTTTTCATCTCAAAAAGTTTGTTAACACAGAAAATAAACGTTTCACATCGACAGAAGCTGTTGCTGCATATTAAAAAAAATCCGGCAAGTTGTTTAATTTTCTAAGTCCTTAATTTTTTTGTAAAACTTTTTTTGTGTATAATATCCATTTATAGCAGAGTTCAGAAACAACACATATCAATATGTGTGTTTCTAAATTTTGTACGGTGCCAAACACAATCATGACTGTGTTTCGTTTTAATATTTCGTTATCTACACGAACATTTTTCTACTACGTATTTTTTGTTTCGAACACAAATAAACCACACAGATTTGAGTGTAGCTTTATTTTAAGTTCGTGTTCTGGTACGTGTACTGCGAAAAAGCAGAACATGAACAAGAAACAGGTTCGAAATCAGTTATATTTTAAGTTCGAGTTCTTTTACGTGTACTGCGAAAAACAGAACATGAACAATAAACAGGTTCGAGTTCAGTTATATTTTAAGTTCGTGTTCTGGCTCGTGTACTGCGAAAAATTAAAACATCATTTCGCTTAAGTTCGTTTTCTTACTGCTAATAAAACAGAACATGTTCTTCAACGCGTACATCTAAAAATTAAAACATTATCCACTCGCGATCGGAAAAATCTAAAATACCCCTATAATAACGACAATTGTTTCAACAAAATTTATTAAAAAAAATTTAAAATAATTCATTATCAGTTATAAAAAAAAATAAAAAGATAATAAAAAAAAATAAAAAAAAAATAAAAAGATAGTAATAAAATAGAAAACAGAGACATTTTATATGTTGTTTATGACTTAATTTCGTTTTTCCCGATAGCGAGTGGATAATGTTTCAATTTTTAGATGTAGAAGAATATGTTCTGTTTTTTTTAGCAGTAAACGCGCAAGAAAACAAACTTAAAATAAAGCTACACTCGATTCTGTGTGGTTTATTTGTGTTCGAAACAAAAAATACGTGATAGAAAAATGTTCGTGTAGATAACGAAATATATATTGGCTGCTTTAGAACAGAACATTGTTTATTTGATGTGTGTATTTTCTGAACCTTGATTTATGGTAACATATTTTATACATTTATTTTTTTATACCCAAAATATGGAAAAAATTTGCTTTAACAAATTGATAACATTTTATTGTAAATTTATTGACTTCGATATATATTTATGGAAGAAGTTCAATAAATAAGCATTTTTATGAAAATATGTAAAGTAAGAATTTTAAGCAAAATATGCAATTAAAAATCGATGCGATTTTATGATTCGAATGGGAAATTAAGGAAAAATTTAAATATATAAGCATTTTGATGCAAATATGCAGAAATGTGCATTTAAAGCAAAAATAAGCCACTAAAAATCGATGAAACTTTACGGTAAATTTATTTATCCGAAAAGTTCAATAAATAAGCGTTTTAATGAAAACATGCAGAGATATGCATTTAAAGCAAAAATAAACAACTAAAAATCGATGAAACTTTATGGTGATGAAAATATCCAGAATTGTGCATTTAAAGCAAAAATAAGCAACTAAAAATCAATGAAACTTTATGGTAAATTCATAGATCCGTAAAGTTCAATAAATAAGCGTTTTAATGAAAATATGCAGAAATATGCTTTTAAAGCAAAATATGCAATTCTATTGTGAATTTATTAATGCGAATAGATATTTAGGGAAAAGGTTCAATAAATAAGAATTTTGATGAAAGTTCAACAAATAAGTTTATTGATAAAAATATGGAGAAATATGTATTTAGAACAATATATGCAAAAATATGCTTTTTTTATTGTAAATTTGATGAAATTATACAGAACATACAATGATATGCAACTACAAGTCGATGCCGTTTTAAAGCAAATGTATTTATTTGACAGACATTTATGGAAAAAGTTCCTTATTATTTTGCAGAAAAATGCAAAATATGTAAAAATATGCAACTACATGCAATTTTATTGTAAATTTATTCGAATAAATATTTATAAAATAAATTCAATAAATAAGCATTTTGATGAAAATATGCAAATACAAATCGATGCTACTTTAATGCAAAGACATTTATAGAAAAAGTTGGCCAAATAAGCATTTTGCAAAAATGCACATAATTTTTGACAGGAGTTTCTTAGATTCCTATATTTCTTTTTTATAGAATCAAATTTTAAATCTAGAAATGGCAATATTTCCAAGTGCACAGTAAAATAGAGATTTGAATAAGTACTTTTTGCATAACAGCATTAAATCCCATCCAAAAAGGTTCTTCCTTTGGAAACAATGTGATTCTTTTAAAATGACTTCACTTTTGTGCTGTTGGGTAATATGTGCGGAAATTTTGCGGCCAAAGATATTTTAAGTAAAATATGTCTTCTTACGGCCTACATACAACTTTTGAATGATCTATAATTGAAGTTGCAACAGACCTATAAAACGACCAATCGATTGAAGTTTCAAATAGTAAGACCCTGGATTGGTATTGTAATATATCCATCAATAGTTCCGAATTCGGGATTCTCACAAGCTTCTTAACATAAAACCTAATAAAGTGGGGTTCAAAATTAACTCTTGAAAGAAATGTGAATGAAAAAGACTTCTAAGAAATCTGTGACTTCTTAAATATAAAACGTACTTTTTTGAAAAAAAAAAAAAAAAAAAAAAAAAAAAAAACAAACAAGATAATTATCAAGACCGATAAACTTTATCATGTGTTTAGAAAATTGGTCTTAGGTCCTACTAAATGGGTATAGAAAATAAACATAAACCACATCTGAGTGAATTTTTATTAATTTTTTTGCCTGCAGATCTGAAAAAGTTCATATCGAATGTTATATTTATATGGGGACTAGATCAAAAATGAACCGATCCTGACCATATTTGGTAGTTACATATTTTTATGCAAAAACATACACAAACCAAATTTGGGAAAAATCTGTGCAATATTTTTATTTTTTTGATAGTTTTAAGTAAAGATTGGGAAGCAGCTCTATATGGGGCTATGACTAAGAATTGTCCTATAGGCTTCATTTCAAACCGAATTTGAGCGAGATTTATATGATAATTTGGACCATATGGAAATTTAAGTTGATTTCAATGGGGGCATTTGTATGGAGACTAGGTCTGCACATGTACCGATTTTCACCAATTTTAACAGCGTTCAATCTGTGGCCGATAGAAGCTCATATTTCATAAAAATATAACCTGTAGTTCGATTACAAAATTTACATGAACACACAGACGGACGGACGGATCGGTAAATCGACTCAAAAAGGGATCGGTATAAAAAAAGATCTAAAAGGTCTAAGTCAAATATTTTTGATAGTTACAAATTCATAAAAAATAATTTCCTTCCAGCTCAAAACACTTTGTGCTAAAGATTCTCTAATTTTTTAATTCATTAAAATAATAGAAATTCTCAAGGTCCTAATATATGATCAATGACTTCATCGTTGGAGCCAGCCATATCTTTAAGTGTGGTAATAACAAATAGTTACTGGGGTCTAAATCCAGAGTATAAGAGAATAATGTAGTAATTCCTAGCACAATGCATGGAATTTTGCTATAGCGACTACCTGTGCCTTGTTTTGATGAAAAATTACTTTCTTCTTGATCAAATCAGTTGCGTCATGCAACCCAAATAAACTATCGCCTTGGTCTTGTTGGCCGATAAGCCCATCTTGGACTTCTTCTTGTTTAGACTGCTCCTTGGTATTCGGTGTATTGTAATCAAGGTTCAGAAAATACACACATCAAACACACAATGTTCTGTTCTAAAGCAGCCAACACATATTTTTATTTTCATATCAATTATGTGTGTTTCTAAATTTTGTACGGTGCCGAACACAATCTAACTGTGTTTCGTTCTAATATTTCGTTATCTACACGAACATTTTTCTATCACGTATTTTTTGTTTCGAACATACGTAAACCACACTGATTCGAGTGTAGCTTTATTTTAAGTTCGTTTTCTTGCACGTGTACTGCTAAAAAAGAGAACATGTTCATGAAAGCGCACATCTAAAAATTAAAACATTATCCACTCGCGATCGGAAAAAAAAACGAAATTAAGTCATAAACAACATATAAAATTTCTGTTTTCAATTTTATTACTATATTTTTATTTTTATTTTTTTTTATTATTATTATCTTATTATTTTTTTTTTTTTTTTTTTTATTATTATCTTATTTTTATTTTTTTATAATTGCTAATGAATTATTTAAAATTTTTTTAATAAATTTGGTTGAACCAATTTTTGTCGTTATTATAGGGGTATTTCAGGTTTTTCCGATCGCGAGTGGATAATGTTTTAATTTTTAGATGTACGCATTGAAGAACATGTTCTGTGCAAGAAAACGAACTTAAAATAAAGCTACACTCGAATCTGTGTAGTTTACGTATGTTCGTGCAACAAAACGAACTTGAAATAAAGCTACACTCTAATCTGTGTGGTTTATGTGTGTTCGAAACAAAAAATACGTGATAGAAAAATGTTCAAAATGTTAAAACGAAACACAGTCATGATTGTGTTCGGCACCGTACAAAATTTAGAAACACACATAATTGATATGAAAATAAAAATATGTGTTTGTTGATCTGAGCTATGTTTCTTTACATATATGTACGAGTATTTATTCAGTGTGTGTTTTTTTCTGAACTCTGATTGTAATGGATCAATGTTTAATCACAATTATAAAACGGAGCAAAAATTCCTGCACATTTGAACTTGTCACACGATTGCGTTTATGGTCGGGTGTGAGTAAACGCGGGACCAATCTGGCGGACAATTTTCTAAAACGCCAATGCTTATTTCAAATCGAAATAACAGAGCCAACAATCACGAGCAATTTTATTATCCGATCGACCAACACTATATCGTAAAGTTGTTCGATATTTTCGGGTGTAGTGACCTCAATTTACCATCCAGAATGCACGGCATCAATAGTGCTTGTACGATCACAACGAAACTCAGTAACCCACTGTTTTATTATTAAAATTGATGGTACAAGGTCTCCATAGTACTTATCAAGCCATTTCTTGCTTTGAGTGATGGTTGTTTTTCGCAAAAAATAATGTTTTATGAGCAGTCGAAATTCACTTTTTCCATTTTCGCAAAAAAAAAAAAAAAAATAAATAAATATATCGAAAACATACTCGTACTTTAAAAGACAAATATGGCTCAAAATTTGACAGATGATAGTTTAAGGGAGCAGTTTTGAATTTTAATTCACTAAGAAAAAGTCACGGACTTATACATAGATCCGCTCTCGTACATGGATTCCTTCTTACAAAATCCAGAATTGGAATACTAAGAGATCTATTACCACATATGAACTGTTCGCTTAACACAATTCAAATCTTTAGAGATGAAATATTAACTAGATCCAGATCTGGTAACATATTTTCACGACATACTCGCACATGTTCTGTAATTCACATTCCGAAAAATAAAGTGAAACCAATACGATTTTTTATACCCTATACCACTGTGTGGTCAGGGTATAATGACTTTGCGCTGATGTTTGTAACTATTAAAAATATTTCTTTCATTATACCGATCGACTTTCTGAATCACTTTCTGATTCGATATAGCGATGTCCGTCCGTCCGTCTGTGTATCCATTGCAAACCTTTTAATCAAACTACAGGTAGCAAATATGAATATATTTTGATGAAATTTAGTTATAAGCTTCTATCGGCCATAGGATGAACGTTAATGAGATTTGTGAAAATCGATTCATGTTCAGACCTAGTCCCCATATAAAAGACCCCTGTTGAGATCGACTTAAATTTCCATAATATCCAAATTATCATATATGTGTATTTCGGTCAAATTGGGTTTGTGTATGTTTATTACATCCATCTATCAGTAGTCCAAAAATAAACGCTATAGCACAATTCTTAGTCATAGCCCAAATATAAAGCTGCTTCCTGGTCTTCAATTAAATCGATCAAAAAACAAAAATATTGCACAAATTTTTCTCATATTCGGTTTGTATATGTTTGTATAAAAAATAAGTGACTTTACCAAATATGGTCAGGAGCGGTCCATTTATCGCCCTAATCCCCATATAAATGAACTTTTTGATATCCGAAGGCAAAGAGAAAGGGTCTCTAAACGCATGGTATAGGGTATTTCGTATAGTCAGGCTATACCGACCATAATTTTCTTACTTGTTTTTTATCGACCAGATCAATAACAAACAAAACTTTCATTGTGACCAAAGAAATAAATAAATTTATTGTTTGTTTTCTTATATTTTTGTTTGCTTTAAGCAGAATCATGATTTGTACTTTTATTTTCTCTTATGTATATCTTTACAATATTATAAAAAATCCACTTGTTATTTTTGTTTACTTTGCTTTTCATTTCATAAAAGTAGTTTTTTCTTCTTAAATTTTCGAAAACGTTTTTGTAACGTTGATCTTCTTGAATATATCACACACACACACACACACACACACATTTTTTAAGTCTTTATCTTCTTTATTTTTGATCGAATAAATATTTATAACTTTGTGTGGGTTTTGAAATTTTCGAGAAAAAAAATTCTGTCGTCACTTTTTTGTTTAAAGTTTAATTTTTAAATTGTATTTGTTTTTTTTTTTTAGAAAATATAGTTTCTAGAATCTAGGCAGAGCTAAATAGTTCTAGCAAGCTGTTTTATATACATTTTTGTTGTTAAATATAAACATTTAAGAATAGATCACGCACATAAGGTCGGTCATATAAGAAATTTGTTGACGCTGTAAACAACAAACAACAATTGTTTAAAGTGGGTTGCACATTATTGCTGGCATTTAATAGAATAAACATTTTTAATTGATATTTGCAATTTAGTTTTTTCTTTCGTAACTTATTTAAAAGTTAATGTTTTGAGGTCATAATTAAAAAGTATTTTTTTTAGGAAAATAATTTTTGTTGTTGTTTCTATCTATTAAAAAGGCTTGTGGTTAAATTGTTTTTTTGCTATATTTTATTTACCGATATTTCGGTTGCCAGCGGCAAAAAAAATAATTTTTTTTTATTATAATATTAAATTCACTATATTGACTTTTAGATGTTTCAACTTTGTTTATACTTTGTTTTTAGAAGAAAAAGTTAATAAATCATAAAAATATGTTTTATTATGCTTTTAGTTTCGAAAAGCACAAAATCATAGAACGACAAACAGATATACTAGCAAAGTCAAGCACTCGATATTCGAGTGCAAATTCTGGGAAATTTTATTTTTTCATTAAATTTTTTTCTTTCAACGTTTTTTAATCTATATACAAAACAAAGTTATGAATATTAAATAAAATTCATTAAATTGTTAATATTTAAATAAAATTCATTAAATTGTCAATATTTAAATAAAATTCATTAAATTTCATTATAAATATTTGTTCAACACACAGAAGATATATAAATGGATTTGCTAATAAATAATTTTTTATAAGAGCCTAAAGGTACGAGTATGTTAATCAAATTTAGCCAATTCATAAACACACACACTACATTGTATTGTTTTTTTATTTGAAGCTTACAAATGTGTTTTATGTATGTGTTAGTGGCAACTTTAACTGATTATTATTGAAAAAAAAATTACCAGATAGTGTACATCTATAAAGGTGGTGCACATCTGTAAATAAATGCCTTTCAAATGGTATATTTTTTGTCAAAATCGATTGGTAACTGAGAGTTTAGGAGATGACACAAGAAACTGCTTTGCCTATTAATATCAGATATATGCCCATATATACATACAAAAAACTAGAACTTCAAAAGTTGATTCTGTAATTTGAAAATCTTCAAAATCTAAATTTGATAAGTTACATAAGAAAAACTTAGGTAAACTGACATCTTTTAAAGGCAGTCGAAATTGTATGTGAAAAGAACTTATTTAGGTAATCACAAAATTAAAACTTTATTAATTTATGTTTAACTTTTAAAAATTGAACATTGTCCTCATAATTTTTTTTTTTTGCGGAAAAAAAGTCAACACTCAAATCTCGGAAAATCTTGAAAAGAACTTTGGCACTCCACCATTAATTGTAATAGCAAAAAAAGTGGTATACAGAATTTCGCTGCGGTCTTAAAAGCACTAGTGACACCGAACGTTTTGGACGGTCAATTGAGGTGACTATCTACACCCGAAAATGTCGAAAAAAATTCACAATCGCTCAATTCTAAATAAGAATTCCGTGGGAATTTTTACCCTCTTACCTTTCCCCTCATTATGAAAAAACTGCTTGGAAGTTTTTTCCCTTTTTATTTATTTGCATTTCACCCAAAACGAAATTTGAAATTCGAAAATTCGCAATTCTATCCCAGCTATCTCACATCACACTGAAGGTTCGAAAAACTCAATACACTCACATTTTTTTTTACTAATACACACACATTTTCCGCAGTGGTCACACTAATGGCAACAAATTTTTCGTGCGAGTAGTGGCTACCACTAACGATGATTAATGTTACCCTGTTGTAAATTTAATGCAAATTTACTGGATTCTGCAAAATTGTAATTGAAGTTTTAACTTGTTAAATCTATTATTATGATTTATTTCTTGAAATGCGCATATAAAAACGCAAGTTTGTTAATTATAGAGCATAAATATTATTAACTATTATTAAAATAATACTAATAATAATAAATGTAAACATTTTCCCTAAAATATGTGCCTGTATAATAAACTCGGTAACTCTATTTAAAAAAAAAAATAAGAGAGAGAAGTAAACAAATTTTTTCAAGTTTACGCTTCGACAACATTTTAAAAATGAGATTGCAGTCAGATGTGTGAGCACAAAAGTTAATGGCGATGGATTCGACTAATTCGAACAATTTTTCGTTGATAATACGTACACAACGATTTCACAATTGCAGTGTGATGTGAGATAGGGGGTATCTCCCTTGTTTTTGTTTTCTCCGTCTATTTAGAACAGGAGGATTTTTTTCTAGTGAGAAAAATCAGCGGGAATTTTCAGAATCGGGCTGAATATAGTGTTGGCCGATCGAAAAGTGCCATAGGTATATCTTATGGCTCTGTGATTTAGATTTAAAAATATCAGAGTTTTTGAGCCGTTTTCTATTATTTTGCAATTGACACAAAAAACTTTGCTGGCAGACCGGCCACGTCGTCGCTTGCAATACGGCCAAACAGTTGCTCGATAGCTTGACACTGAACCTGACTTTTGGAAACATATTTTGATGAACGACAAGGCCCATTTCACACTCTGTGAAACGGAAAATGTACACGAGATAAATGAAATACCATTGCAAAACGATCATGGCGCCATTTTTCTTCTGAGAAGGCGATACTGTCGCTGGGAAACGATATCAGTGATTGTTGGCTCATTATGTCTGCACGAAAATGCGCGAAAAGTGTTTCAACAAGATAGTGCACCATGCCACACTGAAAAATTAATAATGCAGTTTCTGCAACAAAAACTCCCTAGCCGTGTGATGTTAAAAAAAGCAGCGACATTGACTGGCCATCCTCGATCTACAGATCCGATCCATCCGGGCTTCAGTTTGGGCTGTTATTTGAAAAGCAAAGTGCATACTCAAGGCAAACATTCAAATTAAAATCATCGCTATATTGGCCGAGATGCTCGCAATAGTTATGGAAAATGCAGCAAAAAGGGCGGCCATTTGATTGATGTTGTATTCAAAAAGTAGTCTAAATTGAAAAGCGGTCGTAAGAGATGATGTTCCCGCCTCTGTATTTAATACATCATTTTGCTGTTTTTTTATAGGTCCAATGATACATTTATCAAAAGTTTTATATGGGCCAAAAATAAAAAAAATATTTCAATCTTTTAAGTTTTTATTTAATCTAATTTTCAAATTTTTTTCCTTAATATCTTTGACCTCAAATTGAGTGAGTCCGAAATAATTTTGGAAATTACAAAGTTATATCGAGAAACAAGTAAGAAAATTATAGTCGGTCAAGACTAACTAAACGATAACCTATATCATGCGTTTCGAGAGAGGGTCATGGATCCAACTTTGCTGAAGCATTGACCGGTATAGAAAATGAGAATAGATCAAATTTTAGTGCTATCTATATATAATACGTAAAGGTAAATTTTTAGTTTCCTTTTTAAGCAATATGCGGGCACGGAGGAGTGTGGAAATTGGCGTAGTTATAGTTTATATCGAGGAGAAGCTGAGAATGATTAAATTTATGTTTAATCTGTCTTAAAAATATATTAATTTAAATAAAATAAAATATTTCTAATAATTCGTGGAGAAGCAATTCGTAACGTAGACTTAAATTTTCCTGAAGCCAAAGTAGATGAATGCGCCGGTGCATTGTCATGATGGTACGGTGCATTGTCATGATGGTAATTTTCTTTCTTCTTTAAGTGGGGTTGTTTTTTCTTAATTAGTTCATCCAATCTATCCAAAATTCAACATAGTACTTGGCAGTCTTTGTTTCTCCTTTCTTCAAGTAATCAATAAATATTATACCACGTGCATCCCAAAAAATCCTAGCCCTTACCTTTCCAGTCGATTGTTGAGTCTTTGGCCGCTTTGGTCGGCTTTTGCACACTTGTAACCACTCCGCAGACTGTCTATTGGACTCCGGTGTTTTGAACTTCCTTTAAAACATACTTTGAATCATGAACGTGTTTCAGTTTTTGTTCAGCTGTTAAAAATCGCGACACCCATAGAGCAGAAGGCTTTTTCATATTCACATGCCAAACTCGCTCTGTTGATTCTTTATGATGCCAGCAATCTCACTCACTTTAATCTTTCGATCATCCGATACAACCTGATGTACTTTTCTTACGTTTTCTTCGGTAAATGCCTCATTTGGACGACCAGGACGATCTGCATCATTTGTGCTCGTACGACCATGTTTAAGTTCGGAATATCACCTTTTAACCATTGGATATGACGGCGAAGATTTACCATAATGTTTATCAATCCATTCTTTGGCTTGGACAGAATTTTTTCCCACCAAAAAAAAAAAAAAAAATGTTTAATCAAAACACGTAATTCTTTGCAATCCATTTTTTCTCAGACTTTAAAAGCAGCATCATTTCTATAACGGTAACTTTTTTTTTGCAATTAATGAAGTCGTGAAATTTTGATACATTTTTTTAAATAGTTGGCTCTACTGCATAAACAGGCGCCATCTCTATGCTAGGCCACGGACTTTTCACTTCATATATACACATAATTTCATCGATATGTACATTAGGGGTATAACTTTTCTAAATTTTTTGCAAATATCAAAATAGCCCTAGCATAGTCGATTAGGCCATTGAAAATTATATAAAAAAAATGCTATTACTTTTTCGCAGTTGTCAAAAAAGTTCACCCACCAAACGCGGTAAAGTTTTTAAATGATTTTTTTTTATTTATTTACCTCAAAGGCGCAAAAAAGTTTTTTTTATCAATATATCAACCTGCATTTAACATTTGTGTAAATATTTAGGAAGCTGAATGTATGTCATTGAAAATTACGTTATGTACTTTAATTGTTTTTATTATTCAAAGAAAATTATTAATGTGTTTCAAATATTCCGAAAAGTTTCGACAAAGGCTTTGACCAAATTTAAAGATAGCACAACAATGTCGAGAAACATTCCAGATATAGTCATTCCATTACATGAATTGAGCAAAATGCCAACCCAAAAAATTATAATTGGAAGATTTCATGCTTTAGCTGCTTCAGAAAAATCAAAAACAAAGAGGTTTAAAGTTATCTCAAAAGAACTTTGCGATTTGTGGAGTAAGATGAAACTACCAAAAATTCAAACTAAGTCAGTAAACAGAAAACTTGAAAAATTAATTCAAATATATGATAAAAATTTAAAAAAAAAACGTGGTTATAATTTTGAAAATATTTTCAATATTTCAAATGAAAATACAGATATTCAGTCCGAATTAAGTAGCTTGGAAGACGCTATGTCTGATAAAAATTCAGTATCAGAGTACGAGTGTGAGAAACAATACTCGTCCGACGATTGTGATTACAACCCCCGGAAAGGATGAAATTAAATAAATCATTAATAAATCCATCGGTTGCATTAGTTACTAATGCCAAAGTCAGTACTAAAAAAGCAGCTAAAATCTGTAAGGAATTAGCAGAGTCTGGTATTCAAATTGCAACTCCATCACAGCCAGGTGTTTATAAAGCTGTAATCAAGTCGGCCGAGCGTAAAGAAAAAATGTTAAAGGAAACTTTGAAAAATGAAAACTGGTGCTTGCATTTCGACGGCAAAAAAATTGGCAATAAAGAACTGCAGGTAATGGTTTTAAAAAATGAATATACCGAAATTAATTTAGCAGTGCTTGTTTTGGAAAATGGAAAAGCTCTCACAATTTTTAATGGTATTAAAGAAACATTACACAAATTTGATTTATGGCAATCCATAAAAATGGTAATTTCTGATACAACAAGTGTTAAGCTATTAAAGGACTATTATAAATCAATTGATCTTCCTCCACCACAATACATCGGTTGCCAACACCATATTTTAGACCTGATCCTAAGGCATGTTATGGATGAGTTATTGGATGGAAAAACATCATCTCCTAATATCTCTTATAATTTTGTTCCGGAACTAATAAATAACTACGTGGATCTGAAAGCCAACTACATACAGAATAATGAATAATTAAAAGTAAAAAACATTAAATGGCGCGACGATATGCAATACTTGTACGAGCTTGGTTCTGCATTTAAATACTACCAAAGAAATAAAAAATTCCCTTATATAAAATTTAAAGCCATACCACCATTAAGCAACGCTCGATGGAACTCAAGGGCAATTCTTGCCATTTTAGCATTTGTGCTTATCCCAAAATACCGAGACCAGTTTACCCCAATATGTGAATTCATATGTGGACCATGGTATAATATATGGTTTTCCAATCATTGTTTTAATAAAGACAACTTCGCAGCTTTAGATCAATCCTTAGCACGATTTAAGAACGGTCAAGCATGTCTTATAAGACACTGGGTTAGAGAAGCTTCAATAATCCCAAAGCAACAGCGAAGCAACTATCCATTATGCAAAACAACGCGCACGTTAAATTTGAAGTTTATGTCTTTTAATAATTAAACAAAATTTTTCAGTTTACTATTTACTTTATTAATAAAATATTTAAAATTTTTTATTTAAAATTAATGTTTTTTTTTTTTGGGAGATTTTAGAAAATCGTTTTCGTGGGTGAGGTTTTTTATCCGAAATGACCCCAAAATTATTTTTTCGTAAATAACACAACCTTCGCCATCGCGTGGTGCTAGGGCCAAAAATTGGTTATACCCCTAATGTACATCTATACTAATATTATAAAGAAGTAATGTGTGTTTGTTTATTTGTAGGAGGTAATCTCCGTAACTATCCATCTGATATTCCTGAAATTTTCAAAGATTCTTACTGCGGATATGGGAAGTGCTATAGGCTATAATTTTTTAAATATTTTTAGCGGGCGTGGTACCTCCCACACAAAGTAAATTTTTAAAATCATATACATATATTGAGTATTATGATAGGGAGATCTGTGCAAATTTGTGTGAGGTCACCTATTGTTAATATTAGTAGTTACGCCGGAAATGGGCGGGATCGGACAAGTGGGCGTGGTACCTTCCATACAAGTAATCATTCAATAATATATATCTCGAGTACTGTGATAGAGAGAGCTTTTCAAATTTGTTTGGTTTCACGTATTATTAATGTGAGTAGTCGGACAAAAAATGGGCAGTATCGGACCAATAGGCGTGGCACCTGCCATACAAATTAAATATAAATTGTAATATATCTGGACTACTGTTATAGTGAGAGTCGGTTATAGTGTGATATATCTAAATTACTGTAATAGTGAGAGCCTTGGGACTTTGCGTGAGCCCTCTCATAACGATTCGTGGGTGGGGCAGGGGGAGGTTGTAGCGAAGCACACCGGGTTACATCTAGTATATTATAAACTGGATCTTGCGACCATTTTAGTCTGTCTGATGGGGGTTATTTATTGGGGGCTAGGGCTGAACATGATTTTCACCAATTTCATAGCGTTCGTCCTATGGACGATATAATCTAATATACCAAAATTTTATTAAATATTATTATATTCAAGGACGGACGGACAGACAGACAGACGGACGGACGGACATCACTAAATCGGCTCAAAAAGAGAGTCGATCGGTATAATATAAGTTGGGTCTATGTCAAATATTTTTGGTAGTTACAAACATCAGCACAAACTTATTATACCCTCCCCACATAGTGGCACAGGGTATTAAAATATCTATTTAGAAAAAGTGATTAATCATGACTTCCTAAACACTGGTTAGAATCGATAAAAACTCACGTTCACAATATCCATAACTTAGAAGGACATTTGTATCCTTTCTTAGAAGCTTGTTCGGGTTTTTGCTGGGTAATATTAATATAAGCATAAAATCTACATAAACCTCACTAACTTCAAACAATGATAAACCGACAGCACAAATAAAAGTTTGTAAATTTTTCTATTTAATAAAAAAAATCTCCTCAATTAGTAAATATGTATGTGTATACTAAAAATAAAATATGTTTTTTTTTGTTCAGAAATTGCAAAAGAAAAATACATCCCACATTCAAAAGCCAAAACCGAGTCTATGTCGAGGAGTACTCGTGCTGCTTCTTTATATAGCTGATGTTTTTGTTAAAATATTATTCCATTGGCCGGCAGGTTACTATTATTCACTATTGTTGTTATTACAACTTTCCCACATCTAAGCTAAAATATATGAGTATAATAAACTACAAAAAAGAAAATCCTTTACAAACAATAATACTTATGCACCCTTATTAATGTGACCTTTTTTTTTTTTTTTTTTGTTTGTGATTTATTCACAATGGTCTTTTGTTATATTTTTAAAAAGCATGAAATTTAAATAAATATTAACTTATGTGTAACTTAGCTTCGGTTTAATTTAAGTATTTTTTTTTTTTATTTGTAGAAAATTCATTAAAATTTAATGAGTTACAAAAATAAAAAGAAAAAACTTATTTATAAAATCGGAATACATTAAAGTTTTTATAGTTATAATAATTTAAAAAAAAATCGGAATAAAAACTTAGCGATAAACAAAAAATGAAAAAAAAACACTTTTAAAAGAAAATTTTCCATTTTTAAATAAGAAAAAATATAATAAATTAATTAATATATTTTCGTTAATTACTAAAAACTAAATTAGAATTTCCTGGTTTAAACAATTTAATTAAAATTTAACTTTATTTTTTTCAACAAAATTATAAGGGCACCTATAATATTAATACGCTAGGCGATTTCTTGTGAACGATGTTTTGTTCTATCGTTTTATCCCGAATTTGACCAAACGTATATTATTTGAAACGTACTTCTTTTTAGCCGTTTTGCAGATTTACAGATTTTTAAATTTGTTTTCTATATTTTGAGTAAATTGCATTTAAAGTTGCTACTAACACATACATAAAATTATACAATGCTATGTGTGTGTTAATGTGTTTGTAATAGAGTTGTTTTTTGTGTTGATTTGTGAATTGACTATAATTTATTAGCATACCTTTAGGGTCTTTATTTAATGAAAATTCCTAGAATTTGCACTCGAATTTCGAGGGCTGGAATATCCTAGTTTAAATTAATAGCGAGTTTACATCTAAAGAAAATCAAGCCAAATCTATAACGTTTACATCGAACTTTATTGACATTTTGTGAGATTTTGCTTCCACAACAATAAACAGCTGATTAAAATAAAACATAAAAACTAGAAATTCCAAAAATATTCATAATAACAGGAAATATTGAAAATTCTAAAAAATAGCAGATTTTATTATTAGATTAAGTAGTAAGAAAAACACGATCTGAAAAAGAAGGGTAGCGTTAAAAAACGCCAGCATTTGTTAAATGTATTGTTTTAACGGCAAATACAAATGTGTTGGGCACAATTACTGTAAAGCAGTTTGGAATGGGCATATATGTATATGTAAGTATAAAAAGTAAAAACTTTTCAATTAGTTACAAAATATTTTTGTATTATAGATTCGTCATGATTCTTTTTGGAAGCAAGACGTCCCGACGCTATGTCGGACAAAACCTTTATCGAAAGCTTTTGAGCCGGTCAACATTTCAATTGCTTTCCTTAAAAATGATGGCAATGAACAAAACAGATACAAAGTTTAGAAAATGTAGCCGCCTTTACTGTCTCTAGTCAGCCGCGTTCCGAATATGTGTCCACAGCCAACATTTTTTGAGTATCGAGATAGTTAGTGGAAGCCTCATTTAACAAAAATTTTGTATTGAGGCCTGGAGAGATCTTTTGGAGGAATATTAAAAAAGATGCATAGATAAAGGAATATGTGGCCGGCTTTAAGAAACTTGGTATGGTATCGAAACAGTTCTGTCATTAATCTAAAGATTTGTGCTTAATATTTGCCTCATAGATAACAAAATTAATAATCATAATAATCTATAATATTAATAGGCAAGGCGATTTCTTGCGTCCGATTTTAAACCTTCAATTGCCAACCGAATATTTTCTTGGAGTAAAATGCATTTAAAGTTGCTACCAACACATACACAAAACACATATTTAAGCTTCAAATAAAAAACTAGACAATGCTGTGTGTATTTATTAAATTTGTGTTGAATTGGGAGTTGGCTAAAATTGGCTCACCTTTAGGCTCTTCAAAAAATATTTATTAACAAACCTAATTATATATCTTCTGTGTGTTTAACAAATAATTATAATTGAATGAAAAAAAAATCTTCCTAGAATTTGCACTAGAATTTCGATGGCTGGGCTCTGCTAGTTTAATTAAAGGTTTAAATGTGTTAACTTAACCATAATAAGGTGAAAAATGATAACTGACAAAGTAATACTCCTGATAGTGACAACACTCGATATCAGATAAATAGCGAAGAGTGTACTTAAGCATGACTTTAAACCTAAAGGAGAAGAAATAAGAAACGCAATTGCAATCTTTTTATACCCTCCACACCACACTGTAAAGATGGTATATATCAATTTGTCAATCCGTTTGCAACTAATCAAAATAAATTCCGGAGACCCCATAAACTATATCTACAAAAATATTAATAGGCAAGGAAGATTTCTTGTGACCGATATCAAAATTGTAGTTAATAACCGATTTTGACTAAACATACCTCATTTGAAAGGTATTTCGTTTCAGCTGTCTACCAGATTTACAGATTTGCACCGGCTGGAACATTTTTTTGTTGCTACTACCACATACATAAAACACATACTGTATGTGTGTGTTTATTATAAATATTAAAAGCCCTGTGTTGAATTGTGAATTGGCTAAATTGATTAGCATACCTTTAGGCTCCTTTAAAATTATTTATTTACAAGGCCATTTATTCTGTGTGTTCAACAAATTTAATTAATTTTATTTAAAAAGTGTTGAATTGTGAATTGGCTAAAATTGATTAGCATACCTTAGGCTCCTTTAATATTATTTATTAACAAGCCCATTTATATATCTTCTGTGTGTCCACACAAATATCTATAATGAAATTTAATGAATTTTATTTCAAAAGTTTCGCATTGTGAATTGGCTAAAATTGATTAGCATACCTTTAGACAGTTATGAAATTATTTATTAAATGAAAAATTTAAAATCTCCTAGAATTTGCACTCGAATTTCGAGGGCTGGGCTCTGCTAGTGCATTATTAATCCTTAGAAGTCGATTTGACGATGTCCGTCTGTTTGTCTATCCGTCTGTTGGAAACATTCTCCTGTCCACAATAGGCCGAATGGGTGGCAGGCAGTACTTAGTCCTTAAATGTTCGTCATAATCTGCAGCGGATTGTTATTGAATTTGGAGTCTCTGAGCCAAATAGGTGAGTGATGACATACGAAAATGTAGATATTCCTAAAAAATTTCATATAAACAATTAACAATTGAAAAATTTTGTCAACAGCAAGTAAAAACAAGTAAGAAAATTATAGTCGGTCTAGACCGACTATGCGGTACCATATACCATGCGTTTAGAGAATTGGTCTTAGGTCCAAAATAAGCATAACCCATATGTGAGTGGAATTTTTATTAATTTTCTTGCCTGCAGATTTGAAAAAGTTCATATCGGATGCTATATTTATATGGGGACTAGGTCGCAAAATGGACCCATCCTGACCATATTTATTAAAGTCACTTCTTTTTTGCAAAAACATATACTCACCAAATTCGAGAAAAATTTATGCAATAGTTCTGTTTTTGATAGGTTTAAGTGAATATCGGGAAGCTGCTTTATATGGGGACTATGACTAAGAATTGTCCTATAGGGATTATTTTTGGATTAATGATTAACGGATATAATAAACACACACAAACCCCCCAATTTTAATCGAGATCTATATAATATTTTGGATCTTGTGGCAATTTAAGTCAATCTCATAGGTGTCATTTGTATGGGGACTGGGTCTGAACATGCACCGAGTTTCATCAGTTTCAATAGCTTTCCTCCCATGGCCGATAGAAGCTCATATAGCAAAATTTCTTTAAAATATATTCATATATGCGACCTGTAGTTTGATTACAAGGATTACGTCGACACACAGACGGACAGACAGAATCGAGTACATCGATAGTTACCGCACAAAGTGTATGTGTCACTGATAAATAAACAAAAATGTAATTAGATATTTTTAAATTTATGCTCACTGCATTTAATGATTACTTTCAATTAAAAAAACCACGAAAATACCTAAAATTTTTGTTAATTACCTTATTAATTTTAAACCTCATTGTGAAAAATTGAGCCACTGTAATTTCAAATCTTGCCCATTTTGTCTCTTAGTGTTGACAACCTTGCTTATAATATTGTGGTTAAAACATGGGTGGATGGTATCAAAGAGTAATTAATTTTATTTTAAATAAAAAAAAAAAAAGAAAATTAAACACAAATGTTTTAAAATTAAAAAAAAAAATATTTTTTTTAATTAACTATAATTATAATATTTTCTTTCCCTTTCGTCTTCAATTTGCTTGCTTTTTGTTTATTTATGTCAATTTTTTAATCACTGCGTTGTAATTTTTTAGTACAATATTAAAAATATACAGTAGTATCATTTGGCAGTGCCCATGTCTGACAAGATTTTGTGAGCTTTAACTATTTTTTCATGTTTATTTGTATGGGAATTCTAATAAAATAAGCTAGATTGTGCTAGAAAACCCGTATTTTGCTAAGATGTAAACGCACCATAAGAAATATTTCTTTTAAAACTCGTTACATTCATTGACCAAATATGAAACTGTATCCCAGTATTACTATTTTATTCTATGCAATAAACTCTCCGGGGACACAGTGTTGAAGCGACTGAGGAAATACAAGCCGAATCTTTGTGTGCTTTGAAGGCCATCGACCAGCAATCGTCCCTAGCAACTGTTTCAATAATTAAAAAAAAAAAATGATGGCTTAAGTGTATTGTATTGAGAGCCATGAAATTGATTTGAAAGAAAAAATAAAGATTTTAAATTCTACAACAAAAGTAATTTTTTAATTTGACACAAAAAAGTAAATTCTTTACAGAGTTTTTTTCTATTTATAAATGAAAAACTAATTAAAATTAATTAATATATATTTGTTGATATATATATAAATGGTATTGAAATTCATTTAAAGACAGCCTAGCCTATTAATATTAATAGGCTAGGCGATTTCTTGTGACTGATGTTTTGTTCTTCCAGTTTTTCTCGATTTTCACCAAACGTATATTATTTGAAAGGTATTTCTTTTTAGCCGTTTTGCATATTTACAGATTTTTAAATTTTTTCCTTTACTTCGAGTAAATTGCATTTAAAGTTGCTACTAACACATACATAAAATTATACAATGCTATGTGTGTGTTTATTAAATTTGTTAATGTTAATGATGTTAATTGATGAGCATACTTTTAGGGTCTTTATTGACAAAATAAAATTTCCTAGAATTTGCGCTCGAATTTCGAGGGCTGGAATCTGCTAGTTATTTTTAATAAGCTTTTTGAATTTAATGAACATGGAAATTTTATTTTAAATAAAGTGAAGGGATGTTTTGGCAGAGTTTTATCGAATAAACATGTGTGAGACCGGTTTTGCTGCATGCGTTTCCTATTTGGTTTTCAATTTCACCAACATGAATAAATAGATTTGAAATTTTTGAGACAATGGTTTGAAGAGTTTGTATTTGAAAAATATTGTCATCAAAAACAAAAAGGTTCACAAATTTAATTTACAATGAGTCTGGAGTGCTTCCAATGAACTATAAGGTGTTTGACATTATAAGGTACATATATAGATTATACATGCAAAATAATTTTGTTTTAAAAGAAGTTGCCGAACCTCAGAGGTATCACAATTGGCGCAAGACTCAATATTTGTCTCCTCTTGGTTTAAAACCTGAAATTATTGATCTGTCGGCTTTTACGTCGGATTTTAAGAAAAAAGTTATCCTGATACAGAGATCATTTAATAGTTATTTTTAATTTTTTTTTATCTATAATAGGCAAGGTGATTTCTTGCGACCGATATAAAAATTGTAGTTAATAACAGATTTTGACTAAACATACCTCATTTGAAAGTTATTTATTTTTAGCTGTCCACTAGATTTACAGCTTTGTACCGGCTGGAACATTTTTTTTTGGAGTAATGCTCATTTAAAGTTGCTACTAATGCATACGTAAAACACATGAATTGAATTGTGAATTGGCTAAAATTGATTAGCATATTTTTAGACTGCTTTAAAATTATTTATTAACAAACCCATTTATATATCTTCTGTGTGTTCAACAAATATTTATAATGAAGTTTAATGAATTTTATTTAAAAAAGTGTTAAATTGTTAATTGGCTAAAATTGATTAGCATATCTTTAGGCTCTTTTAAAATTATTTATTAAATGAAAAAACAAAATTTCTTAGAATTTGCACTCGAATTTCTAGGACTGGGCTCTGCTACTTATTATTATTTTTCCAGCTTGTAAGATTTTTTATAAGTTTTTTTTAGTATTAAGTTTATAACCTTAGTTTAAGAGATTTACTATCGATATGGCTAGCCTGTGGAGAGCGTTTTCTCTTTTTCTCATCGGATATCATAACCTTATTGTCAAGTTTGTTACTGTAACTTACACTTTAATAGCTTTAAGACATTACCTCATAATCATAAATTTTCTTTATTTTTTATATTTTTTTAATTCAAGTCTCAATAAATATTATTTTAAATGAAATATAAGCAACTAAACAAACAATTAAACAACAAACTAAACATCTAAAACCCTGGATGTTTAAACAATTTAATTAAAATATATATATGTATATATTGTTTATAAAGCCATCATACTAAACAAAAATATGAGAGTATTTAAACACGTTTGATTTTGAACAATAACGTTTAACTGCTTCCTGGAAAAGGGAACGTTTTTTTTTATTAATGATAATTGTGTATAATTCTATAAATATGTCAAAAAAAAAAAAAAAAATACTAATGATTGACATTTTTGTAGCAATAAAAAAGGGATGATTAACAAAAAAAAAAAAAAAAAATAATTGACATTGTCATAGATAAAACAATATACGACGACAGCCTAAGGCAGAGATTAGAAAACTTTAAAGTTATTATTTTTTTAGTTTGTTTTTGTTTTTGTGGTTAAAAACCATAAATTACATATGTATGTATGTATGTAGATGCCACATGCTTCATATATGTATATAGCCATAAGCAGGTAAACAGTTTCAATAAACATTTGTTTAACAAAATAAATATTCCCACAATTGATCACAAAAATATATACAACGTCGAAATATACTTATTTATACAAAGTCTTTGATATACAGCTTAATTTTGAAGTATTCAAGCATAACAATATCATCATCATACACCCTTTTTCCTTTGTAAAATACACACATACAATTTCCTTCCATTGATGGATTTTATATTTAGCTATAATATTCACTAATATATGAACATCCATCCATCCCACTGCGAAACAAAAATCGTTTAGCTGTTGAGTAATTATTATTATTACTATTCAACCCTCATTTGAGCAAAGAGAAAATTGTTCTTAAGGTCAATACTCTTCAAATGAAACAGCTGAGTGAGTTTTCAAGTACCAAAATGTACAAAGAGTAGTCAAAAATGAAAATAACAGTTAGAAACCTAAAATGACAGATTTATTATAAAGCAAATGAAGAAACAGCTGATTTGTGGTTTGTGCTAAGGAAATAAGACAACAAATTGTATAATGTTTTTGTTATTTTTTCTATTTATTTATTTTTTTTGTTATAAGGTGTGTTTCATTTTAAATTCGTAAAATTCAAAGTAGACTGGTAATTTAATTAAAATTTTTAAAGTAAAGGTTACAGTAACCTTTAAAATTGTGTTTAGTTAATATTTTTTTAATTATATTGTGGGATTCTTTAAAAATTATATAAAAATAAAACAAAGTTTAAAATGTAATATTAACAAACAGAGGTTATGCCAGGCGCAGCTACTATACGTTTGAACTCAAAAATTATGAATCGTAAGTAAAACGGCAATTTTGGCATACGCACGGGATTACATATGGATCGTACAACTGACTTTACATATGGAAAATACATTTCATGTAAACACACGTCGATTTATGACTGTAATCCCTATATCTGGAACACCAATCACTAGATGTAAAGTGGAATTCGCAATCATTTCACTGAAGGATAAAGAGACAACAGGCCCAGATAAAATCCCCTCCGAAATTTTGAAACTCATGAATGGTGATAATACATTCCTACATGTGACACTTTATAACTAAATTTACGACACAGGCCTATACCCACACGAATGGCTTAAATCAACATTTATTACCATACCAAAGAAGAACAAAGCTAGGCAGAGCAATGTGCCATTCGCTAAAAATATTTCTCATAATAATACATAGGAGAATATACACCAAATGCGAAATAGCTAAGGGAGAATCACAATTTGGCTTTAAGGAAGGAATGGGTACTCGAGAAGCGCTACTTGAATACCACAACAGGTACTTATTCAAACCGATCAGAATGTCCAGAAAGATGTCTTCCTCTGCTTTATTGGCGATACTGCTTTATTCGATAGTGTTGAACATGACAATCTTATGGAAACTTTAGCATTCATTGGAATTGACGAGAAGGCAAGACAATGTATGAAAAATTTCAACTGGAACCAGTCAGCACGAATTTAAATCAATAATGAACTCACAACAGATGAGAAAAGATTAGAAGTTTATGAAATGTGTATATATAGAGACGTACATTGAAAATACCTTGGACTGAATGCTATCCAAATAGTGAAGTACTAAAGAGAATGAACATGGTCCGACAACTAATTTACACTATCAAAAATAGACAAATTTCGTACATATTTATGACATATAATGCGAAATGATAAATACACATTTCTTCAAAAAATTCTCAGAGGTAAAATTGAAGGAAGACGCGCGAGAGGCAGAAGAGAATTTTCCTGGTTGAAAAATATACAACAATGGATAGGCTATGGTGACGAAATAAATCTCCTAAATGATGACAAAAATGCAGAAGTTTTTAATTTCTGAACTGCTACATAATTTATTAAAATTGTTATCTAAAATTGTTAAAATTCTACTTGTATGATCGCTTACATCTGAATAACGATTATACAAAGAAGAAGAAACAAAAAAGAATCAAAGTTGCCAAAAAACTCGAACATAAAAACCATGTCAAGAAAGTTGCCTAAACTTTTGGGAAAGAAAATTTGTGGCGTTTTTATGATTGACGAAATGAACGTTTAACAGACTTCCGAACACTTTCTGGTTCCCAATATTATACTACTTTTAAAGGAGAAATACTTTCAGATTAGGAAACTTCTATATCTCGTCTGGTCGGCTATTTGTGAATGCGATAAAAAGTCATCTTCGACGTAAGGAAGGAGTGCTTAAAAAATGACGTAAATCCTTTTATGCAACTCTAATTTAGCTACAGCTCTATCGCATCTTTAAATTCGCTCGGGAAATATTTAATTTGTTAAAAAGGACAATAAACCACCAGCACTTCGTCCCGCAATAGCGGCCTATTAAAAACTAATGGGCTCTAATAAATGATATTTTGAGATTTTTAAAGAAAATTTAGATGAACTAGAGGAACTCTGCTGCTCTGCAGCATTATATTATATTAATTTTTATAATATAATACCAAAATTTGCCAAGAGAAGTTAACGTATAGTAATGCCAAAATATGCCAAGAGAAGTTAACGTACAGTAAAAGTAAAGTTGATTGTCCACGCATAACTTTCCTCAAACCCAACGAATTTGCCAAGAAAAGTTAACGTACAGTAATGCCAAAATATGCCAAGATAAGTTAACGTACAGTAAAAGTAAAGTTGATTCTCCACGCATAACTTTCCTCAAACCCAACGAATTTAAGCAGTTAATAGCTCAAAAGAAGGAGCTTGATCCACTTAGTGTTCTTAGACCTATGTCAACAGCCTACGTTAATTAGAACTCTAGTTATAGAGGTTTGAGAGAAGAAAAATATTGAAAAAAATCTTGAATGCAAAGTTTATTCCTAAATTCTTTTAATATATAAGATACCTTCTTGCGATACCGAATAACATTGGATAAAGCTTTATGAAAGACATTCGGAAAAATCTGAGAGCGGACACGAAAATATAATTTACATTCTATATTTGTTTCATTGCAATTTTATAAAATTAATAAGAAAAATCTGCGAACGTAGGGGAGACGAAAATATTATTGTGATTATTTTTATTTAAATACGCGGGGAAGTCAATAGGTCTCTACAAACAAATATATTCATAGATACAAATTTTTTACTCTTTACTCTTTTTTTTCTTTTTTGCTCTATACACTTCATATCGCTATTCTCCAACTTTTCCAAGGCCTCCGCAAAAAAGGGTTTTTGGATGTGAGCTCAAAGTAGGCTTCTATTGCAGAGATTATCTTCTCATTCGAATCGAATATATTTCTACTGAAACATTTCTTCAAATTGACAAAAGTCAGTCGGAGCCAAATCTGGTGTAAGAAGGTGGATGAGGCAACAATTCGAACCTTAATTTTTGCCAATGAAACTCCACAAGTGAAGATTTTTTTTTTTTAATAAAGCGTTATTTTCCTTAATTTCTTCGCTTAATTGACCCAATAATAATAATATTCTCCATTTAAAATTTTTTTTATTTTCTATTTTTACAAATTTAAAAATAAAAAAATGTTACTTTCGTTTAATGATCGAGTTAGAAATTAATCCAGCCCAAGATGAAATGTTTTCACTTTTAATAAAGCAAAAGCCTTAAACCAAAAATTAATCCATAATCTGCAATCCGTAATCAACAAATCTCATCAGCAATCAAAAGCAATAGATACGAGGGCGGATCAATAAGTCCGTGACTTTTCGAACTTCCCTCGTAGTTATATGAAATGCAACACTGCTCCCATCAAGTACCAGCTGTTAATAGACTACTGTAAAATTTTGAGCAAGTGCCGTCATTTACTTTGCATTTAACAACTGTTCAAAACATACAACGTCGTGGTTTTTTTTTTTTATGGAAAAAAGTGAATTTCGAGTGCTCAATAAACATTATTTTTGCGAAAAAAAAACCGTCAATCCAAACCAAGGAAAAGCTTGATAAATACTATGGGGACTCTGCACCATCGATTTCAATGGCAAAAAAGTGGTTTACTGACTTTCGTTGTGGTCGCACAAATACAAATGACGCTGAACGTTCTGGACGGCCAATTGAGGTCAATACATCCGAAAATGTCGAAAAATTCCGCAATGTGGTGTTGGCCGATCGAAGAGTAAAAGTGCGTGAGATTGTTGATGACATAGGCATTTCATATGGCAGTGCGGTTTCGATTTTAAATGATCAGTTGGGTTTAAGAAAGCTGTCTGCAAGATGGGTGCCGCGTTTGCTCTCAATTGACCATAAACGTAATCATGTGCCAACTTCAAAGGATTATTTGGAGTTGTTTAACCGTAATTTGAATGAGTTTTTGCGGCTGCGGATGAAACATGGATCCGTTACAACACTCCGGACACCAAGCAGGAGTCTAAACAATGAGTTTCTCCGAGTGAACCGTAAGTTTGTCGGCCATTAAGGTGATGGCAACAGTTTTTTGGGATGCACGCGGGATAATCCACATCGCTTACCTTCAAAAGGGAAAAACAATAAACGGCGAATATTATGCCAACTTATTGGACCGATTTAACGAGGATTAAAAAAGTTCTTTTTCATCAAGATAATGCACGGGTGCACAAGTGTGCGGTCTCAATGGCAAAATACCATGAATTGGACTACGAATTGGTACCTCATCCGCCATATTCTCCGGATTAAGCCCCAGTGACTATTTCCTATTTTCAAACCTAAAGAAATGGCTCTGTGGAAAGAGATTTAGCTCCAACGATGAAATTATTGACCAAACAAATGCCTATTTTATGGACCTCGAAAAATTCTATTTTTTGGAGGGGATACAAAAATTGGAGAAACGTTGGACTAAGTGTATTGAGCTAAAAGGAGATTATGTTGAAAAATAATTTTATTTGCAAAAAAAAACTGTGTTTCATTCTAACAGTCACAGACTTATTGGTCCGCCTTCGTAGTTTGTTTGCTAAAAAGTTAAGTTCATATAACTTTGTTGAAACCAACCAAATGAGAATCTAAGCAAATAATTTTATTATTTCACTTTTTTCCAATATAACAAACTAAAATATAAAAAAAAACTTTGAATCAAATATGTTTTTATATGAGTACACATTGCATATTAGCAAAAACAATTGAAAAATACAATTTGTTTTCGCTAAACTAACATTTAGCGTTAATTCAATTTATTATTTTATATTTTTACAAATATAAAAATAAAAAATCTTATTTTCGATCTTTATCATTTTGATGATTGAGTTAGAAATTAATTAGAATTACTTTTGACGCCAACGCTTTTTGAGCTTTTGAAGCTTTTTGCTCTTTCAACACGACAAGTTACATAGCAAAAATTATAAACTTATTTTAGTTTTCATTATCGGCCTTTGTTTTGCATATTCTACTTTATGTTTGTTTTTTTATTATTATTATTAGATTATCATTCATACTTTCAGTAATTTATTTTACATTTATAAATAGTATTTCACATTCACAAACATACATATCTTATATATTAAAAGAATTTATGAATAAACTTTGCATTCAAGATTTTTTTCAATATTTTTCTTCTCTCAAACCTCTATAACTAGAGTTCTAAATAACGTAGGCTGTTGACATAGGTCTAAGAACACTCAGTGGATCAAGCTCCTTCTTTTGAGCTATTAACTGCTTAAATTCGTTGGGTTTGAGGAAAAGTTATGCGTGGAGAATCAACTTTACTTTTACTATACGTTAACTTATCTTGGCATATCTTATCTTATATATTAAAAGAATTTATGAATAAACTTTGCATTCAAGATTTTTTTCAATATTTTTCTTCTCTCAAACCTCTATAACTAGAGTTCTAATTAACGTAGGCTGTTGAAATAGGTCTAAGAACACTCAGTGGATCAAGCTGCTTAAATTCGTTGGGTTTGAGGAAAGTTATGCGTGGAGAATCAACTTTACTTTTACTGTACGTTAACTTATCTTGGCATATCTTATCTTATATATTAAAAGAATTTATGAATAAACTTTGCATTCAAGATTTTTTTCAATATTTTTCTTCTCTCAAACCTCTATAACTAGAGTTCTAATTAACGTAGGCTGTTGACATAGGTCTAAGAACACTCAGTGGATCAAGCTCCTTCTTTTGAGCTATTAACTGCTTCGTTGGGTTTGAGGAAAGTTATGCGTGGAGAATCAACTTTACTTTTACTGTACGTTAACTTATCTTGGCATATTTTGGCATTACTGTACGTTAACTTCTCTTGGCAAATTCGTTGGGTTTGAGGAAAGTTATGCGTGGAAAATAAAATTTACTTTTACTGTACGTTAACTTCTCTTGGCATATTTTGGCATTACTGTACGTTAACTTCTCTTGGCAAATTTTGGTATTATATTATAAAAATTAATATAATATAATGCTGCGGAGCAGCAGGGGTCCTCTAGTAACAATTGAAAATATTTTACTTAATTTATTTTTACAGTAGTCCAAAAAGCGTGTTCTGTACCTTCATCTTTAATGTGGCTTATATGATTTCTAAAGACTTGTGTCAGCCTCGTATATTTATGTGGACTTCATTTTATAAAATAAAATAATTTTATTTTTAGCCTACTTTGAATTTTACGAATTTGAAACGAAACACTTGGCCAGCAACAAATGCCAAAATTTTAAATCTTTTATAACATTTACATTCTATTTAATTAAATTCTTCTTAATATTTTAGTAACAAGTAAAAGGTAATTCAATTCGATTTTGTTTACCACTACATCTTTGGGGAGGTTGAGAGTGAGAGTGAGAGTGAGAGATTGAATTGACAGAAATAAATAAAAAAAAAAGAAACACAACAATTTTTGTTGTTCCCATGTTTTGTTAATATTTAGATTTATATCATCTAGTCTCTTTATAGTGCGACGGCCATCTATTCGTATGAAGTAATAAAGAAGCCGCTGCCATTACATTTGTTTTCCCTAATATCCATTGTATAATGTACATACGTGAAACATTTGCATTTTCATTTTCATTTTGAATTTTGGTTGTTGTTGTTATTCTTAAGTATGTACTTATTGTTTGAAAGATTGTTGGCCCAGATGACATCATCATTGAGTTATAAATTTATTTTATTTTTTCACATTTTTTTTTATATTTTTCACACAAGAAAATGAATAATGTTTGCATAATTTAGTACAATACAATTTGTAGGTCTTGGTCTCTGTGAAATTTGGGAATATCAATTTTTATGATTCATTAAATGAGTATTTTTTTTTTGTTGTTTCGCTGTTGCATTCTACCAAGCCAAAAAAAGAAACATCCTTTAAAATCTTAAATGTCATTATTATATTTCAACAATTTGCTTAACTGACGGGTATGCATGGACGAGTACGTGTATGTGTGTGTGTGTGTGTCTGAGTGGGTGCGTGCGTTAGTAAGTAACAAATGAATAGTAGATGGTTTTTTATGGTTTTTCTTTTGTGTAGAGGGGGAGGGGGGGAGGACTTTATTTAAATTTCATTCATGTTTTGTTTTGTTTTTCTTTTTTTTTTTAAGAAGAATACACTGGGGAACAGTGTGTTTTTGAAGTATTTTTTTTTTATAGATTCTTTACCGCAGATAACAAATCTCTTAAGGGAAATGAGCCATATGCCAAAGTTTACATAATAAACAGGGTTAAAATTTTGTTTGTATCAAAAAAAAAAACAGCGCTTTTTGTGTTTATTTTCAGATTTTGTTCAAAGGTTTGATCGAAACGCGCTGTAAATACTCTCAACCTGTTGCTAAATAAAAAAAAAAAAAACATTATTATTTGTCATTTGTTGTTTCGTTTAATTACTAATAGCAAAGATTGCTATCAGACATTTGGCCGGGCGGGCGTTTGCAGCTTTTAATGTAGTATTTAATTAATCATCATTTGAAATCCATAGTTACACAACAGTGTAACTTAAAAGTCTTTCAACAAACTTTGATGCCAAAACAAACAATGAAATAATTTACGAGACATTTCATCAAAGGGGAATAATCAAGCCGAAAGAAAAACAAACTACGGGGATGAGTTAATAAGTTTTTATAAAATCATATAAGTAACACTAAGCCTTTGAAATAAAGTAGGTTTCAGAAAATTGTCAAATTGGAGAGGACGACTGGTAGATTTTTAAGCAAATCCGTTATTCAGTTTTTTTTTCTTAAATTTTTGCTATTTTTGAAAAATGAAAAAAAACAAAAAAACAAGTAAAAGGGTAAATTTTTTGATACCCTCCACCTGTGTCTTAAACTCAATATTATAAACAAAGTTGGGTGCGGTTACCATTTTAATACAGGTACTTAAGTTTTAATAGTGCGTTTACATCTGAGAAAATCTAGTAGATTTTAGTTGAAATCTATTTCAAAATCTATACCGCTTACATCAAACTTTTTTGACATTTTGTGAGATTTTGTTTCCACAACAATGAAAGGCTGATTAAAATAAAACATAAACTAGAAATACCAAAAATAAACAAAACAATAGGAAAATGGAAATATGAAAAATTCTAAAAGAACAGATTTTATTATATGTAATTATATTATGCATCAAAAATTAAAAAAGCACAAACTGAAATAGAAATTTTGCGAAAAAAAAATCAGCATTTGTTAAATGTATTATTTGAACAGCAAAAACAAATTCATTTTGCACAATTATTATATGGCAGATGGGAATGGGCACATATAAGTATAAAAAATTAAAAATTTTCAATTACTAAATATTTTTTATTATAGACTCGTCATTTTTATTAATAATTAATATTTTATTTCCTTTTTATTCAACTTGCTTGCTTTTGATTTTGTTTTTAAAAGTCAATTTTTCAGTCACTGCGTGGTAATTTTCTACTACAATATTAAAAAACAAGTAAGAAAATTATAGTCTAGACCAACTATACGATACCCTATACCATGCGTTTAGAAACCCTATCTCTAGGCCCAACTAACTGGACATAGAAAATAAGCAAAAACCAAATTTGAGTGGGATTTTTATTAATTTTTTTGGCTGCAGATATGAAAAAGTTCATATCGGATGATATATCTATATGGGGACTAGGTCCAAAAATGGACCGATCCTGATCATGTTTGGTAAAGTCTCTTTTATTTTGCAAAAATATATACAAACAAAATTTGAGAAGAATCAGTGCAATATTTTTGTTTTTTAATAGATTAAGGTGAAGATCGGGAAGCAGCTCTATATGGGGCCAAAGGGATCATTTTTGGACTACTCATTAATGGATGTAATGAACGCATACAAACCCAATTTGAGTAAGATCTATATGACAATTTGGATCTTATGGCAATTTATGCCGATTTCATAGGGGTAATTTGTATGGGGGCTAGGTCTGAACATGGACCGATTCTCACCAATTTCAATAGCGTTCATCCCATGGCCGATAAAAGCTTACATACCAAATTTCATCAAAATATATTCATATTTGCGACCTGCAGTTTGATTACAAGGTTTACATGGACACACAGACGGACGGACGGACAGACGGACGGCCGGCCGGACATTGTTAAATCAACTCAGAAAGTGATTCTGATTCGATCGGTATAATTAAAGATGGGTCTAGGTCAAATATTTTTGGTTGTTACAAACAGCAGCACAAAGTCATTATACCCAAACCACATAGTGGTATAGGGTATAAACACAGTAGTATCATTTGGTAGTGCTCAAGTTTGACAAGATTTTGTGAGATTTTGCACAAATCTAGTAACGAGCTAGATTTTTTTTTTTATGGGAAATCTAGTAAAAATGAGCCAGATTTTGCTCGAAATCTTGTATATACTAGATTTTGCTTAGATGTAAACGCACTATAATACCATTTAAATTTATATACATATATATTTTTTTTGCCAGTATTTTTTTTTATAAAGTTTTTTTTATAAAGACGATGATTTTTTTTTTGTTCATAGCAAAAAAATTATTTTTTATGTTACTATAGTAGGCTTTCCATTGCTGGGTCATGCGTTAACGACAAAAGAAATCGGCTAAACCCTACTACAATTAAAAAACAAATATTCATCTATAACAATTTTAAGATGTTTGAGCCATTAAAAGCTGAAGAAAAAATTCACGATTATATTTGTATCTTTATTAGCTGCATTTCCAATTTCAATGCTTTAATTTAAATACATTTTCTTTTGGCTTTAAGCCACACGACTTCGACCTCTTGACACGTGGAGTATAACCAAACATACACACCAATTCAACGAATGCTACAAACACAACGACCACAGCAATAAGAACAATTACAGCTATCAGCCACAAGAAAGAAAATTTATAATAACTACGATAACAAGAACAACATAGAGAGATCATATTTTTTCAAGAATTTTTTTTTTACATTTTTAATGAAAGCTCGGCACTTATTGAACCGATTTTGATGATTTGATAAATTGCAACCTGCTCAGAATATCAGTGAATCATTTTCACTAAAAATGAACAACCAAGCTGACCCATTGAGGGCGTAAGCGTGGTTTCCAAAGACGGACAGACGGACATATGTAGCTACATCAACTCTACTGGTTATAAGGATTATGAATATACATATATTTTATGGGGTGCATATTTTTATTTTTCAAGTTATTACAAATGGATTGTCAAACCTGCACACTAGTGTGGGGGGAATAAATATGAATTTCGTGCTGTCATCAAACACTTCTAAATAAGAGGCTAAAAATCCTATTGAAAAAAAAAAATAAGTAAGAAAATTAGTTTGTCTAGGCCGACTATATCACGCGTTAAGAGAATTAGTCTTAGGTCAAACTAATTGGGTATAACAAATAATCATAATCCAAATCTGAATGGAGTTTTTATTAATACTAGTATAGCCCAGCACTCGAAATTCGAGTGCAAATTCTAGGAAATATTATTTTTCATTCAATTTTTGTCTTCCAATGTTTTTTTACTCTATATTGTATATAAGAAATTTATGAGCCTAAAGGTATGTTTAGCAATTTAGCAATTATAATTTAAATCATTCGCATTAACAGGGTGTAACGAATTATTATAAATATGTTATTTTATTTAATTTAATATATTTTTAAGCCAGATAAAAAATAAATTTTATCAATCTCAACTTCTCCTCCAAATGAACTATAACTATGCCAATTTTCACACTCATCCATGCCCGCATATTGCTTAAAAACGAAACTTAAAATCTACCTTCACGTGTTAATATATAGATTTTTGCCTGCAGATTTGAAAAAGTTCATATCGGATGCTATATTTACATGGGGGCTAGGTCGAAAAATAGAGCGATCCTGACCATATTTGGTAGTCACTTCATTTTTGCAAAAAATATACAAATCGAATTTTAGAAAAATCTATGGAATATTTTTGTTTTTTGATCGATTTAAGTGAAGGTCGAGAAGCAGCATGGGGGGTTATGACTAAGAATTGTCCTATAAGGATTTGGACTACTGATTAATGGATATAATAAACACACACAAACCCAATTTACCCTAGATCTATATGATGATTTGGATCTTATGGCTATTTTAGTCGATACCATAGGGGTCATTTGTATGGGGACTAAGTCTGAACATGAACCGATTTTAACCAATTTCATCCTACAGCCGATAGAAGCTTATATGCGTTAGTTGAGGAGGTCAAGGGAATATCACATGGTTCAGTGTTTGAAATTTTGCACGACAAATTGGTTATGAAACAAGTTAGAAAATTAAATTAGGCTGTGCCGAATCGTTGATACCCTCCACTCGTGTTCAAAACACATTAGCATAATCAAGGTTGTCAACACTAAGAGACAAATTATAATGGCTAGATTTATTTACAATAATGTTTAAAATAAATAAAATACTCGTAATTAACAATAATTTTAAATATTTTCGTGCTTTTTTAATTGAAAGCAATTATGTATGTACTAAATGCAATAAGGGGCAAATCGTCGCATTCGATATCGACTAAAATCAATCGAAATTCCATATTTTGCTTTAATATTTAAAGAAGACGGACAATCGTCAGACCTCGTTTCACTTTTACTATTAACTATGGACCATAACTCGTTAGCTGTGACAGAGTAAAATTACTCTTAGTATTTTATTTTGGAAAATAAAAAAATAATTTCGATCAAAAAATTTCGATAACGAATGCGACGATTCGACCCCAGCATAAATGTAATTTCATACAGACAATTACATTCTCATTTGTGTAAAGAGAGTAAGAACATAACCATTTTGTTAATGCTCTTTCTCTCTTATCAATAACCATTCGAGCACATGAACAAATATAAAAAACAAAAACAAAAAGCAAACAAAAATGTATGGGTATGCATTGCTAATACATATCTACACGCATCTACACATTTGGAAGATTGTTTTTAACAAAAATCACTTTACTAAGACTTCTTCGAGCTCTTTTGATCATTAAAAACCACTTAATCTCATGCGCGATTAAAAACGACTCGAAAATAATAATAAAAGTGATTTATTTAAAATATTACAACAAAACAAAGAAGGTGATAAAAATGTGATTGTTTTGAACCGTTATATTTTCATAACATTTTGCGCAGCTGGACGATGAAAAAACTGCTTGTTATGTTGATGGTTTGTTTTATAACGGGAAAAGGTTATATTGTTTTTGATACAAGTGATCAATATTTGAATATTGTGAATTTCTGTTTATCAATATCACTCCAATCCTGGTGTGAAGTCCAGCTATTTAAATTACAAATAATACAAAAGAATAAATTTAAAAAAGTGGAAAGTGAATATATTTAAGAGTGAAATGTGAAAGAATTTCAAAATGAAAACAAAAAGTTAAATAAAAGACGTAATCTCAGCCAAAGAGATTTGCTAAAAAAGATTTGCTAAAAAAAAAGCCGAAAAACTAATATTCTCAAAAACTAACAAATTAGCAGGAAACTTTCCGCAAAAAATTAAAGAAATTTCCATGATGACAATTTAAATGATGCAAGTGATATCGGCTATTTTAATATGTGCGAAGAATTTTCTATATGTATTTCTGCAGAATTTTAATTTTACAAATATATTTTTTAACAAAATTTATTTACATATTTAAATTTATAAGTTTCTTTTTAAATACATAAATAAAATAATTCCGTAAATAATTTCTGTGTTTTATCTATTATATTAATAGGCTAGGCTATTTCTTGTGACTGATGTTTTGTTCTACCGTTTTATCCCAATTTTGACCAAACGTAAATTATTTGAAAGGTATTTCTTTTTAGCCGTTCTGCAGATTTACAGATTTTTAAATTTTTTCCTTTATTTTGAGTAAATTCCATTTAAAGTTGCTACTAACCCATACATAAAATTGTACAATGCGTTTATGAAATTTGTTGATGTGTTTGTAATAAATATGAGTTTGTTTTTTGTGTTGATTTGTGAATAGGCTATAATTGATTAGCATACTTTTAGAGTCTTTATTTAATGAAAAAATAAAATTTCCTAGAATTTGTGCTCGAATTTTGAGGGCTTGAATCTGCTGGTATATATACATTTTTAAATAAACTTATTTGAATAATATACTTCAATTAAATATTTTATTTTTTATAATGCAAACGATTAGAAATACGACTGAAAAGTAACTCTAAAAAGACTTGAAAATTATTAAATTATTACTAGAAAATGACTCGAAAATGAGTCAAAACTGATCGGAAAAGCGGGTAATAAACGATTCTTCAGGAAGGGTCGTAAAAGACTCTTCAAGCGAAGTTATAAAAGACTTTTCAGGAAGGGTCGTAGGTAGGGTACCATTTTCTCCCGACAAAAGAATCTTTTAAGATCAGAAAATGAGGCCATCTAATCGTGCAAAGTCGAAAAACACTCATTAATTTCATAAAATGCTGACTGGGCAAGGACATTTTTAGTTTTTTATATCAATTTTGTATTGGGCCTATAGGCTTCAAATTCAATATCAACCTGCTCGAGATTATGGCAAACGATATCATCCTAATTCCAGTTGGCATGATTGTTTTAACAAATAATCACCGTACTAAGTCTTCGAGCACTTTTGATGATTAAAAACTAAGGCGTGACTAAAAAAAAGACACGAAAATGATCACGCTTACGCTTTAAAAGTGATTTGGAAGTTTAACTTGTCAAAAATAATCTAACTGAGTCTTCTTCGAGTACTTCGAGTATGACCAAAACAAGATTTATCAATTGCGCACTATAACAATACTCGAAAATAATCAGAAAAGCGAGTAATTAAAGACTCTTCCAGAAGAGTCGCGGGTAGGGTAACATTTTTTAATGACAAAGGAGTCTTTTATAATCAGAAAATGAGTTCATTTATGATTTTTTATTCCCGCAGAGGAGTCTAAAAAATTCTCGAATATGATCATTAATTTCATAAAATTCTGACTGAGAGTTTGCACAGGTAATTTTTTTTTTTTTTTTTTTTTTTTTTTGTAAATGAGTGTGATTTCAACAGACAGGCGGACATTGCTATATTGACTCGAGTTGTTATAAAGATCAAAAATATATAAATACTTTATGGGGTCAGCTGCACACTTATGCAGTTTCGATAAAATAAATACATAAATACGCGTGCGGAGTTTCGAATTGTAGCCGCATCCACCTTATATCCCAGATTTAGCTATCAGCGACTGTTTCCTGTTTCCAAATTTAAATAAGTGTTGCGGTTGAAATAGTTTTGAGTCGAATGAGGAGGTCATCTCAGCAACAATAGCCTACTTTGAGGACTTTCCGAAATCTTACCAAATTGTAGAATCGCTAGATACAGATAATCGAGCAAAAAGGACGGACGTGTTTTTCTAGAAATTTATCTAAAGAACAAATGTTTTTCTATGTTTTTGTAAAGACTCATCATTGACTCCCTCTTGTGTGTGAAATTCCTAAGAAATCCATGGATTTCTTAGGCTGCGCAGAAACATTTAATCCTGAAGTATAACATTAAAGGCACCATTTGTTCCTGTAAACTTTAAGCAGCATTTAATTGTACAGGCAGATTTAAAAGTTAGAAAAACACTTGTGACAAAAACACATTATAAGGAACATTCAATTGTGTATTCCTGCGAAACATTTAAGTGTCGATATCATAAATACAATCAATCCTAAGGGAGCGTTCATTTAAGGATAACCAAAAAGCCATGTAAAACTGTGATAAAAAGAAAACAAACATTCAATTGATGAGCAACAATAAAAAGTACGTAACTGAAAGACAATAATTCCTTAAGGACTATTGAAACGTGTATTACAGTAATGCGCTTAATCCTAATGAAATTTTAAAGTATTGCAATTTTAATCCTTGGAAACAAAATAACATTGTGGTTTGCTACATCAAATGATTCTCTTTTTTATTTTTAAAATTAATTTTGATTGTCTAAAGGAACTTTCTATTTCCAATTTGTAAATTTCATAGTGTAGGCATCCACTTAATTGTGGCTTACTAGCGAATTTGCAACTCCTCAAACGTAACAACTGTGATCTCGTCATTATCTGTCAATTGCATTGTGTTTACATCTTCTCAAGTGCCAAAAAAAAAAAAAAAAAAAAAAAAAAAAAAAATGCCGGCTGTTAAACTAAAATAATTTACCAACATGTTGATAATTTCATTTGAGATGTGAAATGTTGCCATGTGTTGCAAATTGACACTATATTACAACCCGTTCTCATTAAACTTAACAATAATTGACATTGACATAATGAAAACCAGGCATAAGAATATGAACTTAAGCTTAAAAGTACTTGGATAGTAAATTAATGATTTCCATCAAAAATCGAAAATTGCGGTCATGGCTTGATATATTAAAATATATAATACATATATACTCATATTGTGAATGGAACCTTCATAAGTCTCATAATTCCTAAAGAAACTTTCAATCCAAATTTTCTAAAACTAATTGAACACAATAATTTATTTTATATTAAATTTACAAACACAACAATAAATTGTATATTTAAAAAAAAAAAACAAATTAAACATTTAACCGTGGTTTTAAAGTAAAAAGTAACCATTTAACCGAAGATTGAACTAAAATATTTTGCAAAATGATATTTCCGTTTCTGTTTAACAAAATAATTTAGTTTCTGTTTCGTTTGCAAGATTTAAATTTCATGAGATGTAAATTTCAGTTTTATGAGAAACCTGAGTGATTTGGGAAAATTTCAAAAAACTTTCCAAACTCAACACTATCCAGCAAAATAAGAAGTGCCATAAATCTCAAGCTGCATGGGGATGTTATGAAAATGTTTGATCCAAAACAAATAATCTAACATGGGCTTGTCATAGAAGGGAATGGTGTCTTTTATATATTCGGTGAAATATATTTTAACTAGTGGTTCACGTCTGGGCGGAATTGAGGAACTTCTCAAAAAAAAAATATCATACCAACAAAAGTGAGTATTGGGTTTAATACCACTATATCACCACTTTCAAAAAAAAAAAAAAAAAAATGATAATAGGGCCTATTCCCGTTGGCTTTGTCGTTCTAATTGTAGTTTCTATATCGTTGTCGTTTTTATCGTTGATTCGTTCCTAAATTGACATTCTTGAAATGTACTGAAACGAAGAAGAGTTGTTATCGGATAGAAGTTATTTCGGACACTAAGGCCGAGGCCACGCAATGAGCGGCAAAGCGGCAAGCGGCAGAGCGGTGAGCGGCGAGTTTGAGCGGCAAGTGGCTTATTACTGAGCGTCATTTCTGAGCGGTTAGTTGTCAAAATGCCATTGTCAATGTTATTATTGATTATTTATATAAAAAGTTTTTATAATAACAGCAAAATATTTTCACTATTTTATGATATTTATTTATGTATGACTTTTTTAACTTTTTATCGATTGAAAAACAACACAAAAATGATTGTCGTTAAGATAACAACAACAGCTGACTTTAACAATAGCGAATATCGTTTAAAAATTTTACTGAATACCAAAATCGATAATTTTGTTGTTTTCTTTTTCTAACGATTCGATTATCGTTAAAAAGAAGTTAAAAGGGTTACCTTGACAAAACAGATTGACGCTACAGATTGACAAAACAAAGAAAAGCTATTTTTGCCATTTTTATTCTTTGCCGCTCAGAAAACAACTAAAAATTAGAACAAGTTCTATTCCTGAGCGGCGCCGCTTAGACTCTCAGAAATGCCACTCATTGTGTGGCCACTGCAGTAGTATTTCACATGTTTTAATTTTTTTCCATTCATCGCTCTGCCGCTCGCCGCTTTGTCGCTCATTACGTGGCCTCGGCCTAATTATTCAAATAGCTGCACTGTCGTTATTTTTATTTTTAATTTAATTTTTTGTAGTCGTTTCAACTGCGATACTAACAATGGCGACGACAGAAAAAAAAACGTTTCTTTGTCGTTATTACCTTCGTTTCAAAATGGAGAATACCAATATATTTTCTATATATGTCGATAGATAACGCCAACAGTGATGCCAACCTGTCGGTTTTAAATTGTTTTCAAACGACAACGCCACAAGGAATAGGCCCACAGAATAATAATCTCTAAGGCAATTTTCGAGATATAACGATTTGAGCGATTTTTCGCAGACATAGAATTATTGGCGATTTTTTTTGTTTTGTTTTTGCACTATTCTTTCAATTTTTTTAAAAAAATTTTTTTCTATACAAAAAAGTTGGGCTTAAAAGTAATCAATACACCCTATTGAAAAAAAAATGGGAATAACAACGTTGGAGTGGATTTCGAAAAACGCCCATTTTATTATTATGTTTGTAACTACCAAAAATATTTGACCCAGACGCAACTTCTATTATGCCGATCGACCCTGAGTCGCTTTCTGAGTAGATTTAGCGCTGTCCGTCCGTCCGTCCGTCTGTGTCTCCATGTAAACCTTGTACATGGTCGAAAATACGAACCCATTTTGATAAAATTTTGTATATAAGCTTCTATCGGCCATGGGATGAACGTTATTGAAAGTCGTGAAAATCGGTTCATGTTCAGACCTAGTCCCCATACAAATGACCTCTATGAGATCGACTTAAATTGCCATAATATCCAAATTATCATACAAAGGGTCCGCCATCTAACGTTTTTTTTTTCAACTAGTGCTTATTTCGTGAATGGTGACACTTAGCTCATGTCTGATTTGACAGATAATTAGTTTTATCCTTCCGCTGAACGAATATGGTTGTGTATACGCTTGAACAACGCTGGGAATGTGTGCGAAAATTGCGTACGGATTTTGGAAGAAGAGAAGCACCGTCAGCTCCGTATGTTCGTTATCTTGTGAAAAAAGTGAAAGAAACTGGCATCGTCATCGATAAACCAAAGCGTGAAAAGCCAAAAACAGTGCGTACACCCGAGAATATTGCTGCTGTGGCAGAAAGTGTGCGTGAAGCGCCATCAACATCAATTCACCGTCGTTCTCAAGAATTGAACATTTCGGAGGCATCATTGAGACGAATTTTGCATAAAGACCTTGGAATGACGCCATACAAAGTCCAATTGGTTCAGGAGTTGAAGCCAACTGACCATCCAATGCGTTTTCGCTTCGCTAAGTGGGCCTACGATCGACTTACAGAAGATGCCGATTTTGCCAAAAAAAAATCATCTTTTCAGATGAAGCTCATTTTGATCTTGGCGGGTATGTAAACAAGCAAAATTGTCGCATTTGGGGCACAGAAAACCCGCACGCATACATTGAAAAGCCGATACACCCAAAACGAGTTGGTGCGGATTTTGGTCCAGAGGCATAATTGGGCCATTTTTCTTCGAAAATGAGCGAGGAGTGGCCGTTACAGTCAATGGCGATCGTTATCGGGCCATGTTGAACGAATTTTTGTTCACAAAAATTGAAGAGGAGGAAATTGGCAACATTTGGTTTCAACAGGACGGCGTCACGTGCCACACAGCCGAAGCTACACTCGATGTTTTGCGCCCTGTTTTTGAAGATCGCATTATCAGCCGCAGAGCTGATGTCGTTTGGCCACCTCGGAGCTGCGATTTGACACCGTTGGACTATTATTTGTGGGGTGCCCTCAAAGATAAGTGTTACGCCAACAAGCCAGAGACAATTGACGCTTTAAAGGACAATATTCGTGAAGCCATTGGTGAAATACAGCTGCACACAATCGATAATGTGCTTAAAAATTGGACCGATCGTTTAGGCTACTGCATGGCCAGCCGAGGCAGCCATTTGAATGAAACTATTTTCCATTATTAACCGGAAGGATTGTACTTTCAAATAAAAAAAGAAATTTGAGATAATATTCAGTAGTTTTTTTTTATAGCATTTTCAAAAAAAAAGAAAGTTATTTGGCGGACCCTTTAGATCTCGGTCAAATTGGGTTTGTGTACGTTTATTACATCCATTTATCAGTAATCCAAAAATAAACCCTGTAGAAAATTTCTTAGTCATAGCCCCCAGCTGTTTTCCGATCTTGACTTCAGTCTATCGAAAAACAAAAATATTGCACAAATTATTCTCAAATTTTGTTTGTATGTATGTTTGTATCTTTTTTGCCAAAAATAAGTGACCTTACCAAATATGGTCAGGATCGGTTCAGTTTTCGACCTAGTCCCCATATAAATATAGCATCCGATATGAACTTCTTCCAATACGAAGACAAACAAATTAATAACAAAGCCTCTTAAATTTGGTTTATGCTTAGTTTCTATATTCAATTAGTTGGATCTAAGAGATAGGGTCTCTATACGCATGGTAAAGGGTATCATAAAGTCGTTCAAGACCGACTATAATTTTCTTACTTGTCTTTTTTAATTGGTCTTTTTTAATTTATTAAGTACTATGTAAGCGGCAGTTTTGACTTTTGACAAGTACATTAATTATCAATGTGACTAGTCGTGGAAAATATGGGCGGAATAGCCAAATTCAAAAATCGCCAAAATCACAAATCGCCAAAAAAAAAAAAAACAAAAATTTTCAAAATCAAAAATCTTTAAACACAATAATCGGCAAAATCAAAAGTCGCCAACTCAAAAATTGCTAAAAAAATAAAAAATTTGGTTAATTTTGTTCCAAATTCAAGCCAATCGTTAGTTTTTGTTTGGAATTTTTGCACCGAATGCAAAAAAAAATAAAATATATATCAGCAAGCATTGAAATAAAAAAATTATTAAATAAGTAATATTAAATGTGTTGAGTTTGATATTTAATCAGGCTCAAGATCAAACGCAAAAAAACATTGGCACATTTGTTTAAAAAATTAAATATTTTAATTTAGGAAAAATTAATTATGTATGAAAATTATGAGAGCATACATGTCAAAAAGTCTCGGTAAGTGGTAGCGAAGCACGACGAGCCATACTAGTTTTATAAAAAAAAAATTTAAAAAAAAATTGTTTATATTCATTTATAAATGCTAACAAAGAAAAGCAAAAAAAAAAAAAAAAAAAAACAAAATCAAAAATTGCAATGGCCGTTGCTCGAAAACCGCACTAACGATTTTTTTTTTTTGAGTACTTTCCAACTTTTTTTTTGTTATCGAAAAAAATTCCCAAAAAAAAGGTAAAAAAAAGTTTAAAAAAGAAAATTGCACAAAAAAAAAAATGCCAAAAAATTGTATTAAGTCTGGGCAAAAAAACGCACAAATCAGCATATCTAGAAAATTCTGTTAGTTTTTTTTTTTTTTTTGAAAACTGAATTATTGCAAATATTTTTAACACGTTTTTTTCCAAAGAATAAACCTTTCTATTTAATAATAGAAACTTAAGTTATAATTCATTAATAAAAAATATAATATATACACTTATGCTCACATAATTAAGTCATGGGTATGCAATGAAATGTTTTTTTAGTTTTTCTCTTAAGCCTATTTCTTCCGGTTCTAACCTTACTATTTTGTGCAACCCTGCTATGCGAGCAGTTGTTTACATTGATTAAAACAAAACTAAAAATTTGGGTATTCCCCGAAAAATATGGAAAACCTCAAAAAGGTCATATACGCTGTGCTCACATAATTAAGTCACCACGCGTATCGTGAGCAAATTAGTGCTTTGAAGATTTTTTTTGCGGTTTAAATAATAAATAAATTAAAAACAACTAAATTAAAAACAAATAACATTAGCTGAAATGCTATGGGTAAACAAAAAAGTTCAAATTCGGCTGTAGAGAAAATAATATGTGATTGTTTCCAAAGATACAATAATATTGCAAAAGTAGTGGAGATTTTGAACTTTTCTCGGGGTAAAATTACAAATGCCATTACGCATTACGAAAAATATGAAACTTTTGAAAATATTCCGCTCCAAAAACCGAGAAAAACGACTTTAAATGATGACAGACGCATTGCAAACCTGAGTAAAACTGATGCTTTTTGAACTTCGTCGCAAATCAGAGCCCAAATGGAAACGGATTATGGCGTAAAGTTTCGTTGCAGAACTTAAGACGACGTTTGCAAGAAAACAATTTGCATGGACGAATGGCCAGGAATAAACCGTTGGTTTCATTGAAGAACACTAAGAAGCGGCTCCGATTTGCGACTGACCATCTTGCTAAAGGCCTAAATTTTTGGAATTTAATTGTTTGGAGCGACGAATCCAAGTTTAATGTTTTTGGAAATGATGGTAGAGCATATGTGCGATGCCCTCCACTTAAGGAATTGGATCCAAAATACACCAAAAAAAACTGTGAAACACGGTGGATCATCAGTCATGGTGTGGGGTTGCTTTACCGCATTCGGTGTGGGTCCTATAGTCAAGATAGACGGTATAATGAATGGGGATATGTATAAGAATATACTAAAGGAAAATTTGGCCACCGAATATGCTGACAATTTGCCGCTTGCGTGGATTTTCCAACACGACAATGACCCGAAGCATTGTTCGAAGGTAGTTAAGTCGTGGTTGGCGACATAGTCCATCAAGCTTCTGGAATGGCCGCCGCAGAGTCCCGACTGAAACCCTATCGAGAACTTGTGGGGCTTAATTAAATGAGTCATTGCAGCAAGAAAACCGGCAAATAAGGACATGTTATGGAAAGTTATCCAAGAGGAGTGGCACAAAATCACTCCAGGCCAGTGCGCTTCTCTGGTAGCCAGCATGCCATAGCGATGCACCACAGTATTGAAGCAAAAAGGTTGTCCTACTCAAAATTGAGGTAAGCTAATGAAAAAATGGGACTCTCGACAAAATTTATTACTTATTTCTACAATTTCAACCATTTTTTTTTTCAGATGACTTAATTATGTGAGCAGCTGTTTTTGGCTAATTTCCAAGTTTTTTAATTTTTTTGGAATGAACCAAAATTTTGTAATTTTTAACTTCACTGTAAATTGATTGCTAACGTATAAGAATAATAAAAAAAATTATATTAGAATTTAAAAAAAGGGTTTACGTATTTTTGACAATAATGTCGAGTAGCATACTAGTGACTTAATTATGTGAGCACAAGTGTATGTATATGAAAATAAACTCTGTGTCCATGGCACATTTTGAAAAAATTTAAAAAAACTTTTTAAAATTGAATTTTTTCCTATTTTGAAATACATATACAAACATGTTAAGCATTAATAGTTTGTGCTGAAGACTTTGGGCTTTGATGAGAGATTCACACCTGTGGCCTATAATCTCTACGAGTTTTTGCATACAAAAGTTTGTCCATGCTTTTATAACTTTCCTTTGCTATTTCATAATTGACTTCATACCACAGCTTTTCTATTGGTTTAAAGTTCCCGCTTTGGGCTGGCCAATCCAAAATGATGATCTTCGCCGCATAAAACAATTTTTTTTTACTAGTTTGGAGAAGTGTTTGTGGTCATTATCTTCCATTTATTTCCAATTTATTGGCCTAAAAATGGAAGTCATGTAATACCATATGGTTTTTTAAAATGTCCAAGTCCATTTTGCCATTTTTTTATGGCTAGTACATGCACCCGAATTCATAATGTTATCACCCGCTGTGTTTTAACGATTTCTGGGTTAACCTAAGGTTGTGCTCTTGACTCTTATTCTATTTCTCTTCGTTTCGTCACTCCACAACACGGTTTTCCAGATATCAATGATTTTTTCCTTATGGGTTTTGAAAAATGTTAATCGTTTCAAGATATTTTTATTTATTTATTTATGCGCCCAATCAAATTTACCTTATGCAATCGCCTTCTAACAAGCCAACTGGATATTTCTAAGTCCCAATACTGATTAATGTCGGATAATAACTTGAATGGATCATTTTCCGCCATTCTTACTATGGCTGCATCCGTACGCACATTTATTTTTCGAGGTTTTGGCTTCCGAATTTAGCCTGCAATCATCAACGGAATTCTCTACACATGAATGAACTGCATTGTACCATTGTTTTTTCGAGAACTATGCAGAAGATTAACAATTTCGGCCACTTTTTTCTCCTTCTTTGTGAATTTTCCATACTCTCCGCCGCTCCTCAATTGTGGTATGTTTACTTGAAGCCATTTTCAAAAACTTCTCACTCTAAAATACTTTTATTCGATTATTTTCCAACATAATATCACGCGATTCTAAAGAAAGCCACTCGAGTACAGAATGTTTAACGAAATTTATGTCACTTATGCATTCACTTAAAATCATCGGTGAATAATAAGCAGAACGTAACGTAATCAGCAGAGAAATTGAAACTCTTTACTGATTGCAAAAATTGCATTTTAATGCACTTCCAGTTATTTTTTTTTTATATATATATTTGAAATCAATTTTGTGCCATTTATATGCCCATGGCTGTATGTGAGTACTTCATAATACTTTGTTTCAATTAAAACTTCTTGTTTTCAATATGAGTTTTTCTTGTGTTTTTTCAGACGTAAACTTTTAATAAATCCAAATCTGGTTTTCCTATTTTTATATCCAATATCAAAATTTTTATTTTTTTTTTTTTCTTATTTTGTAATTTCTTTAATTTTTCGATATAAATTTTTTATTCCCAATATTATTTTTGATATTGTTTAGATTTGTAAGTAGATTTTTTTAATAACAGCTTTACATACATAAACATCTTGGGAAGTTGCTTTATATTACAATCAAAGAAGTTATGTCTTTGGTAGCAATGAAAATGTGATTTTTCTAGAACAACTTCTCTTCTTTTTTTTTTTTGCTGCCTTATTCATTATTAGAGATGAAGCAGAAATCTTCTAGAATTTTTTTCTTTTTTTTTTGCTAACATCTGAAACACGTTTATTAACACTTTTCCGACTTATTCGCAGAGGAAAAAACTGAGATTCGCTATTGTTGTGCTCCTACAACAAATTTACCAAAAATCAATTTCAAATAAACACATCCACATAAAATAAACTAAAGCTGTATTTGTTTTAAGGCCATCTCGTCACTTAAATATAAACAGCTCTATTATTATTTTTTTTTTTTTTTTCATTTATATTATTTATATAATGATATAATCTTAGAAATATTTTTAACACAAAAAGATGCTAAACTTTATAAAGTCCTTAAGATATTTGTACATACATATAATTTATTCCACTCACGAAAATATTTATAATTTAAGCGTTTTTTCTGAGAACTTAAAAACCCGTTTTTACTTAACCAAACAAAAAAAAAAAGTCCATGTGAGAGAGGAGATGAAACAAATACTTATAAGACAATAAATAGTTATAAGAAATTTATTTTAATTTTCCGGCTTTTAATACTATAATATTACAGTGCTCTAGTTTTTTTTTAATTTTTTTTTTTTTTTTTATAAAAAATAAATCTTTTTTAATTTCCTTCTTCAAGGTTGTTTGGGTCTAATTTTTGTTAAGCACTTTTTTTTAATGTGCTATGGTTAAAATAACAAATCAATTTATTTGATTAATTATTGTTTTCATTTAAACATTTTATGATTAATTTCTTAGCAAATGAAGGATTTATTATTAAATTTAGTTTCATGATTAATTTCCTGTAGTTCAAATTTTTCTAAAGCCCACACAACAGTTATTGGAAATTTTTTAATTTACAAAAATAATATCTTGTAAATATTCTTAATAATTGTGACCAATATTGCACGTTTTTTTTTTTTTTTGTTTGCAACAAATTCTTATTATTTAAAATTGCCATACACAATTAGAACATTCTTAACACGCGAAGTAAACTTACACCAAAATCACAAAATAAATAAAAATCGCTGCGTCAACAAATTATACAAACACGTCTAATAAATTTACAATAACAAAAGTAACGTGATTTTTTTTGTTGTTCTTGTTCTTTTTTATATATGTATATATAAATTTTTTTAATTTTTCAACAAATAAATCAAAATAAGCACTTTTTTCTAAAAGATAAACCGAAAATGTGAACGAATTTCTTATCGTTGATGATTTCTTCCGTCTGGCACAACCAATACGCACGACTTACAATATAAAACTAACTGAAAAACCATAAAGCACAAGGTAAAGTATAAGTATCACACACACATAAAATGTTCTCAAACCACCAGTAACATCAAGAGAGATGTTGATATTGGTGTGAAAGTACTTTTTTTTTTTTTTTGGTAAATTTATACATTTTTTGGTACTCAACAGCGTTTAGCTATTTGTTTGGTATATATTTTTTATTTTGAATAATTTTAATTAAATTTTTGGGCCTTTATTTCAAATATAATTTATGGTATTTATAAATTTAGTTCAGGCTATTCTGCCAGCTCAGGCTCACATTTTTTCCCCCGTTGTCACGTGAGTAAATTAAAAATTACGAAATCATAAAAAAAACGGTATTTGAACATTTTCTCAAGTCACGCTCATCCTATAATCAAGTAGATAGGGTTGTTATTAGATTAAAACGAATAATTTTTAAATGTCTTAAGAAGCAGAAAAATGTTTTTACTCCCTTTCTTTTAACTCGTAGGTCTGGTTGGCTGTGTGTCTGCCGAAAAAACTTTGGATCGATTTTTAACCTTTTTCCCGTAATCCAATCGAGCTGAAACTTTTTCAGGCAGACTCGTGGCGACGATAAAAATGATGTATCAAATTTTCGTTTGAAAAAATATAGTACATGTTTCATTTTCAGTCAATCAATTATTTAATTACATGATGGTAAACTTAATTTCTAAAGAAAGGGAATATACACCCCTGTTCTTGAAACCACTCTCACAAAAAAAAAAACTCGTAAATGAAAAAATTCTTAAATCTACGAGTTTTTTGCTGTTCTCTAATTTCAATAAGAATATTTTTTCTCGTTTTAATTCACATAGAAAAGGAAACAAATGCCCTTTTTTTTCTACTAAGCAGGTCTTAAGAAATAAAAAAACTAATTGATATTTAAACTCTACCATGTTTTTTATTGAACCTTGTCATTATTTTAAAAAATCATACATTAATTTTATGAAAAAAAAAAACGATTTTAAAAAACGTCTACATTTTGCGCTGATTTAAAAAAAAACTTGTAATCAGTAGTCAATGTTAATATAACACACTTTTGGAGATCATGTTGTTCTATAACTATAATAAAAACTTTTTATTTGCATAATCTATTTTCCATTATAATTTTTTCAATTATAACATAAATTCTTTATGTACTAATTATTACGAATAAAGGAATTTAAAATAATATTTCACTCAAATCACATATTTTTATTTTTTTTGCAGGACTGCCACAACTTTGTTTATGTTCGAAACTGTAGTGATGCCAGTCAAATCCAATTTATTTGAGTTTCGAATTTTCTTTGGTGATGCCTAACTTATTTCAAAAAAGAAGTCATTCTTAATTGAATGAAATTGAAGAATAAAAACAATTAAATGAACAAGTAAATTGTTATTTTAAAAGAAAATATATTTTTTTACCTTCTTTATAATCTTAAGGAAAAACATGCAAAAATTAATTAAGGTTTTTTGTGAAAGTGACTAAAGAACTATATGGCACCTTGGTTTCTAGATAACATATGGTTCTGAAGCTAAACCATATGTTTCATGTCATTTGATAATAAAATATATGATTTCAAAAAATACTTCGAAAATGTTTTCAAGAAACCAAAAATTTCAATTTCATGTTATTTCAAATTCATTCTTATTCAAATAACGTTTCAAGAACAGGGCTGATAATAAAAATTTGTTTTTTTATGGATTAGTTTTTTAAACTCCTTTTAAGTCATACTCTCTGTCCGTCTGTCTGTCTGTCGTGGGTCAACCCCGTTCCCCCTTATCCAATTGATCTGAAACTTGGTAATAGTCTTGTTGTAAATACAGATTAATTTTGGGGTACAGTCACGGAGTGATCTAAATGTCATTTCTCCTCATCCGATCGATCTGAAACTTGGTCCATACACTTTCTGTGAAAAAAAGATTAACTTTGACTTAGTCACGCACAGTCACGCATGGTCACGCATAGTCTCGGAAAGATTTATAGATTCAATCTGAAACTTGGTCGATATATTTGCTAAAAAAAAACATTAATTTTGATATAGTCATGCACAGTCACGCATAGTTACGCACGGTCACGAGGAGATTACAACCGATCGAGCTGAAACTTTGTTCATAGACTTCTTGTGGCCAAAGATTAATTTTAAGATAGTCAAACACAGTCACGCATAGTCACGCACAGTCACGGAGTGATTTAAAGCCCATTTCCTCCCATCCAATCAATCTGAATTTTCGTCCAGAGACTTTTTGTGACCAAAGATTAATTTTAAAATAGTCATGCAAAGTAGTTTTAATAAAAACTTTGTTTTTATGGGTTAGATTATTTAAATTATCTATTTATATATCAAAAAAAAAAATAAATAAAAAATCAGAACACTTATTATATAATTTTGACCTATAACATAGAACATGACTAGGTAAACTTAGAAAGATATAAAAAGTATATTTCCCTTAAGTTCTTCTGAATCCGAATCTGACAATTCTACACCATCACATTATAAGTTACGATTTCTTGAAAAACTAACGGGATGGTGCAATTTAGGATCAGACTCAGATTCAGGGCGCTTTAGAGCTTTAGGAAAGTATAATCTGGTCTCAGTGCACGAATGTTCCTTTCTTTTTTGGGAAATATTGAAACGAAAATGCGAACATAAGTAATTTAATCATATGTTAAAATTGCTTGTTTTGGCATTTTCCGAAAATAAATAAGATATCTGAATATCTGAAGAGTGATTCCGTGTAAAATTATGTATTCGCAACAGTTCCCAATATAGCAAAAAACTTGTTTTTTCCTTTAATAGCTTAAGGTTCCGCGAATACCTGAAGTGATGGAAAAATGTTCATATAAAGGGGAACTTCCAATTAAAATTCATATTTAGCGAGCCAAAGATTTTTACGAGTTAGTTTTAAGAATTTTCTTTACAGAAGAATACTCTAAAAAAAAATACAAAATACTCGTAAAAACCTAAGGTCTAATCGCCGCATTCGATATCGAGTAAAATCAATCGGAATGCGATTTTTGGTTTACTACATAAAGCAGACGAACTAACGTCAGATCTCATTTCACTTTTACCATAATTCTTTAACTACGACAAAGTAAAACTATTCTTAATTTCGATCGAGAAATTTCGATAACCAATGCGAATGCGACGACTAGACCACTGATATGTTGGGAATATTCAAATTTTAGATTCGAATACAGCCTTAAAGATTTTTACAAGTTCAGAAATTTTGTGGAATTTTTTTTCAAAATAATTCTCTGGTTTCAAGGTCTCTAATGTTAACAAATTTATTTTATGTTTTCCCGCCCAGAAAACACAAACACAATTAATGCTGGGTTACAAAAAAAAAATGAGTACATTTATAACACAAAAAGTTGGTACTAAATTGAGACACCACCTAATCATCCCTGCTTAATATTCACAACCAATGAATTCGACCAGAACCAAAAATATAAAAAAAAAAACACCTAATCACCATAAACATCATCATCAACATCGACAACATCATCATTTTCAGGAAGAGTAGCAACAAGAACAGGAACAACAAATACAACAACAACGAGAACAACTACTTAACATTTCATTCATTTATTTATGAAAAATCACAATAATATAAAGAGAGTCACTGTTTTATTGTTCGATTTGAATAGACTTTTCTCGGTTTCGTTAGGAAAAATAAATAAAACAAAATTCTCTCATACTTGCTATGTCTGTCTCTCTGTGTTAGGACAACAACAACAATACAGAGCTCCCTGCTGCCAACAAAGCATATTATTAAAAGCAGAAGACGATGTATTGTTGTATTTGTAGCACACAGAAGTATTGTTTTCTTTTCAACAAATGCCCCCATTGTGTGATAAAACATACAATATTATATGGTCGTTGTTGTTTTATTATTTTTTTGTTTTTTTGTTTTCAGTTTCATATGTATGTAGTTGAAGTACCTCGATTAAAGCGCCAAAAAGTGTGCTTATGCTTAGAACAATATCGAAAATTGAGTACTTGTACAGTAAAGTACTGGTATTTGTTACTTCATTACTCTTGTGCTTGCTTTATAGGACGACTTTTGTTTATATTTTTTGGTTGGTTGATTTTTTTGGTATATCAAAATACGCCATACACCAATTAAAATCATTTAAATTTTACATGGTGTTTATGAATATCCCGTTACTCAGTGTTGCCACATCCAACAGGTTTTTTGCAAGCGAAAATTTGGATTTGTATTATTTTAGACACCTAGGTATAACATTAACAGAAATTTTATCTGTCCAATTGAAGGCTCAGAAAAAGCAAACAAAAAAAGAAAAAGTGAAGTCATTCCAAGAGAATTAAATTTTTATGGCTTTCAAAGTAGCGGTTTGTAAAGAAGTTGTTATAAACTACGGGGTGTCTATTTTAAAAATTTATTTTGTTTCACGGGTCAAAAGTCAAACATTTTTTTTTCGACAAACTCAAATATATTTATTATTAAAATTGCTTCAAATTAATAACGTAAAAAATAAATTTATGCATAAAAAAAAAAAAAAAAATTAAATTAAATTTATGGATTTTATGATGATCTGCTTTTTGTGATCTCTCAGTAGGGATGATGATAATGATGATGATGTTGATGATGTTGTTGATGTTGATGGTGATTGTGATGTTGATGATGATTGTGATGTTGATGATGAGAATGATGATGATGGTGATGATGATAACCTAAAAAAAATTTATTTTTTTTTTTTTTGAGAAATGAAACTACTGGCCACTGAAACTACTGGTATCTTAACTATAAATTTATTTTTCTTTACATAATTGACAACCGAGATTTGTGTGGAACGAATTAACCACGTTAATCAGATGTTGCCTGTAAAATTATTAATTTAATACCTACAACTATTAAGATTTAATGAGATATCTGCCGATATTTTTGTAGCAATACTTACAATGCAGCTGTGAAATTATTAATTTAATACCTACAACTTTAAATATATATTTATTTTATTTTATTTATTTATTTATTGTGCTTTCCTGTACAACAAAAAAAAATTATTCTTATAATTACAGTGCAGGATTAACTAATTACAAGGGTACAATGTCTTTTTATTATTTATTATTTATGAAATAAAAAAACAAAAGAAATACAACAAAATGCAATAATTTCAAAGATTTTATTACGCAAAATAATTAAAAATTTGTTTATTAATAAGCCTTGCGTTGCTTGTTAGTTGATAAGCTTGTGGAAGTGCATTCCAAAGACGAACTCCGTGCTCAAAGAATTGCTGTTCTGATACAAATGTCCTAGGAATTATAAGCTTTCTTCCTCTATCAGATCTGGCAAATTCCAATTTTTCGAAAATATAAGTAGGTTTTGTGTAAATAATTTTGCGCGTAAAAGTTATAACTGAAAATTTCAAAAGACGCACCAAATAGTATTTCAGAGAAGGGAATAATATAAGAATATCTTTTTAAACAAAAAACATAACGAATAATGTTATTATATGCAACATTTAGTCGACGTTTGCTCGAGGAGTCGCAATTATATATGTACGGTTTAGCTAGTAGAATTATTTCTTTCGACGGTGTGAAATATTGTGTTTACCAAAGAGATCTCAGTTTAACGTAAGTTTGATCAACTACATAATTTATATGATTTGACCACGTTAGAGAGCTATTAAAGATAATAACTAGACATTTGGCTTTCACTTCTAAACAACCTTTAAAAGATGCGCTGGAAACTGAGTGGAAAAGCATTCCATCAATATTATCAACCACCTTATTGAATCCAATCCACGTAGATGCCGCGAAGTTATAAAAAAAAACAACGGGTTCTTTTCTAAATATTGAATAATATTAAATGTTGCTTATACGAGTATTTTGTCCAGCTGAAATACTGCAATTTTGAGTTTTTTTTTGCAAAAAAAAAAAAAAAAAAAAATATAACGGTTCTTTTAAATAGTTTAAAATTTTAATTTTGTCTTTTTATTTGTAATGTTATAAAGAGTAAGAAATGATTAAGAATATTTTGGCAAAACAACAAATAACATGCTTAAAACAAGTAAGAAAATTATAGTCGGTCTAGACCGAGACTATACGATACCCTATACCATGCGTTTAGAGACCCTATCTCTCAGGCCCAACTAACTGGATATAGAAAATAAGCATAAACCAAATTTCAGTGGGATTTTTATTAATATTTGGCTGCAGATATGAAAAAGTTCATATCGGATGCTATATCTAATATGGAATAGGCCCAAAAATGGATCGATCTTGACCATGTATATACAAACAAAATTTGAAAAGAATCCGTGCAATATTTTTGTTTTTTGATAGATTTAAGTGAAGATCGGGAAGCAGCTCTATATGGGGCCTATGACTAAGAGTTGTCCCATAGGGATCATTTTTGGACTACTGATTAATGGATCTAATAAAAACATACGAACCCAATTTGACTGAGATTTATATGATAATTTTGATCTTATGGCAATTTATGTTGATTTCATAGGGGTCATTTGTATGGGGGCTAGGTCTGAACATGGACCGATTCTCACCAATTTCAATAGCGTTCATCCCATGGCCGATAGAAGCTTATATACCAAATTTCATCAAAATATATTCATATTTGCGACCTGCAGTTTGATTACAAGCTTTACATGGACACACAGACGGACGGACGGACGGACATCGTTAAATCGAATCAGATGGTGATTCTGATTCGATCGGTATAATAAAAGATGGATCTAGGTCAAATATTTTTGGTAGTTCCAAACAGCAGCACAAAGTCATTATACCCAAACCACATAGTGGTATAGGGTAAAAATACAAAAAAGGTCAATAGTGATTTTGGTTGCTTTTGTTCTGACCAACACTGTATATATAGAAGAATCATATACATATATATATATATTAGGGCGGGCCAAATTTTTTGTCGATCAGAGCCGCCCCCTAGGATGATTCTATGGACAATTCTAAGCAACTTTGGTGAAGGAACCATAGGTCTATCTCGATTTTCGAGTCTCCCACTTTTCAAAAAATGATTTTTTTCCTATAACATCATTTTGATTCAAAATTCGATTTTTTATTCATCGTTATATTATCTTTTTTATGTGTATATGGGGTGTTTTTGGGGTCGAGAAATTCATTTCTGATCTTTATTTTTACCTACGACCACCGCCAGAGGGCGTTTCATGCATATTTTAACTATTTTTCGTCTATTTTTCCGAGAAAAATTACAAGTTTTTCGTTAAAATTGATTTTTATTTTATTTTTTTCAACAGAAATTGAACCTAAAAAAAAAAAATTAATTTAGTGGAAGAAAAGCGAAATAAGTTATTTTTGAAAGTCTTTCTTGCTTTCAAGTCTGGGGTATTTTGCACGGCTTTCTGATGTAACTGCCATAACACTGTGTCGATTTTTTTCTAAAACACGTTTAGAAACGCTAGCCAGCAATTGAACATGTCTTTCTGTTGCTTGTATGTGTACCGGATCATCGTATTCTAAATATTGTTCCAAATGATCATACGGAATGGTATGCGTAAACGGTGGTTCGAATAACACATCATCAATCATATTCGTATAATCTGTACAATTGAAATTTATCAAAGGTTTTTGATAAACTCTAAGATGTGCCGGGTCGTACAGATTTCTTCGGTAGTGTACAATTTTCTTGATTGCGATGTTTCGTGTCTCTTTTTTTATCATAAAATAACATCGCTAACAAAATATTTTCGGAATGTGCGTAATATGAATTGTCTTTAATGACATTATTCACAACTCCGCGTAGATTTGTATCCAAATATTGTTTCCAACGAATGAATTTGTAAAATAATACACTACCGAAGACCACCGAATTATAGTACTTGATGTTGAAGTGCATCGGCACATACACTTTCATTATGTATGTTGCCAGAATTTTCAAATTCCTTGAGGGATTTTCAGTTGACACATACAACCGCAACAATCTATTCGCCTTGGTGAGCCAACGTGAATGTGCTATTGGTCCTGGTTTATTGTGAGACAAATCCGCAGGAACAACACCATTCGAAATTGCATTGGCCATTTTGTATAGGTACTTTGAATCGGTGGATAATTCAAATGGATCTAAATCAGGTGGCATGTTCTCTAGCACGATTATCTCGAATTCATGTACAAGCTGAAAAAAAATAAATTAGAGGAATTAAATGCAATTTTACCATTTAATAATCGAAAAAATCGATGAGAAAAATGACAAATGATACATACCGGATGATTTTCACACGTTTCAATTTGTTTGCCCAACGTTCCGGTTGTTGTTCGTGGTCCAGTGGTCGATGATCTGTCCAAAGTGTTAAACAAATGACGAAGTGCAGAAGGCACACAAACCAAATGCAATTCAAATTCAAATGCAATTCAAATCGATGCAAAATCCCATTTCTTACGCCAGTATTTGTTGGCTCATCATCACAGCATATGCCGAGAGCAATTTCTTTTTCGACGAAGATTGCATTCAATGTCATCAATTTGTGTTCAGCATCTTCATTTTCGACTTTTGTGTAGCCTATCAATTGAGAATTTGGTTCCTTCAAAACAACTAGATGTGGTTCTTTCACCATCCGTGGATGCAACTTCTCATCGATTTTTTCCATTGTTAAAGCATCATTTTTTCGGCCGTCGAATGAAAATGCTATCAAATTGGATGCATCATACTGCTTACGAAGCAATTCTTCTCTGCATTTGGCTTTTTCTCGACGCACTTTATTTTTATCCATGATGATCTTTTACGTCAATGTCTTGCATAAGAGATGTTGCGAGTGCTGCTGCTATTCTATCTGACACACCAAATCGATCACACATCGCAGCGAAGTTCGAAGCATCGTATCTGGGAGTATACGGTCCTCGTATCATTGGCGGAACATCTTGTGGATTTGAACTTGGCTCATCTGTATCAGTACATGGTTCATATGCTAAATGGGTCTCTTCAACACTTATTGGTATTATTGTTGATGTTGGTGCTGGTTCTTCAACTTCTGGCACGAATTCCGGTATCGTCAATCTTCTGACATTATTTTGATCTCGCATAAACTCTTTCAAATGATCTGGAATCAATCCACATGAGCATAAAGCTGCCTTAAAGTCATATTGACATTTGCCGATGTAAAATTATTCTTTTGTAGATTGCACGAACGTTGTGAATGTGGCGATTTTTGATGTTTAGTTTCGATTTGATACTTGTCAATCAATGTACCCAATTTTGTAACAACACTTTTTTTTAGAATTTCAACATTAAGTTGACTCCAAATTTCAATCAATTTGTCTGTTACGTGCGGTACGAATGTTTTATACGAAAACATTTTGTTTTGGAGTTTAGCACGTTCTGCCAAGAAAAAAAAAAACATCTTAAAATATCCTGTTTCGTTGGCAGATTGAGTCCACTCAAATCACAAGATGCACCAAAAACAGCAACATCGTGCGAAGGCAAATGCTTCAAATGACTTTCGGTACTCGTTGATGTTGTTGCGGTTTGCGATGTAGACGGCAATGCATTTGGATCCATTGTATACTTTTACTACATTATATACTTTTTTCCGCGTGAGTGGAGAGACTCTCCATACTATATTGCAGCGTTGTATTGAAAAGTATTACTTATGACGTTCCTTAAAACTAGACGTGGAGAGAAGCTCCATACTATATTACAGAGTTATATTGAAAGGCATTACTTATGGAAGGTAAGGTAAAAGTTACAATTTCATGGTCGTAGGTAAAAATAAAGATCAGAAATGAATTTATCTATGCCTATGAGCACTCAGACACGATGTATTGTTTTATTGCCACGTTTTTAACCTATTGCGCAATGAGATCAAAGATGGAACATTTTTTTGATAAAATTTTGAAAACTCCTTTTTTACGTTTTAAAAAATTTCCTTAAATTTCCTGTAGTCACAAGTAATAACCGCCTAACTCGAAAATCATGCTTTCGAGAAAAACAGCTTTTTATATAAATGTAATTGGGCATCATTACGACTTAGATCAGTATGTTTTCATTAATAACTTTATAATAAACTGTGTTAGAGAAATGGGGATTTCATGTAAATATAAAGATTTTTTAGTAGAATACGACAGCATACATAACTCAAATCGGCGAAAATCATTCTTTCGAGAAAAATTACTGTTTATATAAATGTAATGGGGCTTTATTACGACTTAGGTCAGTATGTTTTCATTAATAACTTCTTAAATAACAGTGTTAGAAAAATGAGGTTTTCACGTAAATATAAAGCATTGTTAGTAAAATATGATAGCATACATAAGTCAAATAGTTCTTAAGTCGACTTAGGCGGTTATCGCTTGTGACCACAGATATATGTTAGAGATTAGAGATTGTGTTAATTTTTAAGTATATTCCTCTTCAAACAAAGTTTATAAAACGTAGATTAATAAAATGATACTTTACATGGGGAAAAAAGCCGTGGCCCAACATTAAAAATTTAGGTATTTTTGGTTTTGAAATCATGTGTATACTTGAACATAAACGCCATTAAGTGTAATGCAATTCTTTCAGCGATTATCCAAAATTTCGAAACGAATTGCTAAACCCTTGAAAATAGGCCAGCGTTTCCGACAATGACCCTTATTATTCGTGTAACATATTCTTGTCTAAAGCCAACTCTCTTCAAATTAGTAAATGCTGACTGAGCATTAGATTTGCCCAGGACATGGCCTACAATAATCAGCTATGGTAAGAATTCTTTATTATAAATAACGTTAATGAAGATTTAAATAACTATGAGAATCCAGATAATTAAGAAGATGAAGAAAATTATCTAGTAAAAAAATATTTGTAATCTGTAGTCAATATATTTAGTAATGAACTTCAGAGGAATAAGAAGGCAATGTTGCATTTGAAAAAGGATATCTTATATATGAATAAAAGCAAGCGTGTTGTAGTTAGAGATGGTAAGCTTGTGGTGGATGGTAAGCAGTTTGTCTGGAACAATGATAAGGTTCTCATGTGAGGTCAAAGTACTGGCGAAGAAATTTTAAAACAATTGTACGGTGAGAAAGCATTAAGTATTACACTAGATTATAACAAAATGTTTGCTAAAAAAAAAATGCAAAAAACTAGTAAAAGATAAAAATGTTAATTTAGAAATAGAATATATAAATAAGAAAATAAAATTAAAACAAGTAAGAAAATTATAGTCGGTCTAGACCGACTACACAATACCCTATACCATGCGTTTAGAAACCCTATCTCTTAGTCCCAACTAACTGGACATAGAAAATAAGCAAAAACCAAATTTGAGTGGGATTTTTATTAATTTTTTTTGGCTGCAGATATGAAAAAGTTCATATCGGATGCTATATCTATATGGGGACTAGGTCCAAAAATGGACCAATCCTGATCATGTTTGGTAAAGTCTCTTGTATTTTGCAAAAATATATACAAACAAAATTTGAGAAGAATCAGTGCATTATTTTTGTTTTTAATAGATTTAAGTGAAGATGAGGAAGCAGTCTATATGGGGCCAAAGGGATCATTTTTGGACTACTCATTAATGGATGTAATGAACGCATACAAACCCAATTTGAGTAAGATCTATATGACAATTTGGATCTTATGGCAATTTATGTCGATTTCATAGGGGTAATTTGTATGGGGGCTAGGTCTGAACATGGACCGATTCTCACCAATTTCAATACCGTTCATTCCATGGCCGATAAAAGCTTATATACCAAATTTCATCAAAATATATTCATATTTGCGACCTGCAGTTTGATTACAAGGTTTACATGGACACACAGACGGACGGACGGACGGACATTGTTAAACCAACTCAGAAAGTGATTCTGATTCGATCGGTATAATTAAAGATGGGTCTAGGTCAAATATTTTTAGTTGTTACAAACAGCAGCACAAAGTCATTATACCTAAACCACATAGTGGTATAGGGTATAAATAGTTGCTTATAACGTTCATGGGCTGGAAAACAAGTATGTTCACCTTGATTGTTTCAAGTATTTAGATCATCTGGACATTTTTATGCGTTTGGAGACCCATGTAGAGGAGAAAAATATTAACAAATTTAAAATAAGTTTAAAAAATTTGAAACCATTTGGAAACCAGCTACAAGAAACAACAGATTATATGTGGATATGTTTGTGGAGTCAAAAAAGATTTGTTAGATGTGGGAGTGAGGTTTGAGTTCAAAAATTACGGCGATTTAGATATGATATTTTTAACAAACAATTCTTTTGATGTTACAATAATTCCACTATCCATACGAGGCTCAAGTTGGGAGCAAGAATTCAATACCTTTCAGCAGTGTATAAATTCAGTTGAAGCGCTGAATCCAATAGTCATTGGTGATCTAAATGCGAGAATAGGTGAGGAAGAGCAATTAATAGACAGAAATATTGAAACAACATTCGCATCTGGCTTAAAAGCGAGAAGATCAAAAGACAAAATAATAAATGCGCACGGCAAAAAGTCTACTATAGTCTAGTTATACTTAGTGGAAGAACCATAGGAGATGAGGACGGTGAATTTACATTTGTTAGTAACATTGGCAGCTCGGTTAATGATTTATGTGCAATATCAATGGAAATACTAGGTCTGATAGAGTTTCGAGGTTGCAACCCATGTATGGTCTGATCATCTACCGATAAAAATCATTATTTCAGAGAATAGTGAACAAAATAAATCGAAAAAAATGAATTTGATACCGAAATTAAAACGGAATGTTCACTATGCAGATACTTTGAACCATAAATTAGATAACAATTTTGTATTGTTAAAAGAACAGAAACCTGATGTCGATTAACACGATCTTAATAATTTAGTAGTAGCTTCCTACTCACTACCGAATGTTAATCCCAAACAAAACGTGTCTAAAAATAAATGGTTCGATAAATCTCTGAAAGCGTTCGAAAATTTCAAGATATGAACGATAAGAGGAAATATTCAGAAAATAAAAAAATTTCCAAAACTTATGCTAAACTCAACAAGGCACCAGGGGATGGCCGAATTCCTTACGATTTTTTCATCATTATTTAGAAGCTCTTGCAAACGTACTCGCCCGATTATTAAATAGACATGATAGTTTTGATAATTTTCAAAGGAGCATTATATTTCCAATTTATAAAATAGGTGACGTAAATCAACCCAGCAACCACAGAGGGATATCCTTTATGAATTGTGCTAGTAAGATAATGATGGGTATTTTACATGAAAGATTATCAGAATGGTCAAATCGAAACCACATAATAAAAGAATATCAACCAGGCTTTCGTAAGGGGTATTTCACGATCGATGATATTTATAACTTAACATCTATTGTGAATATTAAATTCTCAGAAAAACGAAATAGTCCGGTCAAGTTAGACCAAAAAAGAAGAGTAAAGGTAAATATATTTACAGCAAGCTGAAAGTGCGTGGAATTGTTTAAAACATACTTAAAAATAACACCTGAAAGTTCCTTATCATTCCGGTGCCTGGAAAAAAAATTTATTCGAGGTCAAAGGTCAAAAATCTTGAAAAAAAATTAGTTTCTCGCGATTTTCAGCAAAACGGTAAGTTTTATCATAAAATCATCTCAGACACAAATTGTAGATCATAAAATTCAATATAAAAAATGTACCAATACTTTTTTTTCTTAGAACCATCGCTTCTGAGATATAACGAGTCAAATAATTGTAAAAGTTGTAATCGTCATAATATTCATAAGTACGCCACGTAAGCTGTGATATAACTAAAAATATTTTTCAATCGGTACACATAACTATAAGGATGAGAATATTAGGTAGAATGAAATCTAGTCCCTTAATTTATACGCCAATGTAACCTTGAGAAAACATCTGTCTCCCTGTTCAATTGTGTGTGATGCTACGGTCGTACACCTGCTTTGTGTCAGAATGCCCAATAAATGAAATACCGTTAGTCTTGAGCGCCACGCCGTAGTGAAAACACGTGTTTAATATAACCTATTTCGTGCTGTTTTGAGTTTTATAATAAAAATGTCAGAATATTGTTTTATTTGTAAGAAACTTTTAACTGAGGGTAAAATTTTAACTGTTGCACGTGGTATGAAGACATTAATCAATGCAAGTATCGAAAGAGCAGATGAGTTTTCAGAATATCTAAAAAATCAGAAATCTGTGACAGTACATGAAGATTGTCGTAAAAATTATACTCGAAAGTGTTCTATTGCTGCAGCTAAAAGACAACGCGAAGAGCATGAAACCAGTACATCAACAGTACATCCTCCTCGTACAAGATCACGTGTGAGTGATTCAGCTTTTTGTTTTAGAAATCTATGCTTATTTTGCGGGAAGGAATTGAATGAAGAGCATGAGAGAAGAAAATCCGTGGATTCTCGCCGTCGAATTAGCCAAGTAGGTACTCTTGATTTTAAAGACTCAATATTGTATGTAGCTCGGACTCGTTCCGATGCCAAAGCAAAAGCCGTTATTGCTCGATTCGAATATGAATATGATTTGGTTGCTGTTGAAGCTAAGTATCATTGAGATTGCCAGGTTTCCTTCTTGAAACCTTCCACTGGGGGTAAAGTTGGTCGTCCTCAAGACGAAGCTATGAATTTGGCAATGGATGAAATATTTACTTACAGTGAAAACAGTGATGACTGTCAGTTCAATTTAAACGAACTAAGTAATGTTTGCAAAACTACAACTTTAGATAATAGGACGATAAAGATGCGACTAAAAATTAAGTATGGGAATAAACTTATTATCACAGAAAAATCGGGAGCATCAACATTTATATGCTTAAAAGACAATCATCATGATATTTTGAATCAAGCTTGGTACGAAAAAAATTAATGTAAAAGAAGAACGATTCAGAATTCTAGAAGCAGCAGCGGCTATCATTCGCGAAGATATTCAAGCCGCAGTGTTTGATAATTCTAACTACCCTCCACCAGGTCGCATGTTTGAAGATTTAAACAATGAAATTCCAGAGTCGTTGACATATTTCACAGAACGAGTGATTTTAAAGAATAAACGATCGAATTTATATCATTTAAAATTAATATGCACAAATATTTGCCATAGTATTATGACTGCTATTCGACCAAGGTCTTTTAAGTCTAAATTACAATTAGGCCTTGGTACTTGAAGAGATCTATGCTGTAAAGTCATTAGAACAAATGCTGAATGGTCATGCTTACGCACGAGCTGTTCGAGCTCATACTCTACTTCAGCTTGCTTTAGCAATTATAGTACTAAAAGAAGTTGATATTAATGACATCATGGAAGCAGATCTAATAATTTATATGGACCATATATTAGATAACAGGCTTTCATACAATGATATTGAAAATGATGATGAAGTATCTGGAGCTTTATTTGATGAATTTAATGCAAAACAAAAAGAATATGAGGAGCGAGGACCAACTGCAAAACTTTGGATTCAATATTTTGAAATGGTTTCGATCGCTAAAGAGTTTTTAAGAGCTGAGCGTAGGGGGGATTGGAAAGCTCATTTGAACTGCGTTAAAGAAAAGCTTCCTTATTTTCACTCGTCTGGACATTTTCCTTATGCTAAGTCTGCACAGCTTTACATGCAGGATATGCAACAATTACAAAATTTAATAGATCCTGAAGCTTACGAAAATTTTTTTGAAGGATTTTTTACTGTTAGACGGTCAGACAAATTAAGTTGTGGAACTTCAACGGACATGGTTATCGAGCAGTCTATGATGAAAGCTATGAAGATAGATGGAGGTATTGCTCGAGGGAGAAGTACGAAAGAGAGTGTCATAAGTAAGTATAGTATGCATGCTATGAATACAGTTTGTGAAAAATTAGAAGTTCTCGCTAATGTAAGGATGGATACGACCGAGCAACATGTTGATGCAAGTGACTTGCGACTGAAGAAAGATGCTAATGGCATCCGAAAACTTTTAGAGTGGTTCTCAACGCATGACCCTTTTCCAGAGGTAAACAAAATTGTTTCTATTGCAAGTGGTGTCGTTGGTAATTATAACATCAATTGTTATAAAGCTCGTGAAGTTGCACTTGCCTCAATGCAAAAATAACAAGACTAACATTTAATAATATTAAATTTAAACGCGCTGACAAATTTGTTCCTCTTTTAGCGATGAGTAGTACTATAACAGAAGAAAAAGTACCTGTTGACCCTGTATTATTGTTCCAGCGCATGAGTATTACTGCAGCATTTCAAGATGAAATAGAGAAATATTTTGAATATGAATTGGCTCCCTACCCCTTATCGTTGTTTGATGACATCGGGATGCGTAAAACACAGAAGTCTGCTATTTACAATTGTTTTCAACAGGTCAATATTGAAATTAACAATACTAATACGACAAACATCATTGACGGAGGTTACTTACTACACCGTGTTGTGTGGGATAGTGAAGAAACATTTAGCATTATTTTAGATAAATACGTTCAGTATGTACGTAGACATTTTGATGCCAGAATTACTGACGTATTTGATGGCTATGATGATTGCACGAGAAATATTAAAGCTGCAGAACAATGTCGTCGAACTTTGGCAACATCTTCATCTTCCGATATTCTATTTGATGAACTTATGACAGTTCCTACCAGTCAACAGAAATTTCTTGCAAATACTCACAATTGCCGAAAATATATTGGTTAAACAGCCTAATAACGATGCCGACGTACTGATTAAAGAAACAGCTATAGAGCAATTTAATTTTACAAATACAACTATTGTTATTGGTGAAGATGTAGACTTACTCGTACTACTTACTGCTCGAACTCCAGCTGAAAAAACTATTTTCTTTTTAAAGCCCGGAAAAGCTCAAAATCAAACGGAAATATATTCGTCAAAAAGTTTATCTACTTTTGCAAAGAGTCAAAATCATGTTTTATTTTTACACGCAATAACTGGCTGTGATACGACGTCTGCATTTTACAGGAGGGTAAAGCAACAGTCTTTAAAATGTTTGAAAAACAAGATTAAGTTCAATGTGCTGAAGTCTTCAAAAAAAAAAAATGTAATTCAACTCAACAAGAAATTACCACGAACGGGATTCGGTTTCTTCTTTCTATGTGCAAAGCTCCGAAAAAAACACCAGCTTAGATAAGTATCGATATGCATATTTCGTTAAAAACACTAAAAATAAGAAGCAGGTGCAATTAGCTTGTCTTCCTCCAACCTCAGTTGCTGCTCATCAACATCTTTTCCGGGTATATTACCAAGTTCAAGTGTGGCTTGGTTATCAGCTAGACCCAAAAGACTGGGGTTGGAAGTTGGTCGACAATACATTAGAACCTATTCAGACTTTACTCCCACCTGCGCCGGAAAAATTGCTGAACACAATTTTTTGCAAGTGTAAAAAGGGATGCAGCGCTAAATGTGGTTGTAAAAAGTTGGACTGTTGTATTCTCTGGCATGGACACATTGTCAAGGCCAGTCATGTTGTAATTCTGAATCAGCAATAGTGGATAATTCGTTTGATACCAACGAGGAAACATGCGATACATCGCTATTGACGCAATTTACTTATGTACATCCAGGATGAAGAAAACGAACAAGACGAAGATCAAGAAGAAGAACAACAAGAAGTATTTGAAGGTTATGAATCAGATGAATAAATTTCTACATTTTTTTAATTTCAATCGCTTTTATCATTTCCAACCCTTGCTAATATATTTTATTATGCAAGTTTTCATTTAAACAGAATCACAACAGACATGTGGAATAGGCCTACTGGGGAAACCACGTTAAAAAAACGCGCTAAGTACATTACCTTATAGGTGGCATACGTGTGCATATTATGACGATTACAACTTTTACAATTATTTGACTCGTTATATCTCTAAACGGTGGTTCTAAGAAAAAAAAGTATTGGTACATTTTTTATAGAGAATTTTATGATCTACAATTTGTGTCTGAGATGATTTTATGATAAAACTTACCGTTTTGCTGAAAACCGCGAAAAACTAATTTTTTCAAGATTTTTGACCTTTGACCTCGAATAATTTTTTTTCCAGGCACCGGAATGATGAGGAACTTTCAGGTGTTATTTTTAAGTATGTTTTGAACAATTACACGCACTTTCAGCTTGCTGTGAATTTATCTACCTTCAAATGTCTACATTGACCGGACTAAAATGTATACGCTTTCTTTGTAGATTTTAAGGCTGCTTTTGATCGAGTACCTCGTGAGCTGTTAATCTACAAACTTCATCAGTTAGGAATATCAACGAAAATAGTAAAATGTATAGAACGATCTTAAAAAAATACACAATCAGAGGTGTGGACAGGTACTGATTTGTCTGACTATTTTGATACATGCACGGGAGTAAAACAAGGATGTTTGTTGTCGTCAATGTTGTTTGCATTGTATTTAAATGACGTTCATAACCATTTGAATGGTGGTTTGTTTATTAATGAATGAACGTGCGTGTTTTAATGAATACTGACGACATCGTTATCTTAACTGATGATGCATCTACGCTGCAATATAGAAACATACTGCCGAATGTGGGGAATGGAGGTCAATCTCGCTAAATCTGAAATTATGATATTTAGAAAAGGTGGTAGACTCGGAGCAAATGAAAGACGGTGGTCATTTAACAGTGAAGCAGTAAGAGTTGTCAATAAGTATAAATACCCAAGAATATTATTAACTCCAAAAATATTATATGCCGAACATATAAAAGTTAAAAATGACCCAGTTAAAGCCAGCACGCTACGTGGGAAGGGTTTATAGGTATTAAAGAAGTTTCACTAAAGGCAAAATGGAAAATGTTTCGTGCAGTGTGCAGATCAGTTCAGTGCTATTGGGCACAAATATGGGGCCACTCGTAGTTTGATGAAATCGATCAGTTGCAGCGTTTTTTTTTTTGCCTCATGTATTATCGAAGTTAATTATAGCTAAGAGCATTTATTTGTACAAAGACTTCAAAAGTAAATAGCAGGAGTTTAATATAGAACACAATATTATGGAACACAACAAACTAATTTGGAACGATGCTTGTATAAATTTAATAGAAGCGATGAAGATAAGAATATATCAACAGCATAGAGTATATGCGAAACTTAGTCAGCAAAGAATTAACAAGCAGTTAGATAACTCGAAAGGTCGAACATATTGTATTGAAAGGTACAATCTAGAACAAATAACATACATAATAAAGGCAAGGGGAGATCTCTTATGGCTAAACGGAAACCCATACAAAGAAGGAGAGCCCGAATTTGCTCATTGTGTAATCTGAATGAGTTTGAAACTACTACTTTATTGGTAAATGCCCAGTACTTAGCTTCATAAGGTTAAGATATTTTCAGCGTATAATGTCAACAGGTCTTGAGACAGTTCACGTATTAAATGGTGGTGATGATACTTGTTGGCAAAGCCAGTTTAACTATGTAAAAAATACTTTAAAATATAGAACTATGTCAGAAAAACTTTGATACCCTCCACCTGCATCTTAAACTCAATATTACAACGAATATTGGGTACGGCTACCACTTTAAAACTGTTGTCGGTACTGAAATTTAAATTTCGAATACCAATTAAATTTAAAGCTTTTCTTGCTGGCCTGTTTCTATTATAATTCCTTGTTATAAAAAAAAAACAATGATCGTGTCTTCTGTAGAAAGAATTGAAAAATGGCATTATTTTTCTTTTACTATAGTAGAAACCCCCTAATGAAATTCATTATTTAATGCAGCCAGCGTTATAAAAGTTTGATCTCTAAAAGTTTTAAGATAATTCAAAAAAAAAAAAAATCAACCGATTCTTGGCTAAAAATTTCCAGATACTAATATTAAAAAAAGCTAATTTTAAAATATTTTTATCTGAATTAGCTAGTAATTTTTAGTTTTTAATTATTAATTTTTTTTTTAATTTTTAATTTTTAATTTTTAATATTTAATTTTTTAGTTTTAATTTTTAACTTTTAATTTTTAATTTTTAATTTTTGATTTTTAATTTTTAACTTTTAATTCTTAATTTTTAATTTTTAATATTTAATTTTTAATTTTTAATTTTTTAATTTTTAATTTTTAATTTTTAATTTTTAATTTTTAATTTTTAATTTTTAATTTTAAATTTTTAATTTTTAATTTTTAATTTTTAATTTTTAATTTTTAATTTTTAATTTTTAATTTTTAATTTTTAATTTTTAATTTTTAATTTTTAATTTTTAATTTTTAATTTTTAATTTTTAATTTTTAATTTTTAATTTTTAATTTTTAATTTTTAATTTTTAATTTTTAATTTTTAATTTTTAATTTTTAATTTTTAATTTTTAATTTTTAATTTTTAATTTTTAATTTTTAATTTTTAATTTTTAATTTTTAATTTTTAATTTTTAATTTTTAATTTTTAATTTTTAATTTTTAATTTTTAATTTTTAATTTTTTATTTTTAATTTTTAATTTTTAATTTTTAATTTTTAATTTTAAATTTTAAATTTTAAATTTTAAATTTTAAATTTTTAATTTAAAATTTAAAATTTAAAATTTAAAATTTTAAATTTTAAATTTTAAATTTTAAATTTTTAGCTTTTAATTTTTAATTTTTAATTTTTAATTTCTACTTTCTAATTTCTAATTTCTAACTTTTAATTTTTAATTTTTAACTTTTAATTTTTAATTTTTAATTTTTAATTTTTAATTTCTAATTTCTAACTTTTAATTTTTAATTTTTAACTTTTAACTTTTAATTTTTAATTTTTAATTTTTAATTTTTAATTTTTAATTTTTAATTTTTAATTTTTAATTTTTAATTTTTAATTTTTAATTTTTAATTTTTAATTTTTAATTTTTAATTTTTAATTTTTAATTTTTAATTTTTAATTTTTAATTTTTAATTTTTAATTTTTAATTTTTAATTTTTAATTTTTAATTTTTAATTTTTAATTTTTAATTATTAATTTTTAATTTTTAATTTTTAATTTTTAATTATTAATTTTTAATTTTTAATTTTTAATTTTTAATTTTTAATTTTTAATTATTAATTTTTAGTTTTTAATTTTTAATTTTTAATTTTTAATTTTTAATTTTTAATTTTTAATTTTCAATTTTTAATTTTTAATTTTCAATTTTTAATTTTTAATTTTTAATTATTAATTTTTAGTTTTTAATTTTTAATTATTAATTTTTAGTTTTTAATTATTAATTTTTAATTTTTAATTTTTAATTTTTAATTTTTAATTATTAATTTTTAATTTTTAGTTTTTAATTTTTAGTTTTTAATTTTTAATTTTTAATTTTTAATTTTTAATTATTAATTTTTAGTTTTTAATTTTTAATTTTTAATTTTTAGTTTTTAATTATTAATTTTTAGTTTTTAATTCTTAATTCTTAATTCTTAATTCTTAATTCTAAATTCTTAATTCTTAATTCTTAATTCTTAATTCTTAATTCTTAATTCTTAATTCTTAATTCTTAATTCTTAATTCTTAATTCTTAATTCTTAATTCTTAATTCTTAATTCTTAATTCTTAATTCTTAATTCTTAATTCTTAATTCTTAATTCTTAATTCTTAATTCTTAATTCTTAATTCTTAATTCTTAATTCTTAATTCTTAATTCTTAATTCTTAATTCTTAATTCTTAATTCTTAATTCTTAATTCTTAATTCTTAATTCTTAATTCTTAATTCTTAATTCTTAATTCTTAATTCTTAATTCTTAATTCTTAATTCTTAATTCTTAATTCTTAATTCTTAATTCTTAATTCTTAATTCTTAATTCTTAATTGTTAATTGTTAATTCTTAATTCTTAATTCTTAATTCTTAATTCTTAATTCTTAATTCTTAATTCTTAATTCTTAATTCTTAATTCTTAATTCTTAATTCTTAATTCTTAATTCTTAATTCTTAATTCTTAATTCTTAATTCTTAATTCTTAATTCTTAATTCTTAATTCTTAATTCTTAATTCTTAATTCTTAATTCTTAATTCTTAATTCTTAATTCTTAATTCTTAATTCTTAATTCTTAATTCTTAATTCTTAATTCTTAATTCTTAATTCTTAATTCTTAATTCTTAATTCTTAATTCTTAATTCTTAATTCTTAATTCTTAATTCTTAATTCTTAATTCTTAATTCTTAATTCTTAATTCTTAATTCTTAATTCTTAATTCTTAATTCTTAATTCTTAATTCTTAATTCTTAATTCTTAATTCTTAATTCTTAATTCTTAATTCTTAATTCTTAATTCTTAATTCTTAATTCTTAATTCTTAATTCTTAATTCTTAATTCTTAATTCTTAATTCTTAATTCTTAATTCTTAATTCTTAATTCTTAATTCTTAATTCTTAATTCTTAATTCTTAATTCTTAATTCTTAATTCTTAATTCTTAATTCTTAATTCTTAATTCTTAATTCTTAATTCTTAATTCTTAATTCTTAATTCTTAATTCTTAATTCTTAATTCTTAATTCTTAATTCTTAATTCTTAATTCTTAATTCTTAATTCTTAATTCTTAATTCTTAATTCTTAATTCTTAATTCTTAATTCTTAATTCTTAATTCTTAATTCTTAATTCTTAATTCTTAATTCTTAATTCTTAATTCTTAATTCTTAATTCTTAATTCTTAATTCTTAATTCTTAATTCTTAATTCTTAATTCTTAATTCTTAATTCTTAATTCTTAATTCTTAATTCTTAATTCTTAATTCTTAATTCTTAATTCTTAATTCTTAATTCTTAATTCTTAATTCTTAATTCTTAATTCTTAATTCTTAATTCTTAATTCTTAATTCTTAATTCTTAATTCTTAATTCTTAATTCTTAATTCTTAATTCTTAATTCTTAATTCTTAATTCTTAATTCTTAATTCTTAATTCTTAATTCTTAATTCTTAATTCTTAATTCTTAATTCTTAATTCTTAATTCTTAATTCTTAATTCTTAATTCTTAATTCTTAATTCTTAATTCTTAATTCTTAATTCTTAATTCTTAATTCTTAATTCTTAATTCTTAATTCTTAATTCTTAATTCTTAATTCTTAATTCTTAATTCTTAATTCTTAATTCTTAATTCTTAATTCTTAATTCTTAATTCTTAATTCTTAATTCTTAATTCTTAATTCTTAATTCTTAATTCTTAATTCTTAATTCTTAATTCTTAATTCTTAATTCTTAATTCTTAATTCTTAATTCTTAATTCTTAATTCTTAATTCTTAATTCTTAATTCTTAATTCTTAATTCTTAATTCTTAATTCTTAATTCTTAATTCTTAATTCTTAATTCTTAATTCTTAATTCTTAATTCTTAATTCTTAATTCTTAATTCTTAATTCTTAATTCTTAATTCTTAATTCTTAATTCTTAATTCTTAATTCTTAATTCTTAATTCTTAATTCTTAATTCTTAATTCTTAATTCTTAATTCTTAATTCTTAATTCTTAATTCTTAATTCTTAATTCTTAATTCTTAATTCTTAATTCTTAATTCTTAATTCTTAATTCTTAATTCTTAATTCTTAATTCTTAATTCTTAATTCTTAATTCTTAATTCTTAATTCTTAATTCTTAATTCTTAATTCTTAATTCTTAATTCTTAATTCTTAATTCTTAATTCTTAATTCTTAATTCTTAATTCTTAATTCTTAATTCTTAATTCTTAATTCTTAATTCTTAATTCTTAATTCTTAATTCTTAATTCTTAATTCTTAATTCTTAATTCTTAATTCTTAATTCTTAATTCTTAATTCTTAATTCTTAATTCTTAATTCTTAATTCTTAATTCTTAATTCTTAATTCTTAATTCTTAATTCTTAATTCTTAATTCTTAATTCTTAATTCTTAATTCTTAATTCTTAATTCTTAATTCTTAATTCTTAATTCTTAATTCTTAATTCTTAATTCTTAATTCTTAATTCTTAATTCTTAATTCTTAATTCTTAATTCTTAATTCTTAATTCTTAATTCTTAATTCTTAATTCTTAATTCTTAATTCTTAATTCTTAATTCTTAATTCTTAATTCTTAATTCTTAATTCTTAATTCTTAATTCTTAATTCTTAATTCTTAATTCTTAATTCTTAATTCTTAATTCTTAATTCTTAATTCTTAATTCTTAATTCTTAATTCTTAATTCTTAATTCTTAATTCTTAATTCTTAATTCTTAATTCTTAATTCTTAATTCTTAATTCTTAATTCTTAATTCTTAATTCTTAATTCTTAATTCTTAATTCTTAATTCTTAATTCTTAATTCTTAATTCTTAATTCTTAATTCTTAATTCTTAATTCTTAATTCTTAATTCTTAATTCTTAATTCTTAATTCTTAATTCTTAATTCTTAATTCTTAATTCTTAATTCTTAATTCTTAATTCTTAATTCTTAATTCTTAATTCTTAATTCTTAATTCTTAATTCTTAATTCTTAATTCTTAATTCTTAATTCTTAATTCTTAATTCTTAATTCTTAATTCTTAATTCTTAATTCTTAATTCTTAATTCTTAATTCTTAATTCTTAATTCTTAATTCTTAATTCTTAATTCTTAATTCTTAATTCTTAATTCTTAATTCTTAATTCTTAATTCTTAATTCTTAATTCTTAATTCTTAATTCTTAATTCTTAATTCTTAATTCTTAATTCTTAATTCTTAATTCTTAATTCTTAATTCTTAATTCTTAATTCTTAATTCTTAATTCTTAATTCTTAATTCTTAATTCTTAATTCTTAATTCTTAATTCTTAATTCTTAATTCTTAATTCTTAATTCTTAATTCTTAATTCTTAATTCTTAATTCTTAATTCTTAATTCTTAATTCTTAATTCTTAATTCTTAATTCTTAATTCTTAATTCTTAATTCTTAATTCTTAATTCTTAATTCTTAATTCTTAATTCTTAATTCTTAATTCTTAATTCTTAATTCTTAATTCTTAATTCTTAATTCTTAATTCTTAATTCTTAATTCTTAATTCTTAATTCTTAATTCTTAATTCTTAATTCTTAATTCTTAATTCTTAATTCTTAATTCTTAATTCTTAATTCTTAATTCTTAACTAATTCTTAACTAATTCTTAATTTTTAATTTTTAATTTTTAATTTTTAATTTTTAATTTTTCAAAACGTTTATATAACGGCTATTCGCTCCCTCATTTTATTTTAGATGGTCCGAATTCATACCAATCGTGCTAGAGATATAAGTAAGGAACCATGATGTTTTTCCAAACTAAATTTTAGTTTTTTGGGGTGCATTCTGTGTCGACGCTATGCTAAAGTTAGCTTTCCCCGAGTACTAACCTGAATTCGACAGAGGCCCTACTCACTATTCGTTTAAAAATAGTTTTTACTTTTAATTTACAATGTTTTTTATTTTTATTTTAATGTTAGTTTTTAGAATTGCACCTCAAGTTTTGCACCATTAAAAATTAACATCAATTTATTTTAAGAACATCTCTATGATACTTGTAGTTTTAATATTGCTTTAGATTTGAGATCAGTAGATTTTTTCAAATACAGCCCTAAAGATAAAAACTGCTGAAAAATTGGATGCGGCTATAATATTTCCCCAGAGTGTATATAGAAGAAGTTTCAAATATTTTGATATTATATTGATATTTGTTTCAATATCATTAATCGATTTATACTCGTATCATAGAAATTAAATTCGATCAAAATATTTGATTTCAGGTAATTCATGGTATGCCCAGAAGTTTCAAATATAATAGTGGACTCAAAAATATTATTAATTTTAATTCAATTAAATAATTAATTAAATATTATTTATCGATTTATGTATATCATACAAAATTATATTATCGATAATATATAAGAAGTTTAAAAAATAATAATGGACACCAAAATGGAATTATCGATAATTCGATCAAAAAATATAATTTTTGTTTATACGCCCATATATAATAATGGAATTAATTCAATTCAATAATTAACTAAATATCATTTATCGATTTATATCATAAAAATCAAATTATCGATAATTCGATGAAAAATATCAGTTTTGAAGATGAGGTTGCAAAAATCGAAAATTGCATATGCGCTTACGATATTTTGAATAAATTACAAATTTACTAACTACAATAAAATCAGATTTTTAGTTTAGAAGATATAACCCTTCAAATTTGATCGTTTTTCAGTTTAAAAAAAAAAACACTATTTTTAGGCTATTTGGTCCAGTTTCAGTTAGCATATATAAAAAACTAGGTAACTGATAGAATTTTTTTTTATTTCTATTGATTTAAGCATTTATTCAGTATATTATAGAACAAATATTTTAGTGTTTGCTTTGTGTTTCTCCTGGTAAATCGCTATTTACCAACTGTATTTTTTTCACTATTTTTCAATAATGGAAAAAAATGTATGATTTTTTTATATCTGTGTGAAATTTTTTTTTATACTCTAAAAACATGGCGTTGAACAACTCAAAATTGTTTGATCTGGTTAAGAACTCAACCACCCCATTGGATCTCGTGGAGGCTGCTTTAGAAGAACTTGACAGCTAATACGATAATCTGCAGAGAATCGAAAGTATAACAAATAATGTTCGACGAAAGTATGCCGAGGCATTCAGAAATTCAACTCCAAATACGAGAACTGGCTTAATGAGGATACATTCCTGGAGACATTGGCAGAAGATGAACCCACCACATCAACCGGACGTGGAACGTGCAAGAGGAAGGCCACAAAAAATTTTACAAGAAAGGGTAAACTTGCTGATACCACCAACGATTTGACCAAGAACCATTTATCGGAAGCGCTATCTAGTAAATATACAAAGGACAATGACAAAGTTAGGTCTCAGATCACAAAATCTGTAGCTGATGAAAGCCCACTGCGACTTAAAAGGATTAAAGAGTGCGATCCCACGCCCCCTTCCAAAAAAGGAGGAACACTTTGATGCAAATACATTAGATAAGGATAAGCAACAGAACAGAAGATAGCAGCATCTTCCGGTCCACTTATTTCATATCTGCAGCATGTGAAGTCACGATAACAGTTAGAATCCAATAATTATAGTTCAGAAATGATTAGTCTGTTCTGAATTGTGATAATTATTTTGAAGCATTTTGAAAAAGTAACTTCGAAAAATCTTATTTTTTTTTTTTTTTTTTTTTATTTATGGATAATAATTTTAAAACATAAAAACCTTGAAAAAATAATCATACAAAATATAAAATAGTTAAAAATAATTAAAACATGATTTTTTTTTAAGCCGTTAACAAATTTCAATTTTGATAACCCATATGTAAGCATCTAGAAGGCACAGCACCTTGTTCAAACACTTATTTTATAGGTTGGACAATTATCTATCATATTTATTTATCTCAATTGGTTTCAAAGTTATGATTTTTGCAACGAAAAAACTCAAATGGCGCCATTAATTATTATTAATTTAATTAAATAATTATATATCATTTATCATTTATCATTTATATTATAAAAAATTAAACTATCGATATTTCGATAATATATAATTTTTGATGGTATACCCATATACATATACATACATATGGACGAAGTTTCAAATATAATATTTTATTTATAAAATAAATAAACATTTCTTACAAAACTGCACATTTTGTTTACTTAGCCAAAGATATTTAAATTCCTTGCAACCACTTAGAAATGCATCCATTACATCAAATATACGATATGTAGTCGGGTAGCGATAACCAAAAAATAAAATTACTTTCGATAATGGTTATTGGTAACCAACCAATTTTATTGGTTGCAATAATAGTTTTCAATAACCAAAAAAAAAATATTCCTCATTTATACAGTGCGTTCATAAATGAAAGCACATTTGGTACTCTGTGAATCAATGTTCCATAAAAGTTGTAAATTCCACAAGAAGAAAAAGAAGTTTTCTTTTTAAAAATATTAAACAAATTCGATTAATTAGAAATAACGTTATTAAAATCTCTAACGTCACATATTAAAGCGTTCAAATTGTATAGCATAAATAAATCCCAATTTGACCGAGATCTACATGATAATTTCGACATTATGACAATATAAGGAATCATTTGTATGGGGACTAGGTCCGAACATAATTTTCTCCCATTTCAATAGCGTTCATCCAATGGCCGTTAGAAGCTTTATACACTAAATTTCATCAAAATATAATCGCTAAATCGACTCAGAAAGTAATTCTGAGTCAATCGGTGTAATAAGAAAGTCAAATATTTTGGGTGTTGATCAATTGATCGGAATTAATGATTTGAAAATATGATAAAAACAAGTAAGAAAATTATAGTCGGTCTAGACCCAATCTCTTAGGCCAAACTAACTGGACATAAAAAATAAGATAAACCAAATTTGAGTGGGATTTTTATTAATTTTTTTGGCTGCAGATATGAAAAAGTTCATATCGGATGCTATATCTATATGGGCACTAGGCCTAAAATTAGACCGATCCTGACCATGTTTGGTAAAGTCTCTTGTATTTTGCAAAAATATAGACAAACCAAATTTGAAAAGAATCAGTGCAATATTTTTGTTTTTTTATAGGTTTAAGTGCAGATCGGGAAGCAGCTCTACATGGGGTCTATGAGTAAGGGTTGTCCCATAGGGATAATTTTTGGACTACTCATTAATGGATGTAATAAACGCATACAAACCCAATTTGAGTAAGATCTATATGATAATTTGGATCTAATGGCAATTTATATCGATTTCATAGGGGTCATTGGTATGGGGGCTAGGTCTGAACATGGACCGATTTTCACCAATTTCAATAGCATTCATCAAATGGCCGATTAAAGATTATATACCAAATTTCATCAAAATATACTCATATTTGCGACCTGCAGTTTGATTACAAGGTTTACATGGACACACAGACGGACGGACGGACGGACACACGGACGGACATCGTTAAATCGAATCAGATAGTGATTCTGATTCGATCAGTATAATAAAAGATGGGTCTAGGTCAACTATTTTTGGTAGTTACAAACAGCAGCACAAAGTCATTATACCCAAACCACATAGTGGTATAGGGTATAATTAAATTATCGATGATTCGATAAAAATTTCATTTATCAATAATTATCAACAAAAATATAATTCTTGGATCATTATCGTCACAATGGCTGAAATAACCTATTTTAATAAAAATTACAACTAATTGATGGGGATTAATGATTGAAAAATATCATAAAAATTAAATTTTCTATAATTCGAGAAAAAAATATAATTTATCGATCATTATCGATTAATTGATGGGAATCAATGATTGCAAAATGTAATAGAAATTAAATTATCGATAATTCGAGAAAAAATATCATTTGTCAATCATTATCGCTTAATTGATGGGAATTAATGAGTGAAAAATATCATAAAAATTAAATTATCGATAATTCGATAAAACTATCATTTTCGTTATAAATATTATTTATCGATCATTATCGATTAATTGATGGGAATTATTGATTGGATATCATAAAAATTAAATTATCGATAGTACGATATGATTTATCGATAATTATAGATCATTATCGATAAATTGATTAAATCGAATTAATGATTGCAATATATAACAAAAATTAAATTTTCAATAATTCGATCAAAAATATCATTTACCGATAACTGTCTATTAATTAATGGAAATTAATGATTGCAATTTATCTTAAAAATTTAATAATCGATAATTCGATTTAAAAAAAATCATTTAACAATCATTATCAATTAATTGAAGGAAATCAACGATTGCCAAAATATCATAAAAATTAAAATATCGATAATGCGACAAAAATTTCATTTATAGATAATTATAGATCTTTATCGATTAATTGATTTATGCTATATATAATAAAAATATTATTTATCGATAATTATCAATTAGTTAATGGGAATACTGATAGCAATTTATTATACAAATTTAATTATCGATAATTAGTTAAAAATTTTAACTTATAGACAACTATTGATTAATTTATGGAAATTAATGATTGAAATATATCATAAAAATTAAATTATCGACATTTAAATCATTTATCTATAACAAACGATTAATTTATGGAAATTGATGATTGCAAAATATCATAAAATTTAGAATATCGATATTTCCATAAAAAACATTTCATCTATCGATAATGATAGATCATTATCGATAAATTGATTAAATCGAATTAATGATTGCAATGTATAACAAAAGTTAAATTTTCGATAATTCGATCAAAAAATATCATTTATCGATAACTGTCTATTAATTTATGGAAATTAATGATTGCAATTTATCTTAAAAATTTAATAATTGATAATGCGATTAAAAAACTTCATTTATCGATCATATAAATTAATTGATGGGACTTAACGATTGCCAAAATATCATAAAAATTAAAATATCGATAATACGACAAAAATTTCATTTATAGATAATTATAGATCTTTATCGATTAATTGATTTATGCTATATATAATAAAAATATTATTTATCGATAATTATCAATTAGTTAATGGGAATACTGATAGCAATTTATTATACAAATTTAATTATCGATAATTAGTTAAAAATTTTAACTTATAGACAACTATTGATTAATTTATGGAAATTAATGATTGAAATATATCATAAAAATTAAATTATCAACATTTCAGTTTAAAAAATATCATTTATCTATAATAAACGATTAGTTTATGGAAATTGATGATTGCAAAATAAAATTTAAAATATCGATATTTCCATAAAAAACATTTCATTCATCGATAATTATCGATTAATTGATGGGAATTAATTATTGCAATATATAATAAAAATTAAATTATCGATAACTAGGAGAAAAAATATCACTTATCGATAATTATAGATCATTATCGAATAATTGATCGATGGGAATTAATGATATAATATATCGATAATTATCGATTGCAATTTATTATAAAAATTTACCGATAATTACCGATTAATTTATGCAAATTAATGATTGCAAAATATCATAAAATTTAAGACATCGATAATTATCGATTAATTTATGGGAATTAATTATTTCAATATATAATAAAAATTAAATTATCGATATTTAGGAGAAAAAATATCACTTATCGATAATTATCGATCGTTATCGATTGATTCATGGGAATTAATGATTGCAAAATGTCACAAAAATTAAATTATAGACAATTCGATACAAAAAATACCATTTATCGATAATTGTGGATAAATGATTGCAATTATCATAAAAATTAAATTATCTTTAATTCGATTAAAAAAATATCATTCATAGATAATTATCGATCATTATCAATTAATTTATGAGAATTAATGTTTGCAAGATATCATAAAAATTAAATGATCGATAATTCGATAAAAAAAGATCATTTATCTACAATTATCGGTCATTATCAATTAATTTATGGAAATTAATGATATATCATAAAAATAATAATTCAATTATCAATTATTTGATAAAAAATATCATTTATCGATAATTACCGATTAATTGAGGGGAATTAATGATTGCAATCTACCGATAAAAAATATAATTTATCTATCATTATCAATTATTTGATGGGAATTAATGATTGGAAAAAAATTTAAAAAATTAAAATATCGATAATTCGTTAATAAAAAATATTATTCATCGATAATTATCGATCATTGTAGATAAATTATATTTTTAACGACTTGTATTTTTGATAACTATATTTTGATCGAAAATTATTGATAAATGAAATTCTTATCGAATCATCGATAATATAGTTTTTATTATATTTTGCAATCATTAATTACCATCAATTAGTTGCATTTTCTTTTATTAAAATCGGTAATTTCGGTTATTGGGATAATAGTTGTACGCGCAATCCTTAGTGAGTAAGCGAAATTTTTGGAAGTCCCTAAAATAATATAGACATACATATGTATGTACATTGTACATACGCTTGAAGATCTCAATTAATCATCTAGCCAAACTTGTTCGAAACTTAAAATCCGTTGCAAATGGGCATAGGTTAAAAACTATTTCCTTTTTTTTTTTTGAAAATAACTTACAAATTTGAGGGTGTTACAAAAATCAATTAGACCTACCACCTCCACCAGATCGCTTGACAAGTATGTACATTATAAAAAGAAAATGTACCGAGTGTTATACAATGTCAACCGGCATCCTTTTTTAAGGAGGGCTCTTCAAAAAATCAACAACATTATGAATTACAAATTAATTATATTTTTAATGTTGTTTTTCTTTTTGTTTTATTTGTGTAAGGTGTCAATTATGGGGATGTTTCCATCATTTAATTATGTACAATATATGTACATATGTATATGTATATAAAAAAAAAACAGTAGTACAAACATTCTGTTCATAACAATAGAATCAGAGAATAAAAAGAAAAATCCTCGCAACTTTTAACAAGTATACTTTCATGTGTTGCTCCCCGAAAACGTACTCAACTAACAACATAATAATCAAATACGTATTAATTATGTTGTATTGTTATGTAAGGTGTTACTTTGAGGGTTGATTGTAATATTTATAATAATTATGTACCATTCGTAGTAAACTGATTAAAGGTAATTAGGTAGCAAAGAATTCCCAATTCTATAGATCTCCACTTGTATTATTCTTTCTTAAAGAACAAAAAAAAAATAATACCTACATACTATTTTTTTCCTAATAAGACCAAAAACGAGCAGGTAGTTTTTTTATTCGTGGCCTTACTTGACGATAGCTTGTCTTTAAAATAACAGCGTAAATCTCTCGAGGGATCATACGATTTAAAAATCTTTTATATTATTTGGTGTAGACTACAAGACAATGGTAGGTCTTCTTTTATTTTTCTATTTTTTTTTTGCAGTATCATGGAGTGATTTTTTTTGTATTATTAAAAAAATATTGATTTTATCATAATCATCATCATCCATTCTTTAAATGGTGGTTAGACTTTGTGTTTACACATGGCGGGGTCACAAACTCAGATACAAAACATTATTGAAAATTTATTTAAAAAAAAAAAGCGTAAAGTTTTGACAGCGAGCTGTGTAATGATCACACGCTCACTAAACAATTCAATATTCGAGTGAGAATTATTGTTTAGAAAAATCAATAGATTTTTTTTAATAGGATTTTATAATATTTAAGATATGTTCATTAAACCTCTAAATACATTCTGAAAGTTTTTGCTATGGCCAAAGATAATAAAGGAATTTTTAGACAATTGCTGTTATATTTAAAAAAAATGTCTTCAGTCTAAATACAAAAGATTATAAATCGCTGCTGGCGCATTATTACGGAACTCTAGACAGCAATGCCAACTTAGCGGTTTTCACGCTAAATTTTGCGCTTTTTGAAAACCTTTTTTTTTTCATTTAAAAAAGATCTGAGACGGCGCTTGCCGTTTTTCTTTTTGAGCGCTTTTAGCGCATTTAACCGAAAAAATGCATTTCTTTCCATTTAGAAAGCGCTGAATAAAATTGAATAATTTTAATGGATGATCACACAATTTATTTTTGTGAATGGAAAATTGAGATAGAACCGATTTACATATTTAGGATTGAAGTACAGTCAGGGAAAAAATCTTCATAAAACCTTTGATTTTAACGTTTCGGGGAATTATTGATGACGAAGATTTAAAAAAAATGGATGCCAAAACTTAAAGAATTAATATAGAAATTCATTTGCGAAAAATTAAGAATTTCATAAACACAACAAGAACAATAATAACAAAAACAGCTCAAGACATGAAATATAAATGAACATTTTGTTAAAAAAAATTCTTTTTTTTTTATTTTAGTATTCAGTCGGACCACAATGACTGCTTGCAGACATCGAGGCATTAATGACATCAAATTCTGTGAAATATCGGATGTAATTTCGGCACAAGTTCGAATAAGGCCGGTTTTTAAAGTTTCACGGCTACTACAGCTTTTCCAAGTGTATATCAGAAAATATCAATTGAATTTCAGAAAGAATCAATTGTATATAAGAAAACGTCAATTTATTTTCAGAAATAATCAGTTATATTTCAGGAAACATCAATTGATTTTCAGAATATATGAATTAAATTTCAGAAATTATCCAATGTATTTCCGAAACTATCAAATAAAGGGTGTTTTTCTAGAAAGAACTTGAAAGTGTAAAAAACAACACAAAAAATTGAATTTTAATAAATAAAAAAAAATTATTCGAAAGATCAATTCATGGCATTAGGGCCCGCCCCATGCTCCTTGTAGGAATTATGGGAAATTATATATGTAAGTCATGGCATTAACATTTCAATACGATTTCGGGCGACCACGATTGTTCTTGGACCACTTTTTCGAGCTTTGCTGGCCGTATGTCACGAATAACAGGAACAATTTTGACAATTTTGACAACAATTTTTGTAGACAAGAGTGTTGTAAGCTGGTATGTAGGTTTGGGGTAAGCGGTGTCAGGAGATGAGTGTGTGATCTTGAAAGTACTGTTGATGATTGACAGGGAAGTGTTGAATATTCAAACTGACTTTATGGGAACGGCCCCCTCGGGGGAGTTTCGTGGTGACTGTGGTTGCACACTTCGCGGCAAGAGCACAGCTCGACGTGGTGTTGCGTTCAACTCGCAATAGATTAACAGAACACAATTTTGCGATAAATCATCGGTATAAATTGTGCGAATTGATGACAAATTTTCTAGCGTGAATCTATTCATGATGATTTGCCAGAGTATATTGATCATAAATGTCAAAAAGTGAGCACATTATGACAGTTCGTTTGACAGCTAACCCTTTCGTAAGTTCTATCGAAACATAAAGACACGCTTTAACATGGAAACGCCTATTTGATTTTTCTACATACCCTCCACACCACTGTGCAGAGGATATATATCAGTTTGTCAATCTGTTTGTAACGTAACAAAATAAATTCCGGAGACCCCATACACTATATATATTCTAGATTCTTATAAAAGAAGAAGTCGAAATACCGATGTCTGTCTGTCTGTCTGTTGAAAATTTTCTCCTGTCCGCAATAGGTCGAGTAGGTCGTCCTTACTACTTAGGCTTAACATGTTGGTTGCAGATTATCTGCAGCAGTTTGGTATTGCATTTGGAGCCTCTAGGCCCAATAGCCGAGGAATGACATACGAAAATGTAAAAATACTCCTACAAAATTTCATATAAAAAAACTAAAATAGTTAAATATGTTTTTGTTTGTGTATTAGCAATGCATTGACATTTTTGCTTGTTGCTTTTTTTTTTTTTTTTTGTTAATTTGAACAACAACAAGAAAAAATGTATGCATAGCTAATAAACAAACAATCAAAAATGTAATTGTGTTTACATTTATGCTGATCGCATTTAATAATTGCTTTCAATTAAAAAAGCACGAAAATACCTAAAAAAAAATTTAATTATCTTTTAATCTTATTAATTTAAAAATGATTGTAAAAAATCTAGCCATGATAATGTGAAATCTAGCCTTTTTGTGTCTCTTGATGTTAACAACCTTGGTTATAACAATGTATTTAGAAGACAGGTGGAGGGTATCAAAGATTTGACACAGCCGAATTTAATACTCTTACTTGTTATTTCAAACATTGCCTCACTTTTGCACCAACCTGTTTATTTTAAAGAGAGCACAAGATATACAATGGAAAAATTGAATATGACCAATTGAACAAAATTTATAAATACAATTTTAAAAATAATCAATTTTGTAACCACCACTTTAATCCACTACGATATATATGGGCTTAAAAACTCTCACACCAATTAAATAATTAATATAATCTACCTATTGTTGTGTATATAAAATGAAAATTTTGAACCCACACACAAAATTATTTACTTACTAATGAAGACGAGGGCGGAACAACGTTCGTAGGCAGCCTCTAGTTTCATTTAGAAACAATATCATGACCTGCAGATGGCAGAGATAATTATGCGTGTTAATTTGAGAACGAACAGCAATTTTTTTTTAATACACATTTTAAAGTGCCATCAAATATTACGAGTAAATGATCCCAAATGTACAAATTAAAGTTTTTTTTTTTTTTTTTTAAATTAATGATATAACAACACTAATTTTTTCAAATATGTAACCAGCTCCTTTTAGTGCTTTTCGTTTCATAATAATTTAGCGCCTTTTAGCTTTTTTGGGATAGGATTTTGCGCTTTTTACTTGCAAAAAAAAGTTGGCATCGCTGGCTCTACGGTTGGGATGCTAAGATTACAAAGTGCTCTAGGATGAGGAAAGAATTATGTGGCTTCTAACAAATATAAACACAAATACAAATATGGCATGTATGTATGTACATGATTATAAATAATACATGTTATTTTTATGCTTGAAAGCATTTACACGTGTGTATCATAACCCAGCAAAAAAATGTAACCAAAGAAATGCATTAGATGTCATTCTTGCATCCGGATGTTGTGATAATTAATTCTTTTATATAATCTTGTTAAGTACATTTTAATTAGTGTTTAGGAAGTCACGATTAATCACTTCATCCGAAAAGATAGTTTTTGAAACCATTTTTATGGGTTACTCTTTTCAATTAACAAACTTTTAGTTTTCAACATAAATCTTTATTTTATTTTCCCAGCAAGGATTATTTCGCTTCAAATTTGTATATTTAAATGATGATGTTATTTAAATACTATCTGTCAGGAAAGGGTTTTGACATACAGTATGCGAAATTTACTTGAAAAACGAAAAATAAAAAATGAAAACCGAAAAATGAAAAATTAAAAATAAAAAATGAAAAATAAAAAATCAAAAATGAAAAATTAAAAATGATAAATAAAAAATTTAAAATAAAAAATTAAAAATAAAAAATTAAAAAATACAAATAAAAAATGAAAAATAAAAAATTAAAAATGAAATATAAAAAAAGAAATAAAAATTAAAAATGAAAAATTAAAACTTAAAAATGAAAAAATAAAAATTTAAAAATGAAAAACGAAAAATTAAAAATGAAAAATTACAAATAAAAAATGAAAAATAAAAAATGATAAACGAAAAATGAAAAATCAAAAATTAAAAATGAAAAACGAAAATCGAAAAATTAAAAATGAAAAATAAAAATGAAAAATGAAAAATAAAAAATGAAAAATATAAAATTAAAAATAAAGAACGAAAAATTAAAAAATTAAAAATGGAAAATTAAAAATTAGCCGGTTGAAATAATAAACAACAATAAATATTTTTATATTAGCAGAGCCTTTGCAGTTGATTGTTATAAGTGATACATAGATGACGCTTTCTGTTTGATTTTAAAAAAGTGTCATAAAAAATATTTAATTACTAGATGTTTACAGATCCCCCCCCCCCCCCGCGGTCGGACTCACATGATTTTTTTATTGTCTCACATATTTTTTAATGTATTATTAAATTTTTAGTATTTTAATATTACTTAATAAATTATAATACATACATTTTTCTATTGTCTCTAAAGAAAAAGTAACGGTAATTTCGCTCACTTAACACAAAATTGAGAGCGAAATATATTAAACGCACTCTGATGTTCTTTTAAATTCCCGTCATAAAATTTTATGTGAATATAAATATAAGAGTGTTTTTGTAAAGTTCTAATCTTGACAGATCACACTAGGTCAAATGGACACATTTTCTGCGCGAATGTCGAATTTCTTAATCTCGGTTTTACATTGGTAATTCTAATCCCCATGCATATAATAGTACATAATAACAGAAACTTTACTTTGTTTTTGTAAAATGTCAAACACCGTCTGACAGCTATCAATAAAAGTCACCCGTTCACCAAGTTATTGAAAGACTGTTTGCGCAGCCTATAATTTTTGTTACGTTTTAAGTGCTTGTTTTTGACAAAGTGGAAATAAATAAAGGAAAATTCGCAATGGAAGACAAGAATATAAGTGAGTACTACTGTTCCAGTTAAAAACAAGATAATTTTTATCATTTGTTCACAAAAAAATCAGAATTCTTTGCATAACCTCATTTTTTGATTGATTTTTTATTACGATTTCATGTAAGCTTTAAAAATTTCGGCCACTTTCGGCTAACAAAAAGTAAAAAGAAATGAATAAATTAAGATGTAGTTAGTTGATTTTAGTTTACCTTAAACCCCGCCTTTTAGCGCTTTTCAACCAAAATCGTTTTTTGTAGGTTATGCTATAAAAAAGGCGATTTGTTTGAAGTATGGCTGCATGAGTGTTCGCAAAAAAAAAAAAGCTTGCTTCGGTTGTCAACTATGTTGCAGAAAAAATTGGTGCTGATGATATTTCCGAAGGATCAATGAAATTGTTGGAAGAAAAAACTCGTCTTTTCTGCAAATCCTTAACAACTAAATACGAAAAATATGGGAGAAAATTTGGGAAGAACGCAGAGAAATATAGATTTGATAACAGCGTTTGGCTTACTGATGAAGTTAAATTCGAAATTAAAATGTCACCTGCAAAATCCAATTCTTCGACTGTTGGTCGGATTTAAAAAATGAAATTGATGGTCTAGAAAACATGGTTATAACAATTGCTGAAAATAAAACAGTCGAAATTTCATTTAATTTCTGTTTAACGCTTATTGATGGAAAAGTGCTCAATATTTTAACAGGGACTTTGTCAAATCAACCTTGTCCTATTTGTGGCGCTACACCAAAAGACTTCCAGAATTTAACCGACTATACTTGCGAAAAATTTCGAGGAAAAGAGTCAAATTTCATTGCTAGATCCGATTTTTTGAGTATATTTTGCATTTGGGCTACAAATTAAACATACAAAAATGGCAGATCAGAGCAGATGAAGACAAACGAGCAGTTGCGAAAAGAAAGGAAAATATTCAAAGCGCTTTCTTGAAGGAGTTAGGTCTTCGGGTAGATATGCCAAAAGTTGGTGGCCTTGGTAGCAGAAATGCGCGTCGAGCTTTCACAAACCATCAAATTTTCTCTGGTGTTACTGGCATCGACCAACACCTAATTTTTCGACTTAAAACTATATTGATTTGTTTATCGATTGAGTTTCCATTAAAATCTGAACAATTTCAGACGTTTTGCTTTGCCACAGCTGAATTTATTCAAAAGTTGTATCCTTGGTTGCTAATGACGTCCACCTTACATAAGGTTCTCATGCATTCGAAGGAGATCATTGATAATACTGTTCTACCATTAGGTTTCTTTGGAGAAACTGCTGCCGAATCGAGACATAAAATTTATAAATCAGACAGATTACATCATGCACGTACGAATAATCGCATTAATAATCTTCGAGATATTTTTAACAGAGCAGCTGATACATCAGATCCGTTGATTTCTACAAAATATTTAGGCAGGCGGATTCAACAACAAAAGTCTTTACAACTGCCACCTGAAGTTGTCGAAATGATAAGTTCGTTTGATTCAACGCAAGAAAGGATTGAAAATGATGCACGTGATGAAATTAATGAAGATGACGCAGGCGACGAAAAGGAAATATTTTCAATTTCTTCCCTTGATAATTTAAATAATTTATGTTTACAAAATGAATTACATATAAATGGTAATTTAGAAGAGGAGTAAAATACATTTTTCTAATAAAAACACGGAAAATATTTTTGTTTTGTTTTTTAAATATTACAAAGCTTTTCTCATTTCTTACTCATGATTCTGATTATTAATCTAGCTGATTTTAAGGGGAGGGTGGAGAGGGTTTGTGGTATTTTAAAATAAGGTTGTGGTAAAAAAAAAATCGGTTAATAACTTGTGTCAAGAATCAACACAAGTTATTAACAACCGAACACATATATTTATTACTTCGAATATTTCAGATAATAAGCGGAAAAGTCTGCTTTGCGAATCTTAAGACATTTATTTTTGTTTAATTTACTAACTTTACATTTGCTTTAACATTTGTCATTGTTTTAGTTTGAAATAATACCATATTTTAGATGCTATTAATTTCGCACAAAAAATGTGTCCATTTGACCTAGTGTGCAGATGCAAGACTTAGAAAATACTTCACATAAATTTGAAAATAGTAGTGATGAAAACACCCAAATAAAAATGTTAAAGAAAAATGGGTTTTCTAATAGAGAAATTGTTAGACAAATCGATAGATCTGAATACTGTGTTCGAAGATTTAACAACATTATGAACAAAATTACAAAGTTATCGCACCGACAAAAAAAAACTTATTAAAGAAGAGGCCACAAAAAATAAACTTTATGCTCCCCAAATTGGGTCTGCTTGTTAGAAAACGAAGAGTCCAACAAATTCTGTAAGTGGACTAGAATATAAAATGGAAAAATTCGGCAAAACAACCACCTTTATCGAGTACTCACAAGGCTAAAATAATAGAATTTGCCAGATACCATATATCATGGCAAAGTTTAATGTTTTCTGATGAAAAAAAATTTAATTTAGAAGGACCTGATGGTCACAGTTTTTATTGGCATGATTTACAAAAGCCATATGCTCCTAAAATGAGCAGAAACTTTGGTGGTGGCAGTGTTATGGTGTGGGACGGTTTTAGCTATTTTGGAAAACTAAAACTATGCTTTATTTAAACAAAGATGAGATCCGAAACATATGATGAAATGCTAGAGGATGGCTTAATTGGTTTTTTCGGAACATAACTTTACCTATCAGCAGGACAACGCGATCATTCACGTATCTAAGGTTTCAAAGGACTTCTTTTCGCAAGCTTCAATCCCGCTTTTATACTTTCCAGCTAGAAGTCCAAACTTGAACCCAATTAGAAAACATCTGGGGAATATGGTCGAGAACAGTTTATGCTAATAGCAATTCACCAAGCGTGGCTAAATGTTAAAATGTATACTCTCAGGACCGTGACAGATTCAATGCCTAACAGACTATTTGAAGTCATAACAAATAAAGGAGGAATAACAAAATATTAATGCTTAAATACAATAAAAAAAATTAATTAAAAATGTTAAAATAAATTTTACTTTTCTTTATTTTTAAAATTTTTTTAACAATTACTACCAGATTCCAAAAAAATTGTAAATGTATATGTATATATGTATGTTTCTAATAACCTCTTAAAATATAGCAAATAAATTGTGTTAAAATCTTTTATTGTATAAAAAATTACAAAAAAAAAAAAATATATGCGTTTAAGTAAATTTCGCTTACTGTCGTAAAAATTTTGTCGTTATGACTTTTACTTTTTTGTTTAAATTTTTTATTATTTCTAATTTATGGTTATTAGTAATTAAATAGTAACAAAGATGGAACAAACTAAAAAAAAGTGTCGAAAGATAGAACAGAGAAGAGAAGGGACTCCAAAATTTTGTTGTCAAGAGAGTGTTTTTACACTTTCATTTTGAATTATAATCAGCCTGATAACGGTTGTCATATTCGTAATTCAACAACAGTCGTTTGTAGTATTTTTCGGTACTATGCAAAAAAAAAAAACGATAGTGAAGATTTTCTAAAAGAATAAATATAACAGTATTCATAATTTGTAAAAATTATGCATCACTCTGTCAAAATATGTCAAAATAAATCAGCTGATCAACAGAAAATAAATTAAACAAATAAATTGCAATTTTATATATTAGAGTGGGTCAAATTATAGGGGGCCCAAAAAATCTCCATGGGCTCATCGCATTTCTGGTACTATGGGCCATAACAAATATATTTGCCCAAGGAACCATACCTCTAAAATCATTTTTAAACCCTCCAAAATTTCGATGAAAAATAAATTTATGTAGTATATGGGTACCCCAATTAATTTTATGTGGGGTTCGAAGATGATTTTAGAGGTATGGTTCCTTGGGCAAATATACTTATTATGACCCACAGTACCAGAATCGTAATGAGCCCATGGAGTAAAAATAATTGAGCCACCCTGATATATATAATAGCGAATGTATGTATGTATGTTTGTAGCTTATAGGGTGCTATACCATCGGACCGATCTTCCTGAAATTTTTACAGTCTTAATGTATATCTGGAAGGAACTATAGGCTATACATTTTTTTTATATTTTTATATTGAGTACTACGACAGGAAGCGCTTTGCAAATTTACGTGAGGTCATATATTATTAATGCGTGGCATTAATAATATAATATATTAATAATATATACGCGTGGCACCTCCCACACAAAGTAATTATTCAGTATTATATATCTCGGGCACTATGACAGAGACAGCTTTGCAAATTTGTGTGAGGTCATCTATTATTAATGTCATCGGCAAAAATATGGGCCGGATCAGATCGGACCAATGGGAGTGGCACCCCCAATGAAAAGTAAATATTAAATGTCATATAATAGTAAGAGCCTTCGGACTTTGTGTGAGCCCAAAAGTTATTCATGTCGAACAAAAAATGGGCGTAATAAAGGGTCCGTCATCTAACGTTTTTTTTTCAACTAGTGCTTATTTCGTGAATGGTAACACTTAGCTCATGTCTGATTTGACAGATAATTAATTTTATCCTTCCGCTGAACGAATATGGTTGTGTATACGCTTGAACAACGCTGGGAAATATTGAGACATTACTTTGAAAATCATGGTAATGTTGCAGAATGTGTGCGAAAATTGCGTACGGATTTTGGAAGAAGAGAAGCACCGTCAGCTCCGTATGTTCGTTATCTTGTGAAAAAAGTGAAAGAAACTGGCATCCTCATCGATAAACCAAAGCGTGAAAAGCCAAAAACAGTGCGTACACCCGAGAATATTGCTGCTGTGGCAGAAAGTGTGTGTGAAGCGCCATCAACATCAATTCACCGTCGTTCTCAAGAATTGAACATTTCGGAGGCATCATTGAGACGAATTTTGCATAAAGACCTTGGTATGACGCCATACAAAGTCCAATTGGTTCAGGAAGTGAAGCCAACTGACCATCCAATGCGTTTTCGCTTCGCTAAGTGGGCCTGCGATCGACTTACATAAGATGCCGATTTTGCCAAAAAAAAATCATCTTTTCAGATGAAGCTCATCTTGATCTTGGCGGGTATGTAAACAAGCAAAATTGTCGCATTTGGGGGACAGAAAACACGCACGCATACATTGAAAAGCCGATACACCCAAAACGAGTCACTGTTTGGTGCGGATTTTGGTCCAGAGGCATAATTGGGCCATTTTTCTTCGAAAATCAGCAAGGAGTGGCCGTTACAGCCAATGGCGATCGTTATCGGGCCATGTTGAACGAATTTTTGTTCACAAAAATTGAAGAAGAGGATATTGGCAACATTTGGTTTCAACAGGACGGCGCTACGTGCCACACAGCCGAAGCTACACTCGATGTTTTGCGCCCTGTTTTTGAAGATCGCATTATAAGCCGCAGGGCTGATGTCGTTTGGCCACCTCGGAGCTGCGATTTGACACCGTTGGACTATTGTTTGTGGGGTGCCCTCAAAGATAAGTGTTACGCCAACAAGCCAGAGACAATTGACGCTTTAAAGGACAATATTCGTGAAGCCATTGGTGAAATACAGCTGCACACAATCGATAATGTGCTTAAAAATTGGACCGATCGTGTTGGCTACTGCATGGCCAGCCGAGGCAGCCATTTGAATGAAATTATTTTCCATTATTAACCGGAAGGATTGTACTTTCAAATAAAAAAAGAAATTTGAGATAATATTCAGTAGTTTTTTTTTTATAGCATTTTCAAAAAAAAAAAAGTTATTTGGCGGACCCTTTATAATATAATGCTGCGGAGCAGCGGGGGTCCTCTAGTAATATATTAAATAGATCTTCATTTGTGGAATTTCGTGAAATTTTTCTAGTATTGTGCTCTCTATAAAATCTGTAATCCTTATTCCTTTTTTTCTGAGCCTCCTCTGATGGATCTCCAAGTGGCACCAAATGATATTTAATGACATCTTCTCCATGATAAAGGATTTTGTGAACTGTTGCAGACATATTTCTCCAGAGGAAGTTGGCTGTATATATTTTTGCAGTTTCCTTAGCATAATCTCCAAATTTTCTAGAGTCAATTTCTTCATTGCACGCAAGTACTTCTAGGATTATTTTAAATCTGCAAATAAGGTTTAAATCCACTCCTGTTATTTCAGATGCTGTTTCTGGATCTGAAAAGAATCTTCTTGCGGTATTGCCATCATTTGTATTGCCTGACCCTTGTTTTGGCTGATCTATAATCAATCCAAATTTGCGATATTCATTTTGACAATGTTTCTTTTTTGAACTTCTTAACTCTTTGTTGGTTTCGTTGTTTCTTATTGATCCTGAAGACCCGAAATCCAAATCATAACTGATTTTTAGTACGTGTTCCATAAGTCGTATTCTTGCATGTAGTGGTGATAATCCAAATTCATATGCATCGGTATTATCTAATGATTTTGTGGGGACTTGGTTTAATTGGTTTGAATTTGCTTGGCATATAATGCAGCTGGATGCAGCCTTCGTGTTAGTCAAAGCCTGACCTACTTTTCTATCTATTATTGTCAGCACTAATTGGTAGCTTACTTCAATTTGCTGCCCATCTAACTGTAATTGTAACGGCTGTAGTGTTGCAATTTGGGCCTTGATATCACTAACTTCTTTGTTAATGGCATCATGAGTTTCTTTTTTGAATTCAAATATTATGGTAATAGAACAAATAATGACTATTATAAGCTATAAAATACCTAAAGCACAAATTTAATACACCATTGTATACGAGTACTTATAGGACTGTTTAAATTATCGTAATTTGAATTTTTTTAGAGTAATTTCATTAAAATGAAAAAAGTGTTCTACCCACGGGTCGTCACGGGTGCAAAAGTATATACATATAGGGTTAAAGAGGACACTTTCATCTTTCTTCGGGTGGTATACGTTTCTTGTTCCCTTTTGTTCCGTAGAACTTCTATTCCATTAAAGTTGAAATTTGAGAAAAATATAGTAGTTTTATATATATTTCATAACGCCCCTAATTTTAAACGGTAGAGCTATGACCACTTACAACAACTAAAGACTATAATCCTACCAACATTATAAAAAAGACCACAGGTCATTATCGATGATAGCTTGCGAGAAGTAACCATTTATTTTTGATAAAAAAAAACAAAAAAAAACACCTTTTTCTGAAAATGTAAAAACAGTTGAGTTTGACAGCATGCCACGCCCACAATTAGCAATTGTTTTACCTAATTTTTTGGCTACCTTAATCTGGATATATTAGCTACAAAAAGGCGTTAAAATTTTAAAAATCGGTGACAAAAAAAAAATTAGACTTTTGGCCAATGAAACCAAAATTTCAGCCACAGTGCGCTCCTACTTATTTTTTAGTTCTTTTTTGAAGAGCATAAACTTTTCTTCCGCCAGCTTGAATATCTTACGGGTATATCTTTATATTTTCTTTTGAATTTTTAACTTTTCAGAGAGGAGATTTATTTCTTTCAGCTAACGACTATACGAGTATACACTTGGCAGCATAAGTATGTAGACATGTTTTGTCTACCACCAAAAAAAAAAAAAAATGCATTAAACGATGTATTTTTAAACGCAAACTACTTATGTTTATTTAGTGTAATTCAGTCTATCAAAGTAATATAAAAGTTAATATGGTTAACAACAACAAAACAAAAATCAAAAACATTAACTAAAAATAAGAATCAAAAGTCTGCGTACAATATTACTTTAATTTAGATTTCTCAATATTTTAATTCTTAATAACTAGTCCACCCTTCGAAAGGACGAATGTGTTCTACCAAATGTTTCCCCAATTTTTGGAAAACTATTTCCTTTCTTCCATAAATTTACAATTATTTCACGTTCCAATGGTTTAATCTCGTTTCCCTTACGATTCAGAGTTAATTTTTTACGAAAACTTTTCTCGAAACCGTCACAAATGTAACGTAAATTAACGTAACACACAGATGTAACGTAACTTACTTTTTGATTGCAAATATATCATGTATAACTTCGATTTTAAATATTGTAAGCTGACATTAGCTGTGCTAAAAATAGAACTTGTTCTAATTAATTAATAGATAACATAAAAGCCATCGATTATAATTGTTTGTATTCTAAATCCTTTACTAGCAGTCAGACTAACATAAAGTTGAAGAAAAAATAACAGTATTGACCATCTATTGAAAAAATCTTTTTATAACGAACTATACGCATAATTATACTGCCAAGTGTATATAATTCCGTTTTAGGCGCTCGGCAAACATGTGAGCGTAAAACACAGCGTAACATGTGAGCGTAAGACAAAATCGGTGTGACTTATGATTGTATTGGTGAAAAAATTATAATATGTAATAACCTGTTTCAAAACGAAAAATTAAATATAAAAAATTAAAATTAAAAAATGAAAAACGAAAAACGAAAAATAAAAAATGAAAAATAAAAAACTAAAAATTAAAAGTTAAAAATTAAAAATTAAAAATTAAAAAAAAAAAAATTAAAAATTAAAAAAAAAAATTAAAAATTAAAAATTAAAAATTAAAAATTAAAAACTAAAAATTAAAAATTAAAAATTAAAATTAAAAATTAAAAATTAAAAATTAAAAATTAAAAATTAAAAATTAAAAATTAAAAATTAAAAATTAAAAATTAAAAATTAAAAATTAAAAATTAAAAATTAAAAATTAAAAATTAAAAATTAAAAATTAAAAATTAAAAATTAAAAATTAAAAATTAAAATTTAAAAATTAAAAATTAAAAATAAAAAATAAAAAACTAAAAATTAAAAATTAAAAATGAAAAATGAAAAATAAAAAATAAAAAATTAAAAATGAAAAGTGAAAAATAAAAAACGAAAAATTAAAAATGAAAAATAAAAATGAAAAATAAAAAATTAAAAAGAAAAAATAAAAAAAAAATTTTAAAAATAAATGAAAAATAAAATAAACGAAAAATTAAAAATTAACCGGTTGAAATAATAAATATTTTTATATTAGCAGAGCCCCTGCAGATGATTGCTATAAGTGATACATAGATGACACTCACTTTCTGTTTGATTTTAAAAAAGAATAAAAAATCTTTAACTACTAGTTTACACATCTCCCCTGTGATCGGACTCAAAAATTTTTTTCTTCTTTCTAATGGGTGCAGGTGTTCCTTGTTCGATATTTTCATGTGAACTTTCTTGGCATCCCGAAGGAGTTGCTATTTAAAACCATCAAAATCGGTTCAAAGGGTTACGAGATATGAATTTATGTTTCCATAAATTTAAAATACGACTTACTGTTCACAACAATCATTAATTGTGTATATTAATACAGCTTACAAATTACAATACTACTTGTGAACTGCCCAATAGATATTATGGAATCATTTAAAAAAATACTTAAAACAAAAAAAAGTAGAACTATATTTTTAAACGTAAAAGTCAAAGCAACAAAAATTTTTTTGTGTAAATACTTTCTTGATAGACTGTATTTTTTTATGTTTTTAAAATGACGTCATAGTAATAATTATATTTAAGCAAAATAATAGTATTAATTGCCAATTATATTTTAATTCGAAGTATTGTCCATCGCTTGCCGCTACATTTTCTCATTTTTCGGGCAGCAAACGGATACCGCGTCAGAAGAATACTTCTTTTTAAGGCTATCCACGACTCGAACCAATGTTTGGTGTCTTTATAAGATATGAAGTGTAGCTCCGATAGGGCCATGCGTCGTCGGTCGAAATAAATGGAAATCAAAAGGCGACAATAGATTTTGACCGGCGCCACAACATGTGGACGGACGAGCATTAACTTTGTCGTGCCTAAGTAGAAAGAGCGACGGGCGGACGGACAGACAGACAGAGATACAGGTGGCCATAGCTGAATCGGTCAGAGTCGTTATGCAATATTTTTGGTTACAAACTTCAGCACTAACTCATTATATCCTGACGACCACATAGTGGTATAGGGTAAAAACCGACAAAAATTTAAAAATTGATTATTTTATCCCTGTTTCGGTCAAACTATAAAAAAAAACTGATAAATCTGATTACATATTCGAAATTAGCATATTCGAGTTCATATGTGTACTAAATTTCTTAATTGTGCATTATACTTAAGTTCAATTTTATATGGACTCGATTTAGTGTCCGTCAGTTCTTACTGAACTCAATTTCATTTCCAATGATTTTCAATAATGTGAAAACGCTTTTCGAATCTTGATCCAATCTTGCTTTCAATTCCGCGTCTTCGTATACTTTCGACCTTCATTATAAAATTCTTATTTTCATATGTCTTCATTATAAAATTCACTGTTCCTTAACTTTTGAAACCAGTCATAACAACTGCTCTCACTTAAGGCAGCCATCTCCCCACAAATTTGTAACAGCAATCGATGCGCCTTAGCTGCATATTTCTTCAAATTGAAGAAGTAAATCAAATTTTCCGCAAATTAAGCTTATTCCGATCAAAAATTCGCCATTATCGCACGAGACTTGTCCCTTACAAGTTTAGTTTAGGGGCGACACCCCCCATTTTTTAAATTTTTTTTGAGTGGTTATTGGTTTTTGGGGTGATTTAGATATATAATTTTTTTTGTGGCGGCCCATATTTCCCGAAATGTGGACTTCCAAAGTTTTGACAATGATTTCTATATAACTTTGTTATTTAATATCCGATTTCAAAGCTTTTATATGGCTTCTACTTGATATTGCAAAATTTTTAATGCATTAACCCATTGTGACCCTATTTATGATTTTAAACTTTTGTTGTAGTTTTTTTTTTTTTTGTGAAAACATGGCATTATCTTGTAAAATGACCTATATAATGTGTGTATTTACAAAAACTGAAGCTTTATTTTTATGTATATCCTGACTTCTTCAACCTTTCAGATCGAATATATTATGGATTTTGCCTATATTTTTAATTTTTAAATATATTGTTATTTCTAAGATAGTTCGATAAAATATTAAATATATTTAGTTTGTGGTTACATAATTTTTGAGGGAAATTAACCCAATAAAAAACTATTTTTTTTATTTTTTTTTTTACAAAATCAGTATCTTAAATTGTATTTTATAAAGATGTGTAGGTATTGAATGTTTAAATATGAAAATAATCACTTCGAAGAAATTGCTCCGAAAATTTGGCATGTCTGCCAGATGTTTTGCAGATGTTTTTTGTTACTGTGTTATTTGTTTTAAACGCCGCAGGCGAACATTTTTTTATGTTTGTTGTATATGTATATAGCAAACTTTTATGTATGTCCATATATATGTATATTGGAAATTTAGTTGCGTTATTAGGAAGCGCCGCAGGCGAAAATTTTTGTGAAACAATCGCGCGATTTTCATAATAGTATGAAAATACACAATTTTTAATGGGTTAATTTCCCTAAAAAAATAAGTAAGATATTTGATTTTTTATCAAACTCATTAGAAATAACAATGTATTTTTCCAAAAAAAAATTTAAAGGTCTTGAAAGGGTTAATAGGTAAAAATATACAAAATATTCAGTTGTTGGGAAAGTCCAACATTGTATAGACCATTTTATGAGATAATGTCGTGTTTTCAAAAAAAAAAAACATTAAAAAAAAATTCAAAAGTAATAAATACATAACGGGTCAATCGATTTCGATTTTGAAATTTCAAATAAAAGGCAGTAAAGTAAGCTTTCAAAAAATATATGTATATATTGCTGAAATCCGGTACTAAATAATGAAATCAAAGCTTTAGCGTGCCATAACTCGGAAAATATGGCCTACCGCAAAAAAAGGATTTTTCTAAAATAGCAATAAAATGTGGTAAAAATTTGGAACGGATCGCGGTATCGCCCCTAAACTAGATTTAAGCCAAAAAGTTATATGCTTAATTTGTCGAGATACAATAAATTGCATAAAGGAATTCAATATTAAGAGACATTGTCATGTTGACATTATAGAAGAAGATGATGACGACTTCCAAGACAATGAATTTTTTGATGACGATGTTGTCAATGATAAAGAATTCGCAGATGATGAAGATGTCGACATACAAAAGAATTTTGATTAAGTTTTTGTCCGAAATCCAATTTTACAAAAGAAAGTTATCAATGAAATTGGACACGAACTTAAACTTCAACTGGATGTCAAACTCTATGCACCGTATGTTAGAAAAACTACTCAGAGTTCGAAATTTAATTCAAAACAAGCTCATCGAATTAATTGGACTGCACCTAGTATCTGGTATAGATTTCGAAAAATTGTTCAGCTTAATTAAATGCAATAAAATCATTAACATAAACTGTTGAAACATTGGGGAGACAAGACGCCAAAAGGAGCGATGAATTTTCTGTACAAAAATTTTAATGAATGTAATGACATGATCTGTAGTACATTAAAATTAAATATCGAAACACGGATGAAAGACCGACAAAACTCTACCATCATCGATACTCTGTCTCAACAATAACTCTATAACACCATCAAAAATTGTTTTGGAATTTGCAACCAATTTGTTTGGTAGCCCTTTATAATCTACTTCAGGTGGTGCACGTTCATATCCACCAGAACATCTAGATTTGAACACGGATGCACCAAATTCGTTGGAAGCAGAACTAGATGCTCCAAACATCAAAGATGACTTTATACTATTTAAGAAAGCAGGTCAAAGGCGCGAAAAACTCGAAAAATTATTCGAAGCTTAAACAACATTAAAACCATAATCAACCGAAGCCGAATGAACTTTCTATGTTTCCTGCCACTTTTGCGGCATTATCTTAAATCGACAATTCTTCTAGCTTTTCTTAACTTTTTTTTTTTAAATTAGCTATTCCCAAATATCCATATCTGAACGGTTAACTGCGGTTTTCGAGCAATGAAAACCAGTATTCGCGGATACTAAAAAGCCGGATATTTTGCAAACTCTATGCAAAATGCAGGCATCATTTTATGTATCCTAATTTTTATGTATCCTAACTTCAAGGGCTTATGCGAGATATTGATTGATTTCTTTACAAATGCATATGCATATTTGTATAACGGAATTCGTCTGGTTACAGGTAGGATTCCAAAAATTAAAAATTTTTTCGTATTCAAGCCACAAAACTGATAGGAATCGGTACAAGAGTTTATCCAATAACAAAGCTGTGTTTGGCCATTGCAATTGGATTAAAGATTTAAGAATTCTACAGTTTTAAAGGTCATAGTTTGTACAAAATCTCACACACCCACACACAGTGTGAGATTATCGAAATTATTGTATCACCTACATAATACATCCGTTGCAAACATGTTAAACAAACACTTTGAGAGTATACAGAAGGATAAGTGTGAGCTCGTTAAAATTCCGTACATATGTAAGTATGTGTACATACATACATACGAGTACATACACACATATGAAAGTAAGGCAGGATGATCTGCATGACAAACATGGCAATTTGTAAATATTGGTTCCATTAAAGAAATTAGTTTTGGATATTGGAAACAAAGATAATCATTTTTTGTTTTTTCAAAACAAATGAATTTTAAATTCCAACCCCAACACGGTTTTCAATCTAACAACAAGAACAACAAAGAAATAAATGATGACTATAATTTTCTGAAGCACTTAGCTTGGGCCTTTTTTTTATAACCTCATCTTATATAGTGTATATTTCATTCCTTTTTTATATATTTTTCTTTTTGTTGACCATTAATATGTTTGTGCATACTTGAGAAACCCTCGTTCAATTTTTTTAAATTTATTTTTTTTTTAAACTCAAATATTTATGGTAGCATATGGATTTGTAAATATATTTACAATAACTAAATGCACTTTACGCACACACACACACACACACACGCATCGGACGCACACGCATACAATGAGTTCAATTTCGATATTACATTGTTGTTGGGTTGATTGGTTGGTTGGTTGGTTGGTTAGCCATACATACTCATAAATAAACAATGAGCAGAGCATGAAAATGCTCCCAAATGTACATTTTCTTAGGCTAGAGTTATTTATTTGCTCAGAGTAAATAAAAAATAATAAAAGACGTTTGTGTGTAAAAAAAAACAAAAAACAAAAAGGTTTTTCTTCAAACAGTAAACAATTATTTTTATATTTTCTTAGCAAATTGTGCGAGCGTACAGAAAAACTCACAAAAATAAAAATTTAAAATAATAATAAAAACAACAAAGTCCGTAAAAAAAACAAAAAACCAGACTAAGACAAAACAACTTTTAGACGACCAGTCACTCACTCAAATACCAGCCAGCCAGCAACTGGCTAAATGGGAATTTAGTACAAGCAGAATTTTAAAGAGCAAAATCATTTTAAAACGAAAACCTTTTAACATAAATTCAATTATTTTTTTCAATTGACGAAGGAATTCATTAGATGTGGTTCATCGTCCTTTAATTTTATATAAAGGACGTATAGGCTATAGGAGCTTAAGCATTTGCCACTGTGTTTATGACAGATATTTTGTTATAAGTCAGTGCTGTTCAACCAACGACCCACGGTTGATGCACTTCTGTTTTAAATTAAAACTGTTTCACTAGTTAAAATTGTTTTGTAATATGTAAACAACAAAAATTTTATATAAAATTATTAAAACTGTTCGACTAAAAATCCAAGATATTCTATACTATTTAAAATAACTAGCTGAGCCCAGCCCTCGAAATTCAAGTGCAAATTCTGGGAAATTTTATTTTTTCATACAATTTGTTTCTTTCAATATTTTATGTCACCTAAATGTATGCTATTCACAATTCAACACAGAGCGTGTGGTATGTAATTATTATAATGAAATTCGATTGGTTTATGTCCAAAACTATTTTTCAATTCAACACATATACAATTTTTGCAAACACATTAACATATTTAATAAACACACACACAGCATTGTATAATTTTATGTAGTAGCTTTAAATCCATTTTACTCAAAAAAGAAATTTTTTAAAAATGTAGAAATCTGTAAATCTGGTGGACAGCTAAAAAGAAATGCCTTTCAAATGTGGTATGTTTGGTCAAATTCGGGGTAAAACCAACAAAGTTACATCGGTCACAAGAAATCGACTTGCCTATTAATATTATAACTAACAGATTCCAGCCCTCGAAATGAGAGTGCAAATTCTAGGAAATTTTATTTTTTCCATTTAATAAATTATCGACCCTAAAGGTATGCTAATCAATTTTAAACAATTCACAATTCAACACTTTTTATTATTGTGAATGAAGAAAACAAACTCATTTTTTTTTTTGCAAACACTTTAACAAATTTAATAAACACGTATATAGCATTGTATAATTATACCCTATACCACTATGTGGTTTGGGTACAATGACTTTGTGCTGCTGTTTGTAACAACCAAAAATATTTGACCTACACCCATCTTTAATTATACCGATCGAATCAGAATCACTATCTGGTTCGATTTAATGATGTCCGTCCGTCCGTCCGTCCGTCCGTCTGTGTGTCCATGTAAAGCTTGTAATCAAACTGCAGGTCGCAAATATGAATATATTTTGATGAAATTTGGTATTTAATCTTTTATCGGCCATGGAATGAACGCTATTGAAGTTGGTGAGAATCGGTCCATGTTCAGACCTAGCCCCCATACAAATGGCCCCTATGAAATGAACATGTATTGCCATAAGATCCAAATTATCATACAAATCTTAGTCAAATTGGGTTCGTATGTATATATTACATCCATTAATAAGTAGTCCAAAAATGATCCCTATTGGACAACTCTTAGTCATAGGCCCCATATAGAGCTGCTTCCCGATCTTCACTTAAATCTATTAAAAAAGAAAAATATTGCACTGATTCTTCTCAAATTTTGCTTGTATATATTTTTGCAAAATACAAGAGACTTTACCAAATATGGTCAGGATCGGTCCATTTTTGGGCCCAGTCCCCATATACATATAACATCCGATATGAACTTTTTCATATCTGCAGCCGAAAAAATTAATAAAAATCCCACTCAAATTTGGTTTATGCTTATTTTCTATTTACAGTTAGTTGGGTCTGAGAGATAGGGTCTCTAAACGCATGGTATAGGGTATCGTATAGTCGGTCTTACTTGTTTTATGTGTGTGTTAGTAGCAACTTTAAATGAACATAACTCCAAAAACTTTAAAAATTTTAAAATTTGCAAGTCTACTGGACAGCTAAAAAGAAATACCTTTCAAATAAATCCCATATGGTCAAAATCGGGAGAAAACTGTTTAACAAATCATCGGTAACAAGAAATCGCCTTACCTATTAATATTATAGATATAAATACATATATACAAACAATATATTACGTTAATATTGATAACATTAGTAAAAAATCAATCAAATTATGAAGTTTATTGAAATCACAACAAACTATTCTAAAAATATCGTTATTACCAAAAAATTACTAGTGCAATGGAATTGGTTGATTCAATTTTATTGCAGGGAACATTATATTGAGGATCCCAAATGATAGACCACTGTTATAAAATCGGCCTAACTAACGATGTGTACACAGACCTAATTTTCGCAGTCGTGATCGAAAAATTCAGTATCGAAATTAATTTCGATAGTGTAAATATTTCTAATTTTCTTACTCATTACGCAACGAAACGATTTATTGTTTCAATACTGTAAAAGACAGAAATAAATATGTTTACAACACTGCATAACTGTAACAGATTAAAGAGAAAATTTTAACAAAAAAAAAATATCTTTATTCTGAAAATGAAACAAATATGGATTCAAATCTGGAGCCAAATCGTTATCGAAATTTTTCGATCGAAATCATTTTGTTATTTCCCAAAATAAAATGCTGAGAATAATTTTTCTTTTTTACAGTTGAAGAATTTTGGCCTCTGATTAAGAAGAAAAGCGAATCGTGGTCGAGCGTTTGTCCGTCTTCTTCAAATAATAAACCAAAATATGGAATTTCGATTGATTTTACTCGAGATCGAATGCGGTGATTTGGCCCCTGTTTCTTTATTCGTTTTCGACAAGAACCAAAATCTCAAAATTATAAGAAAAAATTCGACGTTCCCATAGTTTTTTAGACCCTTTTCTCTTTGTAAAGTATTCGGCGATATAAAGAATTATTGTAAAGAAACTAAAATAGTTTTTAGTAGCACAGAGGATCATGAGGAAACATTGAAAACACTGAACAGTAGATTCGATGCTGTGGCACCGCTCAATACCATGCTTTTATACCGCTTGTCGATGGAAGACTCAAGTTGAAAGTTTTTTTTTCCAATGCCAAAAAATAAACCAGCAGCGAAATCAACAGCTGAGCTTAGTAATGCCAAGAAATGATTGGCAAAAATAGCAGCAAATAAAGGCGATAAATAAGTTGCTGATAAGCTGAAAGACTGGGGATTTAAAAATTTACAAATCTTAAATAATCATCAACGATAATAAATTAAGTATAAAAATAGTTATGATCTGGATCTAAATGGATCTAATGTGATTAAGATTAAATTTTATTAAAATATTTCTCTTTTTATTTTTATTATTATTATTATTATTATTATTATTATTATTATTATTATTATTATTATTATTATTATTATTATTATATATTAATTTAATTACTAGCAAATTCCAGCGTTCGAAATTCGAGTGCAATTTCTAGGCAGCTTTATTTTTCAACTTAGCCAATTTACAAACCACCACTCATGGTTTATTATTATTGTGAATGAAGAAAACAAACTCATTGACAAACACATTAACAAATTTAATAAAACACACATAGCATATGTGTAATTTTATGTATGCATTAGTAGCAACTTTAAATGCAATTTACTCAAAATAAAGGAAAAAATTAAAAAATCTGTAAATCTGCAAAATCGCTAAAAAGAAATACCTTTCAAATAATGTACGTTTGCTCAAAATTGGGATAAAACGGTAGAATAAAACATCAGTCACAAGAAATCGCCTAGCCTATTAATATTATAGACTAGCTGAACCCGGTGTGCTTCGCTACCCGTTATAAAATAAAATAAAATAAAAAAAAAATATTTATACATTAACAAAATATTATTTATTTAATTTAGAATTAATTATTGCACTAACAACTTTATATAGTCAAGGGCTTAATAGAAGTTATTATGGATTTTAATTTTTCTAAAAAGGGCGTGGTCCCGCCCAGTCTTCTTGTAGTACTATTTCTATTAATTTCAATACGATATATACCAAATATCATCGCCGTAGGTTAAAAAATGGCCGAGATATGACGATTTTAAATTTTGGGTTATATGGGCGGGAGCACGCCCGTTTGCCCACTAACAACTTTATATAGTTAATGACTTATTATTTCGCAAAAATATCCTGTGAAAATTTCATGACGATCTTTCCAGTAGTTAGAAGATTTTAAGATTTTTTATTTTTCTAAAAAGGGACGTGGTCCCGCCCACTTTTCTTCTGGTATGTATTTCTATTCATGCCAATACCATATGTACCAAATATGACCGCTGTAGGTCAAAAAATTCCCGAGATATGACGATTTCAAGTTTTGGGTTATATGGGCGTGGCACCGCCCCTTTGTCCAATAAAAAATTTATATAGCCTATTATTCCTTCCAGAGTAACAGTAACATGCTGTGAAAATTTTAGGAAGTTCGGTTCAGGGGTTTGGCCTCCTATAAAGCACAAACAAACACACATTCATTTATATATATATATATATAGATTGAAAGCAGATTAATTATAATTTAAGGTAAAATGGGGCGAAAAAGGGGAATTTGGTAATCAAAAAATGTATGGTTACCTTACCTGTAGATAAAAAGTGTATAAAACTTTAGGTAAATACATATTACAAAAAAAGTATTTTGTATAGCAAACATATACTACCAAATATAAAAAAATCCGTTGGAAGGAACAAATTTGTACAGAGTACAAAAAGTTTAAAACTTTCAAACAAAATTTGGCGTGAAAAGGGGCGTGAAAGGGGGCGTGGCGTAAGAAATGTTTATTTCTACCTCGCCTGGAATATAATGTGTATACAATTTGAGGTAAATCTGTTAAAAACTATATGGGAGCAATTACATAATTTTAAAAAAGTGGGCTTAAAAATGGGCGTTGTCGAAAAAAAAAAAGTACCCTATTAATCATGCCAGAGTCCCAGTTAAATGCTGTGAAAATTTCAGGAAGATCGGTCCAGAGGTTTGGTCTCCTATAAGGTACAAACAAACAAATAAACAAACACACATTACATTTTATATATATAGAAGATAATTAAAAAAAAAATAAAAAAAAAAATAATTTTTCAACATTTCTATAAAAAAAAAGTGATTGTTTTCCTGAGGTTAATATATTGTGGATATTACAGTATCGAAGGTATGAAATTTTAGTTAGGTATGTTACATACCGTCGGAAAGGTTAATTTGTCTGGTTTCTCAGTATTGGTTTTATTTGTAAGATTTTAGAAACACTTACACACAAATAGGAAAAAATTCAAAATAGTGCATTTGCTAAAAAAAATCGTTGAAAAACCGTTGCCTTGAGTAACAAAACATTTATTTTGATAGATATCCCACTCGCATCCCACTAGTGACCAAAAAGCTCTTAAAGAAAAAAATCTAAGCTGTCTTTTGAAAAAAAAGTCAAAAACATTTTTGATTTAGAAAAATAAGTAAAAAAAAAATTTTTTTAATTTTTTTTATTTTTTTTCCGAATGATTGAAGAAATAGCTATCTGAACTATTTGGGACAAATTTTGATAAGAACAATAGGTAATAAGTTACAAGGGTGAGAAAAAAAACACCTGTTTGGCCAAAATGTCAAATTTTGACCCCTCTAACTCAGAGAGTTCTTGACCGATCTTGTTGAAAAATTGTGTCTAAACTACTATCCAATAGGACTAACCTTGGAGCAAATTTCATCCCGATCGGAAGACATCGGTTTCAAAAGTTGGGACACTTAATATGAATGCACAAAAATTTTCTTTATTCGCTTTTGTGGGGAAAAACTAATCTTCGCTTGCTATGTTGCTAACGAGTACAATTTCGCAAGGAATCCGAAGTTTCGTCACATTATTCGTTATCGTATAAGAAAATCCCAAAAGTACAAAAATTCGGACGGTAGAATAAAAATACGTTAGCTTACGACTGCGAAAATTAGGCCACAGTTTAGTGATGTAAGAGTCGATAAATTCCTTAGCCCATCCGTTTAAAAGCAAGAACGCCACTAGCTTTATTATATGCCGTTGTAATATGTCGAACGAAATTTAATTTAGTATTCAGTAGAATACCGAAATTCACGAACGATTTTACCAATTTCAAAGGATAACCTCCCAATGAGAAGGAACCAACAATGCCAAATTTTTTGAAATAGTGAATGTGTTTGCATTTGTTCAAATTTAAATCCCGTAACTTTGAACTGCACCATTTAAAGAAACTATATAAACCACATTGAAGAGAAATTTGATTGCCACATATATTTATTTATTTATGTATTTGTTCATAATGTAATGTAAAAGCCACATAGGCCAATAAACTTTACTAGCAGATTCCAGCCCTCGAAATTCGAGTGCAAATTCTAGGAAATTTTATTCTTTCATTTAATAAATTATTGACCCTAAAGGTATGTTATAAAATAATTTTTCAATCCAACACAATTATTATTGTGAATGAAGAAAACAAACTATTTTTTTTTTTTGCAAAAACATTAACAAATTAAATAAACACATATAGTTTTATAGTAGTAGTAGTAGCAACTTTAAATGAGCATAACTCAAACAAAATTTAAAAATTTTAAAATCTGTAAGTCTGGTGAACAGCTAAAAAGAAATACCTTTCAAATAAGATACGTTTGGTCAAAATCGGGAGAAAACTGTTGAACAAATAATCGGTCACAAGAAATTGTCTTACTTATTAATATTATAGATTACAATGTATTATTCTTGAATTACCAACTTAAATATAATAATACTTATAAACATATATTTATAAAAATTAAAATATTACAAATGTACTTTAATCAAAAATAAAATAATAACAATAATTCCGATTGGCTCCCCAGCCGCTACGAAAATACTTTATAAAAAAGTTTCAATAAAAAGCAATACATGAGAAAATTTAATGTCCCATCAACAATAATTCATAAAAACTGATATAACAAACAAACGGTTTGCGACATATTTATTTTGGAACAATGTTTAGAACAACCTAGAACAACCACCAATTTTTTTTTCCAAAAGTGGGGGGCAAAGTTTAAAATTCTTTTTTTTTCGATTTACCGGTACAAATTATATTTTAGAAAGTCATCGTTTTGGAACATTGTAGAACAATCCTAGAACAATTCAGAACAATCTTCAAAAAATTGTATTTCCAAAAATGGGGGGGCTAACTTCGCACACTTTTGATATCGCGAAAAAATGTTTTTCGTTCTCATTTGCGTACGTTACAGTTTGCGACATATCTATTTTGGAACAATGTTTAGAACAACTAGAACAACCTAGAACAACCACCAATTTTTTTTTCCAAAAGTGGGGGGCAAAGTTTAAAATTCTTTTTTTTTTTCGATTTACCGGTACAAATTATATTTTAGAAAGTCATCGTTTTGGAACATTGTAAAACAATCCAATTCAGAACAATCTTAAAAAAAAATTGTATTTCCAAAAATGGGGGGCTAACTTCGCACACTTTTCGACAAAGCTGCTTTAAGAGTTTCAAATTAAAAACATTATTAGAGTGGGAGAAACTACGTTAATAATGGGGTAAATAATTCCTGCAACGGACAACCCTTACAAGAAAAGATCTCTCAAATAATGAAATAGAAATATTTGTGGATTCCTACTTGAATAAGTAAAAGTAAACAGATTACACAGTGGAACAGGTACTCCAGCCTCGATTACCCTATAAAAATAAGGAAATTGTACGAAATCTTTTAAGGAACAGCCCAGAAAGCCCTTTAAAAATTCCTATATATGGTATCGTCTCCCAAAATTATGCACAAAACGTACAATGCACTGTGGCCGGATTTGCCATATTTTTGGCATAAAGTAAAAATTTTCATGAATGTATTTTCTAATTTTTGCTAGATATTCTTAAAGTACATCGTCTTAGTATACTTATTTCAAAATTAAAAATAATCTGATGGCAACCCTGTTACTTTACTACGGCTGCAAACTGCAATGTTTAATTAATAGCTGCTTTTTTTTTTATCAAAAATAGAGGAAACTTTTTCTAAACTTCGTGCTACTAGGAAATTGATACAAGTGAACAAAAAAATTTTAAAAAATATGGAAAATGAATGAATGAATAATTTAATGTCGGTGTTTGTCATGTGGTAATTATGTGAATTATATGTGTTAAGTGTTATAATAGAGAAAACCTAACCAACTTGACAATGCCTCGTAGATCGAAAACTAACTTTCTGCCAACTTGTGCCAAAATGTATTTATTTACGAGTAAATTAGAGTCTGCCTATTTTAATATGTTATTAACGTTTTTTGCCCAATTTTGGCCATTCCCCAAATATTCTGGATTTCCCAGTGAATTTAGCTTTTAGCCGTTCAACCTTGCTACAGGTTTGGCTGGATAACAAGCGAAATGCAAACGCTGTTTCAAACTGGATATTTGAACAACTTGGCACTAATGGTATTAGTATTGCTATATCAAGAAAAAATTATCAATATGTAATAGAACTATATCTACTTTTAAAACTAAACATGCCAAATGGATCTCATCGCCTAAGATGGTCAAACTTGATAACAAAAACGCAGAAACAGAACAGCGAAATCAACTAATAGGACGTCCACGCCTGGCATATAAAGATGCGGGACCACGGCTTAAGAGAAAGTTGGCATCCGAACTAGCAGAAACCCACGAATATGACACAAGTCTGCTTGTACATGCTGCCACGGTATCAGCAAAAAAATCCAATGAAAAGATACAGCTTTTATTTTAAAGGAATCTCGGCTTACTTCAAATAGACCAGCTGAAATAAAAAAAAAAATTATTTTTGAATGAACCGATCTCTCTTACACCAAATGAAGCTCTTTCATTTTTTCTGGAAAATTCATTAAGTAAAAGACAATATATTAATATGAGAGAAATAAATTGCATTCTAGTAATATATACCCAAGCTATGACAGAGTAATTCAAGCTAAATTAAAATGTAGACCAGCTGGAATAATTGTAACAGAAACCGCTGCGCAAGTTTCTTTGCAAAATTTGCTAAATCACACTGCCAGAAATAACTGATGTCATGCTAGTCCTAAGTTATGGATATGACGGATCAACTGGACAGGCCATATACAAACAGCGATTTCAAGGGAATGAACCTTCATCAATGGATCAATCACTATTTGTAACAACAGTTATCCCACTAAAGGAAAGGTTTTGTGGATGAATCGTACACCTCAGTCTGTAGACCCCTTTAAATGGAATTTGCTAAGGAAAGCAAACAACATATTATTTCAGAAAAGTTTTGAATATTTTAACGGGAACTAACTCGTGTCAATCGTGTCCAATCTGTGGCGCTACTGCAAAGCATTTTGTGAAAACTAAAGACATTAATTCGGAAATATTTACGCCAAAGTCTGGTACCCTGAATTTCGGTGTCAGTCCACTTCATGCTTGGATACGCATACTGGAGTTCATATTAAAAATTTCTTACAGGATTGCATTAAATAAATGGCAGATTAGGGACAAAAAGGAACAGGAGGTGATGAAGACTCGCAAACAATCAATACAGAAAAAATTAAGGAAAGAAATGGGACTACTTGTGAATATGCCAAAACAAAACGGCAGTGGAAGCACTAATGATGGTAATACTACAAGGAGGGCATATTCAAATAAAAAGTTATTTGCATCCATTTTGGAATTTGATTTAGGTGTTCTTGGACATTTTCGTACAATTTTAATAGCAATTTCCTGTGAATATAAAATTAATGCCCTTAAATTCCACCAGTTCTGCGAGAAAACTATGACATTATATATGTCTAAGTATCCATGGTATCCGATGTCGCCAACAGTTCATAAGATTTTGGTTCATGGTTCCCAAATTATAGCTGTATCTCCTGTTACTGTCGGATGCCTCGGCGAAAATGCTTCAGAAGGGCGCAATAAGATTTATAAAGAAGATAGGAGATCTCATGCACGAAAAAATAATCGTGTTAGTACTATGGCGGATGTGTTCAATAGGTCAATGTATTCTTCGGATCCTTTACTTTCCAGTATTTTTATTAACAGAAGATTAGCCATATCAAAAAAAAAAATATATATTGCCAAAGGAAGTCATTGCGCTACTTGAGCTCCCGACTTTTGATACTGACCAAGCAAATTATGTTACCGATAATGATTCTGATGAGCAGGAATTAGATTATGATTCTGGTAACGAAAATTTATATGAATTTGCGGTTGAGTTAGATGTCGAAGATGATTAAATAAATTCTTAGTTCTAAGTCTGAAAAATATTTATGTGAGTAAATTGTTATTATTTTTTATACATATTATGGTAATATCTTTTTTCTTAGCTTACAGATTTGGGGAAATATAACGCATGCTTATATTCCAGACGTTAAATAAGAAACGTTATTTAGCAAATTAGAACATCTACCTGCAACTTAGCTTTATACGGACGGTAAGAGTGGGCGTGGTCGTATCGATCTGAAAATTTAAACATTTCTTAGGAATATCATTATTAGTATATGTACCAATTTACAGCTCTGTAGCATCTTTATTAGACTTTATGCCAAAAAAAAAATGCATTTCCGGCCATAGTGCAATGGTATTAACATTTCTATTTGCTTTATTAAGGTTAACAGAAATAGCTACAGATATAACTCCAAGCCCGTGAAATATTTGAGGCATCAAGAGGGCATGAGCCACCCTGACACTACATGTTAAGAATATATATGTAGAATAGAGCTTACGCTGATACTTTACATTCCACATGGTCAATATGAGCTTCAAAAGAAAGTTCGCTATCGATAAGAATACCCAAACATCTATGCTGATCCACGAATTCAATTTGAGAACCACCAGCAACAATATCGCACTCAGACCGAAAGCGACTCGATGTTTCAAACATAATCGGGCCTATTCCCGTTGGCGTTGTCGTTTTAATTGTAGTTTCTATGTCGTTGTTGTTTTTATCGTTGCTTCGTTCCTAAATTGGCATTCTTGAAATTTATTGAAAGAAGAAGAGAAGTTATCGGACACTAATTTCTAAAATTGCTACACTGTCGTTATTTTCATTTTTAATTTAATTTTTTGTAGTCGTTTCAACTTCGATACTAACAATGGCGACGACAGAAAAAAACGTTTCTTTGTCGTTATTATCTTCGTTTCAAAATGGAGAATACCAATATATTTTCGATAACGCCAACAGTGATGCCAAACTATCGTTTTTATTTTGTTTTCAAACGACAACGCCTATGGGAATAGGCCCGGATAGCTTTGGATTTAGTTGGATTTATAGCCAATGTATGCAGAGAACATCAAAGTAAAATCAAGAACATCAGGAAAATCACGATTGCAACTAAACACGAGAAAAACATCATCTGCAAACAAGAATGTACTGCATAAACTACGATCAAGAAACTCAGAAAGGTTATTAATGTATAAAATAGATAGCAGGGGACCCAAACCCTGAGGAACCTGATGAAAATAAATGAAGGGCAGCACGGCTTTAATTCATGTCTACAAATTGAGATCTACCATATAAGTTGAAGTCGATAACTGATATACATCGCTTAGCTTTTCAATCGTAGCAATTGACAGCTAAAATTACATGCTTTTGTAAGATCCAAGGAAATTATGACACTCAACTTATCATTATTCAAGTCATGCCTTTTCGTATCCGTTAAATTCAAAAGCAAGGATGTAGTGTAGTGCCCTCTACGAAATGCATATTGAGACTCAAAAATAGCCTAACGTGTAAAAAAGGATTTGGTCCTTAAGTATATGATGTACTATTTTAGAGAAAGCAGGACGTAAAGATATGGGCATCAAGTTATCAGGACCATGAACAACACTAGATTTAGGAATTGGCACGACTGGAGCGACCTTGCAAGCCTCAGGAAACGTTGAAGTCATCAAAATCGTATTGACAAGATGTAAAAATCATTTGAGATATGGGATATATGGAGGGTTCACAGCTGAACAGAACCAGTTCTGAAACGGACTTAGCCAAAAAGTAATTCGTTCCTAAGGTAACGATAAAAACCAAAGTCAATGGCTTTCATTTTCGATTTTTTTTTCGAAGCTGAAACGAACGAACCAAGTCAATGTGATTCACTTTTCGTCAATATTATTCGTGAACACGTGTTTATTGTTATTTAGTTTTCAGCCACATTATACGAAATCAGTGTTAATTAAAAATGGAAACTGATAATAGTAGTGCTAGTGATTTTTTCCTAATGAGGATGAGGAATATTTTCTAACCTCGGAATCATCAGACAGTGATAGTTTTGTTAATCTATCAGGTAATTAAACATTTGCTTATTATATCGTTTGGCAAATGAAAGAATTAAATATTTTTACATTGTGTTGAGCAGTTTCCCTTCGTTTAGAGATGCGAGAGGTTGAAAAGGCTTTTGGTCCCAAATAACATTAAGAATAATACCTTTTATATTTAATGGAAAGTTCCACATGATAGGTAAAGATCATTAGATCTGTCAAAAATTATTATATTAAACAAGCTGAATAAAAAAATAAATAACGGCAAAATAACGGCATTCCAGCACATCAATTTAGGAGACGACATAGTACTATTAATCAAGACCTTTGAAGAAAAAAGTATTGCTCTGCACTTTTTATTGACTAACGTCTCTCAAGCTTTCAATAAGGTTCGGAATTAAGGTCTAGGTCTACTCTATAAAATTAAATAGTTGCTGTTCCCGAACTCTAATAAATTAATGGAAAGCTATATAATTAACAGGAAATTCTCAATTAAAGAGAACAACCCTCGTTCCCCAGGGCAGTATTCTGGGTTCACTTCTATACATTCTTTATACATATATCGGGCATGCCAAATAATGAAAACATGCATACTACAACCTTTTCAGATGACACGGCCATTTTGAGTATGCACGAGGACTTCTCAGAACATATTGTACAATTGGAGAATTGTCTATCCACGTTAATTTTATGCTCAGAAGAGAAACATGCCCTCTAATCCGAATAAACGATCAGCAAATACCACAGCATTCAGAAGTTAAATGCCTTGAACTACAATTTGTCTCAGTTGGTACAAACACATAGTATCAAAATTAACACAAATAAAATTAAAATTAGTTCAAATTACACCTGGCCAATAGGCTGAAATTCCAAGTTATGTCTTGATTCTATCCTACTGATATATAATACAATCATTAAACCTATTTGGTGCTATGGTATACACTTAAGGGGGACCGTCTCGGCATATTGTTAAAAACTGTTCAAACCATTTGAAAAAACTAGAATCTCACCCAAATTTTCTAGCACGTGACTTTCTCAAAAATCGCATCCACGATCGGCTAAGATCAATCTCATGAAAAAAATTTTGGAAACAGAAAATACTCTCTGGAGGCTAATTCCGGATAATATGGCGGATGAGGTAGCAATTCGTAGCCCAATTCATAGAATTTTGAAAAAGCAAAATGCTATCTTTTTTGTAATCGTCGCTGCATCTGTTAAATATTCACCGTTTATTGTTTTCCCTTTTGGTGCCGTTAGGATCGGAGAAACCCATTGTTCAGACTGCTGCTTGGTCTTCGATGTGTTGTATAAGATCCATATCCATATCCGAACTCAATCCTATGGCGGATGAACAACAGTAAACACTGGTTAGAGTGATTGTTTTTTTTTCGAGCACTCGAAATTCACTTTTTTCTATTTTTGCAAAAGCTCTCGATATTGTATGCTTTTAGTAGCTACCAAACTCAAACTTATGCCGTTTTCTTTTCTGACAAAAAATGTTGCACTTTATTTGCACTTTTTTCGAAAAATGTATTTTTTTATATATTCTAAATTAAGAGCAACCTTATCTTATACATCAATTGAAAGGTCTCAAAGATCTGTGTTCATAAAATGCAAAAAAATTTTGATTATTATCCTCTTTCCAATCATAGGGTGCAAATATTAAAGAAAGGGTAACAATGGGGAAATATTCTCACACTGTGACCTGAAAGAAGTCAAAGGCTGCAATTTCTGCAATTTACGAGGGCTTGAATTTGTGGCCTTTCGATTGATATATAAGATAAAGTTGCTCTTAATTCAGAATATATGAAAAAATTCACTTTTTGAAAAAAGTGCAAATAAAGTGCGACATTTTTTGTCAGAAAAGAAAACGGCATTAGTGACTGATTCGGTCTATTAACATTAGTCTATTGACGGGGGTAGTGTTGATTTTTAATAAGATTAGGTTAGGTTAGGCTAGATAGGTACCCCGGGCGAAAGCGAGTACACTCGGAGGCCATATGGCCAATTGTGATATCCCTTAGGCTGGTAGTATTGGAAGGTAGAGATAGAAATAGAGATTATAAAAGTGTTCCTTTAGAACCGCTATGCGTCCCTCTTGAACCAGCCAGATTCCCTCAAGAAGTCCGCAAGGTCGCCGAATAGAACATCTACTGTGCAGCCCAGGTCATCGAAGAATCTTTGCGCTAGATATCTAGGGCATAGCTCCTTCAGTCCTGGACATTCATACAGCAAATGTTGCGCTGACTTCTCTTCGTCCACATCCATACAGCTCCTACATCCGCCCTATTAAAAAGTGTCCAGTGAGTACTCCTATAAGTAGGCTGATTGTCCTATTACCAAGACCAAGCAGTACTTTTGTTCTCATTGGATTAGGCAAGGGCCATAGGATCTGGGATATTCTGCAAGAGGTCAGCTGTGTTCAATTTATCCTTAATACAAGATTAGCTGCCTCTTCAATTAGATTCTGCAACTCGGATAGAGGAATTTTAATATCAGTGTCCATTGTTCCGCTCAAAGATTTTGTGCCCATACGCGCACACTCGTCAGCCAGCTAGTTTCCATTGACCCCACTATGTCCTGGAACCCATATCAGCCTCACAGCCTCACAGTGTGTTGTCGGATTTGGTCGAGGGACCTGATACATTCCTTCTCACATTTAGATCCAACGGTCCTCGATTTCAGAGCTTTGAGAGCAGAAAGACTGTCCACGAAAATATTAATGGTCCATAACCCGCTCAAGAATTAATTTCGTTGCTATGAGAATTGCGTGAATTTCGGACTGAAAATCACTACATTAGTTGTAATTAACTAAAAGGGAAATTCAATTCCCTCACACATTTAGATCTAACGGCCCTCGATTTCAGAGCTTTGAGAGCAGCAAGACTGTCCACGAAAATATTAATAGTCCATAGCCCGCTCTAGAATTAGTTTCGTTCCTCAGAGAATTGCGTGAATTTCGGCCTGAAAAACACTACATTAGTTTTAATTAACCAAAAGGGAAATTCAAAATAATAAGGACTTATTGATCCGCTCTTGTCACTTGCTTCGTTAGTTGAATATCATTCTTGTATGTAAAAAAAAGTACATAAAGAAATACTATGAGTTACAAGAGAGTAAAAGTACAGGCCAGTATAATAAAACTTCCAAAGGGTTTTTGGCGTTCTCAGACCTTTTATACTTTTATCCTTATCTTGATGTTTGTGTGCTTAGTTTTGCAGCTATAACTCAGGAGCATTCATGATTTCCCATTTCATTTTTTAGCAAATTTTTCACCCCCCAGACAATGACCCCGAAAATGTTTCACAGTGTTATTTACAATAATTCGATTTACACATCCGAAACTCGGTTATTAGAACAGAAATTTTGTTGATAAGTTTGAAAGTTCGATTTCATTTATAAATTGTCAAACAAAAGATCAAAGTGTGCATATAATTTTTGTCAATCCCACCCAAACCACCGCTAATAAACCTCTTTTTTTTTTGCAACTGATAAGCTGACGCAGTATTGTGTTATTCTTTAATGAGACTTGTGCTGACCTTGTTGATAGTAGGTGGAAACGTAGTTGCAGAGTAAATGAAAAAAAAAATATCAACAACGCATATCTTAAGATATTAAAAAGCAACCCTCGCCCGCTTATGACAGCATATTAAGGGGTTGTTTGTCATTCTAAATAATTTGTTGCGAAATTAATGGACGACTGTCTATTACCATTGTGACGTTTAACTTTTTGAACTTCCTGTCTGATGGCAAAAGATAATATACAACAATTCGGTTGTAATTTAAGAGTCAACTCTTTGCATCCTCTGACTACTACACGTTGTTCTAATGATTAGCATATTGTGAAATTTTAGAAAAGCATGAAAGAAAACATCGAAACTAACCAAAAAATTCTAAAGTGTATTTTGGTGACTTTGATTTCTTTTCTTCTGTAAATTTCCAAAGACACAAACTCTATTCAATTTTTTGTTTACTTACAATAGCGTTTTTTTTTCTCGCATTTCTTTTTCTTTTTTTTTGCAGATATGTATGTCTGTAAATAAATAAGCAAATAAATTGTTTTCAAATACCTTCTAGTAAGAGGATGAGGAATCAATTCATCGTCTACCAGCAACAAGAAAATGAACAATGTGTTCTGATGCCATAGGAAACGTGTGTGCGCAAAAAATAAAATATTTTATTGAATTTGTTTTAAAAGATTATCACGTACGAGTTCGTCTTATTTGTATTATGGTCGAAGAATATAGATTGTTTAATTTTGATATAACGACAGAATTATTGTAGAAGGGGTTGGGGGTGGCAAATATCAAATTGCAAAATTTAATATTTATTGAAATAGGAATAAAAAAAAAGCAGGAAAGTGTGAATAAAAAAATATTATAATGTTTAATTAAAGATACAGGACAACAATAACAAATAATGGTAGAAATAAAACTTCTTAGGACATTGTTGGTTTTGAGGCGGTTTCATGCTTTGTTTGTCCCTATGGTATTTTAGATTAGATATATTTAAGACCAAAGGGATGGACGAGTTAGCAGCTGGCAAAGTATTTTTGTACAATTTAATTTGCATTTCCCACCAACTCGTACTCGTACTCGTTCTATGTTAAGTGACAAGTTTTCAATAGTAAAAAGTATCAAAAATTAAAAAAAAAAAAAAAAAAAAGTTAATGTGTTCCATTCGGCTGTGTCGAATCTTTGGTACTTTCAACTATAAAAAGTGAGTATAGGGTTTGATAGGGAATTTTCGAGATATGGCGAATTTTTTTTGTTTTTGTGCTATTATTTACTTTAAATTTTTTGAAATTTTGTTTTTGGCGATTTTTTTCGATAACATAAAAAGTTGGCCTTGAAAGTACTCAATAAACCCTATTGAAAGAAAAAATAAATTTTTATTTTATTTTATTTATATTAATTACAATGCAAAGTAAATTTGTAAATTTTCCGAAATCGAATGTCAGTAAACAGTAAAAAAAATGATGGCATACAAAAAACAAACAAAAAAAAAATCACCAAAAAATTCTATTAAGTATTCGAGAAAAATCGCTCAAATCGCCACATCCCGAAAATTAACTTAGCGATTTTTTTTTTTTTTTTTGAAAGCGATAATATAGTTCTATCAAATCCTGCACTCAGTTTTTGTGGAGTATTTTATTCACCAGTTCGTCACTTCTGCCCAGGTTTGAACTCGTACGATTAGCTTTTTAATAAAGTTATTAATCTTTAAGCCGTACGACTTGGACCTCGTGGCACGTTAACTGTAACCAAACATACACACTAATAAAGCAAATGCTACTAAAACAACGAACACAGCATCAAGAGCAACTAAAGGTACCACCCACAAGAAACAAAATTTTGAATAACAACAATAACAAGAACAACATAGAAAAATCTTATTTCAAGAGTTTTTTTTTTTAATTTTCATTGAAATCTCGGGACTTATCGAAAATATTTTGATGATTTTAAATAAACATCCCGCATGGGATTCCAATGAATCATTTTCACTAGAAATGAGCAACCCAGCTGACCTATTGAGGGCGTGATCGTAGTTTCCACAGACGGACAGACAGACAACGCTATACCAACTCCGTTAGATATATGGATCAAGAATATATATATTTTATGTTGTACATATTTTTATTTCTAGACGGAATGACAAACTTCTATATAACCTTTGTCCACTGGTGTAAGAAAACTATAGTCTATCTAGACCGACTATACGATACCCTATACTAGAGTTTAGAGAAAGGGTCTTAGGTCCAACAAATTGGATATAGAACTAAGCATAAACCAAATTTGAGTGTTATTAATTTATTCGCCTACATTTTTCATATCGAAAAATGGACCGATCCTGACCATATTATGTAAAGTTACTTTGTTTTTGTAAAAGTATGTACAAATCAAATTTGTGAAAAATCTGTGCTATATTTTCGCTTCTTAATAGATTTAAGTGAAGATCGGGAAGCAGATCCTTTGAGTAAGAATTGTTCTAAATTGGTATAAATAGTAGAAAAGCAAGACAAAAGCCCTTTATTAGTAAACGTAAGCAAACAATACGATTGAATTTTGTAAAAGAACCTGAACACAAGGATTTCTCTTTATGGGTCGGATGGTAATCGCTTTGCTTGGAGAGGAGGAAATCAGGAAATACGTTTGAATACCAAAAGCATGGCGGTAAATCAGTGATGGCATCTTTGCACTTTATTTATGTGATAATGTATCAGAATGTAGTATATGTATAAAATGTTAAGGAAAATTTGCAAAAAAAAAAAAAAAAAAAAAAAAAAAACTGCTGTGAAAATAAAACACCAATTTTTCATCTTTAGTGACTTGCTGCTCTAAAAAGCTGTACTAAAGACGTCATATAAACAACACCATAAAATTGTTGAATATCAATTTCTGGGGGATGAAATGTATCGTTGACGTCTTTTTGAACAATATACAAATTTGTTTGGTCAACAATTTACCGTAATAGTTCTTTTGGAAATAAATAAAGAAAATATTGTATTGACGTATCAAGTTCGCTTATGACATTGGGCAAAAATTCATTTCCCATAAAACGCAATTGATGCTCCTCCAAAGCTATATTTTTCTTTTTCCATAGAGGATTAGGGTAGCTTTTTTTCGGCTTGTTGCTGGGTTTGGCGGTATATCACATGATGGAAGAATAATGATAAAACTAAAGATTACGCCATGCTCATATTTTCCCGTTGTATGACGTGTAGCACCCTCGTAAGGGTTACCAAGTGTCTTTCATGGGCGAAAATTAAAATTTCTTACGAATGTTTTATGTGATAGTTGGCAACCATGTAAAGACGTAAACATGAACCGTACAAATTGGCAAAGGGAAGCAAAGCAACAGTAAAAAACAAGAGAACCCGACTTACTCATGGATTAACCATCTAAGTGAACGTGGGCTAAGTAAGCCATCAAATTCATTAATGGAAACGCTAAAATAACAGTTTAAGAGCTGGATATTATTAGCCAATAGGAATATCAGAGTTCTTACATGCGCAGAATATTTTAATTTTGTCTGCGTGATGGTGTAATTTTTAGTTTTATCATTATTGATTATCGAATATCTGTCGGTTCCGTATTTTCATTTTCCTTCTCTTTCATTTTATCTTCAAAATGTACATCAATATCATCATTGACAGCGTGAAGGACGGTGACCTAAAGGGTCACATGAGAGTCGCAAAACTCTTCACCAATGACCCGGTAGCGAGAGTCACGTATAGAATGTTAGCAATGAAGGTATTTATCAGGGAATTTAAAACTATGTTTTTATTTCTTTTGGTCTTAAAAGTTTTAAATAAAATAAATCAAAACAAAATATCTGTGGTCACAAGCGATAACCGCCTAAGTCGACGTAAGAACGATTTGACTTATGTATGCTATCATATGCTACTAAACACGCTTTATATTTACGTGAAATCCCCATTTCTCTAACACTGTTTTTTAAAAACTTATAAATGAAAACATACTGACCTAAGTAGTAACGAAGCCCCATTACATTTGTATCAAAAGTCATTTTTCTCGAAAGCATGATTTCCGACTTAGGCGGTTAATGCTTGTGACTACAGATATATTTCATCTTCACTCTGCATTTCGTTGACGTTTTTTCAACTTCGTTAGGAGTGTAAAAAAATTTTTATTATCAATTTGATTAAATTTAGATTGTCAGGTCATTATTATTTAATAAACTGGACATCACAACACAAATTTAATAAACTTAAATAAATTAATAGAAATAATTAATCAAAATAAATGTACAAAAATCACAGTTTTAAACTTAACGACTAATATTACAGAACAATGATATTGGAACGGAGCTTATGGACCAGTAGGACCTAGGAACCGGAGCAGGTACTCACGTGCGGTTCACAGACGGCTCAAAACAATCTAATGGGGATATTGGCGCGGGCATATTCGGTCCTAATATGCGCAAATACCCATCTATTTTTCAAGCGGAGGTCTTCGCCATTTATGTATGCGTGACGGAATGTCTTATAAGAGGATCAAAAAGGGCACTCATTTACATACTATCTGACAACCAGGCTGCACTAAAGGCAATTATGTCCTACAACGTGACATCTAAACTCGTGTTGGATTCCGACACACGAGGGCAACGAAAGGGCAGATTGCCTAGCCTATCTAGGGGCCGGTCGTCCTTTCATCGGTCCGGAACCATTCTGTGGTGTTCCAGTGGGTTACATCAGGGAAAAATAATGGAGTGGAAGATATCACAATCTGCCGAACACTGGGACAAAAGTCCCGATCAACGGCAAGCTTAGAGATTTATTACTCTATCCAGTGTTCAATCGGAAAGGTTACTTTCCTTTGAAAAGAAGGACTAAAGGACCTTGATGGGATTCTTTATTGGACACTGTAATCTTATATATCATCTACGAATAAAAAGTGTGTCTGTTACAGACACGTGTAGGTTCTGCGAACAGGGGGTAGAAACAGCAGAACACATTCTCTGTGAATGTCCAAAACTATGGGCAAAAGAAGCCTTGCCCTTGGATGATACACTGTGTCCCCCGGGACATACGGTATCTCCTGCCAAATAAGGTAATTGGCTTTATAAGGATCCTTAATCTTTAGGACAGTCATGGGCTGCAAAAAGATCAAATTGATCGCAGTGCGAAAAGCCTTCTTAATCTAATCTAATCTATCTAATCTAATCTAATCTAATCTAATCTAATCTAATCTAATCTAATCTAATCTAATCTAATCTAATCTAATCTAATCTAATCTAATCTAATCTAATCTAATCTAATCTAATCTAATCTAATCTAATCTAATCTAATCTAATCTAATCTAATCTAATCTAATCTAATCTAATCTAATCTAATCTAATCTAATCTAATCTAATCTAATCTAATCTAATCTAATCTAATCTAATCTAATCTAATCTAATCTAATCTAATCTAATCTAATCTAATCTAATCTAATCTAATCTAATCTAATCTAATCTAATCTAATCTAATCTAATCTAATCTAATCTAATCTAATCTAATCTAATCTAATCTAATCTAATCTAATCTAATCTAATCTAATCTAATCTAATCTAATCTAATCTAATCTAATCTAATCTAATCTAATCTAATCTAATCTAATCTAATCTAATCTAATCTAATCTAATCTAATCTAATCTAATCTAATCTAATCTAATCTAATCTAATCTAATCTAATCTAATCTAATCTAATCTAATCTAATCTAATCTAATCTAATCTAATCTAATCTAATCTAATCTAATCTAATCTAATCTAATCTAATCTAATCTAATCTAATCTAATCTAATCTAATCTAATCTAATCTAATCTAATCTAATCTAATCTAATCTAATCTAATCTAATCTAATCTAATCTAATCTAATCTAATCTAATCTAATCTAATCTAATCTAATCTAATCTAATCTAATCTAATCTAATCTAATCTAATCTAATCTAATCTAATCTAATCTAATCTAATCTAATCTAATCTAATCTAATCTAATCTAATCTAATCTAATCTAATCTAATCTAATCTAATCTAATCTAATCTAATCTAATCTAATCTAATCTAATCTAATCTAATCTAATCTAATCTAATCTAATCTAATCTAATCTAATCTAATCTAATCTAATCTAATCTAATCTAATCTAATCTAATCTAATCTAATCTAATCTAATCTAATCTAATCTAATCTAATCTAATCTAATCTAATCTAATCTAATCTAATCTAATCTAATCTAATCTAATCTAATCTAATCTAATCTAATCTAATCTAATCTAATCTAATTTAATCTAATCTAATCTAATCTAATCTAATCTAATCTAATCGAATCTAATCTAATCTAATCTAATCGAATCTAATCTAATCTAATCTAATCTAATCTAATCTAATCTAATCTAATCTAATCTAATCTAATCTAATCTAATCTAATCTAATCATTGACAGCTTCGTCCTAATGTCAACATCATCACTTCCTTCCAAGTCTATATCATAATCTGGATTAGCCACACTATCTATCATCAGAATAGAGCCCATCTTCTTTGTCGCAGTTAAAGAATTATGGACTCTGGTTAGAAGAACAGCGAATAGTGGTCGAGCATCTTCTTTAAATAATAAATCAAAATATGGATTTTCGATTGATTTTGGTCGATACCGAATGCGGTGATTTGGCCCCTATTGTCTTGTCGCTCTATCTCGTAGACTTTATATGCTGCACAGTTCGTGTCAGTTATGATTCACTAACCAATTTGACTTAATATAGAGAATAATAGAGAAATTCAGTTAATATTAGGGATTATGATCCGATAAAGGGTTAAGTACACCAAAAACGGATATCCATGCCCAAAATATTTCTGGTAAGAGAAAATAATAATTTGTCTTTTTTTTGTGTTTAATTTATAAAGATTTTCGCCCCGATTTTAAGTTGATAACTCTAAGCCAAATATAGATTTTGGAAAGATGCTAATTTTTCTAGAGGTGGCTCTTCTCAATATCCTGGGATAAAAAGTCCCAATAGGGTTACTGACCTCAAAAAAAACACAAATTGCAAATTGCTTTGACTATGTCCCTGTAAAATTATAATAAAAGTTTCTAAAACGTTTTGTAATAATAGGGTTGAAAGGGTTAAATAGGATCATTTTGAATTTTAGTCAGAATCGTTTTAAGTGACTCCATCAATAATGCTACTTTGATTTTAACAATGTGAACTGAAACGCTATCATACAAAAAGCCTTTTATTTTTTCAGTTAAGTAATTAGATCAATAACATAAAAAAACATTTTAAAAACAGCTCTCACACCAAAAAATTCTACGTTTTTTAGACTTTTTGTTACAAATTGCCTCCGATGGCTACGTGATGAATACCAAATATTTCAGCCTACATTGAAAAAATTTATATGAACAAAGAAACAAAACAAAAACAGATAAGTTTGTGCAAATAAAAAAAAAATTACAAAGATGCAAAGTCAGAAATCTTATAAGCAACATTGGGCTTAAAAGGTTGTTAAAAAGTGTAATAAAAATCTAAGAATCATGCAAGAAAAATTTAATAGCTGTTTGTGAAACTATATCAAGTCGATTGAAAATTATTCTTAATTACTGCTTAACAAATTATTTCATAGAATTTGATTTATTAAATTCACCAAAAATTTCATCATGTGCTTAACATATATTAAAAAACAAAACTTTCTACTTCCGTTAAAGTATATTACACCTGGGATTGATAATAACAACGGATGTGGTTTAATAACATTTAAATTGAAATCTTTTGATTAAAAACCAAAAATATGACTAAAAAAAACAACAAAAAGCAAGGTTAAATTGTTAAAAGACCAGTAGTTTTATTTAATTATTATTCAAAGTCAATTAACTCAGCCGATTTATAACGTGTGAACAGTGAGCTGTTGCTTAAACAGCTTCGGTGTATTTGAATAGTATTTATTAATTGGTAAACAATAATTAAATACACGTCAAGGTGTATTTACGAGTAAATTTAGACGAAAATCCTAATTGCCTCATTTTAGGTAAATTTGTAAAATATTAACTTAAAATGTTTTTTTTTTGCTAAAATATTAATAATATAGCTGGTAGCTCGAGTAGTAAATGAGCTACTAACTAACATTTATCATTTTTGAAAGCACGTAAAAAGATAAATACAGTGGCCGACAAAAGTCTACATACGACCCCTATTTTCGAAACTTGGGCATTTTAAAACCATAATGAAGAAAAGTTATGATACAAAAAAAATCTAAATTTATTATAAACTTAAACTTTAACTCACAAAAAACGAAAACAATTGATTGACAAAAGTCTACATACGATCTGTGCACTAACATAAAAAACTGTTCGGGTATTAAAATTTACTAGTATAGCCCAGCACTCGAAATCGAGTGCAACTTCTAGGAATTATTATTTTTTCATTAAATTTTTGTCTCCCAATGTTTTTTTATCTATATATAAAAATAAAGAATTTATGAATACTAGCAGATTCCAGCCCTCGAAATTCGAGTGCAAATTCAAGGAAATTTTATTTTTTCATTAAATAAAGACCCTAAAGGTATGCTAATCAATTATATCTAATTCACAAAACAACACAAAAAACAAACTCATTTTTATTACAAACACATTAACAAATTTAATAAACACACACATAGCATTGTATAATTTTATGTATGTGTTAGCAGCAACTTTAAATGCAATTTACTTAAAATAAAGGAAAAAATTTAAAAATCTGTAAATCTGCAAGTCGGCTAAAAAGAAATACCTTTCAAATAATATACGGTTGGTTAAAATCGGGGTAAAACGGTAGAACTAAACATCGGTCACAAGAAATCGCCTAGCCTATTAATATTATAGATTTAAATGAACCTAAGGGTATGTTAATCAATTTTAGCAATTCACAATACAACAGGGAGCGTCTGATATACTTATAATTTAAATCATTCGCATTAACAGGGCGTAACGAATTATTATAAATACTTTTTCTTTTTAATTAAATATATTTTTAAGACAGATTAAATATAAATTTTATCATTCTCAGCTTCTCCTCCATATGAACTATAACTATGCTAATTTTCACACTCCTCCGTGTCCGCATATTGCTTAAAAAGGAAACTAAAAATTTACCTTCACGTATTAATATATAGATTACTTTTTATTAAAATCAATATTTCGTTGGGCCACCACTGGCATCTATAACTGCCTGCAAGCGTCTGGGCATCGATGCAACTAAATTTTCGAGTTCTGCGGACGTAATATTTTGCCATTCTTCTTGAAGCTTCTCTTTCAGCATTGGGGCACTAGTAATATGATTTTTTCGGATTTTTCGTTGAAGAATCTCCCACACATGCCCGAGCTTTTAGGTAATGTGTACAGCTGTCGTAGGTCATGGTAGAGCAGCCAATCTTTAACAATTTGAGCCATGTGCTTCGGATAATTATCTTGCTGGAAAATCCAACTCTGACCAAGATTTAAAATATCAACCGATGGTTTTAAATTTTGTTCCAAAATGGATTTGTATTGATAACGATCCATATTACCCTCAATAAACACTAACTTTCCTACTCCAGAAGCAGCGACAGCACCCCAAACCATCACGCTGCCTCCAGCATACTTAACAATATCTAGGAAGTTATTCGGCTCCATCGCTGTATTTTTTTTTTGCCATATTTTATCTCTCCCATCGCTTCCAAATATGTTATATTTCGACTTGTCAGTGAACAAAACTTTCTTCCGGAAATCCATGTCCTTCTGAATATGTTTAATTATAGCTTTTTTGCGAGGAGATCTGCTTTGGTAACCATTATTATTTAAAGATCTTTGCATATTTCTTGAATGTACAATTAATTCCGATCTTGCTGCGATATCTTCGACCAATTTTGTGGCATTTACTTTTGGATATTTGCCCACTTCTTTAAAAAATGAAGCTAACGTCTCTACGACTTAGTTTCTTCGGGCGACCACCAAGCGGTTGGTTTTCAACTGTACCAGTCTTTTGAAAGCTACTGAATATTGTCTGAACTGTAGACTTACTTAATTTAAAAAGCTTTGATATTTCACCGAAAGATTTCTTTTCATTTCTGCACTTTACTACACAGTTTCGGACATCAATTGAAACTAGCAAATTCAAGCCCTCGAAATTCGAGCGCAAATTCTAGGAAATTTTATTTTTTCATTAAATAAAGACCCTAAAGGTATAAATATGTACTAATCAATCAATTATAGCCAATTCACAAATCAACACAAAAAACAAAATCATTTTTATTACAAACACATTAACAAATTTAATAAACACACACAGAGCATTGTATAATTTTATGTATCTGTTAGTAGCAATGTTAAATGCAATTTACTCAAAATAAAGGAAAAAATTTAAAAATCTGTAAATCTGCAAAACGGCTAAAAAGAAATACCTTTCAAATAATATACTTTTGGTCAAAATCGGGATAAAACGGTAAAACAAAACCTCAGTCACAAGAAATCGCCTAGCCTATTAATATTATATATTTATTTACGAGAAGCCATTATTGCAATCAAGTATTTATTAAATCTGCCTAAACTAGTATTCACTTATTTTAAGGAAACCTTTAACACAACAAGAAAATTAAAAAATAAATAACGGCACTTTCCTGTTAGAATTCAACAACAAAACCATTTGCATGTTGGTCGTACATATGTAGACTCTTATCAATACTTTTTATTTGTGTTTTATGAATAAGTTATAAAGTTTACATTGAAAAAATAATTTTTTTTGTGGATATATGTATCAACAAAACATTATTTTTTTATTTAACGCTTTTGGTCTCATAAAATGTCAAAAATTGTGGTCGTATGTAAAGTTTTGTCGGCCACTGTATATATATTGGAATCACACATGTACCAGAAACATCATACTTAACTTCACTACTGATCAAACAACTACTGGGAAAAACTCAACCACTGTCCATACAATTGTATCAAAATATGCACTCCATAGATGTTTGACATCACTTTCCAAAAAAATTTAAAAAAATACATAGTACCTTAACATATCAAGGTGGTTTTGAACCAACTTTTAATGAAGAGTATTGTGCATCGTTTTTTTTTAACTGATTTGGTTTCTTTACATTCTAAATAGTGTGTAACAAATATTATAGCCCATAACTTGTCGACCCGTTTTGGAAAAAACTCATTTAAAAAAAAATCACTCGTTTTATATTAAAAATTTCACATATTTGTGTTGAATCGTGAATTTAAGCAGGAAATTTATTAAAATAAAACAATATTTTCGATATAATAATTTAGTTTTAATTAAGTATTACATAATTTCTTGTAATAATTTTCGATATTTGTAAAGATTTTAAGTTTGGATAAATTTACATTTTTATTTACTACATATTTATGTAAGACATTTAATAATACAAAATTGTTTTACATATAGCTAGCAATATCTCAAAATCGACTTTTTGCGAAACAGAATTTTTTTATTGTTGGAAATTAATCTCTGGGATATCAGAAACAAAGTTTGTTCTACGACTTTTTCATTTCTGAATTTTTGAAAAGATACCGTTATTTTTATGTTACACACGAAAATTGCCTTTTTGACCCTTAAAACCAAAAAATTTAGTTTGACAATGTTCTGCAAATTTGTCCAGGAGTATTGGGTCTAAATTTTTTCGGAATGTACCAACATCGAAAAAATATCAAAATAAGTTTTTTTTTTAATTTATAAGAAAAATGTCACTACCGCCACCTTGTGGCTACTTTTTGCAACAATTGCTGAAACAGACAAATAGTTAATTTCAAAACCTTTCAAAAGAGGTATCCGTGATGAAACTCCGACGAAAAATAAGGAATCTAGACGCAAAGTAATTAAAAGTATAACGAATCTGTTTTTCTTTACAATTAAGTTCGTTAATATCAAATGACTATTCAATTTTATATATATGTGCAGAGTATTTCGAAAAAATAGTCACTGTTAACAAAATTAGGATTAAATATAAAATTTTTTTAATTAAAAAAATCATTTATAGTTTCCTTGAACACATGATGATCCGAAGCCACTATTGACTCGGTACTCCTCACGTGTTTAAATGGTTCAATGTGGCTCATCCAAGGGAAAAACGAAAAATAGGTTCGCTTGTTTTTTAAATGGCACAAAAACGGCTCAAGAGTTTTGCTTGAAACTTTGCATACTGGTCAAGAACTTCAATATCTAAAATTTCTCCGTTCCCTTTAATGCATAGCCAAATGTCAAAAAAAACTAAGAATTTCGAATTTTTTCGGATTTTTTTAGATTTTTTTCAATTTGTGTCCGAACAAAACATTTTATCGTAAAACGGAACGGAGTAATTTTAGATATTGAAGTTCCAAACTAGGTAGAGTAATTTTTGCATAAAAGCCTTTAGTCATTTTTGTGCCATATGAAATATAAAGTAATGATTTTTTCCATTTGCACATAATTCTTTCAGCCATTTCTTTTTCTCAGTGTACCGATAAATTTTGTATCTTAAACGAAAGATAACTATTCCAACTAAGTATCCCAAAATTAAAAATGTTTTTAATTATTAAAAAAAATCGGCGTCTAATTCGATTTCAGTTGAAAAATTTAAGTCTCCAATATCACCTTATAATATAGGGTTTTCTAGAATAACCGCGTATGTCATAAAATCAAAATGTTCAGGGGAGCCAAAAAACGTTATATTTGAAATTATGGGCTCGATATAAAGATTTTAGAGCTGTTTATTTAACAGTCCTGTAGATATGGGCAATAAATACTTTATATAAAATTTTAAGTCAAAAATCTTCAGAGGAATAGATCCTAGAGAAGGACGAAAAAGCAATATGTAAATTAAATTACTTAAAGTGTGTGCAGATAAAACAACTTATGTCGACAAACGTCGTTTTCTTTGAAAAAGAAAACTACCAATGCAACCACCCATGTAGACATAAGTTGTTGTGGCTTGAAAAATTGATTTTTTTGTTCGTTAACAAAAAGTTAACGGGACCTTAGGATGAGAATATTACAATGTATCAAGAATAATAGTGACAAAAAATAACAGAAATAAACACACAAATTTTTACAAGTGGTTATAAACTGAAAACTAATCCAAAATTATTTTGCATTTTTTTGTTTTTTCATTAATAACAACGTATGTCGCTATGTGTCGTTTTCTGAGAAAATAATTTTCCAGCGATCAAACGTAGGTTAACATACGTCGTTAGTGCTGCAAATTAATTTAATAAACATTTAAGTTACGTCGTTATTTAAAGAAAAAACTCAGAAATGGTCAATATTTAAAAAAAAAAAAAAATTTAACACATGTAAAGAGCGTTAAAAATTAATATATTTGGCATCGTTAACTCAAAACTGACACAAATGGATATACGCGGTTATTCCAGAAAACCACAGATATTTCACACAACGGATAAGTGAGGCTCAATTTGAGGTAGCCGAATGTATCTCCCAATGAATAAAAGTAATTTGATATAAATATCTTTAAGTTGGAAAAAATGTTTTTTTTTTTAGATATTGCTAAATATAACTCTCCGAATTTTTCTATTATCATTTTTATATAATTGTGGTCACAAGCGATAACCGCCTAAGTCGACTTAAGAACGAATTGAGTTGTGTATGCTATCATATTCCACTAACAACGCTTTATATTTATGTGAAATCCCCATTTCTCTGACACTGTTCTTTAAAAAGTTATGAATGAAAACATACTGACCTAAGTCTTAATGAAGTCCCATTACATTTATATCAAAAGTTATTTTTCAAGAAAGCATGGCGGTTAATGCTTGTGACCAGTTATATTGAGCGTTATATTTTTGAACTGCTCTGAGTAATTGAGTTAGATAATTAGGATACTTTTCGAGTACATTCTATTTGGTCCAAGTTGTTCTAAAATCTGATTGTAAAGATTCTACGGTTTGCTCGCTAGAGAATCTCATTTCTTTTTCAATTTTTTCACAAAATTGAGAAACAAACTTTTGGCTCGGACGAACTACTACTCGAAAAAGATATCTTACCATACATACATATATTCAATGTTTGAGATAATTTTACAGAACATTTTTCATAATGACTTAGCCAATAGTTATATATTTTAGAGTTGAAAATGCAAGGATAGTATTTTTTTTTTTTAATTTCAAACCTTTCCGACAATATTTGTGGAGTGGACTGACTACTATTCGAAAAAGCTCAACCACTTTCTATACGAAAATATGAAAAAATTCACTCCATGGAAGTTTGATATCATTTTATAAGAAATTTAAAAAAAAATACATGGTAAAAACTAATACAAATTGTAGTCCTTCATATCAAAAGATTATTTTCCTAAAATATTGAAACACTCGGTCTTAAGGTGTGGGGTGGGCGAACTACTACACGAAAAAGATCAGTCAGTAATGAGAGAGAGAAAAATTTTTTAAAAATTTTTTGTTTTTTTTTTTTTTATTAATTGCAAATGAATGTATCATTAGATAACTCATTTAAATTTTTAAGCCATTCAAACCAATATTGTGCTATTGGCAATCTACTATTCGAAAAATATTAGTCAGTTTAAAATTGCAAATAGGAGGACATTACGTCCTTAAAATTTCAGAGACTTTCGGTAATTATTGTGTTCGAAAAAGATCAGCCAATTTACGTACAAATATACGAAAATATGCACTCTATGCACTCTATTAGTGTGTTAAAGCCATATACAACAATTTTTTTTTTTTTTTATCAATTAACTATTTTAAAAGCCATACCTGTGTAACTTGAATAATCTCTATATCTGGCTTCTTTTTGGAGTTTATGGTTTTCGGGTATTTAATATTTTTAAAATTAAGAAAATATCTAAAAATTATGTCTTATAAAATGATGTCAAACTTCCAAGGAGTGAATGTAGTTCGTCCACCCCACAAGTATTGTCGGAAAGGTTTTCAACTCTAAAAAATATAACTTTCGGCTAAGGCCGAGCCACGCAATGAGCGGCAACCGGCAGAGCGGTGAGCGGCAGAGCGGCGAGTTTGAGCGACAAGTGACTTATTACTGAGCGTCATTTTTGAGCGGTTAGTTGTCAAAATGCCATTGTCAATATTATTATTTATTATTTATAAAAAAAGTTTTTATAATAAAAGCAAAATATTTTCACTATCTCATGATTTTTATTTATGTATGACTACATTTCAAACTTTTTACCTTTTTATCGATTGAAAAACAACACAAAAATAGTTGTCGTTAAGATAACAACAACAGGTGACTTTAGCAATAGCGAATATCGTTTAAAAAATTTACTGAATACCAAAATCGATAATTTTGTTGTTTTCTTTTTCTAACGATTCAATTATCGTTAAAAAAGAAGTTACTGAATCGCGCTACAGATTGACAAAACAAAGAAAAGCTATTTTTTTTTGCCATTTTTATTCTTTGCCGCTCAGAAAACAACTAAAAATTAAAACAAGTTCTATTCCTGAGCAGTGCCGCTTAAACGCTAAGAAATGCCGCTCACATGCCGTTCATTGTGTGGCCACTTCAGTAGTATTTCATATGTTTTAATTTTTTTCTGCTCATCGCTCTGCCGCTCGCCGCTTTGCCGCTCATTGCGTGGCAATTTATAAAAAATTTTCTGTAAAATTATCTCAAACATGAAATAATAGAAAATTTTCATTCTTTTGTATGGGAAGAGTCCGATCTTTTTCGAGTAGAAGTTGGTCCGAGCCACAATTATGGCCAGATTACTTTGAAATTTGGCGTACATAATACTCATAAATAATGTACTCATATCTTCAACTTTAAAAAGCATAAATTTGTACAATGTGTGCCTTAAATATTTTTTGTAAATCGATGTCAAACTTGCATGAAGTGAATTTTTTCATATCCATATTTGTATGGAAAGTCGTCGAGCTATTTCGAGTAGTAGTTCGCCAACAGCACAGTTATTGTTGGAATACTTTGAAATTTTAAGAAGATTATCTCAATATATTTGCAACTACAAATAGTAAAAAATTTTAGCAAGTCGTGATGGAAAAATTTTTTTTAACTTACATCAAACTTGAAATAACAGCAAATTTTCACACATTTGTATAGAAAGTGGCTGATCTTTTTCGAGTAGTTGTTCGCCCAGAGCACAACTTGATTCGGAATGACTTAATTTTTTATAAAAGCCATCTGTGAATAAGGTCAATTACGGTGAAAAAAAAAATAATTTTTAGTTTCTGTTTTTTGTCGAGTAATAGTTCATCCAAGCTTCAATTTTTGGCGGAATGCTTTGAAACTTGACGGAAATGTTCTCTTTATATACACAGCTCTAACGAATATAATTTTTTGTTACATCATTGTGGAAAATTTTCTGGAAAATATCATCAAACTTCAAATAAGAGCATATTTTCACACATTTGTATAGAAAGTGACCAATATCAGTCCAGTAGTGCTATACCGACGCCAAAATTTTGGTTGGAATGGTTTAAAATTTTTTATGAGTAATCTATGAATATAGTTATATACACAGAGTGAAAAAATTTAAAAAAAAAAAATTATTTTTTACACATTTTGCAAAATTTCCGATCTTTTTCGAGTAGTTGTTTCCACACGCCAACATTTTTGTCGAAATGCTTTAAAATTTTAAAAACATATTCTCTACATATATTCAGATTAAAATACTAAGAGCTTTTTCCAAGTGTTCTTGAAAAAATTTTTTGTAAATAGTAGAGTGATCGATTCGAACATTCGACCGGTCTTAAAACCGGTTTTTTCTGCTTCGAGGTCGTCGGTTTTTTTAAATGTTGTATTTTCAAATGTCGAATAATCCAGTTTTTTGCTCAAATTATTCGGTTCTTTTCCAAAATATTTTTTCTTGTAAATTACGAAAAAAAATTATGAGAACTTTTCTCGCAGTGTAATATGTATCATTATTTCTCTCATTTTTTTACTCCTTTGGCAACCATAAGCATAAACAGTCGTTTAGTACAATTACGCCATAAAAAATCGGAATATATTTTAACTAAAAGAACTAATAGTGCTTCGAATTTAACTTAAAAGAGAAATACTGCACATTGAATTATTTTACTACAAGGTAAGTAACATTTTTATTAAACCACGTGGCATTAATGTTCTCTATTTATTATCATTTATTTAGATGTCGGAAGTGTGGCAGTACTTTGAACGCGATGGAAAAGGTAAGGCTAGATGCCTTAAGTGTCCAAAAATATTAAGCTGCGTGGGTTCTTTTACATCATCTCTTCTTAATCATGTCAGATCCATCCACAAAACAAGTAAGAAAATTATAGTCGGTCTAGACCGACTATACGATACCCTATACCATGCGTTTAGAAACCCTATCTCTTAAGCCCAACTAACTGGACATAGAAAATAAGCAAAAACCAAATTTGAGTGCGATTTTTATTAATTTTTTTGGCTGCAGATATGAAAAAGTTCATATCGGATGCTATATCTATATGGGGACTAGGTCCAAAAATGGACCGATCCTGATCATGTTTGGAAAAGTCTCTTGTATTTTGCAAAAATATATACAAACCAAATCTGAGAAGAATCAGTGCAATATTTTTGTTTTTTAATAGATTTAAGTGAAGATCGGGAAGCAGCCCTATATGGGGCCAAAGGGATCATTTTTGGACTACTCATTAATGGATGTAATGAACGCATATAAACCCAATTTGAGTAAGATCTATATGACAATTTGGATCTTATGGCAATTTATGTCGATTTCATAGGGGTAATTTGTATGGGGGCTAGGTCTGAACATGGACCGATTCTCACCAATTTCAATAGCGTTCATCCCATGGCCGATAAAAGCTTATATACCAAATTTCATCAAAATATATTCATATTTGCGACCTGCAGTTTGATTACAAGCTTTACATGGACACACAGACGGACGGACGGACGGACGGACATTGTTAAATCAACTCAAAAAATGATTCTGATTCGATCGGTATAATTAAAGATGGGTCTAGGGCAAATATTTTTCGTTGTTACAAACAGCAGCACAAAGTCATTATACCCAAACCACATAGTGGTATAGGGTATAATTAATATAAATTCAAAAACGTCGCAAACTGAAATTGACTCCATTCCAAATAGTTCTGCACTGACTCCGAAGAACACCCTTTTAAAGTATGCCACTAAAAATGAGTCAATGGATGAAATATGGGCTCGTTGCGTTGCAGAAGACGGGATGTCAGTGAGACCATTAAAGAAGTCTCGGGTGGTGCTAGCATACTTGCATTCAAAACATTACACAATCCCATCAGAGTCAACAATATGGAGAAAAATTTATTAATTTTACCAGATGAAACAAAACAATGGTAGATTTTCCATTGTAGTTGATGAGTGAACAGATGTGTCGTATCTGAAATATGTCAATGTGACTTTGAAATGCTATAATTCTGAGTGTAAGTCATTTGAAATATACAATCTAGGACTAGAACAAGTGAAGGTGAAAGGAAATGCAAATAATTTGGAACAAATTATTATAAAAAAAAAGTTGGTTATAGTTTCCACATGATATTGTGGCATCCACGCACGATGGTCAGTCATGAAAAAATATGGCAAAAATATTTATGCAGAATCCCAACTATTCATTAACCATGCAATTCACCTTTGTGTTGTTGACACAATTTATACCAAACAAGATTTTAATATGGCTAATGATTCCAGTACCGATCACTCTGATTCTGAAGATGAAGATATAGAAGATGAAAACGATTTTGAAAATGATTTAGAAGAGGACGACTTAGAAAATATTTTTGATTTAGCAGAACAAAACGTTTGTTTAAATGTTAACATAAAACCTATAATACACCGCCTTAGAAAATGTATAAAAATGTTCAATAAATCATCTGAGAAGCAAAAAAACCTTCAGAATTATGTTAAAGAACAAGAGGAAAGAGAGCTCAAGCTAATTCATGATGTTAAGCATAGATGGAATTCAGTGGCTCGTATGATTACACAATTTTTAAGAATTTATAAATGTGTAAACCATGCACTTCTCGAATTGGGACTACCACCGTTTACTGTAAATGAAATTAGAACATTAACTGAGTTAAGTAATACCCTTAAACCATTGGAAATTTGTATAAATAAACTGTCAAAAAATGATACTACCCTAACAGATGCTGAAGGCATTTTTCAATTTTTGTTTAAAAGCCTTTCAAAGGTTTCGAACAATTTATCACAAGATTTACTCGAATGTTTGAAAAATCGTATAGCTGAACGTCATATCGAAGTTTTAAATACACTAATATTATATTTAAGCACTGGAAACTTTCCCATCAGCGATAATTTTCTCAAATATTCTTCCAAAAATGAGACAAAGGAATTTGCGTCTCAATTATATTGTCTTTTATTTTCTGATGGGGAAGATATCACATCTGACTCAAGTGAAGAGTTACGACATTAGGGATTCTGAATGTGATTTGAAAGATGAATTGAATAATACTATTAAAAGTTTACAAAACCCGAAAAACTGCAAGAGAATATATCATCAACAAAGTATTTTAGATGACTATATTTAGAAAAATGTCGTAAAAGATCTGAAAAGCTTGAAAAGCTCTATAATGCGTTGTTAACTATATCTCCTACTAGTACATTAAGTGAAAGAGCATTTTTGGTATCTAGTTTTATCAAACCTAAAGAAAAAATCGATATTCTCCAAAACATTTAAACTGTATTTTATTTTTGAAAGATTACTTTAAAGAAAAAGAGATAACTTTATAATAACGATGACTCTCATTAAACAGTCTCTTTTTATGTAAAATATTTATATTTTTTTTTTTTTAATTATTTATAAAATAATTTGATCTCACATTTGTTTTTTTAATAACGTAAATTTAAGATTTTATGAATTATTCTTGTTTTTTTGTTTTGTTGTTTTATAACTTTATTTTAAATTTCTATGAATTTGGTTGATTTGTTTTTTTTTAAATAAATTTTTTTTTATATGTATTTGAAGTTTTTTTTCCAAAATGTAATAGGAAAAAAACCGGTGACCGGTTTCTTTTCAATTTGAAAAAAAAGCAATCGGTTTTTTCAAACTTGAACTATTCGAACTATTCGAAAAGCCGGTTTTTGGAAAAAGTCGAATAATCGATCACCTTAGTAAATAGGCATCAAACATATACGAAGATCATATTTTCATACAATTGAGTGGAAAGTGGATGATCTTTTTGGAGTAGTAGCTAGCCCACTCCATAGTTTTTATCAGAATGTTTTAATATTTCAGGAGGGTAATCTCTTAGTGTAACTGACTTCAAAATATGTAAAATCATACCACGTATTTTTTTTTTTAAATGAAGTCAAACATCTACTCGTATGAAGTCAATATTTTCATACATTTGTATGGAAAGGCGTCGAGCTTTTTCGAGTAGTACTTGTACGATTCCAAAAAGGACACATTTGCTACACTAAATACTTATATTCATCGTTTTACATGATTTCAAACATGAAAAATGTTAATTTTTACTACCGAGCTAGTCGCTGAGCTCGAGTAGCTCATTTACTACTCGAGTAGCTCGAGCTTCGAGTAGCTCGGGTAGCTCGAGTGCTCGAGCTCTGGTTTTTACTTTAAATAAAGCAAAAAAAAAAAAAAAAAACATTGGCACATTTGTTTCAAAAATTGATCTATATTCTGCATGACAGGTTATACACAGGTGTTTTATTTAAAGTAAAAACATTTGCTCTTGAGCCTGAATAATTTCTGACTCAATCGTTTTATCACTACTGTACATGCTTTCAAAAATGAAAAGTTTTTCGAGTAGCTTGCCTCTAGTAATGGCGAGCTTTGGTTTTTCCTACTTGAGCTACTCTTTCGACTCGAGTAGCTTAGTTACTCATCAATCGGGTCAAGTGGCTCGATACAGATTCGAAAACAGATTCACAACTTACCAAAGATATTGACATGACACCCCACAATCAATCAATAAATCATCCTAAGTCTTACAATATAATTTCTGAAGTAACAACTGCCTAAATTGCTTAGCCATATAACATAATGTTTGAATAATCCACAAAACATAAAACTCTACTTAAATACATAATAACTGAGTGTCGATGGTATAACAAAGCCAAAGCCACTTTTTTTTCGGGTAATTAACTTAAGGTCAACATTTTTATAATTATGTATTATCGTGTAATATTCTACCATACAAGCGTTAAACTGTTTATTTATGCCATCGTCATCATATTTCACCCTAAACATAAAAAAATATGCATGTAAAAGTTTCAAAAGAAAAATCCTATTCTTATTATTATGAATATACATTCACACAGACACATCCATACATGCGAACAATATACATTGCATTGGTATGTATAGTATATAGTGTGCGTTTGAACTTTTTATATGAAAAGTTTTGATATGAAACCATTTAAACAACACTTCTCCCACGATATCTAATGAATGACCAAATTGTTGATTGACAATTGCTGTAATTACCTAAGGTGGTTTACTTGTACTGTTTTATATCATGCGTGCGTTATTTTATTTTATTCATTTCTTTTTTTGGTTTTGTTTTATATGCTGCTTACGATTTAATATGTCGTAATACATATTCACTGTACTGATATTTACACAAAAAAGTGTCATTCACTCTTGTTGTCCGAAAAGAATCGACAACATACAAAAGAAACAAAAAACAACAACAACAACAAATACAAACATCAAAACGGAAAGAATAAAATCAAAATGTACCTAAAATAGTGTGGGGTGTATTTAGAAAATTGTTAATTCTGATAACCACTATTAATTCGTACATGAAGCATCTTTTTTGACAATAAAACATACTAGACTACAAATTTTAGGAAATAAGATCGAAAAACCACACACGTTGTACTTTTCTGAAAGATTGTTTTATTATCTTTAAATTTATAAAAATAGCAAGGTTCAGAAAATACACACATCAAACACACAATGTTCTATTCTAAAGCAGCCAACATATATTTTTATTTTCATATCAATTATGTGTGTTTCTAAATTTTGTACGGTGCAGAACACAATCATGACTGTGTTTCGTTTTAATGTTTCGTTAAGGCCCAAATAGACTACACAAAATGCTTGCGCAACATCATGTTTGCGCAACAGCTTTTTTGGATATACACTACACAAAATTCATAAGCACAAGCAGAGAATTCTAGTTTGGTTTTTTATGTATTTATTTTAATCTTATTAATTTTAATTTTTTTCTTCAGACATTTTAATTTTAATTTTTTTCTTCAAACATTTTGCTAAACGTACCCTACGCAAATTTCTTATTATTGTTATTTATTTTATTCCTTTTTTCTTCCGCCCGAGTTTACAACGCGAGATGTTTTAAAAAATGGAATTTTGTATGGTAATTGCCTACACACTACACAAAACTGTTGCGCAAAATTCCAAAAAATCAAATCTATTTGATTTTTGCACAACTGTTGGGCAAACATGAAAAACACCCCTAAATATTACACAACACGTTGCGCAAACACGATGTTGCGCAAGCATTTTGTGTAGTCTATTTGGGCCTTTATGTACACGAACATGTTTCTATCACGTATTTTTTTTTTATTTCGAACACACATAAACCACACAGGTTCGAGTGTAGCTTTATTTTAAGTTCGTGTTCTTGCACGTGTACTGCTAAAAAACAGAACATGTTCTTGAACGCGTACATCTAAATTTTAAAACATTATCCATTCGCGATAGGAAAAATCTGATACACCCCTATACTAACGACAACATGTGTTTCAACCAAATTTATTAAAAAAAATCTAAAATAATTCGTAAGCAGTTATAAAAAAAATAAAAATAAAAAAGATAATAATAAAAATATACAAAAAGATAGTAATAAAATAGAAAAACAGAGAAATTTTATATGTTGTTTATGACTAAATTTCGTTTTTATACCCTATACCACTATGTGGTTTGGGTATAATGACTTTGTGCTGCTGTTTGTAACAACCAAAAATATTTGACCTAGACCCATCTTTAATTATACCGATCGAATCAGAATCACTTTCTGAGTTGATTTAACAATGTCCGTCCCTCCGTCCGTCCGTCTGTGTGTCCATGTAAAGCTTGTAATCAAACTGCAGGTCGCAAATATGAATATATTTTGATGAAATTTGGTATATAAGCTTTTATCGGCCATGGGATGAACGCTATTGAAATTGGTGAGAATCGGTCCATGTTCAGACCTAGCCCCCATACAAATTACCCCTATGAAATCGACATAAACTGCCATAAGATCCAAATTGTCATATAGATCTTACTCAAACTGGGTTTGTATGCGTTCATTACATCCATTTATGAGTAGTCCAAAAATGATCCCTTTGGCCCCATATAGAGCTGCTTCCCGATCTTCACTTAAATCTATTAAAAAACAAAAATATTGCACTGATTCTTCTCAAATTTTGTTTGTATATATTTTTGCAAAATACAAGAGACTTTACCAAACATGATCAGGATCGGTCCATTTTTGGACCTAGTCCCCATATAGATATAGCATCCGATATGAACTTTTTCATATCTGCAGCCAAAAAAAATTAATAAAAATCCCACTCAAATTTGGTTTTTGCTTATTTTCTATGTCCAGTTAGTTGGGCCTAAGAGATACGGTTTCTAAACGCATGGTATAGGGTATCGTATAGTTGGTCTAGACCGACTATAATTTTCTTACTTGTTTTTTTATTATTTTTTAATTTTTATTTATTTTTTTTATTTTTATTATCTTTATTATTATTATTTTTATTTTTTTATAACTGTTAATGAATTATTTTAGATTTTTTAATAAATTTAGTTGAAACAATCGTTGTCGTTTTTATAGGGGTGTATCAGATTTTTCCGATCGCGAGTGGATAATGTTTTAATTTTTAGATGTACGCGTTCAACAACATGTTCTGTTTTTTAGCAGTACACGTGCAAGAACACGAACTTAAAATAAAGCTCGAACTTGTGTGGTATATGTGTGCTGGAAACAAAAAATACGTGATAGAAACATGTTCGTGTACATAACGAAATATTAAAACGAAACACAGTCATGATTGTGTTCGGCACGGTACAAAATTTAGAAACACACATAATTGATATCGAAATAAAAATATGTGTTTTGTTGGTCTGAGCTATGTTTGTTTACATATATGTACGAGATGTTTATTCAGTGTGTGTTTTTTCTGAACTCTGAAGAATAACCGGTAGTTCATTATACATATTTTGTAAAAATAATTTCACCGCCATTAACCCGTGGATAATATTCTAATTTAAAACCATGTTAGTCCACCTTTGCTTTTTTAAACCTCTTCTAATCGCTTTGGCATATTAAAGGGTATTTTTTATTTAGGTATCGCTCACTTTTTGACATTTTTGATCAGTATACTCTGGCAAATCATAAATTCACGCTTGAACAACGCTACGAAGTTATCAAAATTTACTATGAAAATCAGACATCTATTCGCGCAACTTATAGACGTTTTCCTGATTTTTATGGCAAAAAAAATCGTCCATCTGAGAAAGCTATCCGTCGAACTGTGGATAGATTTTATACCACATACTCTCTAAATGAGGAATATGAGTAGTAAAGAGAATATCGCCGCTATAAACGAAAGTGTCGAAGTAGAACCAAACTTATCGATACGTCGTCGGTCGCAGGAATTGGGGCTCTGTCCGTCCAAGAACAATCTTGGCCTGCAGCCGTACAAGATCCAGCTGGTGCTGGAATACAGCCACGATCCATGATCTATGATTATTTGTTTGGAAATATGGATGACATTGATCCGGGAAAGATGTGGTTCCAATAGGATGGCGCTGCGTGCCATACGGCAATCGGAACTATCGACTTATTGTAATTAAAATTTGGCAATAAGTTGATTTCTAAAAATGAACCAGTCAATTGGCCGTGTGATACCTTTCGGCTATTTCCTGTGGTGCTACGTGAAGTTACTGATTTATGCTGATATACCATATTTACCGATATTTATTCTATATCGGGATCCCTCTTCTGAGACGAACTCAAATATAACTTTAATTTTTATGCGCAGATTTTAAAAACAACGAACTATTTTTTTTTTTCTTATTTTACACAAGTTTTTTAGAAATGTGAACACATTTTCAAATGTACTATGTGATGTCTTTTGTACACGATTTATCGCGTGAAAAAGAATTGGTCGTATATCGCTTTAAAAATGTCCGTGCACGGTGTACAAAAAACTATATAGTTTACTGTTAAAAAATAATGATTATATCAAAAACATCCTTTTTCAATCAATTTTGTATGTGTTAAATTTTTTTTATACACATTTGTTATGTTCTCATATTATATGTACAGGGTTGCCACCATCCAAAATAAGAGGTCTCTTTGGTAAAAATCCGTTACAACACAAACTAGCCGCTATCAGTTGTCATTCGCGATCCATCGAGTAAGCAACGCTTCGTTGCTTTTATTATTTTTAATAAGAAAAACAAACGGTTCTTTGTTTGCTTTATGGTGCTCGTGGTTGCTACTCAGCATGCAGAAAGAGCAACTGTACCTTTCTGTATGCTCGATTTAGTTTAAGTGTTTTGTATATCAAATAGTTCTCCCTAACCTCCATTGCAGAGGTAATGTTTAGTTGGGGTGACTATAAAGTGAAATAACCTGGCAATATGTTGGCTGGTGCCACGCCATTAATTTTACAACCTAAAAAACTATAACCGCTAAATCGAAAAAATATGAAATACACGAAATCAAAATTACGAGTAATATATGTATCTAAGTTTTAATTTAAAATTCACATGTAGCATCATATAGAACCCCTACAATTTTAGGGTTTTATTAAATAACACGAGCAGTTAAACATGATCGTACATTTCTTAGACTCTATTTGAGAGGCCATGCAAATATATCTCATATGATGTTCAATGTGAAACATCTTAAAAATACGGAAAAAACGCCCCCTAAACATGAGATGGGCAACTAAAAAAAATGTGGGCTATTTTGTTTTATGTTCTATAACATATCCAAGTTTCATTGCGATCGGCGGGTGCACCCATGACCCCTTCGTTGTTAGTTGACGATTTTTACAAGACTAATACATTTTTTCGGTAAACTTTCTTCAACGAAGTTGTTTGAAATGTTTCAGGCTTAAAGTAAATCATTTTTTGTCTCCTTCGTTGAAAAATAATTTAAAAAATCGTAATGCATACATTACTAGAGTGGTTTTATAAAATCGATCTTCGATTTTTATAGGTGCTCAGGTCTAGGATTGTGTCACTTAGTGTAAAAATGCTATTGTAAAAGTTTTAGCTCAATCGGACTATGCCTTCCCGACCCCATTCGGCCCTAAAGTTTAGAAAACGGAATACAAGGCGAAAAAGTCACTTTTTTTAGTTTTTGTAAAAATTTTTAAATGTCGTAAAAGTTTTTACTCAAGAAGGTAAACTATGGGTCTTTTTGACACCAAGAGCATCTAAGGGTTAATTTATTTCAAAATTTATGTTAAATGATAAAAATACTGGTCTAAGCCAGGTTTGTAAAAAAAAAATAATTTAAATACTTTTTGTTCAAATATATATAAATTCTCGCAGTAACTTCTTTGACCTTAATGCGGCTCGGCAAGGGTTAACGTTGTTTAATATGTCCAAAACTTTTGGCACAGAATCTTCAAATATTGTGTTATTATATTTTACATCGCGTTTATTAAAATTCAAAAGTAGCAAGAAAATCTTCAACGTTTTTTGTAAATTGAAATATATAAGTGTGGGGTCTCTTGGGGCCTCTGGTCCACATGGGTTAATGATGTCCAAAAAAATTTTTTTTTCAACCTTAAGTCATGGTGATAAACAAAAACAACAAACGGTACAAAAGTAGCTAATTTTCTATTTTAAATATTTTATGACAACAAATAAGGCAAAAATTACCAAAAAACACAATTTCCTCGAAATTTGCAAAAATTAAATCGTTGCCCTACCCAAGTGTGCCAGGGGATATTTTTAAATTTTTTTATTTTCGATCTCTAACATGTTTTAAACAAGCCACTGGAGTCCAAATCTCAATTTTTGCGATTTTGTTGAAGAAATTTTTTTAAAATTTGAAATTGGAGATTTGAAAAACACCCCAAAAATTTTGTCCGTCTTTGGCATCACATTAGGACAGGTTAACGCCATCCAAAAAAAAAAACTTCTTCTACATCTCACAAATTTGAGTCTCTTAAGTAAAAAAAATATATTTCAGTAATCAATTTAAAAAAATTTTAAAATGTGTGCTCGAATTTCTCGGTCAAGTAATAATTGCCACCTTAGTGGTCTGGGGTATTATTTATTACTGGGCTAGTTTTTAACCGATTTTGTGTTTTTATACCTTTTTGGAAACATAATTATATCTTCATTTCGATTAATTTACCTTCTTGAGTAAAAACTTTTACGACATTTAAAAATTTTTACAAAAACTAAAAAAAGTGACTTTTTCGCCTTGTATTCCGTTTTCTAAACTTTAGGGCCGAATGGGGTCGGGAAGGCATAGTCCGATTGAGCTAAAACTTTTACAATAGCATTTTTACACTAAGTGACAAAATCCTAGACCTGAGCACCTTCAAATTTCAAAAAAAAAAAATTTGCCCATATACGCTAAAACCACTCTAATACATTACGTACATACATATATGTTTAAATGTTTATTTTTGATAGCTTAAATTATTTTTTGAAAAATAAAATAAATACAAATTTTTGTAATATTTACCATATGGGAATTTTTTTAATGACAGATCTTATCATCATGATTTTTTTACAACAATTACTTGCCTTAATACAAACCACATTTCTGTTTAAACATTTGTTATTAAAATCGGATTACTGGAGGGAGATATATAAGCGAAATTTAAAAAAAAAAATCTATAAAAAAATCGCGACAACTCAAAAAACTAATGATGCAGTTCGATTCCTATGACCCGAAATAGGGTGACTTTTCTTTTTTCGACTTGTACAGTGTATATATATTTTTTTATTTATATTAATTACAATCCAAAGTAAATTTGTATTCTAATGTGGGTCCAGGGAAAAGCCGGGTGACAAAGACCATTTGGCTGGTTTTTGCAGCTACAGACCAAAGCCTCTGGTGGGAATCGAACCTACGACACCCACATGATAGGCGAGCACGCTACCTACTCACCTACCGTGGCGCTTTGTGTATATATATTATATTGGTTCCTTTAGTAATTATAAGGAGGAGACCCTCACTTGCACAGAGTAATTGTTAAATAAATAATACTTTATCAATTTGATCTAAAGTTAAACGACAACATACAAAACTGAAGAAAAAAGTAAAAAAATATTTTTTATGTATCTTTTCCTATCTGTACAATCATACGGATAAGTCCTAACACCTGTCACTTTTACTTGGCGATGTCGCAGGCTAGGTAAATTGGTCGCTTATGATAAGACTATATAAAGGGTCCGCCATCCAACGTTTTCTTTTTCAACTAGTGCTTATTTCGTGAATGGTAGCACTTAGCTCATGTCTGATTTGACAGATAATTAGTTTTATCCTTCCGCTGAACGAATATGGTTGTGTATACGCTTGAACAACGTTGGAAATATTGCGACAATACTTTGAAAATCATGGTAATGTTGCAGAATGTGTGCGAAAATGCGTACGGATTTTGGAAGAAGAGAAGCACCGTCAGCTCCGTATGTTCGTTGTCTTGTGAAAAAAGTGAAAGAAACTAGCATCCTCATCGATAAACCAAAGCGTGAAAAGCCAAAAGCAATGCGTACACCCGAGAATATTGGTGCTGTGGCAGAAAGTGTGCGTGAAGCGCCATCAACATCAATTCACCGTCGTTCTCAAGAATTGAACATTTCGGAGGCATCATTGAGACGAATTTTGCATACAGACCTTGGTATGACGCCATACAAAGTCCAATTGGTTCAGGAGTTGAAGCCAACTGACCATCCAATGCGTTTTCGCTTCGCTATGTGGGCCTGCGATCGACTTACAGAAGATGCCGATTTTGCCAAAAAAAAATCATCTTTTCAGAAGAAGCTCATTTTGATCTTGGCGGGTATATAAACAAGCAAAATTGTCGCATTTGGGTTACAGAAAACCCGCACGCATACATTAAAATGCCGATACACCCAAAACGAGTGACTGTTTGGTACGGATTTTGGTCCAGAGGATAATTGGGCTATTTTTCTTCGAAAATGAGCAAGGAGTGGCCGTTACAGTCAATGGCGATCGTTATTGGGCCATGTTGAACGAATATTTGTTCACAAAAATTGAAGAGGAGGATATTGGCAACATTTGGTTTCAACAGGACGGCGCTACGTGCCACACAGCCGAAGCTACACTCGATTTTTTGCGCCCTGTTTTTGAAGATCCCATTATCAGCCGCAGAGCTGATGTCGTTTGACCACCTCGGAGCTGCGATTTGACACCGTTGGACTATTATTTGTGGGGTGCCCTCAAAGATAAGTGTTACGCCAACAAGCCAGAGACAATTCACGCTTTAAAGGACAATATTCGTGAATGCCATTGGTGAAAAAAGCTGCACACAATCGCTAATGTGCTTAAAAATTGGACCGATCGTGTAGGCTACTGCATGGCCAGCCGAGGCAGCCATTTGAATTAAATTATTTTCCATTATTAACCGGAAGGATTGTACTTTCAAATAAAAAAAGAAATTTGATATAATATTCAGTAGTTTTTTTTTTATAGCATTTTCAAAAAAAAAGTTATTTGGCGGACCCTTTAGTATTAATGAGTGATAGGTCATAAAGGGCCAATATTTTCAGCCTAAAACATCACCATATATAAGTGACAGGTCCTAGAATCGGTTTCTATAATTTTAACCATAGAAATAATTCAAACAATTTGTTTATCACATTCTGGGGCCAAATCACCGCATTCGATATCGGGTAAAATCAATCGAAATTCCATATTTTGGTTTATTATTTAGAGAAGACGGACAAACATCAGCCCTCGTTTTACTCATAACTAGGGGCCATAATTCGTTAACTGTGACAGAGTAAAATTATTCTTAGTATTTTATTTTGGAAAAAAAAAAAATTATTTCGATCGAAAAATTTCGTTCACAAATGCGGTGATTTGGCCCCTGTCTAACCCATACAAAGTTTAACCAAACTATCAAGTTTCAATTATTGAATAGTTTTGTACATTCGTCCCACCCTAATATGTATATAAATCTACATAACATATAATAGACTATCATTAACATTTCATTCTGTATCATCAGTCTTTTTATAAGTAGATTTAGATTTAGTTTTTGTACATTTATACACTCACAAAAATATTAAACTTTGGATATTAAATATATAATAGAACAAAATAAAACTATAGAAAAAACACTTAACTAATTTTCTGACAAGAATTCATTTAATTAAGTGTTAATGATAACTATTAAAGCCTTAAGCCACCAAACTTTGAAAATATACATTATGGCTCAAATAGAGTAAAAAATCTGATATATATAATACTTTTCGTAGACACGCAAATTTTCTCACCTTAAATTTTAAAAAAATTTCCATAACCGTTTAATTTAAATTCGAATCCAAATTACACAATGGAATGTTTAATAATTTTTGTTCACTTTTTTCTTTCAGTGTATGACATTTCAAATAATTCCCACTTTGATGCGCATCACGTAAAATTATTAAAATAAAAATAAATAAAAGTGAACAAGAATTAAGCAACAATACCCCATAACAAACAAATGAACTAACTATACCTACACAGTAGCAAGTCAAAAGAACAATTACACGTTCAAAGATACTTGTTGTTGCAAGCACCAACAACAGCAGCAACAACAACAATTATAACAATAAAATCAAAATTGTGGACAATAAAAAATAATGAAAACAGAGAAAAGACTGAATGAAATTAAATTCATAAATATGAGTACGAGTATATTTATAGCTAACACAATAATTCCCCTAAGCACTTGACTGATATACTCATAGTGGTGTATGCATATATTTCCCTGCCAATTTTAAATAGTCTTATTGTTGTTGTTTTATTGCTGCTAGATGCCTTTGAGGCGTGTACGACACTTGCAAGTTTAAGTAAAAGCATCTCCATTCTTCTACTCTTCGGGGCACAGAGCTTTGAGGAATAAATTCGTTTTGGATTAGATTCGCTGCACTTTTAACCCTGCTTTCGTAACCCTATTGGAAGTTGCTGAGATGATAACAATACGTCGCACAGTGGACCATTTGACGAGAAGGCAGTCAAAAATCTATAACTTTTGATTGGATTGGAATTTTAATATGCGGTTTTTTTTGTTTGGTAGGTGAGACTTTAGCCTTTAAGTTTTGCTATAAAACGTAATTCTCGACCGAAAATAAAAAAAGATACGGAGGGTTTAAAATACATTTTCATTTGTAGTTGGATTTTAGTACAAAAGTGAAGTGTTTAAAGGTAAAAAAAAAAGGTTTTTTTTTTTTAACATAATGTCTTATTTTTTCAGTTAATTTTACAACTAATACTTTTTAACAATTTTTTAAGTTAATTTTTTCAGAAAATGCCAAACTTTGGCCCCTGTAAACTTTTTAGTCCTAATGTGCACAAGGGCCAAAAGTTGTTTTTTTTTTTTAAAGAGCCCGAGTTAAAATATAATTTATTAAGCAGCGAACGTAAAAGTTACCTCGAGATAGAGAAGTTTCAATGAAAAACTCGTATGTTTTTGCTTTAGTTACATTTTTATACCCTATACCACTATGTGGTTTGGGTATAATGACTTTGTGCTGCTGTTTGTAACAACCAAAAATATTTGACCTAGACCCATCTTTAATTATACTGATCGAATCAGAATCACTTTCTGAGTTGATTTAACAATGTCCGTCCGTCCGTCCGTCTGTGTGTCCATGTAAAGCTTGTAATCAAACTGCAGGTCGCAAATATGAATGTATTTTGATGAAATTTGGTACATAAGCTTTTATCGGCCATGGGATGAACGCTATTGAAATTGGTGAGAATCGGTCCATGTTCAGACCTAGCCCCCATACAAATTACCCATATGAAATCGACATAAATTGCCATAAGATCCAAATTGTCATATAGATCTTACTCAAATTGGGTTTGTATGCGTTCATTACATCCACTAATGAGCAGTCCAAAAATTATCCCTTTGACCCCATATAGAGCTGCATCCCGATCTTCACTTAAATCTATTAAAAAACAAAAATATTGCACTGATTCTTCTCAAATTTTGTTTGTATATATTTTGGCAAAATACAAGAGACTTTACCAAACATGATCAGGATCGGTCCATTTTTGGACCAAGTCCCTATATAGATATAGCATCCGATATGAACTTTTTCATATCTGCAGCCAAAAAAATTAATAAAAATCCCACTCAAATTTGGTTTTTGCTTATTTTCTATGTCCAGTTAGTTGGGCCTAAGAGATAGGGTCTGTAAACGAATGGTATAGGGTATCGTATAGTCGGTCTAGACCGACTATAATTTTCTTACTTGTTTTTTATTGTCTTTTTAAATATTTCTATATCAATTTTTATGGTAAATTTATGAAATATAACAATTTTTATTGTAAATTTACAAGATATAAATTTTTAAATCAAGAAAATTTTTAACTATATAAAAAAAGTGTAACTTATTGTTAGTTTAATGAAAAAGTACTTTAAATCAACCAATTTTAGTAAAAATTTCTTCTAAATAGCCTTGATTTTCATCTTCTATAAGTTGTTTAGCTTCTTCGTCTATTTCAATAGAGGTAGTTTTCCATTTTTGACGAATGTTGGACATATATGGATCTGAAGTGCACAACAAAATAGTGATAAGGTCTTCATTAGTACAACATCTGGACATTTTCCTTGTGTTGTGCTCGCGAAAGAATCTGTAGTATTTGTTCCTTTTTTCTTGCGCTTCTTCAGATAGATCTCCTATTGGTAGCATTTGGTTTTGAATTATTTGTTCCCCATGGTACAAAATTTTATGAACTGTGGATGGCATATATCTCCAAGAGTATTTTTCATTATAAAGTATAGCTGTTTTATTGGCGTACTCTCCAAATTTTTTTGCATTTATCTTTCTGCTGCATGCTAGAACTTGTAATATGATTTTGAATCGTCTTATTAATTCATGATCTACATCTGTGATAGATGCTGCAGTTTCTGGATCGGAAAAAAATCTCCTTGCAGTATTTCCATCATTTGTGTTTCCTTCCCCTTGTTTTGGTTGGTCGATTACGAGGCCTAGCTGTAGATATTTTTGTTGAATTTGTTTTTTTTTTTTTGCTTTCTTTTTTCTTCATTTTCTTTGTTTTTTCCCACTGTTTCGCCTAACGGACCAAATTCCAAATCATAACCCAATTTAAGAATATGCTCCATGAAACGTATTCTAGCATGAAGAGGGGACATTCCAAATTCGTAGGCTTCCTTAAAACTATCGTCTTCTGGTGGGGATTGGCTTAATTGACTTGATGTCTTTTGGCATATAATGAAGCTTGACGTTGACTTTGTTCCAGTTAAAGCTTGTGCAACTTTTCCATCAATCATTGTGAGACACATTTTAAAATGTACTTCAATGTCTTGGTCATCAAATTTAAATATTACTGGTTGAAGTTCCTTAATTTGATCTTTTATTTTTTGAACTTCTTCAGTTATGACATCTATGGTTTCCTTTTTGAATGCAAATTTTATTGGTCTGCAATGCTTTGTTGAAGAAGGAATTTCATTTTTCCATATATCAATTTCTGTTGCTCTACTAGTTGACGGCTCTAAGACGCACCTTTTTGTTAAGCGCAATGGAACGAAAGATACCATAAATTAGCATATGATGAATTTTCGACATTAAATTTCTTGTATTGTTTTCTGACCAGAGAATCCATCACATCCCCATTTAGAAATTAAAGTAATGCTGCCATTACCAATTTTTTTTTAAATGATCAGTATCAAGCGTATTTGGCAATCGTTCTGCAGTATGTTCAAGGAGATCTTGCAATTTTATTTCTGCTGATGTTGAAGTGACACTAATAACTGATTGTGAAGGTAAGCATTCTTTTTTGGCAGAAACTAAATCTCGATACTCTGGAAAAATCCCACAATTCTTTTCATTGCTTCGCTTCTGCAATTCCTTATATTGATTTTTGGTCAATTTCAAATCCAAAAATAGGGCGAACGCTTCTTTCGGCGTAAATTTCTTATCTTCAATTGGTGTAGGAATGCTTTTCAAAATCCTCTTTGTGCGCCTTGGGCTCGCTTCTACTATTTTTTCAATTATTTCAATTTTATTTTTTTTATTTTGGGTTGGTTGAATTTGGTGCAAAAATGAATCCTTAATAATTCTTTGAGAAAGTTCTTCATTGCTATTCTCCAGCTTGCGCCTTCGAGATCTTTCACTACATCCGTCAATTGGTTTTGCTGGTCGACCCTTTTTTCCAGTTTCGTTGGCAGTTGTAGATGCACTCTCAAAAATAAGTTGCTTTATTAACCAGTCTTGGTAACGTTTGTACGTCTTTGCCTTGCTATGAGAGCATTCAATGTACCGTCTTTTCAAATTCGATGCAAAATTAGTAATTTTTCCTTTGTGCATTTCAATGTCTTCTAGGTTACAATTCTTAAAGAAGTCGTTGCTCACTATGTGTAAAATTACATCGTCTACATCATTTCGTTGAAAATAAATATCTGCCAGATCTCTGTAACAGTACTTAGCCATTGCACAAATTGTAATGAATAATAATTGTGGAAACATTATTATAAATACTCTTTCTTGCAATTATGTAAAATAAACATTTTTATCTTTTATTGCCACTTTTAGAAGCATAAAAAACCCACACCCTAACCCCTTTTAAAAGGTGAAGCATACCTGGTCATATCTTAAAGGGCTATGTCGCAATAGTTTTTTTTTTTACCATTTACCTATTATTTAAATTGTTTCCCATTTTGACAGGTATTTAAGATATATAACTCTAATTCAGACTATTAATGTTTTTGAAAGATACCTATGTAAATGTACCTGTAACAATTAAGCGCATTATATCTCAACCCTTTTTTATAAGTATATAACAACTCCTGACAACTCTACCGACACGCAAAAAAAATACACCGCGGTGCACCGGTACGACCAACTTTTGTATTCATAACACTCAGACGGACGGACGGACATCTTTTAATCGACTCAGAAAGTGTTTTTGAGTCGATCCGTATAATAAAAGATGGATAAAGGTCCAATATTTTTGGCAGTTACAAACATCACCTCAAACTTAATATATCCTAACCACATAGTGGATAACTTTTGTATTCATAAATTTTGCAGAAAATATCTAACCTTGGGTCAGAAAAATTGTTCTGGTGCACACAGGCGGAAACTGGCGGGTGTATAATGGGGTATAGGAGTATAGGGGCAGGAGTTATGCTCTATTAAGTAGGAGATTTTCGGAAAATTTGGACCTTTTTTAAAAAATTTTTTTTTTAAATTTCGGAATGACTCAGTGATTTTACATTTTTAAAATTAATAGTATGGAAGCCACAAAATTATACAAAATTTATTTCACTTCAAAATCTTTTAAATCAAAAAAGTTACAGTCATTCAAAAATAAAAATTTACAAAGAAATTTTTAATTTTAGCAAAATACCCTGTTCGCTGTGATATAGTTGAGATAGAGTCGCAATTTTTTGGCTCCCGCGGTTTACTAGTATTTACAGTCAAATGAATAACATAACTTTAAAATCGGTAACAAAAAAAAATTATTTTTGGCCGCCTTCTCAAAATATTGACCACTGTGCGTCGTATTGTAGTTTTTCTTTATGTTGACAGCAGTTTTATTACGATTTTATAACATTTCTGTACTCACATGTATTCTTTATGTATATCATTACTAGCAGTATACCCGCTACGTTGTTAGCGTAATAATTATATTATTTATTTAAACCATAATAATAAATAAAAACAATAAGAAAACAAGTAAGAAAATTATAGTCGGTCTAGACCGACTATACGATACCCTATATCATGCGTTTGGAAACCCTATCTCTTAGGCACAACTAACTGGACATAGAAAATAAGCAAAAACCAAATTTGAGTGGGATTTTTATTAATTTTTTTGGCTGCAGATATGAAAAAGTTCATATCGGATGCCATATCTATATGGGGACTAGGTCCAAAAATGGACCGATCCTGACCATGGTTGGTAACGTAATGAACGCATACAAACCCAATATGAATAAGATCTATATGACAATTTGGATCTTATGGCAATTTATGTCGATTTCATAGGAGTAATTTGTATGGGGGCTAGGTCTGAACATGGACCGAATTTCACCAATTTCAATAGCGTTCATCCCATGGCCGATAAAACCTTATATACCAAATTTCATCAAAATATATTCATATTTGCGACCTGCAGTTTGATTACAAGATTTACATGGACACACAGACGGACGGATGGACGGACGGACATTGTTAAATCAACTCAAAAAGTGATTCTGAATTTATCGGTATAATTAAAGATGGGTCTGGGTCAAATATTTTTGGTTGTTACAAACAGCAGCACAAAGTCATTATACCCAAACCACATAGTGGTATAGGGTATAAATCAAGGTTCAGAAAATACACACATGAAACACACAATGTTCTGTTCAAAAGCAGCCAACACATATCTTTATTTTCATATCAATTATGTGCGTTTCTAAATTTTCTACGGTGCCCAACACAATCATGACTGTGTTCGTTTTAATATTTCGTTATTTACACGAACATTTTTGTATCACGTACTTTTTGTTTCGATCACACATAAACCACACATATTGGAGTGTTGCTTTATTTGAAGTTCGTGTTCTGGTACGTGTACTGAAAAAAAAAACAGAACATGTACAATAAACAGGTTCGAGTTCAGTTATATTTTAAGTCGTGTTGTGGTTCATGTACTAAGAAAAAACAGAACATGTACATTAAACAGGTTCGAGTTCAGTTATATTTTAAGTCGTGTTCAGGCTCGTGTACTAAGAAAAAATAGAACATGTACAATAAACAGGTTCGAGTTCAGTTATATTTTAAGTCGTGTTTGCAAAAGATCCTAACAACCAACAAGTGTGTCTTTTATGCCGCAAAATTGGTTTTTTCGTCTATGACACTAATTGGTTGCGAAAATAGGGGTGGGTAATGCAAAAAAATCTAACAACCAACAAGTGTAACTTTTATGATGCTAAATAGTTTTTGTGTCTTAAGTATTTTATTACCATATTTTATTAAAATAAAAACCAGTCAATAAAAACAATTGTAAATAATTTCAACGTAAATCACAAAAAACGGCCAATAAAATTTTAAAATATTTGACAATTGTAAACAATTTGCAACGTAAGTCATAAAAAAGGGTCAATAAAATTTTAATAAATTTGGTTGAAACAGTTGTTGTCGTTTTTATCGGGGTGTATCAGATCGCGAATTGATGTTTCAATTTTTCGTAGTACAAGAACCAGAACACGAATTTAAAATATAACTGAACTCGAACCTGTTTATTGTACATGTTCTATTTTTTCTTAGTACACGAGCCAGAACACGACTTAAAATATAACTGAACTCGAACCTGTTTATTGTACATGTTCTATTTTTTCTTAGTACACGAGCCTGAACACGACTTAAAATATAACTGAACTCGAACCTGTTTAATGTACATGTTCTGTTTTTTCTTAGTACACGAGCCACAACACGACTTAAAATATAACTGAACTCGAACCTGTTTATTGTACATGTTCTGTTTTTTTTTCAGTACACGTACCAGAACACGAACTTCAAATGAAGCAACACTCCAATATGTGTGGTTTATGTGTGATCGAAACAAAAAGTACGTGATACAAAAATGTTCGTGTAAATAACGAAATATTAAAACGAACACAGTCATGATTGTGTTGGGCACCGTAGAAAATTTAGAAACGCACATAATTGATATGAAAATAAAAATATGTGTGTGTTGGTCTAAGTTATGTTTGTTTACATATATGTACGACTTTTTTATTCAGTGTGTGTTTTTTTCTGAACTCTGGTATAAATACAGTGTGAGTGACAATACGACGGAAACTTTTAATATTAACGTAACTTAAGACAAAAATAAAAAAAATTTAAGTATTTATTTTTATTGGAAAATTCAAGCCCTCGAAATTCGAGTGAAAATTTTAGGAAATTTTATTTTTTCATTAAATAAATTATTTTGTAAGACAATACACAATTCAACACTTTTTAAATATTGATTGCGTTATTGGTTTATGTCCAAAATTATTTTTCAATTCAAAACAATTATTATTGTGAATGAAGAAAAGAAACTAATTTTTTTTGCAAAAAGTTTAATAATAATAACTTTAAATGAGCAGAACTCTAAAAAAATGAAAAATTTTTAAATCTGTAAATCTGGTGGACAGGTAAAAAGAAATACCTTTCAAATAAGATACGCTTGGTCAAAATCGGGAGAAAACTGTTTAACAAATCGTCGGTCACAAAAAATCGCCTTACCTATTTATATTATAGATACTGTTGACAAAACAATGGCAAAAATTATGGTCATGGTCTTGGGGGTGGATGATTCTTATACCGAACGATTGTATCAGGTCATGTGAATATAGGCAAATTTTATGGCCCTTCAAATATTTCATTTTTTTGCCAACAGTATTCCAGTTCACGTATTCTTTAGCAAGATTAATGCTAGCCAGACGACTTTTCCAAGATCAGCCTCAATTGCTCGTCCGAAACAGTTCGAACATATAGTTTTACTTTCAGATTGTTAATGACCTCTTTAAGTAGCATTTTTTGATATTTTTAAACTCCCTTGCTAATAAGTTATCCTGTCTTAGACGCGTTTTATGGGGCCTGCGGCACAAAATGAAATCATGGATTTATTTATGACAAAATCATCTATGTACATATTATTCTGGATTTTAACTCTTCATAAAACTTTATTCTTACCATTATTATGTAATAATTGAAAGAAAATAATTGAAAGAATATATAAATATTTAAATAACGGTTAAGACTTTTTACATTTTCTTTCACACCTTCTTTTATTTTTATTGTTTTAATCAACTCTGGTAAAGCAGTTTAAAAGTTTCCACTGTTTTAGCATCACTAAAAAAATATTTCTTCGTTATCTATTTTTTTTTTATTGTATTTTTTGTAACAAATTCGTTATCTTTCAATAGAGAACACACTAAAGAGTGTTTCCAAAAAAAAAAACAAGTGAGAGTGTTAAATTCGGCTGGGCCGAATCTTTGATACCCTCCACTTTTTTCATTTTCAATTTTCATTTTTTTTTTATCATTTTTCGTTTTTCACTTTTCAATTTTCATCTTTCGTTTTTCATTTTTAGTTTTTCATTTTTAATTTCTCATTTTCCATTTTCCACTTTTCATTTTTCATTTTTCATTTTCCATTTTCGATTTTTCATTTCTCATTTCTCATTTTTCATTTTTCATTTTTCATTTTCCATTTTCATTTTTTATTTTTCATTTTCCGTTTTCCATTTTTCATTTTTCATTTTCCATTTTTATATTTTCAGTTTTCATTTTCCATTTTTCATTTTCCATATTCCACTTTCCATTTTTAATTTTTAATTTTTAATTTTTAATTTTTAATTTTTAATCTTTAATTTTTAATTTTTAATTTTTAATTTTTAATTTTTAATTTTTATTTTTTAATTTTTAATTTTTAATTTTTAATTTTTAATTTTTAATTTTTAATTTTTAATTTTTAATTTTTAATTTTTAATTTTTAATTTTTAATTTTTAATTTTTAATTTTTAATTTTTAATTTTTAATTTTTAATTTTTAATTTTTAATTTTTAATTTTTAATTTTTAATTTTTAATTTTTAATTTTTAATTTTTAATTTTTAATTTTTAATTTTTAATTTTTAATTTTTAATCTTTAATTTTTAATTTTTAATTTTTAATTTTTAATTTTTAATTTTTATTTTTTAATTTTTAATTTTTAATTTTTAATTTTTAATTTTTAATTTTAATTTTTAATTTTTAATTTTTAATTTTTAATTTTTAAATTTTAATTTTTCATTTTTAATTTTTAATTTTTTATTTTTAATTTTTAATTTTTAATTTTTAATTTTTAATTTTTAATTTTTAATTTTTAATTTTTAATTTTTAATTTTTAATTTTTAATTTTTAATTTTTAATTTTTAATTTTTAATTTTTAATTTTTAATTTTTAATTTTTAATTTTTAATTTTTAATTTTTAATTTTTAATTTTTAATTTTTAATTTTTAATTTTTAATTTTTCTTTTTCCATTTGCCATTTTTAATTTCAAATTTTTCATTTTCCATTTTTCATTTTTCATTTTCCATTTTTAATTTCTCGTTTTCCATTTTTCATTTTCCATTTTTTATTTTTCATTTTCCATTTTTCAATTTTAATTTTCCATTTTTTTTTATTTTTATTTTCCATTTTCCAATTTTCATTTTTCATTTTTAATTATCCATTTTCCATTTTTAATTTCTCGTTTTCCATTTTTCATTTTCCATTTTTTATTTTTCATTTTCCATTTTTCAATTTTAATTTTCCATTTTTTTTTATTTTTCATTTTTTATTTTCCATATTTCATTTTCCATTTTTTCATTTTCCATTTGTCATTTTTAATTTTTCGTTTTCCATTTTGAATTTTTCATTTTCCATTTTCCATTTTTCATTTTTCATTTTCCATTTTTCAATTTTCATTTTTCATTTTTCATGTTCCATTTCTCATTTTCCATTTCTCATTTTCCATTTTTCATTTTCCATTTTTCATTTTCCATTTTTCCTTTTCCATTTTCGATTTTCAATTTTTCATTTTTTATTTTTCATTTTCCATTTTTCATATTTCATTTTTAATTTTTCAATTTCCATTTTTCATTTTTCAATTTTCAATTTTGATTTTTCATTTTCCATTTTTCGTTTTCCGTTTTCCATTTTTCATTTTCCATTTTTATTTTTCAATTTTAATTTTTAATTTTTAATTTTCCATTTTTATTTTTCATTTTTCATTTTCCATATTCCATTTTTCATTTTCCATTTGTCATTCTTCATTTTTAATTCATTTAGTTGAATTTACTTCAAACATCTCCGAAGCATACTTTGAATCATGAACACGGTTCAGTTTTGGTTCAGCTGTTACAAATCGGGGCACCAATCGAGCAGAAAGCTTTTTCATTTTTCTTTCAATGGTGCTTGGTAGAGAAGAAGATAGCATATATTTCAAAAATTCATAACTACACTGTATTCTTAATCGGACCGGTTTCTGGCATTTCAGCCCTCATCAGCGATTTATAACAATAGATTGTTTCTATATGAAATTTTTCTACATAGGGCGGCCGTGAGGTTTGAACCATGATACTTCTCATACACTCGTACTTGCACTTTTTGGTCAGCGCTTTAATACACTCACCTAAAGTCAGGCCTACGAGCAGTGTGTTTAGAATCAGTTTTCGTACCATACAGCTTTTACTTCGTATTAATTTCAGAAGATACAACAACTCTGTCCAAAGAAACAATCGTTTGTTTTGAATTTTTTAATATTTTTTGCATTTATGCTTCTAATATCCACCATTCTCAGTTTCGTAAGAGTTGCCATATGTGATGTATGGTTTGTACATACTACATATTGCACTTTTTACATATATTTGAGATTATGCTTTGAAGCGAAAATTTTTGGTTTGTTAGATTTGAAGTCTTTTTCAGACATATTGCAATTAATACTGTAATTAATATGCAAATTTTAATTTTGTTTCAATGGTGCGTGGTAGAGAAGAAGAAAGCATATATTTCAAATACACTGTATTCTAAATTTTTCATTTCGTGTAATATATGCCGCAATCGCTCTGTTGATATATTTGTGATGCCAGCAATCCTACTCACTTTAATCTTTCAGTCATCTTATGCAAACTGATGCGCTTTTCCTACGTTTTCTTGCCTTATTTGGACGACCAGGCCGATCTGCATCATTTGTGATCGTACGACAACCACCTTACCACCTTTTAATCATTGAATATGACGGCGAAGATTCACCATAATGTTTATCAATCCATTCTTTGGACAGCATTTTTTCCCACCAAAAAAACAAAGTTTAATCAAAACACGAAACTCTTTGCAATCCATTTTTTCTCAAACTTTAAAAGCAGCATCATTTTTATAACGGTAATTTTTTTCTAATTAATGAAACGTCCGGAAATTTTGACACAATTTTTCTAACAGTTGGCCCTACTGAAGAAACATAAAAAATTTGCACTTCTCACGCCATCTCTATGTGGGGCCACGTACTCCATGTAGTATAAGTATATCAAAATGGATAAAATGGATAAATATGGGGGGAAAATGTATGATATGGTATGATATGCAGTTGTGGCTTGAAGAATCCTGCATTTGTATCATGAACAAAGGCGGCAGAGTTATGTACAAAGGAATATCTCCAAAAAAGAATTTTATCACTCATTAAACAGCACAGAACTCAGTAAAATTTTGGCCTAATTTGGCATCATGTCATTATTAAAATTTAGCAATGAAGTGATATGTGCCATTCTTTAGAATGACTTAATTTTGCTGTGCACTGAAGACGTCTTAAACAAATTTCCAACCGGGATTTTTTTTTTAGAAAACCGACAATTTATTCTTTATCGTTTTCTTTTGACATTTTTAAAGTAGAAGAATCAAATTTCACTTATCCAATTCTAACAATTGTAACAAACAAGCACGGTTTCCTAAAGATCTTGTTTTTTTTTTAGAATTAATCTTGTTTTTTAGAATAAGATCTAAGTCTCAAACTAACAAAGTTGCACTGGTATTCTAAAGTACGGTTAAATTGTTCACTCTAAGCCTTTTTAGCCAACGCTTCAGGCAAAGTTTCCAAGAACATGTCACACATTTTATAGTTTCAAATTTTAGGTTATTTTAAAAATCTGTTAACTTTAAATCCTATAAATTAAAAATAAAAAAAAATTCTTTAGATGCTCTGCTTATAGATAATGAATCGCAAAGTTAAATATGCCTTCGCATGCACATTCTTCTGTAATTAAACCAGTTGGGTGTATGAATATGAATTGGTTGGATGATACTGGTTTCCGATGTGTTGTATGTGGAAATTTATTGTAGTTCATATTGTTCGCCATATTAATATGATGATGATCATCATGATGATGATGACGATGATGATGAAGAAGATGATACTATGTGCGATACTTATGCCAAAGCCGGATGGAACTACATGGTAAGAATAAAAACTACGCAAGAAATGTATAAACGAACGGTATCATGCTCGTTTTTAACCATAAGGCACTGGGCATATTGTTTAAAATGTTGATATATGGTTGACTGCGAGTATGTAACATTTTTTTGTCTTTTTTTTTTAATTCTTTTTTTGTAATTCTTTTTTTTTTTTTAATTTTCATTTGTTTCATTTTTAAGTTCCTCTATAAAAATTGTCGAATAGAGTGTCAGTGACAGAGCAGAAAACAACAAGACAGTGCTTTGGGGCCTCCGCACACCAAATTGAGGAAGTCACTTTTATTGTGTGATGGCAAATGTAAGAACAAAAAAAAAGTAGAATTTAATTTAATTTGAACATGTTTGAGGAGAAAATTGTTTTTCTTTTTTTGTTGTTTTGTTTTTAGTGAGATTACTTGCGGACAATGATTTATAAAAGAAATTAAAATTAAATACAGGTGCATTGGGGGGGGGACTAATTGAAGGGTTTAACTTTATTTAAATTGCTGAAAATTTATTTAAACAACAATATTGAAAGAAGAAAGAATATCTTTGACAACTAGTGAGCGTGTTTAATTTAGCTACACATAGATTGTGTCAACAGAAATTTTATAGCAATTAACCATTTTCTTTTGTAATAAAATATTTACTGTTAAGACAATAGAATTGTGATTGCCATCAACTCAAACTTCGGTTATTAACTTCATTGCAATTCGGTTGGCAAATTTGATAGCCACAACGAATCTGTTTTCTAGATTCACGCTAAATTTGCCGTTTTTCTCAATTAGAGTCACATTACTCTTCTCGATGCTCACAAGAATATGAGCGGAAACTTTAACTAAACAATCACAGCTTAATTTATTTTTCACGAATATCAAAAACGAAATTAAATCTTTTCATATGTTTAATTGCGATAAACACAAATTTATCTTATTTTTTTTTATCTGTAGGGTGATACAAACTTCCAATTAACGTGTTCCACTTGAAAGAATGTAAAAATGTAAAGATGTTAAAACGAATCACAGGATTGTAAATGCTTTTAGTATCACACCAATTATTTTCAAAAGAACGTTACCCACTCCTGAACTTAGAACCATTGAAGGGTATTGGTGGTCATTGTGAAAGACTCTTTTCTAAAAACATCTAAAGCAACATAAACTAAGGAACAATACCGTAGTATGTGGAGTTCGAGTGCGAATCAACATCTGAATACAATTGTTGGTCTATTGTATTTGGTGAGACGTATTCAACTAAACATAAAAGAATATTTTGCAAATATTTAAAATCCCATTTTTTATATGTATTTCAAACAAAGTTTTTCAATTTTGGTGTGTTCCACCCTCAAGTAAAATCGATTTTTTAAGAAAATGTACTTTTTTAAGAAAAGGAAACTTTTTTAGGAAAAGGTGCTTCTTCTTGGAGAAGATGAATTTTTTTAAAGAAATTTTTTACTTGTTTAAGAAAATGTACTTTTTTAAGAAAAGGAAATTTTTTTTAGGAAAAAGTTCTTCTTGGAGAAGATGAAATTTTTTAAGATATTTTTACTTTTTTAAGAAAATTTGCTTTTTTAAGAAATTGTACTTTAAGAAAAGGTAATTTAAGAAAATGCACTTTTTAATAAAAGGGTAGTTTTTATAGTAAAAGGTATTTTTTGTAATAAAAGGTACTTTTTGTAATAAAAGGTACTTTTTGTAATAAAAGGTACTTTTTGTAATAAAAGGTACTTTTTGTAATAAAAGGTACTTTTTGTAATAAAAGGTACTTTTTGTAATAAAAGGTACTTTTTATAATAAAAGGTACTTTTTGTAATAAAAGGTACTTTTTGTAATAAAAGGCACTTTTTGTAGTAAAAGGCACTTTTTGTAATAAAAGGCGCTTTTTGTAATAAAAGGTACTTTTTGTAATAAAAGGTACTTTTTGTAATAAAAGGTACTTTTTGTAATAAAAGGTACTTTTTGTAAACAAAGGTACTTTTTGTAATAAAAGGTACTTTTTGTAATAAAAGGCACTTTTTGTAATAAAAGGCACTTTTTGTAGTAAAAGGCACTTTTTGTAATAAAAGGCGCTTTTTGTAATAAAAGGTACTTTTGAAATAAAAGTTACTTTTTAATACAAGGTACTTTTTGTAATAAAAATGCATTTTTTTTTGGGAGTACTTTCTTAAGAAAATGTATTTTCTTAAGAAAATGTATTTATTTAAGAAAAGCCATTTTATTAAGAAAGGGTACGTTTTTAGGAAAAGGTACTTTTTTTTAAGAAAATTTACATTTTTTGGAAAAAGAAATTTTTTTAATTCTACTTTGTTAAGAAAGGTACTTTTATGGAAAGAGAATTTTTTAAGAAATTCTCCTATGTTTAAAAATGTACTTTTTTAATCAAAGGTACTTTTTTAATAAAAAGTACTTTTTTAATAAGATACATTTTTAATAAGAAGTACTTTTTTAATAAGAGGTAATTTTTTAATAAAAGATACTTTTTAATAAAAGGTACTTTTTAAAGAAGACGTACAATTTTAAGAAAATATACTTTTTAAAAAAATAACTTTTTTCAGAAAACATACTTTTGAAAGAAAACACACCTTTTTAGAAAAATGTAATTTTTTAGGAAAATGTACTACTTTTACGTTTTTAAAAAATTATGTTTTTTTAAAAATATGTACTTTCTTAAAAGGTAATTTTTACTTACTTTTTTAAGAAATGGTACTTTTATAAGAAATTGTACTTTATTATGAAAAGGAAATTTTTAACAAAAGGTACATATTGAAGAAAACGCCCTTAAAAGAATTTACTTTTTTAAGAAAAGGTTGTTTTTAAGAAAGGGTACTTTTTTAGAAAAGGTACTTTTTTAAGAAAATGTAATTAAAAAAAAGAAACAAGTAAGAAAATTATTGTCGGTCTAGACCAATTATGCGATTCCCTATGATAGGCCCTATGGCCCTATCTCTTAGGTCGAACTAATTGGGTATAGAAAATAAATAGAAAACAAATCTGAGTGCAATTTTTATTAATTATTTTTCATGCAGTTTTGAAAAAAATCATATCGGATGCTATATTTATATGGGGACCAGGTTGAAAAATGGACAGATCCCGATCATATTTGGTAGTCGCTTATTTTTACAAAAACATATACATACCGAATTTGAGAAAAATCTGTGCAATATATTTGTTTTTTGATAGGTTTAAGTGAAGATCGGGAAGCGACTTTATATGGGGGCTATTTTAGGACTAGATTTGGCCGAAATCTATATAATAGTTTGGATCTTATGGCAAGTTAAGTTGATCTCATTGGGGTCATTTGTATGGGGACTAGGTCTGAATGAACATGCACCGATTTCCACCAATTTCAATTCAATAGAAAGTTCAGAAAGTGATTCTGAGTCCATCGGTATAATAAAAGATGGGTTTAGGTCAAATATTTTTGGTAGTTACAAACAGCAGCACAAAGTCATTATACCCAAACCACATGGTGGTATAGGGTATAAATAGTTATATTGTAAATGGATCTAATGTGATTTAGATTAATTTTATTAAATAATTTATTTTTTTATCTTTAATATTTATAGGCTAGGCGATTTCTTGTGAATGATGTTTTGTTCTACCGTTTTATCCCGATTTTGACCAAACGTACATTATTTGAAAGGTATTTCTTCTTAGCCGTTTCGCAGATTTACAGATTATTAATTTTTTTCCATTATTTTGAGTAAATTGCATTTAAAGTTGCTACTAACTCATACATAAAATTATACGTAGTCTATGTGTATTTTATTAAATTTGTTAATGTGTTTATAATAAAAATGAGGTTATTTTTTGTGTTGATTTGTGAATTGATTAGCATACCTTTAGGGTCTTTATTTAGTGAAAAGATAAAATTTCCTATAATTTGCACACGAATTTCGAGGGCTGGAATCTGCTAGTTTTTATTATTATTATTATTTTTATACATTAATTTAATTATTATTACAAATAAATAAAAAAAAAATAATTTTTCAACATTTCTATAGAAAATAAGTGATTTTTTTTCCTGAGCTTAACATATTGAGGGTATTACAGTATCGAAGGTATGAAATTTTAGTTAGTTACCTAAAAACGGGACATCGAACAATTTTGATGGGTTCGGTTATATTAAATGGAAATGCATAGATAATATAATAATATTTTATTTGTCCATAGTGAGTGGCATTATTTATTTTACGTTACACTACAAAAAAAAATTTATATTTTTAGAGGCACAAATTTAATTTTTTTTTTTTTAAGCCTAGTTCCGCGAAGCCGAGTGGCTTGTCTGCAGATTATAATTTTGGCTAGTTTTTTTTTTGCAGCGACACACCAAAGCCTCTGGTGGGAAACGAACCCACGACCCCCGCATGATAGACGAGCACGCTACCTACTCACCTACCGGGGCGCTTAAAAATTTAAAAAAGTTTAAAAATTTAAGGTGACGTTTTCAAATATGTGTGGAACTCTTTGGAGGATTTTTTGATATTAACTTTAATAATTTACATATCTTCGGTCCAGAACTTGTTCATCAAAGAATATACACGTTCACCCGTCGCATTTGTACCAGGCAAACATGTAATATATTCAACTATAATTTGACAATTTGCATGGTTTAGGTAATTGCTTTTAAAATGTTTAAATACTTCAAACCAACGATTTTCCGTAGAAATATTTGTTGATTCCATTCATCAATTTTCTGCGATGTCACGTATTTAGATACGAGTGAATATTCATCGAACACTTCTTTATTGCAATCGATATGTTTTTTTTTTCGATCAATATATCTAGAAGTTTTTGAACATCTTCCCACTGTGGTACTTATGTTAAATTTGCCCAATTTAGTTTTTCTAAATCTTTCTTATAAACAGTCCATTGCTCTAAATACTCTCCACTAGTTTTATAAAATTCTTTAGCCTTAATTTTCACGAAATTCTCGTCAATATCGGTGTAACCATCTTCTTTTAATTTTTCAAGTAAACCACGGACTGAATATGGGAGAAAGTAAGTTGTGTTTTTCTGAAACAAATTCTCTTTTAATTTGTTAATTTTACTTGCTGCTTCAATTCTTTTGACAATTTATACATTACAAGTTTCTACAGCAGCTGAAGAATCCAAGGGAGGCGGACACACGGGACATTTATAAAAATGATAGTAAAATTTTACAAAGTTTTTTGGTAATTATACGACTACATAAAATTAACGATAAATTTTGTTTCACCCCGTCAATTTAAATTTTTTTAAGTCTTTTTAGTGTCTAAGCAAATCTGACTCAATACGATAAAATTGTAAAAAAAAAGCGGAACAAATTTTGGTACCGTGAGGATTGAAAAAGTACAATTTGTTTGCCTGGTTGGTACAATAACAGAAAACATATTTTCCATCCCTGGGTAGGTTAGTTTTTGTTCTGTACTGTACTTTGGCCTCTCCTATATTAAAACTCTTTGATTAGGTACATCATTATAAAAAAACATTTACTCTATTTTTGTCTCTTGTGCTTCGTAATATATTTATTCATACTAGCAGATCCCAGCGCTCGAAATTCGAGTGCAATCTCTAGCCAGCTTTGTTTTTCAACTTATCCAATTCACAAACCAACACTTTTATGGTTTATTACTATTTTGAATGAAGATAACAAACTCATTAACAAACACAAATTTAATAAAACACATGGCATATGTATAATTTTATGTATGTGTTAGTAGCAACTTTTAATGCAATTTACTCAAAATAAGGGAAAAAATTAAAAAAATTTTAAATAATATACGTTTGGTCAAAATCGGGATAGAACGGTAGAACAAAATATCGGTCACAAGAAATCGCCTAGCCTATTAATATTATAGATTTATTCATATTCTGCAACAAAGAAAGAAAGAAGATGATTTTTGTACTGCTGCATTTCAGGGTAACCAAGCAAATTTATAGAACTGCAATTTCTATTTTTTGCAATGTTTTCTTTGTTTTTTTGTTTTATTTTGATTATTAGATAGTTTGACGGGCGACGTACAGGTAAAACGCAACGTATTCTTATTTTGAGAGGGGATTGAATTTTTTATATTTTGCTTTTTAAGAACAGTAATTTAAGTTTATGTACCATGAATTGAGTCAACCAAATTCATAAGAAATTCAGTTAAATCGTTTTAAATATTTTTTAGATGAATTTATTTTTCAGCTGATATGTGATGTCGAATTTGAAGATTTGTTCTTACATTTTTGAACAAATCAACTCTCTCTTTTTTCGAATTTCTAAAAACGGGACATTTTTGCGTCCCCGAGTTGTTGTCGGGGACAACGGGACAAAGTAGCTGACAACGGGACGGTCCCGTTCAAAACGGGACGTATGGTCACGTTAGTTATATACCGTTGGAAAGGTTAATTTGTCTAGTTTCTCAGTATACATATGCTTTATTTTTAAGGTTTTAGAAACATTTACACACTAATAGCAAACAAAAAAAGGGAATTTTTGAAAAAATCAAAAAAATTTTTTGATTTTGCAAAAAAAAAATTTTTTGATTTTGCAACAAAAAGTCAAAAATTTTTTTATTTTTTTTAATTTATTTTTCCGAAAGATTGAAGAAATAGCTATCTGAACTATTTGGGACAAATTTTGCTAAGAACAATAGGTAAAAAGTTACATGGATTAGAAAAGAACACCTGTTTGGCCAAAATGTCAAATTTTGACCCCCTCTAGTTCAGAGAGTTCTTGACCTATCTTGTTGAAAAATTGTGTCTAAACTACTATCCAATTGGACTAACCTTGGTGAAAATTTCATCCCGATCGGAAGACATCGGTTTCAAAAGTTGGGTCACTTGACATGAAACGGCTCATATACATGAGAATTTGAGAGCCATACTTATAAACGCCCCCTTATAAAACCACTGAAAATTAAACATGTTTGTAATAGCAATGTCTTGAAATTACTGATCATGTGATACCAGATTCGTGTATACTAAATCAAATTTGAGTCGCATTTTTATTATTATTTTTTTGGCTGCAGATATGAAAAAGTTCATATCGTATGCTATATTTATATGGGGAATAGATCGAAAAATGGACCGATCCTGACTATATTTGATAAGGTTACTTATTTTTTGCAAACATATATACAAACCAAATTTGCGAAAAATCTGTGAAATATTTTTATTTTTTGATAGATTTAAGTGAAGATCGGGAAGCAGCTTTATATGGGGGCTATGACTAAGAATTGTCCTATACTGTTTATTTTTGGACTACTGATTAAAGGGCGTTATAAACACACACAAACCCAATTTGAACGAGATCTATATGATAATTTGGATCATATGGCAATTTAAGTCGATTTCATAGGTGTCATTTGTACGGGGACTATGTCTAAACATGTACCGATTTTCACCAATTTCAATAGGGTTCATTATATGGCCGATAGAAATTTATATACGATTCTGAGTCGATCGGTATAATAAAAGATGGGTCTAGGTTAAATATTTTTGGTAGTTACAACCATCAGCACAAAGTCATTATACCCTGACCGCATAGTGGTATAGAGTACAAAAATGTGTTTTTAACACCCTTTTTTCCCCCTATAACATATCCTAATTTCAGAGCGATCTGATAGTTCCACCTGTGCTATTTTCCCTATCAGACCCCTTTTTAGTCCGTTCGAACCGGGAGATTTTTTTTATTATTATTATAATGTTATTATTATTATTATTATTATATTATTATTATATTACTATTATTATAATGTTATTATAATATTATTATTATTATTATTTATTAATTTAATCTTCAACTGAGAGCACTAGCTGCATAGACCATCAGCTCAATTTTTTTATAAGCGTAATAATTATTTCAACAATTTTTTCATGAGTGATGAAGTAACTGTTTTGTGGACTTTGGTTTTGTTAATACTGGAGCTTAGATGCGTTGAGATACAATCGTTCGAATTAAAATTGTAAGCCATTATTTCAGACTTCTCTTGTTCTCTCTTAAAATTAATCATAATCGCCACATAAAGCTGCCTTTCGATCCACTTAAATCTATCAAACAACGAAAATACTGCAGATTTTTTTTTTAAATGGTTTATAAGTATATATTTTTGAGAAAAATAAGTGACTGCCAGAAATGGTCATGATGGGTCCATTTTACAACCAAGTTCCCATATATACATAGCAAACGATATGAACTCTTTCATGTCGTTAGGTATAAAATTTATAGCAATGTCACACAAATTTGGTTTAGGCTTATTTGCTATACCCATGTAGGGTATAGGGTATCGAATAGTCGGGCCAGACCGGCCATAATTTTCCTACCTACTTTATTTAATCTTTGTCATTCCTCAGTGAGCATAAGTATTTTGTAACGCTTCAATTCCTTCTATGCGCGTGCCTTAAATGTGTCAAAAAAAAAAACTTTAATATTGTTTGGTAAGGGTTTCGAAGTTATTGCTATTAATTACGTTATTTAACAGGCATCTATAATACGAAGATCCATTTAGTTACTGTTTGTTATGACGTTTAGATGATAAAGGAAGGATAATTTTCTTTATTAAATACAAAACATACGTTGTCTACTGTAGTATAGATCAAATTTACTACGTTCATAATTGGCAGGTGATCAGAACTCACGCCATTTATCAATCAAACTGCGGACATATTAAGCAATATGTTGGTTAAGAAAATTCAAAAACGGTCGGCTGCTTATTTGAATCGGCAGGAACACGAGTATACATAAATACTCGTATATTCATGGATTCATGGATGAATATTATTTGCGTTTGATTAAGTTGTTCTTTAACATCCTCAATAGCTGTGCACCAATAGACGATAGAAAATGTCAAAATATTCTATATGAAAAAATTAACATCCCCAATATCTATGAAAAATTTATTTTGAAATTTACCACCTGTTTAATAATGTCAAACAATTTTATAGAAATAAATTTCAAAATAATAATTTTTTCCTACACAATATTATGACATTATCTATCTGATCATCTATCGATCGTGTCACTTAAACAAGTCATACAGCTTTTTGACATTAACGAACGTCATGTCTATCGTTCGTGTTATGTATTATTTTCTATTTTTAAACTCTTTATTTTAACTCATACTCTCTGTCTGTCTGTCTGTTGTGGGGCAACCCCATTCCCCCTTATCCAATTGATCTGAAACTTGGCCCATAGTCTTGCTGTGACTACAGATTAATTTTGGGGAAGTCACGCACAGTCACACATAGTCACGCACAGTCACGGATTGATCTAAATGTCATTTCCCCTCATCCGATCGATATAAAACTTAGTCCATACACTTGCCGTGAAAAAAAGATTAAGTTCGACTTAGTGACGCACAGTCAGGCATGGTCACGCACAGTCACGGAGTGATTTAAAACCCATTTCCCGTTATCCGATCGATCTGAAACTTGGTCGATAGACTTGCTGTGAAAAAAGATTAACTTTGACATAGTCACGCACAGTCACGCATAGTCACGCACAGTCACGGAGAGATTAAAACCTCACTTCCCCTCATCCGATCGATCTGAAACTTTGTCCATAGACTTGTGACCAAAGATTAATTTAAAAATAGTCACGCAAAGTCACGCACAGTCACGGAGAGATTCAAAACTCATACGCATAAGGAAAGAGTTTTAATAAAAACATTGTTTTTATGGGTTAGATTTTTTATTATTATTACTAGCTGTTTTTACCCGGTCTTGCCCGGGATAAAAAGGCCTTTGAATTGAAAAATGGTTCACTATGCTTACCAGGCGCTGAGTACTTAGTCCCAAATTAACAAATTCCCCAATAAAATGTACTTTCTCCCCAAAAATTTGTATGGGCAGTAATTCATTTTTTATTTCAATTTAAAATTTTTTGATTTTTTAAGTTAGAAGTTTTTTATAAGATGCTGAATTACTTCATTCAATAAGTGATCATCATTGAGCAGAGACGTCAAATTCAAGTTTCAGAAATGAAAGACTAATGCGACGTTTAATATTGTGTCGCAAGGTTTTTTTAAGCAACTGCTTATAGTATATGTGTGGCCTACATATTTTGATCGACAGGAAATTATTTCACATACGTAGATAAATTTTATCATACGACATTTCACTAAGCTGTGTCGCGTCCGCTTCCGCGCGTTTGGCAGCCACACCTGTGCTGCCGCGCAGTTGTTGTCAACTTATTTTAATCGCCAAAATATATTTTTCAGATCATTGCGATATTTTAGCTGAGCTGTGTTCCGCGAGCGCGTCGCGTCCGCATCCGTCGCGTCCGCGTCCACACTCCGCGCGCCTCGCGCCGCTTCCTCGCAGCTACTATCCGTACTGCCGCTTAGTTCTCGTTAACTTATTTGAATTCCTAAAACATATTTTTTTAAGCATTGCGATATTTTAGCTGAGCTGTGTTCCGAGAGCGCGTCGCGTCCGCGTTCGCGCGCCGCGCGCCGTATCCTCGCGTTTGGCAGCCACACCTGTGCTGCCGCGCAGTTGTTGTCAACTTATTTTAATCGCCAAAATATATTTTTCAGGTCATTAAGATATTTTAGCTGAGCTGTGTTCCGCGAGCGCGTCGCGTCCGCATCTTGCAGCTACTACCCGTGCTGCCGCTTAGTTCTCGTTAACTTATTTTAATCCCTATTTTAGACGAGCTTTGTTCCGAGAGCGCGTCGCGTCCGCATCTGCGTCCGCGTTCGCGCGCCGCTTCCGCGCGTTTGGCAGCGACACCTGTGCTGCCGCGCAGCTGTTGCCAACTTATTTTAATTGTCCAAATATATTTTTCAGATCATTCCGATATTCTATCTATGCTTCCGCGCAACAAATGATGCTATTGAAAAGAATACTCATTTTAAATGCATTTATTTTAGGACATATATTGAGAGCAGTATGCAAATGTTCACTAAAATAAATATTTAACAAAATTCACTAAATAAAAATATGTAAAAATTTAAAAATGAATTTGGGGAGTAAGTTCATTTTTTATTTCGATTTAAAAAAAATGGGGAATTTGTTCATTTCTTTTGGGTACCTTTTTTTTAAGTTTGGGGAATTTGTTCACCGTGTAGTTATTTCTGTGTAAACCAAATTTCAGAGAAATCCGTTGAAAAGTACAAATTTGTTTAGGGAAGAAATATACCACACAACAATATATGAATTTTATATGAAAATTGGGCGTAAAAGTAGGCGTGGTCGGTAAAAATCATATGGCGTCCTTCCCTGTATGTACTAAGTTTCGGAGAAAGCCATTGAAAAATAAAAGTTTGTATAGCAATCAAATAAAGAAACAAATTAAAGGGGAAAAAAGTTTTATATACATAGAAGTTGGCGCAAAGTAGGCGTGGCCTGTAAGCAGCATATGGTGACCTTCCCTGTAGTATAAAGATCGTGTGACCAAATTTTAGACATCCCTTGAAAAATAAAAATTTCTATAATGAACAAATTTACCAAAAAACAGAAAATTAATTTTGTATAAAAAGTGAGCGTAGAAGTAGGCGTGGCCGGCAAGAATCATATGGCGACCTCTCTGGAGTACAGAGATCGTGTGTAGCAAATTTCAGAGAAATCCGTTTAAAAAAAAATTATGTAGCGAACAAATGTACCAAAAAACAGAATATGAATTATATACAAAAAGTGGGCGTAAAAGTAGGTGTGGCCGAAAGAATCACACGTTGACCTGGCCTGGGGTACAAAGATCGTGTATACCAAATTTCAGAGAAATGCGTTGAAAAATAAAAATTTGTATAGCGAACAAATATAACAAAAACCAGAAAATGAATTGTATACAAAAAGTGGGCGCAGGAGTAGGCGTGGCCGGTAGTAAATTTCAGAATTCCGTTGAAAAATAAAAATTTGTATAGCGAACAAATATACCAAAAAGCAGAAAATGAATTGTATATTAAAAGTGGGCGTAAAAGTAGGCGTGGTCGATAAAAAGTATATGGTGACCTTAGCTGGAGTACAGGGATCATGTGTACCGAATTTCAGGGAAATCTGTTAACAAATAAAAAATTTTATAGTGAACAAATATGAATAAAACAGAAAATGAATTTTACATAAAATGTGGGCGCAAAAGTAGGCGTGGCCGGTAAAAAGTATATGGTGACCTTTCCTGGGGTATAGAGATCGTGTGTACAAAATTTCAGGAAAATCCGTTGAAAAATAAAAATTTGTATAGCGGTCAAACAAACAAACAAACAAACAAACAGAAAATGAATTTTATATATATAGATTTATTTTCTATATTAAAAAAAATAAATTTTGAGAGTGTTTTATTTAGCCCCATGGTAACATAAATTTTGCATCTATAAATTGTGTATATGATAGGAAATGGAGTAGGTGTGAGGGCCGCCTTCCCTTAATACTGTGACTTATTGCTTTTATTATTTTTTTTTTAAATTATAATTTCGATGTCAGAGGTGCGTAACAAAAAAGCCAGGGTAAACTCTTTTAGCTGTCCCAGACAACCATTGCCTCCGCAAGGCAGGTTTAAGTGAGCTATTTAGAGTATTTTTATGTACGTATATCCAATCGTACACGTACAATAAAAACATATCAGAAAATTATAGTCGGTCTAAAAGATGGGTCTTGGTCAAATATTTTTGGTAGTTACAAACATTAGCACAAAGTCATTATACCCTGACCACATAGTGGTATAGGGTATAAAAAGTAATTTTTAAAAATCTATAATATTAATAGGCTAGGCGATTTCTTGTGACCGATGTTTTCTTCTACCGTTTTATCCCGATTTTGACCCAACGTATATTATTTGAAAGATATTTCATTTTGGCCGATTTGCAGATTTACAGATTTTTAATTTTTAAATTTGTTAATGTGTTTGTGATAAAAATGAGTTTGCTTTTTTGTGTTGATTTGTGAATTGGCTATAATTGGTTAGCATACCTTTAGGGTCCTTATTTAATGAAAAAATAAAATTTCCTAGAATTTGCACTCGAATTTCGAGGGCTGGAATCTGCTAGTGCATTAAATTAGTTCAGATATATTGACTTCAATAATGAATCTAGCCAATTTACCAAAATTATCATTATTATGAGAAATTAAAAAACAAAAAGATTCGAAAATTTATTAAATATACCGTGTTTTTGTCTAATGTGACCATAGTTTGGACAGTCAAAAATAATATGCTCAGAGTAACCATATTACAAAAGGAGCATTGAGAGTTGTTCCTTTTCCTTATCATATGTAGATATACACTATCATACGTGTGTCCAGAACATTGATATCTCTTGGAACCATGTTAGACAGCAAAAACCATGGTTTAATAGGTATTTCAGGGAATAAAGCAAAAAAAAGGCTCCTGAATTCGTGTCTATCTTATAGACCTTATAGCCTCAGAGTACGTAAACCTTAACACCAGGCATGCCTAAATTAATAGCCTGTATAGCCATATAATCGACCTTCTCATTAAAATATATACCAATATGTGAAGGAACTCATACAATGTAAAGCTCTACAACAGAAGATGCATCTACTGTCCGATGAATTTCATGTACCAGACAATTCATGGATTTAGGATCCCGAAGTACAATAGAAGAATTGAGACTGTATGTGTAGATGACAAGTCATTATCACTAGCAATGTCAATGGCTTTTCTTAAAGCCAGAAGTTCTGAAGTAAGGAAAGAAAAATGATGCGAGTATTTAAAAAGATAGTAACGATCAGTCGCAACGTTAAAGATGGCAAATTCTGTACAGTCACGTCCCCAGAGATAGGGGCATCAGTCGAAAAAGTATCGCGACCATTCGATCTATAATCATCAATAGAAGTCATAAAATAGGGCTTAATAAATTCAAAAGGGGTACCCGATTTCCTGTTAAAAGGAAATTTTAGTAATTTTATCTAATGGGCAGGAGACATATAAAGGTGGGGCAGTATGTGCCCAAGTTTGTGGTAACCAAAAGAAAAACTATCCTAAGTAATGGAGAAATGTTAGTTTCCTGAAAGAGATAAACAATCTTCAGAAATTCCTTGGCAGCCAATAATAAGGATCTTAAGTGTGGTGGATGTTCACCCGCCAAAGCATAAATTATCTGAACGGGAGTAGAGTTATTGTAGAAGTTTAATATTCTAGAACTTTGTACATTATAACATTAGTTATCTTTGAAAAATACTTTTAATATTTTGTCAAACAAAAAGAAAATATTTTATTCCAATATTTGTATTCAACCTGAACACACAATAAAATTTTTACTTTCAACTTCATTCTCTGGTTCTGAATTCCAAAATCCAAATCCATATCGAGAGCTACTAGGTAAGCTCATGTACCTTATGCTTTGCGTTCGTCCTGACTTATGTTATACTGTTGGATATATGGGGAGATTTCAGCAAAATCCAGGAGAAGTTCATTGGGTTGCACTTAAGCGAATATTGCGGTATTTAAAAGGAACTACTCAATTGAAACTTGTATTCAGCAGAAAAACTCAATCTGAAAAACTTGTAGGGTATGTTGATGCTGACTGGGCTTCCAGTATTCAAGACAGAAAATCGACATCTGGGTTCATTTTTTATGTGTTTGGCTGTTCGGTTTCCTGGTGCAGTAAGAAACAAATTTCTGTGGCTACCTCTTCCAGTGAGGCAGAGTACGTTGCATTAAGTGCTGCTGTTTCTGATGGAATATGGATACGAGGAATATTAGAAGACATGCAAGTTTTGGATAAGAATGAAGCATTTATATTGTATGAAGACAACGCTGGATGCATTGCTATGGCGAAGAATTTAGAATGGAAGAGATCTAAACACATTGACATAAGATTTCACTTTATTCGTGACCATGTGCAGAATTGAATATGTGCCGACTTCTCAACAAATTGCAGATATCTTCACAAAGTCCCTAGATTCTAAACTGTTTGTATCAATTCGGAAAATGTTATCGCTGAATTGAGAGGGAGTGTAGAAGTTTAATATTCTAGAACTTTTTACATTATAACATTAGTTATCTTTGAAAAATACTTTTAATATTTTGTCAAACAAAAAGAAAATATTTTATTCCAATATTTGTATTCAACCTGAACACACAATAAAATTTTTACTTTCAACTTCATTCTCTGGTTCTGAATTCCAAGAGTTATTCAGTTTGAATCGTATTATCAATATAGTGAGATGAATGGGCAGTCGTCAATCAAGCATATTAAATCTTACTCCTTACAAAACTTATGTAAAAATTTGTATTTAAATGTGAAATTTAAAATGCTCGAGTGTGAACAATCGCGACGCCAATCACGCGAATAGCTTTTTCATGTCTAAATATACTTAGTATTTATCAAGAATTTCTTTGGTTTCGGTGACGTTTTTTTTTATGCTTCACCTTTTTCCACTTTTGACAGGAGCAGTGTTGAACTACAAGGGAATTTCAAAAAGTCACGGAAATTTAGATCATAATAAATTGGATTCCCGATTTAAAGAACTCTCGATTTAACGAGTTCGAGATTTAACGAAACGAATTAAAATTCAATTTAGTACTCAATTTAACGAACAGATAAAAAATATGTAAAAAAAATACGAAAAACTTATTTAAATATGTAAAAAAATGAAAATCTGAAAAAATATACATATGTTTTCATCAATTCAATTATTCAATTATATATTCTTCCTTTATTTACATATTTTAACAAATCTGACATTCACACATGAGATCTTATCTTTACATATAGATATTGCAACAAATAATATATAGGATCTAAAGATATTAAATAGTTTTTATTTTATTTTTTAATGATTTTTAAAGGAAGATGGAGGAAAAAAACATTTATATGATTTAATATATTGAAATACTATCTGAAAATATTTATATGCATATAGGAGGTTTACTAGAAATAATAGACCTCTATAAGCATATAATTTTCAATTTGGTGATTTCTTTTCAATTTTAAGTTATTTCTCTACATTTTCTTATCAGTGGGTAAAAGGAATTTTCAATTTTGGCAAAATAATTGTTATTAATCCTTGTTATGAAATCGTTAATTTTTCCAAAACCTGTTTCGTCATGAAGAAGATTTGTAGGATACCTCCAGGGCTTTTTATTTATCAATTTAAGACATTTTTGTATAATTTGTAAGCGTTTTAGGTGACAGTTGGCACCGTCATTCCAAATAGGACACGGGTATGTTAATATCGGCCTTATAACAATTTTGAAAAGTAGATTTTTGTTTTTAGGGTTTAGAAATGACCTTCTATTTAGTAGTGGCCATAATGCTTTAAATGATTTTATAGCTTTTTGGCAAGTAGCCATAATGTGTTGTTTAAATGTTAGCTTTTTGTACAAGACAACTTCAAGATATTTGACATCGTTAAGTACATTTATGGTATTATTTCCAATAGGAAGTTGACGTCTTGGCAGTCTTTTGGGAGATTTTTTGAATGGAAAAATTATTGCTTGGGTCTTGTTTGGATTAATTTAGAAATTTTTAAATAAAATATGTTTTTTGTATTTTTAGTTTAAGTGGTGAATAAATATCTCCAGGCAACAAATGCATGATCAACTTAATCAAATTAAAATTATTCTTAATTTTTATGTATATCAATTACCTCACCCAGTATGGTTATGATCTTTCCTTTTTTCAAAATTCATATTTAAGAATTTTTAGATTCGGCCTAGATTAATATAACATATATTAATTCTGTACGGTACGAAAGTCATATGATTTACTTATCGAAAATTAAAGAAAAATTGACTGTTATATCTCAACGTATGTACATACTTATGTATGTTTGTGTGACGTCTAAAAATATTTTTAAAAAATATTTCCATAGAAACAAATCATTTATGTATATAAATATTTTTTAAATGAATATTTAATTTGATGGCCATATATTTTTCGCTCTAATTCACATAAATTTACGAATATATGTATTACAATTGAGTCATTTATAAATAAATTAATAATAATTGTACAATTCTTAAGAAACGCACCTTGTTTTGATTTGTATTTTTTAAGGTGTAATAAAATAAACTCAATGATGAAAGTAAGCAAAAGGCTATCAAATTTATTAATTATAAAGAGTTCCGCATTTAAAAAAGGGGGTAAACAAGTAAAGTAAATAAAATCAAGATAGAAACTACAGGCGGTCTACACCGACTATATGATAATCTATACAACTTTAGAGATAGGGTCTTAGGTCCAACTAATTGGATAGAGAAAATAAGCATAAACAATTTTTAATGGGATTGATATTCATTTTTGGCCTGCAGATTTGAAAATATTACTATCGGATATTATTTTTATATGGGGACTAGGTCAAAAAATAGAACAATCAGGACCATATTTCGTAAGGTAACTTATTTTTTACAAAAATATACATATGTTTATAAATTTAAAAAAATCTGTACAATATTTTTTATTTTTTTGACAGATTTAAGTGACGATCCGGAAGTAGCTTTATATGGAGACTATGACTAAAAGTGGACACTGATTAGTAGGTGTATACACCAAATTTTATCAATATATATATGATAATTTCGATCTTGTGGCAATTTAAATTGATCTCATAAGGGTCATTTGTATGGGGACTAGGACTGAATATGCACGGATTTTCATTAATTTCAATAGCGATTGTCCTGAATACAAGGTTATATGAATACAAGGTTATATGGACACATAGACAAAGAGACTGACTGACGGGCAACGCTAAATCGACTCAGAAAATGATTCTGATTAGATCGGTGTACGTCTTGGTCTTATATATTATACACTCACCACACAGTCGTATAGGGTATAAAGAAATGCTTTCAAGCGAGAAATAATCATCTACCAACTAGTATAGAAAATGATAAGTGTGTTGTCATCCACTTTACGTGGTTAAAGTTAACTAAATCAGTTGCTTTTGTTTATTACCTGTTGTTCTGTTTGTTTTTGTAAGCAGTTGCTACAAAATTTCAATTGTTGCTCTTATTGATGTTGTTTTTTCTTGTTACACGCACAATCACGCACAATCACACACAACTGCACTTTTTGCTTCTATGTACATAGGTAGGTATATGAATTACTTTGATGCCAAAACTGTTCGGACACACTTGTTTAATGAACTTTTCTTGAAGTGAAATTTAACGGTGATTTGTAAAACTTGTTTAAATGCGAACACTTGTCTTCAAGATAAAATAAATACAACAAAAGTTTGATAAATGGAAAAACAATTTAAGATTTATGGCGTTATAATGCAGCAGGTTCCATAGCAAAAAAAAAAATTGGTGCAATATTTTATATGCATTCCGGTTTATTCTGTGTACAATTGTTAGCTCTCAATTTTCAACATCGAATTTAGCACTGTTTTACACTTATAACTTTAATAATGATAATTCCATACTTGTAAAACTTTTAGCAAAACTTTCATACATTTCCCGCTAAAAAATTTTTCTTCTCAACGTTTTTTTTTTTTAATTTTACCAAATGTGACAGAGTTGTATTTTTAAGTACTACCACTTACCAACACTATACTATAAAGTATCAGTTAAAAATACAACTCTACTTTTTAATACGAAGATAGTTATATTAAAAAAGATAATGCAAATAATACGCAATTATTTTGAATTTCTTTTGAGGGGTTTGGGGTTTTTGAAGTGATTTAGATAAATTATTATTTTGCGGCGGACCATATTTTCCGAGTTATGGACCTACAAAGTTTTGACATTGATTGCTATGCAGTTCTATTATTAGAAAGCTTATTTAATCGGCTTTTATTTGGTATAAAAAAGATGGAAACCTATTAAAGCGATTTAAGATTTTGAATTTTTTGTTGTATAAGTATTTTTTTAACATGAGAAATATTATTTATGAAATAAATATTTCAATTGTAAGTTTATATTAGTGACTTTTATTTGCTATAAAAGAAAGATCAGAGTCCTATAAAAGATTTATGCCGTTATATTGCAGCAGGTTCCATAGCAAAAAAAAATTTTTTTTTAATTTTTCTTTTTTTTAAATTAATGTGACAGAGTTGTATTTTTAAGTAGTACCACTTACCAACACTATATAGTATCAGTTAAAAATACAACTCTACATTTTGATACGAAGATAGTAATATTAAAAAAAAAAGATATGTAATGGCCTTTCTAAGGAGTGCCTAATCTAACATCCAACGATATATCTTTGTTAATTTTATTTTGAAGATTTCCTATAGTGGATGTTATGTGTGCCATCCATGATTTAAATAATGTAGTCCAAAACCTCGATTTGCATCATGGCACAAGTCGAGTTAAGGGACAATATTATTTTGATTTCTTCTAGGTGTTTTGGGTTTCTGGGGTTATTTAGATAAAATATTTTGCGGCAGATCATATTTTCCGAGTTATGGACCTACAGAATTTTGACATTGATTGTTATGCCGCTATATCATTAGAAAGCTTATTTAATCGGCTTTTATTTGGTGTAAAAAAAAAAGATGGAAACCTATTAACCCATTGTAAACCGATTTAAGATTTTGAATTTTTTGTTGTATAGGTATTTTTTAACATGGATTTGATATATAAATATATCAATTGTATGTTTATATTAGTGACTTTTATTTGCTATAAAAGAAAGATCGAAATCCATTACCCCATTGTGAAACTATTTCAGATATTTCATTTTTTTTTTTTAATAATATGGAAATCTAATAAAAAAAAAAATGATCACCGAGCTATGTCGCGTTTAAATAAAAATATGAAAAAAGAAATGAATATCTTCAAAAATATATCATGCTGTCCACTCTGGACAAATCTTCTTGCCCTTTTTGGAAAGTCTCAAAATTTTTAAGGAAGAAATCCAACAATATTCCAACTTTAAAACACAACAATGTAGTATGTTGTACCCAGCAAGAAAAGGCTGAAATTTTGGCTCAAAATTTCAATCTGAACAATTCTATTTCAACAAATCTTAGCGACGCTACTACTATTTCTGGGGTCGATGGTGTTGCAAACGATGCCCGTTTTACTAACACAAGTCTACAAAACAACTACTTCACTACGTATGAAAAATCGCTGATATTATAAAAAAGCTGAAAAACAAAAAAACTCCAGGCTTGCACGGAATTAATAATAAATGTTTAAAAAAACTACCGAATAAAAGTATTAAATATCACACGAAAATCGTTAACGCTTGTTTGAAATTATGCTACTTTCCCTATGCATGAAAAATAGCTAAAAAAAAAAACCATCCCGATACTCGAGCCAAGTAAGCCAACAGACTGTCCGCTTTCATATAGACCTATTAGTCTGCTCTGGAAAAAATTATTAAGGAAAAGCTGATTAATTTCATCGATGCAAACAATTTACTTCCATCGCAACATTTCGGTTACAGAAATGATCATAACATGTCGCAACCGCTAAAAATTAGAAATTTAGTGCAAAACAATTTTAACACTGACAAATCAACAGGAATGGTCCTACTCAATATCAAAGCTGCATTTGATTCTGTTTGGCATAACGGATTAATTTTTTAAATGAAAACGTTTGACTTCCCATTGAACTCACAAAAATTATTCAAAATTTCCTACAAAACAGATCATTCAATATTTAGCTAGGTACAACTTATTCACAACAAATTAACATTTCTGGCGGCTGTCCTCAAGGCTCGTGCCTTTTTCCAATTTTATATGATATCTTTACTGCAGACATTTCCACATTTTCGAATTGCGTCACATCAATATTTGCAGATGATATGTCAATTCTATCTTCGGATACATATTCAGCGGATATCATTAGAAACTTACATTACTGGTTTTAATAATTATTTTAATAAATGGAAGATCTTAGTTAACCCTGAGAAGACCCAGGCTATATATTTTACGAGAAGGCGTAAGAATTGTTACGCTCCTCAAACTACGCTTCGCTTTATGAACCATGACATCCCGTGGAAAAGTAACGTTAAATATTTGGGTGTAATGCTTGATACAAAACTAAACTTCAACAATCACATTCCCTATATAGTGGACAAAATACACAAAATCATTCGAATGATGTACCCAATCATAAACAGCAGGTCGACAATGAACATTGAAATCAAAAACCTTATTAAAGCAAGATTTCATCCCATAATGTTTTATTGTGCTCCAGTCTGGTCCGCGTCTGCAAAATGTCATTTACGTAAAATCCAAATAGCGCAAAATAAACTACTTAATATTCGCCTACACGTTCTTGCTAGTTTCGAACTCGTACATGATAAAATGGAAAGATTGACTCTGGATTTCAGTAGATGCCTATCCTCACAACACCTACACATTAATGAACTGATCTCATCATAATTTTATCTTAATTTACCTTAGTTTAACTTCCTTTTATCTTATACCCCTCCTTTCTTGTTTATAAAATTACCTGCATATTGATTTTTAAATTTATAATATATATTTAAGTAGAAAAGGAACGTGGTTCCTAAACTCTTTATAAGTCAAATGTAAATAGTATTAATGTTATGAGAAAATAAATGAATTTAATTGAAAAAAAAAATAAATTATCCAAAGCTCTGTTTTGATGTTGAACCGGCTATATTAGTGATTTTTACCTATATTTTTAAGATTTTTTTTTTTTTTTTTTTTTGAAAATATTAGTCATTTCTAATATCGTTTGCGTGCACTTAATTTGTTAGGGAAAAACTTAATTTTTTTAATGAGTAAATTTATCAATATTATTATTTTTCATTTGTTGGATATGATATGTATATCTTTGTTTTGTGGTTTAGGGGTCGGCTTTGAAAAGGTTAAGTAGTCAGATTTTGTAAATAGGTTAATTTAAAGAGAAATTTTTTTTTTAAATTTTCATAATAGAAAAAGGGTTAATTCCCCTAGAAAATTAAGTAAGAAATAATGTATTAAACAGAGTTCAGAAAAAAACACATTCTGAATAAAAAACTCGTACATATATGTAAGTCGCAGTTTACACACGGCAATTTTAGTTGCGCAATTCTTGAGTTTATAGATGTTTGCGGTGAGGGAAATAAAAAGGGAAAAATAATTGCCGGTTCTCGGCCATTTCAAGCAATTCTCTCATTCGCTTTTTTTTTGTTGAATATTTGACATTTCTTTTCATTCGGTGTTTCGCTTCTTGGTGTGAATAATTCGTAATTATTGTTTACTTTATTAAAATGGCGTTTAAATGGAATCGGGACTTAATTGAAAAATTAATAACTTTGGTTGAGGAAAACCATTGCATTTATTATGTTAAATGCAAAGAATATTTGGATCGGGACTAGAGCACAAATGTCAAATTATAAGAAAATAAAAGCAAAACAAAACAGTAAAATTGCCGAAGAAATTGCCGTGTGTGGACATAAAAGCAAGTTCAAAAGAGAATTGCCAAAAAGTTGCGCAATAAAAATTGCCTTGTGTGACCCCCGACTAAACAAACAAACATAATCAATTATGTGCGTTTCTAAATTTTCTACGGTGCCCAACACAATCATGACTGTGTTCGTTTTAATATTTCGATATTTACACGAACATGTTTCTATCACGTACTTTTTGTTTCGATCACACATAAACCACACAGATTTGAGTGTTGCTTTATTTGAATTTCGTGTTCCGGTACGTGTACTGAAAAAAAAAAGAACATGTACAATAAACAGGTTCGAGTTCAGTTATATTTTAAGTCGTGTTGTGGCTCGTGTACTAAGAAAAAACAGAACATGTACAATAAACAGGTTCGAGTTCAGTTATATTTTAAGTCGTGTTCTGGCTCGTGTATTAAGAAAAATCAGAACATGTGCAATAAACAGGTTCGAGTTCAGTTATATTTTAAGTCGTGTACTGGCTCGTGTACTAAGAAAAAAATAGAACATGTACAATAAACAGTTCAGCTATATTTTAAATTCGTGTTCTGGTTCTTGTACTGCGAAAAATTGAAACATCAATTCGCGAACTGATACACCCTGATAAAAACGACGACAATTGTTTCAACCAAATTTATTAAAATTTTATTGACCCTTTTTTATGACTTACGTTGCAAATTGTTTACAATTGTCAAATATTTTAAAATTTTATTGGCCATTTTGTTGTGATTTACGTTGAAATTATTTACAATTGTTTTTATTGACTGGTTTTTATTTTAATAAAAGATGGTAATAAAATACTTAACCCACAAAAACTGCACACTGCACTTAAATCTTTCTTGCAGGTTTCAATCAGACGTGTAAATTTTTTCGATTCGCTATTAAAAGTTGCGTATTTTTTATAGCAAAACTTATTTCTGTTATTGCTTTCCAATTTTTTTAATTCTCACAAAATATTTGCAATTTACACAATAACACAGTACACTTATAGATCACGATCTAATGAAAACTGAACCACTTTTAATGAATAAATGACACACGCACTCGCTATTTATTGCAAAATCAATTGCGTGAAATAACACTTGCAAGCAATTGTAACGTAAGTCATAAAAAAGGGACAATAAAATATGAAAATATTTTTTTGGGTTTTTTTTTATTGACACTCATTGTGTTTTTATGCAAAAAATCCCAAAAAATCATTGAGAAAAGGATTGTGCATTGACACTAATTGGTTCGCAAATTAAGGGTGGGTGATTGTGTTTTTTATGATGCAAAATTTGTTTGTGTCTAAAGTTATTTGTTACCAAAAAAAAATGTTTGCAAAATATCCTAACAACCAACAAGTGTGTCTTTTATGCCGCAAAATTGGGTTTTTCGTCTATGACACTAATTGGTTGCGAAAATAGGGGTGGGTAATGCAAAAAAACCTAACAACCAACAATTGTAAGTTTTATGATGCTGAATAGTTTTTGTGTCTTAAGTATTTTATTACCATATTTTATTAAAATAAAAACCAGTCAATAAAAATAATTGTAAATAATTTCAACGTAAATCACAAAAAAATGGCCAATAAAATTTTAAAATATTTGACAATTGTAAACATAAAAAAGGGTCAATAAAATTTTAATAAATTTGGTTGAAACAATTGTTGTAGTTTTTATCGGGGTGTATCAGATCGCGAATTGATGTTTCAATTTTTCGCAGTACAAGAACCAGAACACGAATTTAAAATATAACTGAACTCGAACCTGTTTATTGTACATGTTCCATTTTTTCTTAGTACACGAGCCAGAACACGACTTAAAATATAACTGAACTCGAACCTGGTTATTGTACATGTTCTGTTTTTTCTTAGTACACGAGCCACAACACGACTTAAAATATAACTGAACTCGAACCTGTTTATTGTACATGTTCTGTTTTTTTTTTTTCAGTACACGTACCAGAACACGAACTTCAAATAAAGCAACACTCAAATCTGTGTGGTTTATGTGTGATCGAAACAAAAAGTACGTGATAGAAACATGTTCGTGTAAATAACGAAATATTAAAACGAACACAGCATGATTGTGTTGGGCACCGTAGAAAATTTAGAAACGCACATAATTGATATGAAAATAAAGATATGTGTTGGCTGCTTTTGAACAGAACATTGTGTGTTTCATGTGTGTATTTTCTGAACCTTGGTATTAAATGAAAACTTCAAGGTATTGGTAAAATATCTAATATATCCGGTTCTAAAAGCGTTACTAGATCAAAATAAAACCAACTTTTATTTAGATGTTGTAAATACACAAGTTATATAGATCATTTTGTGAGATAATGCCATGTTTAGAAAAAAAAGCTACAACAAAAGTGCAACACCAAAAAAAGGATTTCGAATTTTGAAATATGAAATAAATCACACTCAAATCTGATACTAAATAACAAATTTCTATACATATGAAAACTAGGAAAACATGGATCTCCGCAAAAAAATATTGCTAGAATCGCAATAAAATGTGGTGAAAATTTAGAACGGATCGGGGTATCACCCCAAAAATAGACTTAACCCTTTCACTACCATTGGGATCATGCGTCCCAAGCTAAATTTAAAAAAATCGCCAAAATTACAATACTCGCTCTATTTAAATAAGACAAAGTCCCATTGGTAGTTTTAAGTATTTTCTGCTCATAATGAGCTGTTTTGAGCGTGTTCAGTGAGTATATTTTTTTCTTATTACAATCATTTGGCGGTTATCTCTGTTGGATGCGGATGTGTCTCCCAATTTTTCGGTGTGAATAATAGTTTTTCCATTTTGAGTTATATTTTAGAAATAATATAAGTGTTTTGTATTATAATCAAGTTATTAAACAACAATAAGCTGTAAATATTTTATTTTATGTGGGTTTTTTTCATTTGGGATAATAGATACCACTGATTTTGTTTGATCCCCATAAATGGGATCTATTGTCCCATTGGTATACATTACTAAGGTAATTTGTATGTTTGCAGATTGAATAAAAACAAATCTGATGGTAGATTGAAGGAAGACGAAATCTCCGCGATAATAAATTCCAGTGACTCTGATCTTGGAGACTTTAGTGCTTTTGATTCAGAATATAATCCTGCTTTCGACGAAAAAACAGATGAACCTTTGGACGAGCTTGATGAACTTTTAGACAATTGTGTAAATTCCAACAGTGTCCGATGTTAATTCCAATTTTCAAGTAGTATGGGGAAACTGTCGGACTTATTTTGTTCTCGATTATCTATCAGTGAAGATATTGAGTCCGTTATAGTAGCACCAATTTCAAGAAATTCTATTGAGCTGCTAATTTTTCAATGTTTGTTTCCAGAATCTCTGTTCATTTTTATTGCGTAGTGCACCAATGAACGATTGAGTCTTTTGGAAGAAAAATAAGGTCGAAATATACCACGAACTGATGCATCAAAAATTAAAATTTTGTTAGGTATTTCTGTTATAATGGGCTATAACAAACTTCCCGAGATTTCTGAATACTGGTCCAAAAATGAGTCAATGGGAAATGAATGTATAAAGAAGGCTATGGTGCGAAATCGTAATCAAACTTTGATATCGAAATTGTATTTTAATTTTCCCGAAAACCCGGTATCAGCATCTAAGCTTTTATTATATGGAAGAAGTTTCCAATTGCTTGAAATACACTTTTATAAAATCTCGCAGCGATTCTCTAAAGCAGTATCATCCGCTAAAGCCGATTAAACGGGGTATTAAAATTTGACAATAGTGCGATTCCAAAACATGATACACATACGAATTTTAATATTCACGCCGGTAAGGATGAATGCCCTGCTTCATTTGGCATTTTAGGGGAAAAAGTCGTTACTAAATTGAGCAATACTAATCGCAATCCAGTTTTGGTGTTTGATCGTTTCTTCACATCATATAAACTGATGAAAACTTTACCATTTGCTTGCATAGGAACATGTATTCAAAATAGGAAGTACCTACCAACTGGTTCTAGAGCTGTTGTTAACTGTCCCGAAGCCTTGAAAAATAAGAATTATTATAAAATAAAAATGTAATAAAAAATTTAACAAAACCTGTATTTTATTATTCTCATAGAAAAACTACCGATGGGATATTCAGTCCCAATTTATGAGATTTAAACAAGTAAGAAAATTATAGTCGGTCTAGACCGACTATACGATAACCTATACCATGCGTTTAGAGACCCTATCTCTCAGGCCCAACTAACTGGATATAGAAAATAAGCTTAAACCAAATTTGAGTGGGATTTTTATTAATTTTTTCGGCTGCAGATATGAAAAAGTTATTATCGAATGCTATATCTATGTGGGCACTAGGCCCAAAAATGGACCGATCCTGACCATGTTTGGTAAAGTCTCTTGTATTTTGCAAAAATATATACAAACAAAATTTGAGAAGAATCAGTGCAATATTTTTGTTTTTTGATAGATTTAAGTGAAGATCGGGAAGCAGGGGCCTATGACTAAAGGTGCGTTCAGACTACGCAAATATTTGACCAAATAAACGTAACCCCTAATTTTATGAAAGTTTTATTCAATCTTACATGATATATAAAAGACAAAATTAAGTTATGTTTTATTACATTAGTAATATTTAATATATTTAACTATATTCTATATCATATATTGTATAACTTAATGAAAATTATACATACAAGGAAAATTATACATTATTTAGGGGTTACGCTTATTTGGTCAAATATTTGCGTAGTCTGAACGCACCTTAAGAGGGATAATTTTTGGACTACTGATTAATGGATGTAATATATACATACAAACCCAATTTGACTAAGATTTGTATGATAATTTGGATCTTATGGCAATATATGTTGATTTCATAGGGGTCATTTGTATGGGGGCTAGGTCTGAACATGGACCGATTCTCACCAATTTCAATAGCGTTCATCCCATGGCCGATAAAAGATTAAATACCAAATTTCATCAAAATATATTCATATTTGCGACCTGCAGTTTGATTACAAGCTTTACATGGACACACAGACGGACGGACATCGTTAAATCGAATCAGATAGTGATTCAGATTCGATCGGTATAATTAAAGATGGGTGTAGGTCAAATATTTTTGGTTGTTAGAAACAGCAGCACAAAGTCATTATACCCAAACCACATAGTGGTATAGGGTATAAAAACCCAGTGGGACATAAAATCCCATGACATATCTTATTTCAGAAGGATACTAATTTTTTAAAAATTTTTTTTTTGTGCTTTTTAATATCACATCTATACGAAAAAATTGCTTAATGTTGTCAAAAATTACTCCTTATAGTATGGTAGTGAAAGGGTTAAGCCAAATATTTTTTTCTAATATTAAAATTAAATTATTACATTTTTCAAAGCCCAAATAAATTTGATTTTAAAAACCCATAAAATAGATTTGAAAGCCCTTTACCGTAAATCATATACAATTTCAACCTTCCCCATGAATATTAAATTGTTACAAGTGGCAAATGTTTATACCAATTTGAAGGATTATTAGTTTTGATATGGATGATTATCACAAGAAATAGTTTTTTCAATCTGTTACATAAATTGAAAGATTTATTACAAGTTCTCCAACGACATAAATTTTGTTCGGTAATTTTAAAACTTTTTCATATTTCTTGATTTCCTTTACAAAACTTTAGTGGCTGTTTTAATCAATTAGGAATTTAGTTTTTCCCACATTTTTATTCCAATTTGAGTGATGCTGATTTTGATCTGTGAACTTGACCTTTCTGTGGGCTAAAATACTAGCTATGATTATCTAAAAAAAATCAGTTATATACATACCGTCAGACTTAATTTCTCTTCATACTTTTTAGTGGCGGTTCAATTAATTACTTTTAAGAGAATTGTGTTAAGAGTTAATGAAGACTGCTACAAACACCACTCCGTCCATATTTTATTTAAATATCGGTTAAACAAGCGTTATGCATCAACTTCACACTAAAGTTTAAAAGAATTTCCCAAACTTGTTCAGTTACATTCAAATAACAATGGCTTTTGTCCACATAAACTCTGTTGGCTTTTATCTTTATAATTTTCTGAAAATATATTTAAAAATTGACTCGTTTTGCGGAAATTCCATTCTTTAACAGCTTCCTCAAAATCATTAATTCAATTCAGTGGTTAATGCTTTAGCACTTATAATTATAATTGATACACACAAACAACCGTATTTAAATCTAATTTTCGTATATTCAGATCTTTTGTGAATAGCCTATTTAAAAAAATAAGTATAAACTTAAAATGCTTATTCGTTCTCTTGTGAACGAACACGACCATTGGGATTTGTTAAACGGATAGACAATTGCTTGGCACGCTCAACGATATCCTTGCGTTTCTTGGAGGAAACACCGTGGGCGATTTCACCGCAATAGACACGGTTTTGCATCATCAAAACTTCGAGTTCCTTAACATTGTGTACAACGAATTTCTTGAAGCCGGTTGGGAGCATATGAAGGGTACGCTTGTTGGAACCATAACCAATATTGGGCATCAAATATTGACCCTTGAAGCGACGACGTACTCTGTTATCAATACCTTTTGGTTTACGCCATTTGTGCTAGAATGGAAAATATTTCATTAATAAAATTGTGAAAGCTTTGGACAAGAAACAAAAAGAAAACACAAATTTTGTTTACTTACCGACAACTTAGCATAACGATCCGATTGATGGCGGATGAAGTGCTTAGTGCGCTTCTTGACAATTTTGGGCCTATATGCTGGACGAATGGTCATATTTGAGCTGTAAATTTTAAACAAATTATATTACATTATTATAATACTCCACTATCATAAATAGGGACAATTAATTCACTATCATTTCGATTCACTATATTTAAGTGCACAGTACAAAAAATGTCAACAAACTTTTCCAATCATTATTATATATATTCCAAGTGCTATTTTCATTAAATCACTATATGGTTACATTTTTGAAGTTTTTAGTTAATAGTTATTGTACACTTAATTCAATTTAATCGAAAGATGTTTGCAAATTTTCAAGATTTTATAAATAATTACACACCACTTTTTCTAAAAGAGCACGTCAAAAAGAAAGAATCTTGAAGTTGGCCGTACTTTAGATGTCCGAAAAATTTTACAGCTGTCATTTTTTCAGTGCTGCCAACTTTGAGTTGCCATTAGGTCCGGTTTGTGCATTCGCTAAGCTATCCGTTGTTTCTAAAAAATTTGGTACGTCAATGAAATTTTCCATGGAATTCTGCCACAAAAATTTCTTGAGAATTGCTTGAACCATGAATGGTATGGTGAGAGGGGTATAATAAAAAATTTCATGATTCCTGGTTGTTGGTCAATTTTTTTTGAGAGCTTGGTAAATGCTTCGTAAATGCAGTAGTTATGCATCACTGCAGCATAATAAAAGTAAAACGTTCAAAAAAGCATTACTTGGCAGCACTGATGAATCGTCAAAAGTTTTTTATGCAAACAATTGACAGTGCTGGCGCAAATTTTTGCAAATATGGCACCATATTAATTACTGATGCAATAGAGCGCGAAGCTTAAAAAAAATTAAACATTGATGCAGAATGGAAGAGTAATTAGTGCTTTATATAAAAATTGTTGATACAAATTTAAATAATATTATTTCAAAGTAATTTTTTATTTCAGGAATCTGCCTTCTTTTTCGTTTTAATTTAAATTTAATTTTTTATTTCAGGAAACTGCCTTCTTTTTCGTTTTAATTTAATTTTAATAACCAAAAGTCGTTTCATCTTTCTTTTAATTCTGTTGTTATAAGTTAACAAAAAGTTGTCATTTATAGAATCAAGATTTTCAATATTATTTGTTAATGTTATTATTTTATCTTTTGCAAAACGTTCTAAAAAGCAAACTCTGTGCAATTGTTGAGCAGTAACAAAGCATCTGTAACAACTGATCACGCATCAGCAACAAAACTTGGCATAACTGCCGCACAAATTTACTGCATTTACGAACATACCCCTTCTCTGTATACTCATTATACCCAAACCACATAGTGGTATAGGGTATAATGACTTTTTATATCCTATACCACTATGTGGTTTGGGAATGACTTTGTGCTGCTGTTTGTAACTACCAAAAATATTTGACCTAGACCCATCTTTTATTGTACCGATCAACTCAGAATCACTTTCTGAGTCGATTTAGCGATGTCCGTCCGTCTGTCTGTGTGTCCATGTAAACCTTGTAATCAAACTACAGGTCTCAAATATGAATATATTTTGATGAAATTTGGTACATAAGCTTCTGTCGGACATAGGATGAACGCTATTGAAATTGGTGAAATTCGGTCCATGTTCAGACTTAGTCCCCATACAAATGACCCCTATGAAATCGACATAAATTGCCATAAGATCCAAATTATCATAAAGATCTCAGTGAAATTGGACTTGAATGTGTTTATTATATCCATTAATCAGTAGTCCAAATCAAATCTCTACAGGACAATTCTTAGTCATAGGCCCCATATAGAGCTGGTTCCCGATCTTCACTTAAATCTATCAAAAAACAAAAATATTGCACAGATTTTTCTCAAATTTGGTTCGTATATATTTTTTCAAAATATAAGTGACTACCAAATATGGTCAGGATCGGTCCATTTTTCGACCTATTCCCCATATAAATATAGCATCCGATATGAACCTTTTCATATTTGCAGCCAAAAAAATTAATAACAATGTCACTCATATTTGGTTTATGCTTATTTTCTATATCGAATTAGTTGGACCGAAGAGATAGGCTTTCTAAATCATGTTATAGGGTATCGTATAGTCGGTCTACACCGACTATAATATTCTTACTTGTTTTAAAATACATATTTGTTTCGTATATATATTTTTTTAGTTAGGAATGAAAAATTTTCCGATAAAATGTGAACAAAATATTAATTAAAAAAAATTTAACATATCAAATATAAAAGAGAATTGGTAAAATTTCAAGAAATATTTCATAATGTCCGACCCCCGGCCCGGACATCATGAAATTTTCCATAAAATATTTCATGGAATTTCTTCTATTCTCTTTCAAAGTTCCTACGTAAAAATTTCAGTAATACACTATGAAATTTGAACACTGTTTCATTTTTTAATATGTTAATATGTTACGGAAAATAGAAAATGAAAAATGGAGAATGGAAAATGAAAAATGGAAAAATAAAAATTAAAAACAAAAATTAAAATAAAAATAAAATTACCAGCTAATTCAGAGAAAAATATTTTAAAATTTGCTATTTTTTTTAATATTAATATCTGGAAATTTTTAGCCAAGAATCAGTTTATTTTTATTTATTTATTTTTTTTTGAATTATCAGGGTGTTATAACGCTAGCTGCGTTATATTATGAATTTCATTAGGGGTTTTCTACTCTAGTAAAAGAAAAATAATGTAATTTTTCAAATAGTAACGAATTCTTTCTAAAGAAGACACGATCATTGTTTTTATAACAAGGAATTATAATAGAAACAGGCCAACAAGAAAAGCTATTAACTTTAAATTTAATTGGTATTCGAAATTTAAATTTCAGTACCGACAACAGTTTTAAAGGGGTAGCCGTACCCAATATTGGTTGTAATATTGAGTTTAAGATGCAGGTGGAGGGTATCAAAGATTCGGCCCAGCCGAATTTAACACTCTTATTTTAATATGTTATTGGAAAATATTCTTTTGTAGCATTTTCGTTCTTGTTGTTAATTTTAAGTTAACATTAGTTTCAAAGTGGTATAGCCGTACGATGTCATTAAGAAATTTTTGTTATGCTTTTTTGTTTTTTACTTTATGTTATAACAACTATTCGCATTTTTTTCTGTACTGATTTTAGCGTTTTTGTTAATATATATTTGGTGCAAGTGAAATTAAATGAATAAGACAAAATTTTATATAACTTTTTATTTTCGAAATAATTTATTTTAATTATTTCCATAAATATCAAAACCACATGTTTTTGTTTACAAAAATGATACTTGTTTTCTATTCATCATGAAAAAAATAAATAAATATTAAATTAAATCCATTCGTTTTATTTAAAAATAACAATTAACTAACTATAGAACAAGTTTAGAACTTAATAAAATCACAAAATGTATACACACATTCAACAATTTTCAACTTTTAATTTTTATATTTTACACACAATAATTAGTAATGAGTAAATGCTTTTTTTATACAAAAAATCGTAAAAATAAAAATTTTGATGTGTTATAAATAGATATACTACATACAATAACAATTATTAAATAGTGACCGTTTTTTTTTTTAAAGAGTAACCTCTCATTTGGATTTAATAATATAATAAATTTAACAATACACTACTGCATATTTAAAATTTAGTAATATACAATTGGGAAAAAAATACTACTATACATAGATTATAAATACAACAATTGCAATAACGTTAAATATATCTTAGATTTAATTACATTGTATCTTAGAGAAAGAAATAAACTTTTTATCTACACCATTTGTGATTTTTTTCAGGTGATGAAAATGTCGATAAAAAAAAAGCGTTATGTGGATATTGAAAAAATAGACAATTAAAGCTTGCAATTTTTCATCATTTACTACAATTGAAAAAGTATTACAAATCAATAAAGATAGTACTAATTAAACATTTAAGTATTAGAAAAAAAATGTTTAAGACGAGCTCGTAGTCAAATGTTGGGTACTTGAAAGTTGGAGTTTTATATTTGAAATTTGACAATAACAGTTCAGAGCTGCAATTATAATAAAACAAATTAACGATCTATGTACATTATTTCCAATGTAATTCAGAAATTACATTTCAAAAGCCATCAATTAATTTTCGGAAATTATCAAACGTATTTCAGAAAACAGCAATTGCCTTTCAGATATTATCAAATGTCAAAAAAATATTATTATAAAAGAACTTTTTGTTCAAAAATTATCTTTTACTAAAGAAGTTAATTTTATAAAAAAAGTATTTTTTTAAAGTATATTTTATTAAAAAAAGGTTTATTAAATTTTTTAAAGGAATGTACCATTTATTAAAAATCCTTTAATTAAAAAAACCTTTTATTAAGAAAGTACCATTTATTAAAAAATTACCTTTTATTAAAAAAATACCTTTTATTAAAAAAGTACCTTTTGTTTAAAAGTACCTTTTATTAGAAATGTACCTTTTATTAAAAAAGTACCTTTTATTAAAAAAGTACCTTTTAATAAAAAAATATCTTTTGATAAAAAATAATCTTTCATTAAAAAAGTACCTTTTAATTAAAAAATTCCTTTTATTAAAAAGGATATATTATTAAAAATTATCTTTTATTAAAGAAGTAACTTTTATTAAAAAGTACCGTTTATTAAAAAAGTACCCTTTATTAAAAAAGTGCCTTTTATTAAAAAACTACCTTTTATTAAAAAAGTACCTTTTATTAGAAATGTAATTTTTTTTAGAAATGCACCTTTTATTAGAAATGTACCTTTTATTAAAAAGTACCTTTTATTAAGAAAGTGTCTTTTATTAGAAATGTACCTTTTATTAAAAAGTACCTTTTATTAAAAAGTACCTTTTATTAAAAAGTACCTTTTATTAAAAAGTACCTTTTATTAAAAAGTACCTTTTATTAAAAAGTACCTTTTATTAAAAAGTACCTTTTATTAAAAAGTGCCTTTTATTAAAAAAGTACCTTTTTATTAAAAAATACCTTATTAAAAAGCACCTTTTATTAAAAAAAAAGTACATTTTATTAAAAAAGTAAAAAAGGACCTTTTATAAAAAAGTAGCTTTTAATAAAAAATACCTCTTATTTTAAAAATATCTTTCATTAAAAAAGTTGCTTTTATTAAAAAGTTTCTTTCATTAAAAAAATATACCTTTTCTTAAAAAGCAACTTTTATTTTAAAAAATTACCTTTATGTTGTTAAAAATTGATTTTCAGAAATTATCAAATCTATTTCAGAATTCGATTCAATTCAATTCAGATAACATCAATTTTCAGATATTATCAAATGCTTTTCAGAAATTATGAAATGTATTTCAAAGAACAAATCAGTAGTTATGCATGTTTGCAGAAAAAAAAGCTGTTCATAACAAACAATCTGATGAGAGTTTTGGGCATTATGTTTTTCAGAAATCTTCTTTGGAACAATCGTTTTAAACATTTGTTATATAAATTGGCCAAAATAAACAACCTTTTAAAGCTTATTTGCCCTCGAAACAAAGCACCGCATATTGACACGGCTGTTAATATCTGCCGAGCATTAACCATAGGTACAATTTTACATGGCATCACCATTTATAGATGGGCGGTCTAAGTGTATGTTTGAAAAAGATGCTTAAACAAAAAATTTCTGATTTCTCACCAACAACAATTTTTATCCCACTGATGGATCGTTTCAAAATGGTGTACATCATATTCTGTCGTTGAACAAATATCGGAAAAAAATAAATGAATCTCGTTTGCCAGGCCATACTGGAATTTTCACGGCGGAAATTGCAGCCATTAAAACAGCCATTACCTATTCCACCGTACATTGCGAGAAAACATTGATTTGCACTGATGATAGTTTAAATGCCACTAATAGTGCGTTTATATCTGAGGAAAAAGTAGTAGATTTTAGTTGAAATCTATTTAAAAATCTATACCGTTTACATCTAACTTTTTTGACATTTTGTGAGATTTTGTTTCCACAACAATAAACAGCTTATTAAAATAAACATATAAACTAGAAATACCAAAAATAAACAAAACAATAGGAAAATGGAAATATGGAAAATTCTAAAAAGGAACAGATTTTATAATTATATTATGCATCAAAAATGAAAAAAGCACAAACTGAAATATAAATTTTGCGAAAAAACATCAGCATTTGTTAAACAAACAAACAAATTCATTTTCAACAATTATTATTTAGCAGATTGTATAAAAAGTATAAAAAGTTATAAATTTTCAATTACTCAATATTTTTTATTATAGATTCGTAATTTTTTTTTGTTAATAATTAATATATTATTTCCTTTTTATTCAACTTCTTTGCTTTTGCTTTTAAATGTCAATTTTTCAGTCACTGCGTTGTAATTTTTTACTACACAATTAAAAAAACACAGTAGTATCATTTGGTAGTTCCCAAATTTGACAAGATTTTGTGGGATTTTGCACAAATCTAGTAACGAGCTAGATTTTGTTTTGTATGGGAAATCTAGTAAAAATGAGCTAGATTTCGCTCGAAATCTCATATATACTAGATTTTGCTTAGATGTAAGCGCGCTATAAGGCTTTAATTAGAAACTAAACGATGCTTATGATGACATGCTACAGTTAAAAAAACAATAGCCATCATGTTCGGGTTCTTTGGATCCCGTCACACATGGGTATACTGGGCAATGAGACTGCTGATAATGAGGAAAAAGAAGCCTTGAATTTAGCTCAGATAACTGAAATACCTAAGATTTTGACATACTACTTTTTTTAAAGTACTGGCACAATGAAACGTAACTACTAAAGGGCCTAAATACAACAGGAATTGAACGAGATCTCAATGTATTATGCTTGCCCGTCTTAGAGTGGGTAATGCCCTTTTTAATTTAAACCCATTACTATGAGAAAACGGAACCCCCAAAATGTAACTATTGTGATGTCATACTTAATATCCCTCATATGCTAACGGACTGCCTCGACCTTAAAATGGACGACACGTTGGAAAACATCCTTCATTGTGCAGTCGGTGACTATTTGCCGAAAATCCTAAGATGTCTACAAAAACATATTGTACGTGATGTTAAGAGCAAATTTTCATTTATTTTTACTTTATTACTTCTACTTTTAAAAGTTTTTGTAAAAAATTTTATTTCAATTTTTCATTCACTCAAAGAAATTACCTTGTAAACGTGAAATAAGTTCAATTTGTAATTTTTTGTTAAATTATAATCTAAATAAATAAATAACTTCATTTGATTTTCAGCTATTATCAAATGTATTTGAGAAAATATCGATTCAATTCAGAAAACATAAATTGATGTTGTTTTTTCAGATATTACGAAACTTATTTCACAAACTATTAAATTTATTTTAGAAAAAATCAAATGTATTTCAGGAACATTCAAACATATTTCAGAAAGTTTCAATTGAATTTCAGAAAAATTATCTGAATGCTATACAAAAACATTTCACGAATCTTTTCCGGGTTTTTATATTGTACTAGCAGATTCCAACCCTTGAAATTCGAGCGCAAATTCTAGGAAATTTTATTTTTCATTAAAGACCAAAATTATGCTAATCAATTATAGCCAATTCACAAATCCACACAAAAAACAAACTCAACACATTAACACAAACACATTAACAAATTTAATCAACACACACATAGCATTGTATAATTTTATTTTATGTATGTGTTAGTAGCAACTTTAAACGATCATAACACCATAAAAATATTACAGACGATGAAAATCTGTAAATCTGGGTAACAGCTAAAAAGAAATACCTTTCAAATTATAAATTTTTTGTCAAAATCGGGGTAAAACTGTGAAACTTACATCGGTCACAAGAAATCGCCTTGCCTATTAATATTATAGATCTGACTAAAAAATAAAGAAGAGTTTCCCCGCCCTTGTTAGTTTTTTCTTCCAGTGCATAAAAAGTAAGTCAAAATGATGCTAAATATTTTTTATGACTGCAGAATACTAAAAAAATAATAACTACTTTCCGGCATTGTATGGTTAGCAAAATATTTGATTCAATTAACATTTTCTGAATTCAATTGATATTTTCTGAAATTCATGTCTGAAATTCATTTGAAATTTTCTAAAATATATTTGCTAATATTTAAAATACATATGATATTTTCTGAAATGCATTTGAAAATTTCTGAAATGCATTTGAAAATTTCTGAAAATCCATTGATGTTTTCTGATATACAATTGGAAATTGTGTAGACTGGTTTTTTGATACCGCAAACGATGGTTAGGTCCCCAAAAAGTCAAATCCCAATTACAATTCATTATTTGATATACAAAATTATCCAGATCATCATGTATTCGGTGGTTGGAAATGCGACAAGGACCAATTTAAAGTTATTTTTATCGAAATAACTTATTTTTTTCTAAATAACTTGGGCAGAATTTTTACTATTTTCTAGCATTTTGTTAAATTGTGAAATCCCATCTATGATTCATTAATTGTTATAGAAAATAAAAATTATCCTGATTTTCAAGTATTTGTTACCTGGAGATAATGCGAGGTTCTAACACGGACTATTGCAATTGGGTTAGCCCTGACCTAAAGATCATGTTACAAATTTCATCTAAATACTTTTAATTTCAAACTGTATTGTTATGTGGTTTACACAGACGGAAGGTCGGACAATCTTTTTACAGTATTTTGTTGAATATATTTTTGAAGCTTGTATATACTTATCATCTATGTGTTATTTTATAGGATTGTTCGAATGACAAATGCCCATGTTCTGTAATTCACATCGCCATGGAAATGAAACCATTACGAATTTTTTAACACCAAAAAAATTCGTATTGGTTTTGCTTTTTGGTGTTAAAAAATGTGTATTAGTTTCACTTTAATGGAATTGGGGTTTACAGATGAGCGAAAATTTACTAAAAAAAAATTATATGTTTTTAATAAATAAATTAGGATTTTAGAATTAATAAATAATTTTAAGCTGTTATTTTTAGAGCTTACAAAAATAACTAATGATCATATTTTATATTTTATAAAAGTCATATCAACGAATTATTTAATAGTACAACAAAAAATCTTGTATCAAATGTATACATATTAAAAAAAAAAATAGTTGATTGTTCTGTTTCACTTAATGATTTTTATTAAATGACTGTAATATTTTTGTAACTAAAAAATAACAGTTATTTTATACTTTTTTTTTAAATAAAAATTATATATTTCATTGCAAATTGTCATATCAAAATATTCATTTTTTTTTTTAATTTGGAAATTCTTCTTTTTTGATTTTGAAATACAATGAATTTTTTAAAAATTCAGCTTAATAATTTTGAATGAAAATTAATAAAAATATGTAGGTACATAAAACTATAAATGGTGTTGATAAAAAGCAGAATGACCTTTCACACACACACACATATATACATATATATGATAGTTTGTACTCTTTAACATACAAAAACTAGTCGATTAAAGACAGTTGTTGTTTTGTCAAAATTATTCGTTAAATATAATCGATTATTTATAAATAAAATTTCAGCTAATTAATAGTAACTATAAACAAAAGGGCTAAGTAGCAGTCATAATATGTTATGTTATGTATTGGGGGCAATTAGAATTATTTTTCAAGCAAAATTCTTTGTCAATAATCTTCTATAGGATTTCATTCAAATTCTATGGAAGAAAAATGTTATGCCATAAGTGCTTATATCGTTAATATTTTTATGCCACCCAATTTTAGCTTAATTCCTAATTCAGTTTTTTACTCAATAAGTAATTAGATTCGATAATTACCATATCTACCTTTGGCTGAATGTTGTGAGTAGGTGAGTGTCACGTATTATTTATACCGCACTTAGCTGATTTATAAAAACAATTTAATGACATCTCCTGTTTTGAAGTTTTTCAATGGTGGTATTGTTGTTGTTGCAGCGGCTGTTTAGCTCAGATATCCGTTCCCATCAATCAATATTTATTCATTATATTTTTGAGATTTTCATATGCCGTATTCATAATACCCCAACTTATGAATGAACGTGCCGTATTAAAAGAACATCCTCGATAAAAGAAAACTATACTACTTCCTCTTTCACGGTAAATGTTTAAGCCTGTCTTCCACATGCTCTGCGATGCATGGCCCATGTCACTTTGCATGGCTACCTTTATGACATTAAGTGGATAAAATAGTGTACTAGTAGTTGCTCCGATAATGGCACCAGCTATGAATTCTTGTGCTGCTTTCGTGGTCATTGATGTCTTAAAAAAAATCAACACAAAAGATTAAAAATTTTTTAGTATTTTCAGTTTAACCCTTTGACTGTCCAATACATACGCTTGCGCATCATATGTGATACACAATTTGTCATATTCTTTTTAACGAAATTTTGTATGAACTGATGAAAAATAAAGTGATCTAATGGTCTGAGCATGTTTGTTTGTTTTTAAATAAGACATGAACACTTGCATAACAAAAAACTTCAAATTTACAGGATATAAAACGATAAAAATATTTTTTTATCAATTTAAGCAAAGAATTCGAAATCGACTTTGTAAGCTATTCTAATTTCATTTGTTTCTTTGAATAAAATTTATTATACAAAACCCAACTATCTAAAATTGCAATACTAACACATTCAAACAATACTTTTCGATACCATTTAACACGTTTTCTTGCTAGGCTTTAGTAAGGTATCATTTGGTCAGAGAGGTTAATTCCACCATTGACTGGGTTATAGTCTAGTATTATGATTGCTTTTTTTTTAATATTTTTCCTTCACGGTTTTTTCCCGCTTTCTTGCATATTCAGACCATGAAAAATTTAAATAAGTCTTATTTCTTTCTTGTCTTGGTATTTCATTACTCAAATTCCAGTTGAGTTTATTGCACCTGTTATTTCGTTTCTCGTTAGAACGATTTCAGATTCGGCAAACCAACCCTCTTTATCGTAATGTTCCACAGTATTCGGTATTTTTATTTTTTAAAACATAGCTAAAGGAATGCTACTATACCAGTTATCTGCAACCAATAATCTTCCATCATTCAAGAGATCTTCAGCTGAAAAAGCAACAATTGAACCACCATGGTCTAGTGCAGTATACGAAGAAATTTGAAACATAACCAGTCATATTACACAACTTGAATAATTTTTTACCATATTTGTGGCTTTTTCCTGGATTATATTACTTGAATAAGAGCCTTCCACTGTGCGAAATCATCCACAGAAATGTCTTCACCCGGCGTATATAGTTCCTGAATTTTTGATATATGTAAAAGAACTTACAGAATTGGAAATTTTATGTACCAATTCTTTAAAGTCACACAAAAATGATTGTAGCTCATACTAATATTGTGGAACAACGGATGATAAAATAACGGTTCCATTCTTCAATATTAGGATAGATGATAATGCCATTGGTAATTATCAAACCTAAAAACTTTTTCATTTTGGTATGTGTGGTATTTGACCACCTTTTCATGCGAGAATTACGACGCACCTGATGGGATTGTGCATATTTTTTTTGTTTCCAAAACCATAAGTTTCGCTATAAAAAAAATTGTCCAATAAAGTTGATTGGCAAAGGTACTCCATCCTCAATTTCAATACGATTATTTAGATCATGTTTGCCAATAAAAGGAATCTTTTCTGCTTCCTCAAAGTCATTGTTTAACTCTTGCTGAAGAGACGAGCAAATGCAGTTGTCATCACTACCTGAAGAGTAAGCTCCCTTCATCTGAACTCTCATCTTTTATACCAATTCTAATTTCAAGATCTGAATTACTAATAAATTGATAACGACAGCTAAAAGCTTCTATGTTGTATACAACGAACCATCGAAAATTGCACACGTATTTATTTCAGTGTTGCTAACACTGTACGGCAAAATTAATAAATAGTAAAAAATAAAAATAGTTTAAATATTGCTCCGTGTATCACATGTGATGCACGTCATTTTTACCAAAATTTTACTGTGGACGTACGCTATAAAAAAAAGTTTTGTGTGGGGACAGTCAAAGGGTTAAGGGATCTCACTCACTCTTTTGGGTAAATGTGCGGAGGCCTCTTCGCGTAAAATAAAGAACATGGCATTGGATGGACCATTTCGCCAGAGTACAGGAACTATGCCACGATAAAACTCTTGAAAACCATGGTGCGTTAGAACATATCTGAAAAGAGTAGAATGATGAAATAAAATGACAAAACATTTAAGGTTTTAAGCTTTTTTGCGCTTATCAAAAAAAAAATTTTTTTTTTCAAATTGAATCCGGAAAGTCACTTTTTAATATGTATGTAATACTATTTTGTAATAAGAAAATACTTTTCAAATAAAAGGTACTTTCTTTTAATAAAATTTCCTTTTTGTTAAAAAAAGGTATTTTTTTAATAAAGTGCTTTTTTAATAAAAGGTACTTTTTTTAATAAGAGGTATTAAAACAATGTACTTTTTTAATATAAGGAACTTTTGTAATAAAAGGTTCTTTTTCAATAAAGGTACCTTTGTTAATGCACTTAACAAAAAAATAAATCTTAAAATAGAAGGCAGTGTCACTTTTTAATCCGTTTCTAACAAAAGGTAATTTTTTTAATAAAATATATTTTCTTTTAATAATTTTTTTTAATAAAATCTACTTTCTTAATAAATATTATATTAAAAAAAGGTATTTTTGTAATAAAAGATATTTTTTTTCAAAAAAAAAATGAACTTGTTTAATAAAAGGTATTTTTTTAATAAAAGGTATTTTTTTTAATAAAAAGTACTTTTTTAATAAAAGGTACTTTTTTAATAAATGTACTTTTTAAATAAAAGATACCTTTTAAATAAAAGATACTTATTAGTAAAAGATAATTTTCTAATAAAATGTACTTTTTTAATATAAGGTACTTTTTAAATAAAAGTTAATTTTCTAATAAAAGTTACTTTTTTAATAAAAGATACTTTTTTAAGAAAATATATTTTTTTAAGAAAATATACTTTTTTAAGAAAACGTATTTTTTTTATAATAAAATGTACTTTTTTAATATAAGGTACTTTTTAAATAAAAGTTAATTTTCTAATGAAAGTTACTTTTTTAATAAAAGATACTATTTTAAGAAAATATATTTTTTTAAGAAAATATACTTTTTTAAGAAAACGTATTTTTTGATAGAAGGTACTTTTTTTTAATAAAAGACTGTTTTTTAAGAAAAGGTAGTTTTTTGAAAACAGTTTTTTAAGGAAATTTTTTCAGAAATGCTATTTTTGTAGGAGAGCGTACTTTTGTAAGAAAATGTACTTTTTTAAGAAAATGTACTTTTTTTAAGAAAAGGAATTTTTTTAAGAAAATATATTTTTTAAGAAAAGGTTGTTGGTAAAAAACGTATATTGGTGGGAAAAGGTCCTTTTTTTAAACAAGGTATTTTTTAATAGAAGTTAATTTTTTAAGTACTTTTTTAATAAACAAATACTTTTTAATAAAATGTACTTTTTTAATAAAAGGTAAATTTTAACAAAATTAACTTTTATATAAAAATATACTTTTTTAAGAAAGGGTACTTTGCATCTCAAGGCTACTTTTTATATAAAAAGAAATCTTTAATAAAGGTCCATTTACACGATACCACTCAGTCGTATGATTTTTCGAAATAAAAACCCGATGAAATTCATCGGACTGTCATTAAGTCGTACCGACATTATTTCTGCACTTAGGCCATTTACATCATCTTACTCAAGTCTTATGGAAACAGCTGTTTAGAATAACAAACAAATTTATTTTAAAATTTTTATTTTATTTCCAATTTCTTTGTTTTTGTTTACCTTTTTTTAATATTACCAAAAAAAAAAACAACTCTGGTCCGATGAAAATGACAAGTTTTTAGAAATGTTTCTAAAACCATCGGACTTCGAAAATAAAATCCTACAGACTGTCAATTTCATGACATAAGCTTTTTACATGACACGGCTTTTTCATAATACTCGACTTTTTGACAGGTCGTATTACAAAGTGTGATAGTGTAAACTGGCCTTAAACAATACTTTTCTAATAAAAGGTAATTTTTTAATAAAAGGTAATTTTTAATATAAGGTAATTTTTTAATGAAAGGTATCTTTATGTAATAAAAGGTGCATTTTTATTACTTTTATAATAAAAGTTAGTTTTTTAATAACAGTTATATTTTAAGAATATACATAGTTGATAAAAGGTCATTTTAAATAAAATTTACTTTTTTAATAAACGTTACTTTCTTAATAAAAATTACTTTTTTAATAAAAAGACATAATAAAAATTACTTTTTTAATTTAATTTACTTTTTTATTAAAAAGTACTATTTTAATTTTAATGTACTATTTTATGTACTTTTAAAAAGGGCGTTTTATAAAAAGTTGTTTTTTTAATGAAAGGTATTTTTTTTAAATAAAAGCTACATATTTTTAAATTTTTTAATGAATAATTCAACAAAGACCTCGAGCTCGACTATTTATTCATTAAATTGTAATTAGCTTCATATTTTTTATAAATTTTTTTTAATGGTACTTATCTTAAAAAAATATTTTTTTGAATCTAGGGATGTTTAAATTAATAATTTAAATAAATTAAATATATAGTTTTATTTCTCTGAATTTCAGATTTCTAAGTCAAATTTAAAATTTTTAGCTACCTTTATAATCTCTCAGTCAGTCAGTCACCCAATTTTTTAACAAATAGATTATGATGTCACGATAAAATTTTTGTCTACTACCTTTTCTATATGCTTGTGCTTCCATTAGACTTACTGTTAAATACTTTTTTTTTTTACTTCGAGTAAAAATTTAGATATACTTACTTAAAGGCTTGTGCCGTATTCGCAAAATGCTCATGATATTTAGAATGGGCCAACAACGCTTGAACTCTTTCAAATGGCAGTAATGTGGTCTCTACTGTTCCCGCTGTGATTCCAGCTATAATTTTAGCCTTATATGCATTCATGTAATAGTCATCGACTAGGTACCGTCTGGTACCATCGAAAACACCAAACATTATGGATAATGAGATTGTTTTTTGCGCGAGGGGAGGAAACATACCACGGTACAAAAACATAAATCCTTCATGCCTTAACTGGCTAAAGGCTGATGTTATCCTAACACCATGCAGCATTTGACGAAATATCATCTTATAAATGGGATATGTTATGCCAATGTTAACAAAGGCAGCCCCACAGCCGCAGGCAAATTCTTTCCATTTAAAAGAACCATAGAATCGTTCTATTAAAATATTTCTATCACCGACTGGAATGTGGCCAAGTTCAGGTTGATGTTGTGCAGATGCATTTGTCTGTTGGATTTTACTTTGTTCTGTTATCATTTTGTGCTTATTATCTACCGTTAGTTGAAGACTCCTTTAAATTTAATAAGTTGACAAAAAAAACTTACAAACTAAACATTTGTTGAACTGTCGTGCGTTATATCCGAAAATGTTTGTTAGCTATTTGGCATTTTTTATTTAGAGATTAACGAGTCTCTCTCCACATTAATCGTGTTATGTGATAGAGATTTCTTAGTTGTTATATACACTATTGTACGGATTTTAGATCAAGAAATCTAAACCACTTATTTAACTTAAGCAACCATTGTAAATAATAAAGATTATTAATTATATAATTTATTTTAACAATTTCTTGACCATCATCATTCATACATAATTTTTCATATAGATTAGCAACACTTATCTTGATTATTAAAATAGGCTTTATCTATTGAAATTGTATAAATTTTAAATTAATTCTTCATTTAAATGAATTACTGTTATTTTCAGTAGTAATGCAATTTTTTTTTTATATTTTTGTTTTTCATCAGCAAACTCAAATTTGAAACAAAATCTGGGAAAAAATTTACAATAATGAAAAGTGCCAATTGATTTCGTGCTGCCGGATCTTTTTGCTCTGAAAACATATGACATCATGGCGAACAAATGAACATAGCTACAATTATGACCACAGTGGGATGTTGAATTAAATTCAACTTTTCAATATAGAGTTTTAAAGTGCATTTATAATTATGAAATCACTTTAAATGATTCAACGATACTTGTCAAATACGTAATGTTTTAACAGTTTAAAACATGTCGGCGGGAAAAACGTCATCAACTTGGAATATCTTAAAACGTTACATGTAGCATGACAATTAATCAGCTGTTGTTGTATTATTGTGAATGTAAATTAAAAAATAAGAAATAAACATAAAAGCTTTGTGTACAGAAGGAAATATTGAGTCCAAAAATATAAAAAATGGGACAAGAAAGAAAAATGAAAATATTATCGTAATGAAAACGCATAAAGTTTAGAAAGCTCAACAAGTGTGTCGTTCAAAATGTGTCGTCTGTAGCTCCTAATTTATAATTCACAAGCTTTTGTGAGCTCGGCCATCATTAAGATTAAAATTATGGCTAATATTTGTCATGGTAAGTAAACAAAGTAATATAATTTTTAGTGGCGGCCCTCATTAAACTTCGAAAGAATTTCACGAGAAATTACGTTTAATCTTAAAGAATTTAATTTAACATTCTGACTGCCCATTCTCTATGAATTATTTTACAACTTTTGTTAGATACAAGTAATTTCATTGCGTGATTTTAATCGATATACTGAATTCGTATGTTATTAATTGAATCTATAACAAAAAGAATTACAAAATTTTTTTTTTTGTTCGTAAATTCCCAGATTGGGGCAACAATTTTTTGGATGAGTTTTAATGCTTTGAGGCAGAATCTTTTTTGAAAATGTTTGAATTGTGGAGCATAAGAGTGTGCAGTTTTCCTCAAGCTGATAAATTCTGAATGGAATTAAGCATTCGAATTTTAAATGTTTGTCAAAAAGCATATAATTTCAAATGAGTGCGAAGAAATCCAATAAGAAAACATTTTAGTTATATAGTGTTAAAAACTTAGATTTCTATAATTATATACTACAATTATAACGGATATTTTACATGTTTACATAATGTACATACATATACATACATGTAAATAATGTATTTAATATACATATTTATAATTAAAATTTGGATCTTTCAATTTGTTATAGATTCTATTAAAGAATAATGTAATCATTCATATGAAAGTTTAACCATAAAGTTTGAATTGAATACGGACAATGACTAAAAAAATCATTTGAATTGTTTTAAGAGAATGGCTCTGCCCTCACATGCTGAGTTAAAGGTCTTGACATTTGTGATATCAGGGTGTAATGAGTTTGTGCTGATGTTTTTAACTACCAAACATATCTTAATTGATTAAGCGAAGCCTTCCGTCCTTCTGTCTGTGTGCCCATGTAAACCTTGTGATCAAATATGAATATTTAAATATACAGTGACTCATAATACCATGGAAACTTTTAACAAAATTTATTTTAGACGACTTGAATTGCCTTACATAAACACTGGATCATAAAACTAAAAACTATTTAATTAATTTAAAAAGCTGTATGTTTTATTTATTTAAAACAGAAAAAATATTAATACAAAATAGCTTAACTTTAGAAAAAATAATAAAACTAAAAAGTATTCATATGTATGCTGTTAACAGAAAATTGGAAACCTTTATTTCACAATAATTGAAAACTTTCCCTGTATTTTTGGTTTCAATATTTTGTTGTGTATCCATTATTATTTAATACTGCTTCACAACGCCGAGGCATGGAGTCAATTAAATTGCTGATGATATCCATTGAAATTGTTTGCCACTCTGAATTAACTGCCTCTATGAGATCTATCTTGTTTGTGTAATTTCGTGTTCGTATTTTTCGATCTACAATTTCCCATAGATTTTCTATGGGATTGAGAACTGGTGATTGGGCTGGCCATTCCAAAACAGAAATTGCATTAGATTGCAGCCATTCGGTTACAACTTTGGGGTGTGTTTTGAGTTATTGTCATGTTGGAACTTCCAGACCAGGGGCATATTTTCCTCTGCGTATGGATACATTACGTCATTTCGAATTTGCCTGTATCCAATTCCAGTCAGAACATCTTTTACTTGGCCCACCCCATAATATTGCACCGCCAAATTTAACACTCTCCTACCGTACCTTTTTCACGATTTTTATTGATAATTTTTGAAATTATGGATTTATTCACAGACTTTTTCTGAATCGAACACATTCATTGACCCGAAAAGCAACCCCATACTATAATATTACCACCGGCAAACTTAACAGTCTTGTTTGCATATTTCGGGTCTAGTCCTTTTCTCTTTGGTCGTCGAACAAACGTTCTTCTTATATCATGGCCTCATAAATAAAACTTGAACTCAACTGAAAAGAGAACAGTATTCCAATTCCGTCCTCACCAGTTCTTGTGCTTTGCTAAATCAGTGGTTTCTTCACAGGACGATAACAACCAAGATCAGCCTCAATTGCTCGTCGGGAATCAGTTTGAATACATATCTTTATTTTCAGATTGTTAAAAACCTCTTTAGGTAGCATTTTTGGACAACATTTTTTAAACTCTCTTGCTATTAAATTATCCTGTCTTTGAATTATCCTGTTTTCATCTATTACACTGGTTTTCAACTCTTCAAAAAACTTTGTTCTTGTCATTATTCTAAATATAATAATTAATTATAAGATCTTTCATTCCATCTTCTATATATTGTTTTAATCAATTCTGGTACAGAATACATATATAAAGTTTCCATTGTTTTGGCATCACTAAAAATATACTTTATATTTTATCAATTTTATTTCTATACTGAATTTTTTAAACAAATTTGTTATGTTTCGATAAATAAAACACCAAAGATTAATTTTCCAAAAAATATATAAATACATTATCTCTGTTCGTTTACTCAAGAATTAGTTATCTAAAATAGTAAACGAACAGCAATTTGTAAAGGCCTAGTTAGCCACCCGTAACCGTAACCAAACGTGTCAGTCTTTTTTTTTTCTGTTACAATTAGAGCAGTAACCGAACTCAACTGTCACGTAACCGGAACGTCCCAATCTGTTGAAAATAGATTTTTGCTACGTTTGTACGTGACATATATGAACAGCTGATAAAGTTTGGTTAATTTTACACAGCAACATGCTGGTTCGTTTTTTACGTTCTATAACTGCACTAAATGCCAACATTACATTTACAGTACAGATACATTTTAACAACGTGTGGCTAACTAGGCCTTAAGAAATTGCAAGTTCATAGAAACAGCTGATTGTAAACACATTTGAAAGTGAAGAAGAAGGGAAACTCTAAATTAAAAAAAGAAATATACCTTAATTAGAAGAATTTATTTTATTTAACATGTAAAAATATTCATTGAAACTAATATCATTACCGATTGCTTTTGAAAATAAACATTTATTATGAAGAAATTGGCAGATACACATATTTTTTTTGACAGGAACCGGGTTTAAAAGAGTAAAATTAATGAAACCTGGTTGTGTGAATATTTACTTCTTCTATCGTTAATTTCCTCAGAATTATTATTTAAAATTTTTGCACAACAATTGAATTGTAGTATTTTTGCTTTATATACCACAAAACTCAATCATATGTTTTTCTTGCTTGCTAATTCTTACTGGCAAAAATTTATCCAATAAAAACTAGTTTTCAAAAAATGAACTCTCACTTTACGCTCTCATTTGTTCTCTTTTACTGGGTTTTTGAAGTAAACGAACAGGATCCAGTAAATTTTATGATAATTTGTACAAATTGTTACAAATTATCACGTAAACGAACATAGCTATTATTGAAAATCAATATTGACAAATTCAGAATTTTGCAAAAGTTTCCAATGAATTGTCATCCACTGTATATGAAATTTTTTATATAAGCCTTTATCGGTCATAACATGAACGGTATTGCAATTGGTGAAAGTCGATGCATGTTCAGGCCTAGTCTCCATACTACAAATGACCCTTATGAGATTGGCTTAAATTGCCTTAAAATCTAAATTCTCATATAGACTGGGTCAAATTTGGTTTTTATATTTTAATTACACCCATTAATTTATACTCTATAGGACCATTCTTATATATCTATTAAATTTTTCTCAAATTTGGTTTGTATATATTTTTGCAAAAACTAAAAGGCTACCAAATATGGTAAGGATCGGTCCATTTTTCGCTCTGTGATCAAGCAATATAAAATTTTGAAAAAAATATATTTTTTGTGTAAAAAAATTCATGGTGCAAAATATGTTTTTGTAGAGAAATAAGATAATATCATAATTTTTAATATCAGAAATGTCAAATAACTCTGAATAAATGTCAGAAGTTAATGTTAATAGGAATTATTACGGAAAAACAAGTAAGAATAAGTTGATCGATTAGTTTTGACTTTAAACAGCAGAATGTGTTAACAGTCTCAGTTGTTTCTTTTTTTTTTTTAGTAGCTATATCCCAGCTAACAATTTTCTGAGTATTCATAAATTATCACGCATTTAAGCCTTGTCATTTTTGGAGTAATAAATGATAATAGCTTTTCGAAATTTTGTTAGTAACAAACATGTTTTTCAATGACCCAAAATAGATTCTGAAATTGTTTGTCAAGTCTTTAATGAGGCATAATGGTACACCCAAAAAGAGGAAACATATTCAAAGAAAAAAAATCCAAGTCATAGAAATGATCTATGAAGTTTTAAAGAGTCTAACATTGGTCAATGTGATATTGTAATCATAATTTAAAAAAGTGTTCGCTTGAGTGCTCAATTGGTCGCTGGGATATCTTAAACGTTATAATCTGTTGATGTTTACAGTCTATACATTACATTATTTAATAATTTGTAATTAATACTTTGTGGTCACACGGAATAATTGTTTTTCTTTAAAAATCCCCTTGCGGAAAGATTGAATCTAAGTCGCGTTTATGTTAATTTACTTATTTTCCATTTAATACCATATTGTATTAATATAAGTAGTTTTACATGACTAACTAACAACAAATATATCATGTATGTATGTACATTTACAGTCCAGTGTTGGACTTGTTTTATTACACTCAAAAAATTATAAAATAACTAAGTATAAAGTCATACCTTTCAATGTTGTAACAATTAACAAAAGTAACGAGCCAAGGCAAAATCAATGTCGTGCATGTTACCGTCCATTTTTCAGAGTGAAAATTTTTTAGTATTTGGAATTTAAGTTTTATAATAAATTTCTAAGTTTTATAATAAACGATAATTTCCTCTTTTTGAACGTTTTGAAATTTTCTAACTAAATAAACGATAGTTTCCTCTTTTTAAACCTTTTCAAATTTTCTAACAGAATATAAGTAACATTCAGTGGATAACAATATATTGGAAACTTTGAAAATTCAGAATTTGCCAATTTTGTTTCTTAATAATTTCTCGTTAAGTCCTAAAATTATTATTATACCCTATTCCACTATGTGGTCAGGCTATAATGTTTTTATGCTGATGTTTGTAACTGCCAAAAGAATTTGATATAAACCCATCTTTTATTGTACCGATCGACTCTGAATCATTTTCTGAGTCGATTTAGCGATGTCCTTCCGTCTGTGTGTCCATGTAAACTTTGTTATCAAACTACTGGTCGCAAATATGAACATATTTTCATGAAGTTTAGTATATAAGCTTCTATCGGTTCATGTTCAGACATAGTCTTCATACAATTGACTCCTATGAGATCGACTTAAATTGCCATAATATCCATGTTATCATATACATATGTAGATCTCTGTAAAATTGGGGTTGTATGTGTTTATTACATTCGTGTATCAGTAGCCCAAAAATAAACCTTATAGGACAATTCTTAGTCATAGCCCCTATATGAAGCTGATTTCCTTTCTTCACTTAAATCTATCAAAAAATCTATCAAATTTGGTTTGTATTTTTTTTCAAAAAATAAATGACCTTACCAAATATGGTAAGGATCGGTCCATTTTTTGACCTAGTCCACATATAAATATAGTATCCGATATGAACTTCTTCATATCCGAAGGCGAATTTGGTTTATGCTTATTTTCTATATCTAATTAGTTGCCTAAGAGACAGGGTCTCTAAACGCATGGTATAGGGTATCGTATAGTCGGTCTAGATCGACTATAATTTTCTTACATGTTTTGTATAGGGCTGTAGTTTGTCTGTGCTAGTTCTACGCGCAGCATGTCGTGGCTCAAGTCCTGACTCGTACGAAGTTTATTTAGATTTTTTTTAGTTTATGCTATTTATTATTATTTTTTTTTTTAATTTACTATTATTATTTTTTTTTTATACAAATTTTTGCTTTTATTTTTTTTTTAATTGTCTTCTGTATGACTGATTGAAAAACAAAAAACATGCAATCAAAAACAAACAAGTTTGCTTAAAGCTAGCCACCAACTAGACTATTACATATGAACACGAGTTTAAATTATTTACATGGCTGAAGAATCTTTTTTTTTAATTAAAAGCTAAAAGAAAAATTTCAACAGATGTAAGAGAACATACATGTAAGTACATATAAAGTCTTTAAATTATTAAAAAGAACTAAAAAAATTAAAAACAAGTAAGAAAATTATAGTCGCTCTAGACCGACTATACGATACCCTATAGCATGCGTTTAGAGACCCTATCTCTCAGGTCCAACTAACTAGATTCAGAAAATAAGCATAAACCCAATTTGAGCGGGATTTTTATTAATTTTTTTGGCTGCAGATATGAAAAAGTTCATATCGGATGCTATATTTATATGGGGACTAGGTCGAAAAATGGACCGATCCTGAGCATGTTTGGTAAAGTCTCTTGTATTTTGCAGAAATATATACAAACAAAATTTGAAAAGAATCCGTGCAATATTTTTGTTTTTTGATAGATTTAAGTGTAGATCGGGATGCAGCTCTATATGGGGCCTATGACTAAGAGTTGTCCCATGGGGATCATTTTTGGACTACTGATTAATGGATATAATAAACACATACAAACCCAATTTGACTAAGATTTATATGATAATTTGGATCTTATGCCAATTTATGTTGATTTCATAGGGGTCATTTGTATGGGGGCTAGGTCTGAACATGGACCGATTCTCACCAATTCAAGCATTTATCCCATGGCCGATAAAAGCTTATATACCCAATTTCATCAAAATATATTCATATTTGCGACCTGAGTTTGATTACAAGCTTTACATGGACACACAGACGGACGGACGGACGGACATCGTTAAATCGAATCAGATAGTGATTCAGATAGTGATTCTGATTCGATCGGTATAATAAGATGGGTCTAGGTCAAATATTTTTGGTTGTTAGCAGCAGCACAAAGTCATTATACCCAAACCACATAGTGGTATAGGGTATAAAAATATCTTCGCTGCTGTGTAAAATTTATCGGTGAAAATGTCAAGAAATAACTAGACAAAGCTCAGAAGTTATGATAATTTTCTACATATTGGTATTAAATTTTTTTTGCTTGGGTTTTATCAATTCTTCCTATTTTAATATCAATTATCCTTTTTCCAAACTCAATTATAATCAATATATAATTATATACATATATATTTTTTTTTATTTCTCTTATCAATTTGTAATTCTCCATTATTAATCTCAATTTATGTTTGTTATTGTGACGATTTGAAATTAAAACTTTGATATCAATGATTCTTTAAGAATTATTCACTTTTTTCCTGGGATGTAGTTGGTGTTATTTAGCACCCATAATTAGCTTGGCTTTGATTGGGCTACAATAGGAACTAAATAAATATCAAACAAATTTTTAAATTGTCCTATTTTTGTTATCCAAAAATTGGCAACACTCAGAGGTCGATTTTAAATTTCAAGGACAACCCAGCAATAAATCTAATTACCAAATAATGTTATGTGTAAAGAAAACTCTAATACAGCATTTACATTTTGTTTTAAATCAAGAGAGTTTTTTTTTTAAATTCATCATCAAAATCTAGTACCGTTTGCTAATATGAACAGATGATTTATGTAAATAAAAGAATTGTATTTCTTAAACAGAAAACTTGTTCTCTTGATAGGGGTGAGTCAATAAGTCTTTACAAATCATATAAGTAGTACTGAAAAAAGTTAAGTTGCAAAAGATGACTGGCAAATTTTTAGGCAAATCCAGTTTTTAAGCAATCGATTGGTTGTGATAAATTTTTAAATATGAATTTTGTGCTGTCAACAGACAATTCCACTTAAAGGCAAAACATCTAGAGAGATCAAAAACGAGTTAGACGAAGTCCATGGAACATATTCAAAAGCATTTAAGACGTACACTTGGGTAAGAAAAAGCTAACCGCGTTTGCTTACAATCGAGAATAAACGAGCAATTGTGTGACTGATTCAGTACCTAGTATAGAGTTTTTCCGTCGCGATACTAATAAGTTTCTTTGTCGATATATAATTGGTGATGAAACATGGCTGCACCATAATACACCAAAGAAAAACAATGGAATTTATCAGGTTAGTCCGCCCCGAAGAAAGCAAAGACAGTAAAATTGGCTGGTAAGGTTATGGCTCCGTTTTTTTTCCATGGCTACATGAAAAAATTAAAAACATTAAATGGAGAATATTTCTCTTCATTATTTTTTCGCCAATTAGGCGAAAAAAAATTGTCGAAAAAAAAAAGAAAATTCCATAAAAATAATGCTCGGGCATAAATACACGAGTTGAGATTCGAGTTGTTCTGGCACCCACCTTATTCTCGAGATTTTGCTCCCCGTGATATTTTTCTGTTTTCAAAATTAAAGAAGTGGCTCGGCGACAAAAGATTCTAGTCGAATGAGTTGGAAATCTCTGCAAGGAGAACCTATTCTGAGGAAATTACGAAATCTTACATTGGGGAGGTCTTATAAAAGTTGAAGAATCGCTGGATGACTGTTGAAATATAAAAAGAATCAACTCAGCAAAAATAGAACATAAAAAAACTATTTTCGGTTCTAATTTTATTTATTTATTAAAATAATTTGTTTACAAAAATATAACGAATCATACGAGGGCGGATCAATAAGTCCGTGACTTTTAGAATGAAACACAGTTTTTTTTTTTTTGCAAAAAAAAAAAAAAATTTTTTTCAACATAATCTCCTGTTAGCTCAATACTCTTAGTCCAACGTTTGTCCAATTTTTGTATCCCTTCAAAAAAACTGGATTTTTCGAGGTCAATAAAATAGGAATTTGTTTGATCAATAATTTCATTGTTGGAGCTAAATCTCTTTCCACCGAGCCATTTCTTTAGGTTTGGAAATAGATAATAGTCACTGGGGGCTAAATCCGGAGAAAATGGCGGATGAGGTACCAATTCGTAGCCCAATTCATGGAATTTCGCCATTGAGACTACACACTTAAACGATTACGTTTATGGTCAATTGAGAGCAAACGCGGCACCCATCTTGCAGAAAGCTTTCTTAAACCCAACTAATCATTTAAAATCGAAACCGCACTGCCATATGAAATGCCTATGGCATCAACAATCTCCCGCACTTTTACTCTTCGATCGGCCAATACCATATCGTGGATTTTTTCAACATTTTCGGCTATATTTACCTCAATTAGCCGTCCAGAACGTTCAGCGTCATTTGTATTTGTGCGACCACAATGAAAGTCAGTAAGTAAACCACTTTTTTTACCATTGAAATCGATGGTGCAGAGTCCCCATAGTATTTATCAAGCTTTCCCTTTTATTGATTGACGGTTTTTTTTTCGAAAAAATAATGTTTACTGAGGACTCGAAATTCACTTTTTTCTATTAAAAAAAAAAAAAAACACGAGGTTGTATGTTTTGAACAGCTGTTAAACGCAAAGTAAATGACGGAACTAGCTCAAATTACAGTGCTCTATTAACAGGTGGTACTTTATGGAGACAGTGTTGCATTTCATATAACTACGAGGGAAGTCCGAAAAGTCACGGACTTATTGAACCACCCTCGTATACAGAAATTAACTAGTACTCATAGTTTAATTCATAAGTTTTAATGAATTATGCTAGTTTTTTACTTAATTACACTTTATATTTTTTAAACGTTTAACTTTTCTGCTCTTACTTAATGTGACTTTTTAAATGTCAAATTTAATCCCTAAATAAAAACAAGTAAGAAATTTATACTCGCTCTTGGCCGACTATACTGTACCGTATACCATGTGCTTAGAGACCCTATCTCTTAGATACAACTGATATAGAAAATAAGCATAAACCAAATCTGAGTGCAATTTTTATTAATTGTTTGCCTTCGGATGCTATATTCATATGGGCCCTAGGTCGAAAAATTGACCGATCCTGACCATACTTGCTAAAGTCACTTATTTTTTGCAAAAACATATACAAACCAAATTTGAGAAAAATCTGTTCAATAATTTTGTATTTTGATAGATTAAAGTGAAAATCGGGAAGCTGCTTTATATGGGGGGCTATGACTACGAATTGTCCTATAGAGTTTATTTTTGGACTACTGATTAAAGGACGTAATAAACACACAAAAACCCAATTTGATCGAGATCTATTTGATAATTTGGATCATATGCAATTTAAGTCGATTTCATAGGGTTCATTCATAGGGAACTAGGTCTGAATATACATAAATTTTCACCAATTTTAATAGCGTTCGTGCTATGGTCGATAGAAGCTTACATACCAAATTTGATCAAAATATGTTCATATTTGCGACCTGTAGTTTGATTACAAGGTTTACATGGACCCGCAGACGGACGGACGGACGGACGGACGGACGGACATCGCTAAATCATGGTATAGGGTATAATTAACCATTCACCTGTCTCATCTTTCCCTTAGAAAATTTAAATTTTTGTTTGTTGGTCTTTTAAGTCATTTTTATTGGACTTTTACACTTAGTGATAAACATTGTTTAAATTTTTACAATTCAACATAAAGGTTTTCTCATAAAATCTCATAAAATCTGGTATGTCAATTTTTTTATATAAATATTTTTAATTCTTTTTTTATAAAATTCTTATTCTAAAAGAGTGGAGTAAACGGTTCTTCTTTCATTTCAAACAAAAAATATATTTTTTAAGGATTATGGTATCCTGGGATTCCGGATGAAAACATCATGGTATTCAAAATTTGTCAATTCCAAAAACTAGCGGGATTTGGGATTTCCCATTTGGCATCCTTAGTAAATTACTTAGTTTTTTATTAAAGTTAAAGCTCGATAGTCTTTACATTCCGTAGCGATTCTGTAACATACCATTCTGTTGGTTAGCTTTTGTATTTAGATTTTCTGTAAGAACGTACCTGCTGATTATATTATATAGCCACCGCCTGTCTACCTGTCTGTCTGTCCATGCAAACATTGTAATCAAACTACAGGTCGCAAATATAAATATATTTTGGCGAAATTTGCTATATAAGCTTTACTCAGCTGTAGGACGTTCGCTATTGAAATTGGTGACAATCGGTGCATGTTCAGACCTATTTCATCCATTAATAAGTTGTCTAAAAATAAAGCCTTCAGGATCATTCTTAGTCGTAGCCATCCCATATAAAGCTGCTTCCCGATCTTCACTTAAATCTATCAAAAAACACAAAATATTACATAGATTTTTTCAAATTTGGTTTATTTATGTTTAAATAAGAGACTGCTAAATGTGGCCATGATCGGTCCATTTATTGAAATTATTGACTTTGTCATATCTGCACACCAAAAATTAAAAACAATACCACTAAAATTTGTTTTTTTGCTTATTATCTATATCAGCAAAGGTGGCTAAAACGAAACTTATTTTTATTAACATTTTTCCTATTTGCCACCAGATGTCCATTTTTTGTCGAGCAGGCAATAATCTTTGTTAAATCAATAACATAAAATATATTTTTTTGTAAATAATTTTGTTGGGGAGGTTTTATAAAAGTTGAAGAATCGCTGGATGAAGCAAAATGGTGACTGTTGAAAAATAAAAAGAATTAACTCAGCAAAAATAGTGTTTTTTTATGTTTTTCTAAACAGAACATAAAAAACCAGTTTTTGGTTCTAATTTTATTTATTTATTAAAATAATTTGTTTACAAAAATATAACGAAACATATACAAAAAATTTCTAGTAGTTCAATTCATAAGTTTTAATGAATTAAGCTAGGTTTTTTCTTAATTTCACTTTACACTTTATGTTAATGTGACTTTTTAAATGTCAAATTTAATCGCCAAGTGAAAATTAATGTCAGAAACGCAGTGTTAATTCGCTTTCGTGGTAATTTCCGCAATTGTCGAGCTTTGTAAACAACAAAAAATAACTGATAAAACGGTAAAAATAACTAACAAATCGTTTTTACTTATTGACAAAATTTAAACTACAACTCAGTAAAAATAAATGAGTTGTCTTTTGTTTGGTTCGCTATTGAAATTGGTGACAATCGGTGCATATTCAGACCTAGTCCCCATACAAATGTGCTCTATGATATCAACCTAAATTGCCGTAAGGTCCAAATTATCACATAGTTCTTGCTTAAATTTGGTTTGTGTGTGTTTATTTCATCCATAAATAAGTTCTCTAAAAATAAACCCTGCATGATCATTGTTAGTCGTAGCCACCCCATATAAAGCTGCTCGGTTAATTTTTTATGATCGGTTAATTTTTTATTGACCTTATTGACACCATAAATTAAAAATTATATCACTAAAATTTGTTTTATGCTTATTATATATATCCAGTTATAGCCTCAGCAAAGATGGCTAAAACGAATCTTTTATACATATGTATATATTTTTTCATATTTGCCACCAGATGGCCCTTTTTATATCTATCAGGAAATAATTTTTGTTAAATTAATTAAATAAAATAAAATGTTCTTCTAATAAAATGATTAGTTTATCTGCATTGTTTAATATTTAACATATTTGATGTGTAAACATCTATACGCGCAGAGGGGTAAATTTCTATTTCACAATACAATCACAAAAACAGCGTAACATGTGAGTCGTAAGACAAATCGGTGTGACTTATGGATTGCATTGGTGAAAAAATTATGATAAAAAATTGTTTTAGCTAATTCAACAACCCTTTGCTGTAAAACGTTAAAAATTTCACAATATAAACGTATAACATCTATGTTAAATCTTAATAGGCTAGGCGATTTCTTGTGACCGATGTATCTTCTACCGTTTTATCCCGATTTTGACCAAGCGTTTATTATTTGAAAGGTATTTCTTTTTCGCCGTTTTGTAGATTTAAAGATTTTTAAATTTTGTCCTTTATTTTGAGTAAATTGCATTTAAAGTTGCTACTAACATAAAATTATACATATGCTATGTGTATGTTTATTAAATTTGTTAATGTGTTTGTTAATGAGTTTGTTATCTTCATTCACAATAATAATAAACCATAAAAGTGTTGGTTTGTGAATTGGTTAAGTTTAAAAATAAAGCTGCCTAGAAATTGCAGTCGAATTTCGAGTGCTGGAATCTGCTTGTATACATAATTCTTGCTATTTTTGATTTTAAAAAGTGACATAAAAAATTTTTAATTTCTAGATTTTTACACATCTTCCCTGTGATCGGACTCACATGATTTCCTCTATTCGTTTACTTTCCCAGTAAAAACCAGTAAAAACCAAACTTTCAGACAGTAAGAATAGTTAGTTCTCAAAAACATAAATATCCAAAAGATTAAACGAATAGCAATTTGTAAAAATTTGCAAGTTCATAGAAATAGCTGATTGTAAACACATTTGAAAGTGAAGAAGAAGTGGAACTCTAAATTAAAAAAAGAAATATATCTTAATTAGAATTTATTTTATTTAACATGTAAAAATATTCATTGAAACTAATATCATTACCCAATAAATGAAAATAAACATTTATTATGAAAGAAATTGGCAGATACACATAATTTTTGGCAGGAACCGGTTTTTAAAGATTAAATAAAGTTAATGAAACCTGGTTATGTGAATATTCACTTACTTCTTTCTATCGTTAATTTCCCCAGAATTATAATTTAAAATTTTTTAACAATGATAGAATTGTAGTATTTTTGCTTTATTTACCACAAAACTCAATCATATGTTTTTGAAACATATGTTTTTTCTTGCTTGTTAATTCTTACTGGCAAAAATATATCTCCTTTAATGCGTAAAGCAATAGTTATAGATTAATAAGTTACATATTTGAAATTATGAGATCTTAATACCCACTGATTGCTGGGATATTTGACAGAAGTATGAAATCTTAATACCCACTGATCGCTTGCTAACTTGACAGAATCATAACTTCATTACATTTATCCTTCATAAATTAATACCCACTGATTGCTTGGTAACTTGACAGAATCATAACTTCATTACATTTATCCTTCAAAATATGTCATATGTCAGTTTTTTTTTAATTAAGAATGGCCGCATAAAAAAATACGAAAATACGAAACAATTGATTTTATTTGCGTGCAAAGTTTAAGTTTAAATATTATTTGATATAGAAAAGATAATATAAATAAAATATATTTAATTCTGACTAAGAATTTGACGCACGTGATCGTCACTAATTTGAAACTAATACTGGTTCCTTGACCAAATCGACATGAATATCAGAAAATGTCGTCATACGATGTGATGTGTCTTTTAAGATACGGTGTTACAAATTTTATTCAGTTACCTGTTCTTATATTATGAAATTTGTTAATTATTTAATTACAAGATACGTTTAACATAGAATTAAATGTAAAACAAGAAATTATATATATTTTTTTGTTAGCTTGTACTTAAGTAAAATTAAATAAAATTACATTTTACTTGCTTTTATTTTCCGTTGTTCGTGGAATTGATAAAACAACAACATCTTATATCACTTTTATCATCATATTGAAATTCTTTTGGCTCTAATTATTGTGTATCTTAATTACTATCTTTAAGATTTAAATGAAAAGCGTTTACGTAAACCAGAACATTTACAATCTAATTTTGATTTGTGTAACAACAGCTTGTACTCTTTAGACCCCCATAAAAATAAAACAATAAGAAAATTATAGTAGGTCTAGACCGACTATACGATACCCTCTATATGTGTTTAGAAATAGGGTTTTAGGATCAACTAATTGGATATAGAAAATAAGCGTAAACCAAATTTGAGTGACATTATTATTAGATTTTTGCCTGCAGATATGAAAAAGTTCATATCGGAAGCTATATTTATATGGAGACTAGGTTGAAAAATGGACCGATCTTGACCAAATTTGGCAAAGTCACTTATTTTTTTGCCAAAAACGTATTTAAACCAAAATTGAGAAAAATCTGTGCAATATTTTAGTTTTTGAGAGATTTAAGTAAAGATCGGGAAGCATCTTTATATGGGGGCTATGACAAAGAATTGTCCTATTAATTTAAATTGTCCGTTAGTTAAAAAATATGCAATTCAAAACTTTTTTTTGTCATATTTATTTATAATGTGCATTTATTGGTAGACACTTGTAGCTCTGAATGGAAATATCTTCGAAATGGCCCTAAATGGAAAACAATCTATCGTCGAAATAAGACAGTTAATAGTTAAATTTAATTTAGAAGGTAAAACAGTGAGAGAGTTGGCCGAATTGGTTGGGAAAAGCAAATCCACTGTCCATGACATTTTTTAAAGATTCCGTGATGAGTTTAATTTAGCTTATAAAAGATGGACCGATCATGACCATATTTAGTAAAGTCATTTATTTTGTCCTAAAAACATATATAAAAAGAATATTGATTCATTTTAGTGAAGATCGGGAGGCACCTTTATATGGGGACTATGACTAAGCATGGTCCTACATGATTTTTTTTTTTTTTGAGTACTTATTAATGGGTGTAATAAACACACATTAATCTACCGAGATCTATATAATAATTCTGATCTTAGTCGATCTCATAGGGGTTATTTATATGGGGACTGGCTCTTAACATGTATCGACTTTCAATATTTTCTATACCATTCATTTTATGGCCGAGACCTGAAGTTTGATTATAAGGTTTATATGGACACACAGACAGACAGACAAAAAGAGAGACGGACGGACGGACGGACAACGTTAAATAGACTAATTAGACTAGGCTCTGAGTCGATGGGTATAACAAAAGGTGGATCAGATAGTATTGCTAGTTACAAACATCAGCACAAACTCATTATACCCTCACCACAGAGTGGTATAGGCCCTATACTATAGGGTATCTTAATTGATTAAAAATAGAATTACCCATGTGTTCTTAATTCACTACAAATTTATGAATGAATCATTTGTAAAACGAAAATTTTTAAACCCATACCGGTTTACATATGGGTCGCAAAAGTGACATGTGACAAATACATCTCGTATGATACTACGTCTATAATCGTATGTAATTTCTATTAGTAAACACAACTCAAGGCTAAAAATTAATTCTTACATATTAATGAAGTTTTTACAAAATTAAATAATATTAGCGAAAAAATAAATACTTTTTTTATGCTGGCAAAAATTGTTGTTTGCTAGTTAGAATTCTTGGTGTAGCTTAATCATTGAAAAAAACATGGTTTTGTTTAAATACAACTTAGTCGATGAAGTAAACACTTCTTAATAAATACATATATACAGTTGACTCCAAAAGAGAGTTTTAAAATTGAAATGTTTTTTCTGTAACAAAAATATATTAAAGTAAATATCCCATACTTTCATTACTCTCCTCGGATATTACTTTATTTAAGTGCGTTACAAAAAAGAAACACTTGTAATTAAAGATTTTGTATGACACTTTTTTAAAATCAAACAGAAAGCGTGATTCATTTATGTATCACTTATAGCAATCAACTGCAGGGGCTCTGCTTATACAAAAATATTTATTATTATTTATTATTTCAACTGGTTAATTTTTAATTTTTCGTTTTTCATTTTTTATTTTTAATTTTTCATTTTTCGTTTTTCATTTTTAATTTTTTATTATTAATTTTTCATTTTTAATTTTCATTTTTCGTTTTTCATTTTCCGTTTTTCATTTTTCGTTTTTCATTTTTAATTTTTCATTTTTTATTTTTCATTTTTCGTTTTTCATTTTTCATTTTTCGTTTATCATTTTTAATTTTTTATTATTTTTTTTTAAATTTTTAATTTTTAAATTTTTTTTTCCGTTATTAATTTTTAATTTTTCGTTTTTCATTTTTAATTTTTAATTTTTAATTTTTAATTTTTAATTTTTAATTTTTAATTTTTAATTTTTAATTTTTAATTTTTAATTTTTAATTTTTAATTTTTAATTTTTAATTTTTAATTTTTAATTTTTAATTTTTAATTTTTAATTTTTAATTTTTAATTTTTAATTTTTAATTTTTAATTTTTAATTTTTAATTTTTAATTTTTAATTTTTAATTTTTAATTTTTAATTTTTAATTTTTAATTTTTAATTTTTAATTTTTAATTTTTAATTTTTAATTTTTAATTTTTAATTTTTAATTTTTAATTTTTAATTTTTAATTTTTAATTTTTAATTTTTAATTTTTAATTTTTAATTTTTAATTTTTAATTTTTAATTTTTAATTTTTAATTTTTAATTTTTAATTTTTAATTTTTAATTTTTTAATTTTTAATTTTTAATTTTTAATTTTTAATTTTTAATTTTTAATTTTTAATTTTTAATTTTTAATTTTTAATTTTTAATTTTTAATTTTTAATTTTTAATTTTTAATTTTTAATTTTTAATTTTTAATTTTTAATTTTTAATTTTTAATTTTTAATTTTTAATTTTTAATTTTTAATTTTTAATTTTTAATTTTTAATTTTTAATTTTTAATTTTTAATTTTTAATTTTTAATTTTTAATTTTTAATTTTTAATTTTTAATTTTTAATTTTTAATTTTTAATTTTTAATTTTTAATTTTTAATTTTTAATTTTTAATTTTTAATTTTTAATTTTTAATTTTTAATTTTTAATTTTTAATTTTTAATTTTTAATTTTTAATTTTTAATTTTTAATTTTTAATTTTTAATTTTTAATTTTTAATTTTTAATTTTTAATTTTTAATTTTTAATTTTTAATTTTTAATTTTTAATTTTTAATTTTTAATTTTTAATTTTTAATTTTTAGTTTTTAATTTTTAATTTTTAATTTTTAATTTTTAATTTTTAATTTTTAATTTTTAATTTTTAATTTTTAATTTTTAATTTTTAATTTTTAATTTTTAATTTTTAATTTTTAATTTTTAATTTTTAATTTTTAATTTTTAATTTTTAATTTTTAATTTTTAATTTTTAATTTTTAATTTTTAATTTTTAGTTTTTAATTTTTAATTTTTAGTTTTTAATTTTTAATTTTTAATTTTTAATTTTAAATTTTTAATTTTTATTTTTAATTTTTAATTTTTAATTTTAATTTTTAATTTTTAAATTTCAATTTTTAATTTTTTATTTTTAATTTTTTATTTTTATTTATTTTTTTTAATTTTTGTGTCTTCTTCACAATATCCAACAATGATTGGAAACTGCTCCCCAGTTCTCAAACATTAATCCACCATAAAATCTTTGGGTTAATTTGTACAGAAGAGTTAGAGAAAGCGAAATAAGAACCAACAAAGATGAAATTAAAGCCCTCCTAAATTTCACCCGAGGTAACCCAAAGAAGACTAGAAGTAATAATTAAGAGTAAGGGATCACATACTAATTATTAAATTAACAAGTTATGTTCGAATTATTATTATTTTTTTTTTAATATTAAATTTTTTTGAAGTGTAAATTGGGGTTATTTTCTGTTTTTATGTTTATTTTTTAAATTATGTTTCTATAAAACATTGAAGTTATTATAATACATATAATGAATAATAAGAGTGAGCATTCACTTTATGAGTCAACTGTATACTAGAAATAAAATATGTAATTCCATTCATATCTAAAATTATTCCTTACTTCCTAGTTTGCCATTGAAGCCATATAAATAATCAATAGAGAAAGTACTGTAATTTTGTTAATTGTTAATCGAATTAAACAATGTTGTTGTTTTTGAATAAATTTAAAAGTAGACTTGTAGCAATTGAAAAAAAGAACAACAATTTAAGATGTTAGTGAAAAATACACAATTTTGTTAGGCCGAAAATATGGTTTAATTAAACCAATTGCTAAATTAGCAATTAAAATTTATTAAATTAATACATAAATATTTTTTATATATTTGTTTCTTTTTATTTTATTTAAAATATCAGTTCCGTTTTGATTCTTTATTTGGCATTTACGTTTTAAATATTTTTACAATGTTTAAAATAGTTTAGGATAAAATTTCGTTTTCTTCTTAAATATTAGGTAACAATTTTTATTATTTATGTACATTAATTATTGTTTGTATTATTTGTAAGGATGGGCAAAATTTTCAAAAATCCTTTATGATTTTTTTTTTTTTTTTTTTTGAATTTGAATATAAGTAGACTTAAACTAAGAGAGTAAATTACGTTGAGACTAGGAGCCTATTTCACTACAATTCTACAAGTTTATAAGTTACTATCACAAGTCTAATTCTTACAAGTGCTGATGAATTGTGTTTCATTAAAAATTTCACAACACTTGTAGCTTTTTGCATTTGTAAACTACAATTTCTACAATTACAAGTTCTTGTATATATTGTGATATTAATTTTACAATTCTATTTTATTATTACTCAAAATGCTAAAATATCCTATAAAAACGCAATATAACACATTTTAATAATATTTCGTAATAGGAGCCAACTTTTGATATAGTTTGTTTTATTACATATATCACATATTTAAAAAAATAAATAATTAAAAATAAACAGAATAAATAAATAAATGCTAATCTATAATATTAATAGGCAAGGCGATTTCTTGCTTCCGATGTAAGTTTCACAGTTTTACCCCGATTTTGACAAGAAATTTATCATTTGAAAGGTATTTCTTTTTAGCTGTTCGCCAGATTTACAGATTTTCATCGCCTGGAACATTTTTTTGGAGTATGATCGTTTAAAGTTGCTACTAACACATACATAAAATTATACAATGCTATGTATGTGTGTGTTTATTAAATTTGTTAATGTGTTTGTGTTAAAGTGTTGAGTTTTTTTTTCTTAATTTAAAATTAGTTGAATTGTGAAGCATACATTTAGGGTCTTTATTAAATGAAAAAATAAAATTTCTAGAATTTGCACTCGAATTTCGAGTGCTGGAATCTGCTAGTTAATATTAAAATTGTTTGATTTTGTGTTTATTTGAACTAGTTTTTATTAAAAAATAGTTAAAAATCAAATTTTAATTCAATTTATCGTTCACTTGTAACTTGTAAAATTTTTTTTGAGGGTCTCCGTCGACCATAAGCTTTTTTTCTACAATTCTACAAATGTACAAGTGCAAATTTAGATTGGTGAAACAAAACCACTTGTAGAAGTATGATTTGTAGACTTGTGACTTGTAGAATTCACTTGTAGCCACAAACTTGTAATTGTATTTTTTATGAATCACAATTATTAACAAGTTCACAATTTTACAGGCAAAAACGCTTGTAATTGTGAACTTGTAGTTTAGTGAAATAGGCCCCAGCTCATTAATATAATTAAACACAGAATTGATTTAACTGTTGATATTTACAAGTAGTATTATGCCAAGGCATATTATGTATCATTTTTAACAGTTTATTTTGTGCTATTTGTAATTTCTTATTATGTCATTGTGCAGCCGTAGTCCATACTGAAGAAGCATAAAATGACGAGCATAAAATGTCTTATGTCGAGTTTAGAGTTTCTATTTATTTAATGATACAGTATTCTTATAATACTGTTAATTTTGTCCATAATGTACCCAGGTATTTAACTTTGTTTGTCCAATTGATCAAGTTGTTGTTGTAAAGAATGGGATGTTGTGATAAATAGCATACTTTTCGTCGTCTTAAAAAGTAAAAGTATAAGTAAATGGCTGTGCTATATCTGTGGTTTTCTAGAATAACCGCGTATGCCATAAAATCAAAATGTTCAGGGGAGCCAAAAAACGTTATATTTGAAATTATGGGCTCGATATAAAGATTTTAGAGCTTTTTATTTAACAGTCCTGTAGATATGAGCAATAAATTCTTTATATAAAATTTTGAGTCAAAAATATTCAGAGGAATAGATCCTAGAGAAGGACGAAAAAACAATTTGTAAATTACACTTAAAGTGTGTGCAGATAAAACAACTTATGTCGACAAACGTCGTTTTCTTTGAAAAAGAAAACTACCATAAGTTGTTGTTGCTTGAAAAATGAATTTTTTTGTTCGTCAACAATAAGTTAACGGGACTTAGGATGAGAATATAACAACGTATCAAGAATAATAGTGGCAAAAAATAACAGAAATAAACATACAAGTTTTTACAAGGAGGTTATAAACTGAAAACTACTCCAAAATTATTTTGCATTTTTTTTCATTAATAACAACGTATGTTGCTATGTGTCGTTTTCTGAGAAAATAATTTGTCAGCGATCAAACGTAGGTTGACATACGTCGTTAGTGCTGCAAATTAATTTAATAAACATTTAAGTTACGTCGTTATTTAAAGAAAAAACTCAGAAATGGTCAAAATTAATATATTTGGCATCGTTAACTCAAAACTGACAAAAATGGACATACGCGGTTATTCCAGAAAACCACAGATATTTAAGCCCTTTACTTGGCAAGGCTTTCAAACATTTATCATTAATTCCATTTAAACCGGAAGGTTTTTTAGTTTTTAAATGCTTTATGATTGATTTAACCTTTTCTATAGATACAGATAGCCTACTTTGCGGGTAAGATTCGATTATTTCCAGATTGGCTACTACGCTATTAACAAGAGATTTGATGAGATTGCATGATTTTCAGTGAAAATCGCGCCTAAAATTTCACATTTATCTAGTTGAGTATGGTAAACGTTATTACTACATCTTAGAATTGGTACATTATTAAATTTTTGCTTTAATATTTAGAAATATTCCACAAAGTTGGAGATCCTTTTTCAAGTGCTCCAAGCTTATTATTCCATGCAGTATTCTTTCATTCCGTTAGTGCCACCGACATACGATGATTATATTGTTTTGTATATATAAAATCAGTTGAATCCCGAAAAAGTTTCCAATTTCTTCTATAAACATTCCTTATTTGTATCAAGTGCTTTATATGTTGAGGTTGGGTTTGACGGTTGCGAGCTGCTACTCCACAGGGTACACTTGGGTTAATTGCAGATTTAACGGTATTATTAAATGTTGATATCATAGATTCTATTTTTGCACAGCTGCTATTTGTATCTTCATTTGTAACCTGTAGATTTTTTTTTATATAAGTAGAATATTTAGCCCTATTTGCTCTTTTAAAATCCTAATAGGAGCTGTGAACATAGCTGAATTCGTTGTTTAAACTTATTCTGATGGGAAGATAATCAGAGCTCAAGTCATTCAATACTCTAACTGAAAAGAGATTATTGACGATATTCATTACAAAGAGATCAACCGTAGAAGCTTGTTTTCGTGGGTCTGAAGGGATATAGGATTGGTCGCTAGAAAAAAGAATTTGAATATCGGAATCGATATTTTCATATAACCCTTTCGGACCTAGTTGTATCGATTGTGAGATATGCCTTGAGGTGCTTAAAATATAAATAAAAACATACATATATTTTTTCTAATTTTCTTTTACCGGTATTGAGTGATTGTAAGTTCTCTTGCGTGCTCTTAACATAAAAGAGAATTAAAAAAAAGAAAGTAGACTTTGCTAAAAGGAATTTTTAAATTGATGGTTTAAAGGGATAATAGATTTCTCCAACAGTTCGATCTTTGACACCCACCTAGTAAAAATCTCTCATTTGCTCGTGATAATTTGAGAAAGTCCGATTTGAAATGTTCTTTTTTAACATTACACAGTCCAACATTTTTCAGCTCATTGATTTGCGACTCAATTCTGAGAATTGCAACTGAAAGTAGCCCGAAGAATAAGAACTTCTGCATCATTAGTTTTGTCAAGTTGGCTGCCATTATAATTTAATGACCATACGAATTTTTTTGCTCAAGGTGGTCGGTTATAACACGGTTATAACTCGGTAACCGTATGGAATATCTCTTTTGTGTCTGAAACAAAGTTGTAGATATTGAATAGGAGAAAAAAAAATTGAAATTTGAAATTAATTTTTTTCCACTTCGCACCACTACCCAAAACTATATTGTCCAATTTTAAATCATTTGCAAATACATGCTATATTATTTGGTAAAGCTTGGCTTGATAAATTTAACTTTTCAAATAGTATTGCCATGTTTTCATAATGTCCTGAATGTCCGGAGCAATCGTTAAAATAAACAACTTTTTGAATCGAGTATCAAGAAATTTTGATTTTGATTGTTAATTTTTAGTATCGCATTTGTGCAAATGTAACACACACAACGCTTAGGGCGTTCTACCTTATTGTAATTAAAAAATGTTTATGACCTTGTAGAAGAAGAATTTTATTTCTTTTCAGGATTTGTTGGTGATAAGTTCCACATAAAGATGTAGTAAACATTGAATTTGTTAAAGTTGGGAATAAAGAGCTCTTGAATATCTTTTGATATTACGTAGTTTTTTATTTTTTCCATAGATACCTAGAGTGCATACCATTATTCTGTATTCTTCGCGAGGATTAATTTTTTTTTATATAACTTACTGCGACGTACATATAAAAATACATATGATTCATTTGATGAGTAACAAGTAAGAGTGTTAAATTTAGCTGTGCCCAATCTTTAATATCCGCCATCTGTGTCTTAAACTTAATATAATAACCACTGTTGGGTACGGTTACCATTGTATACAGTTGCGGATAATTAAGCTTTAAGTTCTAATACCATTTAAATTTAAAGTTAATTATTATTCTTTTCTGACCATATTTATTGCGATTTCTTATTTATTGTTTTTTTTAACTCTTTCTTTTAACTCATACTCTCTATCTGTCTGTCTGTCTGCCATGGGGCAACCCCATTCTCCCTCATCCAATTGATCTGAAACTTGGCCCATAGTCTTGTTGTGACTATAGATTACTTTTGGGATAGTAACAGTCACGCACAGTCGCGGAGTGATTTAAACCCCGTTTCCCCTCATCCGATCGATCTGAAACTTGGTCCACAGACTTGTTGTGGCCCAAGATTAATTTTAAGATAGTCACACACAGTCACGCATAGTAATGCACAGTCACGGAGTGATTTAAACCCAATCAATCTGAAACTTGGTCCCCAGACTTGTTGTGGCCCAGGATTTATTTTAAGGTAGTCACACACAGTCACGCACAGTCGCGGAGTGATTTAAACCCCGTTTCCCCTCATCCGATCGATCTGAAACTTGGTCCACAGACTTGTTGTGGCCCAAGATTAATTTTAAGGTAGTCACACATAGTCACGCATAGTCATGCAAGTCACGGAGTGATTTAAACCCAATTTCCCCTCATCCAATCAATCTGAAACTTGGTCCGCGGACTTGTTGCCATCAAATATTAACTTAAAGATAGTCACGCATAGTCACGCCCAGTCACGGAGTGATTTAATCCCCATTTCCCCTAATCCAATCAATCTGAAACTTGGTCCATAGACTTGTTGTGATCAAAGATTAATTTTAAAATAGTCACGCAAAGTCACGCACAGTCACGGAGAGATTCAAAACTCATATGTATAAGGAAAGAAAGAGTTTTAATAAAAAAATCATGTGATTCCGATCACAGGGGAGATGTGTAAACATCTAGTAATTAAAGATTTTTTATTTCACTTTTTTAAAATCAAACAGAAAGCGTCATCTATGTATCACTTATAGCAAATTTGTGTGGTTGTTGAATTTATGTATATGTTATACGTTTATATTGTGAAATTTTTAACATTTTACAGTAAAAGGTTGTTGAATTAGCTGAAACAATTTTATTTCACAATTTTTTCACCAATACTATCATAAGTCACATCGATTTGTCTTACGGGAAATGGGGTTTAAATCACTCCGCGACTGTGCGTGACTGCGTGACTGTGCATGACTATCCCAAATTAATCTATAGTCCCAACAAGACTATGGGCCAAGTTTCAGATCAATTGGATGATTGTATTGTGAAATAGAAATTTACCCTCCTGCGCGTATAGATGTTTACACAACAAAACTTTGTTTGTATGCGTTAGATTATTTTTGTTATAAAAACAATGATGGATTTTATAGAACGAATTATCTTCTATCTGAAAAATTACATTATTTTTCTGTTATTAGAATAGAAAAACTATTAAGATCAATTTATAAGACAACAAAGAGAAATACTTTTTAGCGCAGTCGCCGTTAGAACATTTAAAGTCAAAATAAGGGCTCATACTTTGCAATGTCAGGGTATAATGAAAACGTTAATTTAATAACATATCTTGACAAAAAATCTTAGCAGTTTTAGCTTTGTCTTCTATCAGTAAAATATAAAATGAACATTTTATCAAATTTTCCGCAACCAAAAAAAAAAAACATATTTATAGCAGAAATAAATATCATAATAATTCAAGGAAAATAGTGATCAAATATTATAAAAACTTTATAAGGTTAATAAATTTCTTCGTGAAAATTTAAATTATGTTTAAAGCCATTTTTCTAAATAATAATCAATTGATAAAATCTGATTCACAAGTTATATGTCAAATAATTAAATATGTTACTAACAATAACATGAGAGTTAAAGCAATTTTTGAATAATTTTTTTGTCAGGTCTACAGGAAATAATTTTTTATTAGGTTGTCGTAAGCTTAGTTAGATTTGCGGTGATTCTATAGGAAAGATATTAGAGTCTGACAAATATTAAAGATTAACCTTTAAATGTATTTAATATATTTAAAATGCTTGAAGTTTATAATTGGAGAGTTTTGAATTCATCAAAACATGATACATTGTATGCAAACAATTTAAAATTAGGAAAATTGTAAATGTTTTAAAATGAAAAAACTTGTAATATGAACATTATAAATTCAAATTAAGAGTTCTTAAAAGAAAAACTGCTTTCATCTAAAGTCTGTCAAGAAAAAAAAAAAAAAATGACGAAAATTTGATTAATATTGATTTTTTCAAAAATCTAAATAGTTATTTAATTTTTATATCCTATACCACTATGTGGTCAGGGCATAATGAGTTTGTGCTGAAGTTTTGTAACTACCAAAAATATTTGACCTAGACTCATATCTTATTATACCAATCGACTCATATTCACTTTCTGAATGGATGTAGCGATATCCGTTCGTCCATCCGTCCGTCTGTGTGTCTTTAAGCTTTGTAATCAAACTACAGATTGCGAATATGAATATATTTTGATCAAATTTGGTATATAAGTTTCTATAGGCTAGAGGGTTAAAATTGGTGAAAATCCGGGCATCTTCAGACAAATGACTCCTATGAGATTGACTTAAATTGCCATAAGAACAAAATTATCATATAAATGTTGACCAGTAATAAAAAAAACATTGTAGAACCATTCTTAGTCATAGTCCCCATATGGAGCTGATTCCCGATATTCACTTAAACCCATCGAAAACAAAAATATTGCACAGATTTTTCTCAAATTTGGTTTGTATATGTGTTTTCAAAAATTAAGTGACTTTACCAAATATTGTCAGGATCGGTCCATTTTTCGACCTAATCTCCACATAAATGTAGCATCCGATATGAACTTTTTCAGATCTCCAGGCAAAAAATTCATAAAAATTCCACTCAGACTTGGTTTGTGCTTATTTACTATACCTAATTATTTGGAGCTAGACCGATTCTTTAAACAATGATATAGGGTACCTCACAGTCAGTCTACACCGACTATAATTTTCTTACTTGTTTGTAAATAACTAGGTACTTTTTTAAGAAAATTTACTTTTTAAACTCTTTCTTTTAACTCATACTCTCTGTCTGTCTGTCTGCCATGGGTGGACCCCACTCCCCCTTATCCAATTGATTTGAAACTTGATCCATCATCCGATCGATCTCAAACATGGTCCATACACTTGCTGTGAAAAAAAGATTAGCTTTGACTTAGTCACTCACAGTCACGCATGGTCATGCACAGTCACGGAGTGATCTAAATGTCATTTCCCCTCATCCGATCGATCTCAAACTTGGTCCATAAACTTGCTGTGAAAAAAGATTAGCTTTGACTTAGTCACGCATGGTCATGCACAGTCACGGAGTGATCTAAATGTCATATACCCTCATCTGACCGATCTGAAACTTGGTCGATAAACTTGCTGTAAAGAAAGATCAACTTCGACATAGTCAAGCGCAGTCACGCATAGTCACGCACAGTCACGGAGAGATTAAAACCCCACTTCCCCTCATCCGATGGATCTGAAACTTTGTCCATAGACTTGTTGTGGCCAAAGATTAATTTTAAGATAGTCACACACAGTCACGCATAGTCACAGAGATATTCAAAACTCATATGAATAAGGATAGAAAGAGTTTTAACAAAAACTTTATTTTTATGGATTAGATTATTTTTTATTATTGTTTTTCCTTCATATTGGCGATTTTTGGTATTTATTTATTTTTCAAAAAATGTGACAAAACCAGTTTAAACTAATATGATACGTGGAGTATAAATATGCTTGTACACTTATTAAGCAAATGCTACAAACACAACGACCACAACAACAATAACAGCAATTACAGCTGTGACACACAAATTCAAAATTTGCAATAACAACAAAACACGAACAATATAGAAAAATCCGATATTTTCAGGAGTTTTTTACATATTCATTGAAATCTCGAGAGCTATTCAACCGAAATTGATGATATTAAATAGCAACCTACTGAGGATATCAATGAATCATTTTCACTAAAATGAGTAACCCACCTGACCTATTGGGGGCATGATCGTGATTTCCACAGATGGACAGACGGATATGGCTATATCAACTCCGCTTGTTATAAGGATCAAAAATATATAGGGGGTCCAGATTTTTTTATAATTATTACAAACGGAATGACAAACTTATATGCATATATATTAGAGTGGGTCGATTTAGCAATCGATATTGTGCCATCGATTTTTTGATAGCTTTTGGCCTGAGGAAAAAAAGTTCCACTACGAATATCAAAAAAATCATTTTCGAGGATCCCAAATGTCAATTTTTTGACTTTTTCTCAACTTTTATTTTTAAGGTTTTTTAGTAGGTATAATAATATAATTCCTGTTTTCTCCTAAAAATTTACAGAAAATCCAACTTTACCCCCTAATATCTCCAGCACTTAAGGAGCTACAAAGATATTACGTACATCAAAAAGAAGCTTATGGTTTTCCAAAAAAAAAAAATTGTAAAAAAATACTAAAAATCAATAGGTTCATAACGGGTTAATGAATTTCGATTTTTGAAATATCAGATAAGAGGTGCCTCAAGTCCGATAATATGTAACAATGTTATGTACAAAGCAAAGCTTTGTCGACTCATAACTCCTAATATAGGCTCGACCGCTATAAAACAGTTATTTCTCCTAAATCACCCCAAAAGCATTTCCAAAAAAATTTAAAAAATCGGAGTGTAGCCACTAATAATTAACGCGTAAAAAGATCGATTTTTCGACAAAAACTCGTCCAAAACCTCAAGAAAAACATTTTTTTGGAAAAACTCCTATCACCATCGTTTTTAGCGTACAATTTCACCTTGGAAAGGTAATATTTAAAAAAAAAAAATTAAACCAGCCGATTTTTTTTTTATTACCTACTAAAAAAACTTGAGAAAAAGTCAAAAATTGAAATTTGGGCGCCTCGAAAATGATTTTTTTGATATGTCGTAGTGGAACTTTTTTTCCTCATACCAAAAGCTATCGAAAAATCGATGGCACAATATCGACAAATTTGTATCCTAACAAATCGGCCCACCCTAATGTATATAGTTACCCTCTGCAAACTGGAGTGGAGGGTATAAAAATCAGTTATGAGTAAAAAACTAGTGTAATTTGTCATATAAAATATTTTTTTTCATTTTTTAAAACAAATTGTTTCAAATTAGATGTTACGAAAAAATTTGTGGTGAATTCCAAAAAATCCACATAAAAATAACACTTCTATTTAGCTTCAGACATGAAACGAAGAAAAATAATTTTATTAAATACGATTTGCAAATGTTTTTTTAAGCCCTCATTTTGATTATTTCGCATGGAATTCACATAAGATTTGTCGATTTTTTTCAGATTTTTTACAAATTTCAAATCGTTTTAATTTATAAAATGAGACCTTTATAAATAGTGATTATTTCATTATGTTTAAGATTTTAATTGAAATTAAATAATTATTATCGTGGTTATTATGCGCTTCGGTTTTAAGTCACGTTTACCAAATTTGAGAAGTGTGTTTATTATTTACTATTGTTTAATTTTTAGTTAATTTAATCATTAAATTAATTTTGTATTAAGGAAATATGTAATAATACAATAATAACACTAGACAACAAAAAATATGGGACTTTAAGTGTGTGTTAAACTCAAATATAGTAATAACATTTTTTTTAATTGGCAAGTTTTTTATGATATTCTATGCCCTATACCACTATGTGGTGAGGGTATAATGAATTTCTGCTAATGTTTTTAACTACCAAAACTGCTTATTATACCGATCGACTCAGTTAGTCCACCACTAAGGTTTACGTCTATGCAGCTTAAATTTTTAAACTCTGCCACTCAATATTTTATAGTCGTTAACGAAGGATTAGACTCCCCCAGAGTTAAATCTAGCTCGGCTTTAATATTGGTTGGACTGAGACCTTTCAAATTAAATGGTTGACTTTCATAACGGTGACCAATTTTTTTTTTCATGTTTACAAATTCACTTTTTATAACTACAAAAATATTACTAAATAAAAGGCGCCTTAAAACTTAAAAGTAATTTTTCTTCAAACTAAATACTTCCGCCATCTATACGTCAGGAGGGGTTGATGTGGAACCGGCCTCGTAGCTCATTTTAAATGGGAAACTTAGCTTTTTGGGTCATCAAAAAGCGCTGAGTGTAGCGCGAAAAGCGCTAAGCTGGCATCACTAATTATTTGTGTTGTAAATAATGGAAACTTTATTTTGTTTCAATGATGCATATTTGAATTTAAAAAAAGTAACTGTTTGCATTTTCGGCCATAACTCAATTTTTCTTCTCATTTCCGATTCAATAAAAAAGAGTTAGAACTTTACATTGTATTCGCGCATTAAAAAAAATGATTTTGCAATTCTAAATCAGGCAATAAATTAAACCACAAATGATTTGCAGACTATTGTATAAGTGTTTTTTTTTAACCATAAACCTGTTGTGCATTATTACATGATTCGATATTTTTGCTAAAAAAAATAAGTTAGGGTTTTTTTTGTTCATAAACTCTGCCAATCTTGCATACCGTAAATGTGAAGACTTTGAGTTGGTAAAATCTTGTTTGGCCTTGGGAATTACCAGTACTGTGAACCTTAACAAAAACAAACATCATCAACTTGTCCTTTTGTTCACTATTTAGGCTAAGCGATTTTGAAAAATGAAATACCTATGTCAGTAAAATACATGGTATGAGTAGGTATATATTTTTTTTTATACAAATGTGCATTTTTTCCAATAAAAAAATAAAACATGTTTTAAAACTTAAATGTGAACAAAAAATTATAAGTTTATGACATTTTGATATATATGTAACCAAATATTAATTACGTTTAATCCTACTTTTTGTGTAGAGCCAAATTATAGTAGGATATCATATGGCAGGCAGTATTGGAATCACGCACCTTTTTAAAACATAAACCAATTTGGACGCTCATCATTATTTTTTGGGTGACCATTTTTTTAGTTTTCTTTTAACAACACAGTATTGAACAGTCCTTCCAATTAAACAAAAAAATGTTAAACAATATACAACTTCTATATATTGGCCCAATTATAACACCATGTTTCGGACAATTATAGTCAAGGACATAAGGTTTCAAAATATTATTTTTGGAAAAACCCTGTTATTATACAAAGTAAGCTAAAGGGAACCAAAGTTGACCATCTCGAGATGGAAAAGTTTCAGAGCTTAAAATGCATTTTTAAATATGAACCGAATTTAAATTTTTTTTGTAATCTACATAAAATGATTAGATAGATAGATAATTCTTTATTTCATTTTATAAAATTACTAGCTGGACCCGGCAAACGTTGTTTTGCCCTCAATGAATTTTTATTTTAGTTAGAATCTGTATATACCTATATAAAATGTGTGACGAAGATCTCCAGATAATAAAATGAGAGCTTCACCAAAAAATCTTTCATTGCCTTTCAAATCTTTTATCAAATCAAATCACAATGTTTGTGAGCCATGGTACATTCATCCCAAATAAAAATACAGCATTTTTGCAGAACTTTTGCCATACCGGAATGTTTTTTGATATTACAGACGGCATTCTCATTTTTTTGTACGTTTAACGGTGATTTGAGTGCTGAATGAGCTGTGCGGCCACCATGCAATAATGTAGCGGCTTTTTCCTTCTTTTTCGTTAGAATATTTATATATAAAAACGTTTGTGAGTTTATTTATTAAAATTTATATAAATTTGACAACTCATTATTTTTCGAACGACAGCGCCATCTACCGGGTCCAATAAAAAAATGTTTCTAACATACATATATGTACATTCTTAGTTTCATTAAAATCACACCATAAATAAGAATATTCGAAATAACTTTACCCAGCGCCACCTATCGGGTCCATTTATACATACAAAAATTTCTTATGACGAAACATACGTTCATTCTGAATTGCAGTCAAATCGCGCTGAAAGTAAAAATTTTTGTTTTTAACTTGACCCCAACGCCAGCTAGAGGGTTAAAACTAAAAAAAAAACACAGAAGAGCTCGAACCGAACCTATGCTGGAAATCCTACCTCGACAGCTCTTATGGTTCCGGAGATCATTCGTTACAATCAAATGCATCAACGTTTTTATATATACGCCACGCCCCTTTGCCCACTAACAACTTTATATAGCTAAGGTCTTATTATTTCGCAAAAATATCCTTTTGTGAAAATTTCATGACGATCCTTCCAGTAGTTTAGAAGATATTACGATTTTTTATTTTTCTAAAAAGGGGCGTGGTCCCGCCCACTTTTCTTCTTGTATGTATTTCTATTCATGCTAATACCATATGTACCAAATATGACTGCTGTAGGTAAAAAAATTCCCGTGATATGACTTTTTCAAATTTTGGGTTATATGGGCGTGGCACCGCCCCTTTGTCCAATCAAAAATTTATATAGCATATTATTCCTTCCAGAGTCACAGTAACACGCTCTGAAAATTTCAGGAAGATCGGTTCTTTGGTTTGGCCTCCTATAAAGCACAAACAAACACACATTCATTTTTATATATATAGATAGATTGAAAGCAGATTAATTATGATTTAAGGTAAAATGGGGCGAAAAAGGGGGACTTGGTAATAAAAAAATGTATGGCTACCTTACCTGTAGATAAAAAGTGTATAAAACTTTAGATAAATACATATTACAAAAAAATTATTTTGTATAGCAAACATTGTTAGTGGTATAAGTAAAAAAAGGGGGCGGTGAAATGGGCGTGGTTCATAGTTATATGGCGACGTTAACAGTATTAAGAGCAATATACTACCAAATAAAAAAATCCGTTGGAAGGAACAAATTTGTACAGAGAAAAAAAAGTTTAAAACTTTCAAACAAAATTTGGCGTGAAAAGGGGCGTGAAAGGGGGCGTGGCGTAAGAAATGTTTATTTCTACCTCGCCTGGAGTATAATGTGTATACAATTTGAAGTAAATCTGTTAAAAACTATATGGGAGCAATTACATAATTTTAAAAAAGTGGGCGTAAAAGTGGGCGTGGTCAAAAAAAAGTACCCTATTAATCATGCCAGAGTCCCAGTTAAATGCTGTGAAAATTTCAGGAAGATCGGTCCAGAGGTTTGGTCTCCTATAAGGTACACACAAACAAACAAATAAACAAACACACATTCAATTTTATATATATAGATTTACAATAAAATTTATAAACTAAATTGAAATGCTGAACTTACGACAATGACAATACGTCGTCTGTCGGAGGTTTTTTCTTTAAATATAAAAATAAATTTAAAATTTTTAAAATTTTTCAAATCAGCGGAATTCATTAATTATTAACTTCTTATATGATAAGGCATTGATAATAAAAGTTACTAAATTACTCAAGTTTTCATCTCCCACACCATTTAAAGCATTTATGATTTCATTCTCCGTTAAAACCACTTTTCAAAAAATCTTTTCCTATATTCTTTTAAAATTGCACATCTTCCCAAAATGTGTGTTACAATTCCAAGTTCATTTAGATTACATAGCGAACATATGTTATTAGAGTTGTTTCTGTTAAAATAATTGCCATTCAGAACAATAAGACCATATCTTGCTTTGAATATCCATGATATCTTGTTTCTTCTGTATACGTTCCATATATGTTTTGCCAATGTTGTGGTCGAGCGACTTGTAGATTCTTGTATTGCTTTGCAAAGACTTTATCCACATTTTTTGGTGGTTATGATTTCTAATCTGGCTTAAATAACTAGCAAAACCATCAGAACCGAAATTTATATTCAAGTTTTCTATTGTCCACTCTAGTCCATAGTGTCCATCTAGTGCATATAGATCTTTAGCTCAATATACATTTCTTTCGAAAGTTTTCATAGACAATTTATTTGGGAGTCTGTTATTTTTATATTCAAAAAATGTCTTATATACATAGGTATCTCAAATGCAACAAAGAAGTTTTAGTTGTGTTTTTTGTAACAAACTGGTGTCTTTCAATAGAGAAGACTGATTTCGCAAAAAAATACATAATTTTAGGACTATACGCGAAATTATTAATAAACAAAATTGGCAAATTTAGAATTTTGTAAAAGTTTCCAATGTATTACCAATTTATTATTCATATTATGTTCCAAAATTATTCAAATTATAAAGATCAAAAATAAGATTTGTTTGTAAAATAAATGTTAAATTAATATACAAGATTCATTTAAAAGCAATTTAATATTATATTAAAATAGTATTGACAATATAAACTACTAATCATGTATATTCGTAAACAAATGCGTTTAAAGTAGACTGCGTTATTTTTTAAATAATGATAAATATCATATAAATAAAATTTGATTTTGAAAAGAACTGCAGATATAAATATCTGAAAAATTTAATGTGATTTTTTTAGAATTTATTATGATGCAAAAAAAAAACATTTCTTTTAGGGTCTCATTTGTTGATATAGAAAAAGTCTAAGTCTTTTGTTTGCACAATTTTCAAACGATTCGCTGCATTTATAGGTAAAGTTTGAATGATACTATCATATCTTTATATCAATAAAATGATATTTGCAGACCGGAATCAATGTTTTTATATTTTATATCATAAGTAATAATAAAGGTTCAAACAGTTAAATATATGATATAACTAAAAATATGCAAATTTGATGTCATATAAATAAGTTAAGTTCAAAAGTTCAGATGGTTCCTAGAAATAGAAAAATTTATCTTTGCATATATATCGACGGCTTTATGTGTAAAGAATGTAACTAAAATTTTCGTTTTTTACATGGGAAGGAAAAAATTTATTTAACTTAAAAACTCTGGATATATAACTATTCACAATACCCTGAGCAATTTGTGCTGATGTTTGTGGTTACGAAAAATACTTGACCTAAACCCATATTTTATTATGCCAATTGACTCAGAATCACTTTCTGAGTCGATTTCGCGTGTAAGCCTTGTAATCAAACTAGAGGTCGCAAATATGAATATATTTTGATGAAATTTGGTATATGAGCTTCTATCAGCTATAGAACGAACGCTATTGAAAATGGCAAAAATCGATGCATATTCCTGACCCCTGTGAGATCCACTAAAATTACCATAAGACCCAAATTATCAAATAGATCTCAGTCAAATTTGGTTGTTGTATGTTTATTACGTCCATTAATCAGTAGTCCAAAAATAAACCCTACAGGACAATTCACTGCAACCTATCAAAAACAAAAATATTGCATAGAATTTTCTCAAATTCGGTTTGTATATGCTCCAAATATTTTTCGACCTATTCCCCATATAAATATAGCATCCGATAAGAACTTTTACAAATCTGCAGGGAAAAAATTAATAAAAATTCCACTCAGATTTGGTTTATGCTTAGTTGGACTTAAGACCAATTCTCTAAACGCACTGTATTGGTCTAGACCGACTATAATTTTCTTAAGAAATTGTTTTTTAAGAAACTGTAATTATAGGTGAAAATTTGCCAATTGAAAAGTGTCAGTTTTCCCATTTTTTAGCCGTTTTTACCCCTAAAGGCTCGAATTAAAACAAATTTAGTTCTTGTCTGATGTTTGTGTCTCTGGTGGAATCACATATCAAATTTCATATTCCTAAATTACTTTGTAAATAAGATACAAAAAGGTACCCTTTTATACTTACGGGCCGTTTTTACCCCCCTAACATCTGAATTTTCAAAAGTTTTCTTTTCGTCTGATGTTTCTATCTCTAGTGGAATTTACAAACTACATTTTATATTCGTTTGTTTAGATGATACCAAAAGTACACTTTTCCCCTTTTTGGTCTTTTTCTCCCCCAAACGTTAGAATTACCAATAAATTCATCCTTGACTGATGCGCATGTATTCAATGGATAGAATATACCAAAAGTCATATAAGTATATATAATCTATAATATTAATAGGCTAGGCGATTTCTTATGACCGATGTTTTGTTCTACCGTTTTATTCCGATTTTGACCAAACGTATATTATTTGAAAGGTATTTATTTTGAACTGTTTTGCAGATTTACAGATTTTTGAATATTTTCCTTTATTTTGAGTAAATTGAATTTAAAGTTACATACATAAAATTATACATATGCTATGTGTGTTTTATTAAATTTGTTAGTGTGTTTGTTAATGAGTTTGTTATCTTCATTCACAATAATAATAAACCATAAAAGTGTTGGCTTGTGAATTGGCTATGTTGAAAAATAAAGCTGCCTAGAAATTGCACTCGAATTTCGAGCGCTGGAACCTGCTAGTATAATATTAATAAGCAAGGCGATTTCTTCTGACCAATGTAAGTTTCACAGTTTTACCCCGATTTTGACAAAAAATTTATCATTTGAAAGGTATTTCTTTTTAGTGTTACACAGATTTACAGATTTTCGTCGTCTGGAATATTTTTTTGGAGTTATGATCGTTTAAAGTTGCTACTAACACACACATAAAATTATACAATACCATGTGTGTGTTTATTAAATTTGTAATGTGTTTGTGTTAATGTGTTGAGTTTGTTTTCTTCATTTAAAATGAGTTGAATTGTGAAGCATACCTTTAGGGTCTTTATTAAATGAAAAAATAAAATTTCCTAGAATTTGCACTGGAATTTCGAGTGTTGAAATCCTCTAGTATAATATTAATAGGCTAGGCGATTTCTTGTGACCCATGTTTTGTTCTACCGTTTTATCCCGATTTTGACCAAACGCACATAATTTGAAAGGCATTTCTTTTCAGCCATTTTGCAGATTTACAGATTTTAATTTTTTTCTTTACACATGCATAAATTTATACATATTCTTTGTGTGTTTTATTAAATTTGTTAATGTGTTTGTTAATGAGTTTGTTATCTTCATTCACAATAATAATAAACCATAAAAGTGTTGGTTTGTGAATTGGCTAAGGTGAGAAATAAATTTGTCTAGAAATTGCACTCGAATTTCGAGAGCTGGAATCTGCTAGTATAGATTAAAATGTTAAGAAGATGCAAAAAGGTACCATTTTCACCCTTTTGGGCCCCTTAGCATCCGAATTTCCAAAAGTTTTACTCTTATCTGATGTTTCTATCTCTGCTGGAATCCACATACTATATTTCATATTATTAGATTTGGTTGTTTAGAAGATACCAAATGTACAATTTTCCAGAAATTGTACAAAGAAAGGTACAATTTTTACCCTTTTTGGCCTTCTTTTTTTTTCCTTAAATGGCCGAATTTCGAAAAAGTTAATCCTGAGCCCATGTTTGTTTCTCGGATGGAGTCTACACACCAAATTTTATATTTCTTGGTTAATTTGTTACCATTTTCCCTCTCTTTGGCCGCTTTTACCCCTCCTTAATGTAAGAATTTTTAAAAATCCCTTCTTCGTAGATCTTTATGTCGAGTGAGGAAGCTACAGTCCAAATTTCACGCAACTCTTTTATATACATATATAAGATATTTGGAAAAAATATAAATTTCAGTAGTTTTAGGTCAAAAATAACAAAAATTAAGGGTATGAAAAAACATACTGATTTAGTCAAGCGCTTTTTGCGAACACTTTACAAGGAAGAACAAGGTCTAACCAACTATGGTAACGTCTTATTTTTTTTCGTATGATTTTAAGATTTTGATTTTCGTCGGAATCATTAATATTATTAATATTTTATTTTTTTAATGCCTTACTTTTTTTCAATTTTAGAATAAACATATGCTTCTGTTTACATATTCTCCTTAATATGTTACATTTATACAGTATTGTAAAATATATTTATTTCCGTATGACAAAATCGTTGTGACTTATGATTGTAATGAAGAAAAACTATATAAAAAATATGTAATAACCTTTTTGAAAATGAAAAATGAAAAATAAAAAATAAAAATGAAAAAAGAAAAATGAAAAATAAAAAATTAAAAAAATTAAAAATTAAAAATTAAAAATTAAACATTAACAATTAAAAATTAAAAATTAAAAATTTAAAATATAAAATTAAAAATTAAAAATTTAAATTTAAAATTTAAAAATTAAAAAATAAAAATGAAAAATGAAAAATAAAAAATTAAAAATTAAACATTAAAAATTAAAAATTAAAAATTAAAAATTAAAAACTAAAAATTAAAAATTAAAAATTAAAAATTAACAATTAAAAATTAAAAATTAAAAATTAAAAATTAAAAATTAAAAATTAAAAATTAAAAATTAAAAATTAAAAATTAAAAATTAAAAATTAAAAATTAAAAATTAAAAATTAAAAATTAAAAATTAAAAATTAAAAATTAAAAATTAAAAATTAAAAATTAAAAATTAAAAATTAAAAATTAAAAATTAAAAATTAAAAATTAAAAATTAAAAATTAAAAATTAAAAATTAAAAATTAAAAATTAAAAATTAAAAATTAAAAATTAAAAATTAAAAATTAAAAATTAAAACAATTCATTTGCAGTTATAAAAAAATAAAAATAAAAAGATAATTCAATATGTGTGTTATTCGACCTTTTTGTTGTAATTTTAATATAAATAATTATTTAAGCTCAGACCTTGAGCAGAAGATTGTGTGTTTCATATGTCTATTTTCTGAACCTTATATTTCATACCATCATTTGGGTAAAGCATAGCCACCAGAACGTATGCGCATCATACAAAGCTGATAATATCAGGGGTATGTCCATTTTTGTCAGTTTTGAGCAGAGTTCAGAAAAAAACACACACTGAATAAAAAACTCGTACATATATGTAAACAAACATAACTTAGACCAACACACACATATTTTTATTTTCATATCAATTATGTTTGTTTTTAAATTTTCTTCGGTGCCCAACACAACCATGACTGTGTTCGTTTTAATATTTCGTTATTTACACGAACATTTTTCTATCACGTACTTTTTGTTTCAATCACACATAAAGCATACATTTTTGAGTGTTGCTTTATTTGAAGTTCATCTTCTGGTACGTGTAGTGAAAAAAAACACAGAACATGTACAATAAACAGGTTCGAGTTCAGTTATATTTTAAGTCGTGTTGTGGCTCGTGTAGTAAGAAAAAACACAACATGTACAATAAACAGGTTCGAGTTCAGTTATATTTTAAGTCGTGTTTAACGAAATATTAAAACGAACACAGTCATGGTTGTGTTGGGCACCGTAGAAAATTTAGAAACGCACATAATTGATATGAAAATAAATATATGTGTTGGCTGCTTTTGAACAGAACATTGTGTGTTTCGTGTGTGTATTTTCTGAACCTTGGTTTTGAGTTAATGATGCCAAATATATTAATTTTTAACGCTCTTTACATGTGTTCAAATTTTTTTTTAAATGTTGACCATTTCTGAGTTTTTTCTTAAAATAACGACGTAACTTAAATGTTTATTAAATTAATTTGCAGCACTAACGACGTATGTCAACCTACGTTTGATCGCTGACACATTATTTTCTCAGAAAACGACACATAGCGACATACGTTGTTATTAATGAAAAAAAAATGCTAAATAATTTTGGATTAGTTTTCAGTTTATAACCACTTATAAAAACTTGTGTGTTTATTTCTGTTATTTTTTGTCACTATTACTCTTGATACGTTGTTATATTCTCATCCTAAGTCCCGTTAAATTTTTGTTGACGAACAAAAAAATCTATTTTTCAAGCAACAACAACTTACTTCTACATGGGTGGTTGCATTGGTAGTTTGCTTTTTCAAAGAAAACGACGTTTGTCGACATAAGTTGTGTTATTTGCACACACTTTAAGTGTAATTTACATATTGTTTTTTCGTCCTTCTCTAGTATCTATTCCTCTGAAGATTTTTGACTCAAAATTTTATGTAAGGTATTTATTGCCCATATCTGCAGGACTGTTAAATAAAATGTTCTAAAAACTTTATATCGGGCCCATAATTTCAAATATAACGTTTTTTGGCTCCCCTGAACATTTTGAGTTTATGACATTCGCTGCATATTTTTTGAAGGAGGTAATATATATATATTATGAATATACCGGTATTCAATTAAAGATATCGATCGTCAAACTTGAGCAATAGAAGCAATACTGTGATCAGCAATTAATCATTTTTTCGCTACTCATAGTCACTTATGAAATTTTAAGTATTAGTGAGTAGATGTCATTGAAATTCGACTACTCGAATTTACCCGTAGTCAAAGTGACGTTGATTTATAAGTACTCATACCATCTCAAATCCGTATGGTCCATAAATCACATCAGTTTGGTTTATAATTTTGATAAAATACTTATAATACATAATATTGATTCAACTCATTCAACTCATCTATGTACAATGAAAAATAAAAAATGAAAAATAAAAAATTAAAAATGAAAAATAAAAAATTAGAAATTAAAAAGGAAAAATGAAAAAAAAAATTAAAAATGAAAAATTAGAAATGAGAAATGAAAAATAAAAAATTTAAAATTAACCAGTAGAAATAATAAATAATAATAAATATTTTTATATTAGCGGAGTCCTTGCAGTTGTTTGCTCTAAGTGATACACATAAATGACGTTTTCGGTTTGAATTTAAAAAAGTGACATAACAAAATCTTTAATTACTAGATATTTACACATCTCTCCTGTGATAGGACTCACATGATCTTTTTTTATAGTAGTTTAGATACTGTTTAGAATTGTACTACAACGTTTGCAATTGTTAGTGCGAAAATATTAATTTAGATTCTGAAAAGATTATTTGAAATTCAGAATATAAAAATTTATATTAGAAATTCTTAAAAATTTCTATATCAATTGGATATTAAAAGTTTCCTTTTGAGATTTCGGCTTTTGTCTCAGACCAAAAAGTTGTTTTCTTGACCTCATTTATTTAAAATATTTTGCGATAGAAAAGCAAAGTCGCATTTAACTCTCCTCTTTCTATACCAAATCTTAAATAAGTAATAACTGTCCCAGGTTGTCTTTCTTAGAAATTCTCCCGAAAAATTAAAAAATAAAATTAAAAATTAAAAATTAAAAATTATAAATTAAAAATAAAAAATGAAAAATGAAAAATTCAGCAGTTGAAACAATAAATAATAATAAATGTTTTTATATTAGTAGAGCCCCTGGAGTCGATTGCTATGAGTGATACATAGATACGCTTTCTGTTTGATTTTAAAAAAGTGCCATAAAATAATCCTTAATTACTAGAAGTTTTCACATCTCCGCTGTGATCTGTGAGTCCGATTTTTTTTTTATATACAAGTACACTTAAAAATTTACTTTTGAGGCGCCAAGCGTTTTAGCGCTTTTTGAGGTATTGTTTTTCACTTTTAGCTTGAAAGAAGTTGACATCGCTGGTATTTGAAAATAAGTCGGATTAAGAGAAATATTCAAAATGAGTTCTAGTGATTAGTATTTTTATGTTTAAAATGGTCACCCTACTAACAAACATCGTATATAGCTTTTAAACACAACTTTAATAACAGTGGCTCACTCACACACTACTAACACTTATACAAGTAAACATTTACGGATAGCATTCTGTACTAACTAATTTTACGTATAATTTCTACTGATCCGACAATATTGAATTTAGTTGGTATTTTAACTTCAACGAACAAACGCGGTGCTTAAAGCTTACTTATTATTGAACGAGAGTAACGTTATTTTGAACATCGTAAAGGAAACATTAGCAAAACATCATATTGTAATAATTTTGTGAAGAAATAATCTTATTAAGAATAATAGTGTGTTCTGGAAGTGAGTTCAATATATCCGCATAAACAAGCTATTTATTTTGCAATGAAGTGTTAATATTTAAAGAACACGCAGTTTTTGTTCGAATAAATATGTAAATGACTTTGAACTTGATTTAATAATTTGTGTTAAATGAAAAATTATCCATAAATATAAAATCAATTAAATACTTTTTTTTTGTTTAACATTTTAATAATGATATTAAATTTTAATAATTATATTATATTAAATTTTAATAATTATATTAAATTTTTCGGGTATTTTAAGAATCACAACAAAAGAAAGAAAAAATGCGTCTAAACTACTGTTTAAAAACAAACAAAGTTTTAAAATGAAAACGCGTACTTAACTTATGTTAATTACTTAAAAACTTAAATAAATAGTCAGACATGCCTACATTAAAGTGGTTGTAAATTTATTATCTATAATGGAAAGATATATAAGTTAAATAAATAATCTGAAGTGAATGCTCGAATTTATGATAGTCATGAGTTTGCTAAAATTTATATCCGTTTATTTTGAAATTGCGTGACAATGCTATGGAAATTCTTATAAAAGTTATAAATCGCTATAAAGTACTTTACATTAAGCTCTCGTGAAATAAGATAAAAGATTTTTTTAGTTTATCAGTATGTAATTGTTACAGCTGACTCATATCCTAACAGTTTATGTGAAAAGCAGGTGTTTATGAAAAAATTGTTTACAAATTTCACGACAGATTATTACGTTTTTTTAATCGACACTATTTTTAAAGCAGCAGCAGTGTCTCTGCTTTAAAATTTATAAAATCTGCTTTAATTCTTTAAAAGAGTTAAAAGAATTATTTTTATAAATAAAAATTGCAGTTAAAGTGAGTTTAAAATAATTGATGTCTAAGCAAAAAATTATTTAAATTTAAAGAAACTAAGAATGAAAATATCCAAATTAAGAACAAGTGCATTAAAATTTTTGAAATAAATATCGTTACCTTAGAATATAAGGCGCTAAATATAGATTTATAAATTTTACAGGTGATACAAAACATTTTTTTTCTTTAAATATTTTTTTTGTAACTGTTAAAGATTTTTTTTTCCGTTCTTTGGTCTTTTTTTTAACAGGAAGCATAAACCATAAACAAATATTTTCTCTTAGTTAAAATTAGTATTTTTATTTTTTACCCTTTTCGAATCAGAAAATAACAGTTATTTTTTGATTTTTACTTTTTCGAATATTTTTAAGAATATTTTTTTAATATATATTTTTTCGAACAAAAAGATATAATTTTTTTGTTTTTATTTTTTTCGAGTAGAAATAAAATTTATTTTTTATTTTTATTTTTTTCAAGTAGATATAAAAGTTATTTTTTGGTTTTAATTTTGGAGTAGATATAAAATTTATTTTTGATTTCTATTTTTTCGAGCAGATATAAAAGTTATTTTTTAGTTTTTATTTTTTCGAATACAGATAAAAGTTATATATTTATTTTTGAAGCATAAATAACCGATAATATTGAATTCTATTTTTTGGAGCAGAAAAGAACAGTTATTTTTTATTTTTTTTTTTCGATCTCCAAATAAAAGCTATATTTTGATTTTTATTTTTTGGTGTATAAGTTAAAGTATAAAGTTTTTTTTTTTATTTTTTAGAGCAAAAATAATAATTATTTCATATTTTAATTTTCTTCGATAAGATAAAAATAAAATCTATTTTTAGATTTTTCCTTTTTAGGAATAGAAATAAAATTATTTTTTTATTTTTGTTTTTTTGAGCTGAAATAAAAGTTATTATTGATTTTGATATTTTTGAGTAAAAATAAAAGATATTTTTTGGTTTTTATTTTTATTTTTTCGTTGAGAAAATAACAGATATTTTATTTTGATTTTTTCGAGCGGAAATAAAAGTTATTTTTTGATTTTCGAGGAGACAAAGTTATTTATTGATTTTTATGTTTTCGAGCAGAAAATAACAGTTATATGTTATTTTTATTTTTCTCGATCTCAAAATGAAAGCTATATTTTGATTTTTATTTTTTGGGGAAGAAGTAAAAGTTTATTTTTTGATTTTTATTTGTGTAGTATAAATAAAAGTTTTTTTAATTTTTTTTTTTTCGAGCAAAAATAATAATTATTTCTTTTTTTAATTTTTTTCGATCAGATAAAAATAAAAGGTGTTTTCAGATTTTTTATTTTTAAATGGAAATAAAATCATTTTTTTTATTGTCGTATTTTCGAGCAGAAATAAAAGTTATTGTTGATATTTAATTTTTTTGAGTGGAAATAAAAGTAACAATTTTTAAAAATTTTTTCGATCAGAAAATAACAGTTATTTTTTTATTTTTATTTTTTGGGGTAGAAATAAAAGTTATTTTATTTTTGTTTTTCTAATTTTTTTCTATCTGGATATATGTAACAGTATTTTTAATTTTTTATTTCTTCGAGTAGAAATAAAATTAATTTTTTTTTGTTTTAATTTTTTCGAGCAGAAATAACAGTTACTATGGATTTTTATTTATTTCGTTCAGAAAAAAAAGTTGTTGTTGATTTTTGTTTTTTGAGTATAAATAAATGATATTTATTGATTTTTTCCGATGAGAAAATAACAGTTATTTTTTTGATTTTTATTTTTCCGAGCAAAAATAATAATTTCTGTTTTTCAAATTTTTTTCTATCAGGATATAACAGTTGTTTTTAATAATTTTATTATTTTTTATAAAAATAAAAAGTCTTATTTTCGATCTTTATCATTTTAATGATTGAGTTTGAAATTATTCAGGCTCAAGATCAAATGTTTTTACTTTAAATAAAGCAAAAACATTGGCACATTTGTTTCAAAAAATTGATCTATATTTTGCATGACAGGTTATATAGCTGTTTCGGGAAGAGTCACAAACCTTCATCAGTAACCAAAAGCAGTAGATAGTTTGTTTGGTAAAAAGTTAAATTCATATATATTTGTTGAAAACAACCAAATGAGAATTCAAGCAAAAGTTATACTATTTAAGCCTCTTCCAATATAACAAACTAAAATATAGAACAACTTTAAAACAAATATGTTTTGTATACGAGTACACATTGCATACTACAATATACATGGTTGTTTTTGTCTTGAAAAGAACATGAAAAACAATTTGTTTTTGCTAAACTTACATTTAGCGTTAACGGCGTGCCCTCCGTATTTTTAATTTTATATATATAAAATATAAAAGTTATTTTTTATTTTTTCATTTCTTCGAGCAGAAATAAAAAAAATTTTTTTTTGTCTTATTTTTTTCGAGCAGAAATAACAGTCAGTATTGATTTTTTTTTTTATTTCGTCCAGAAAAAAGTTGTTGTTGATTTTTGTTTTTTTGAGTATATGTAAAAGATATTTCCGATGAGTAAATAACAGTTATTTTTTTGATTTTTATTTTTTGGGCTAGAAATAAAAGTTATTGTTTGATTTACATTTTTCTTTTTTCGTACAAAAAATAACATTTATTTTTTGATTTTGATTTTTTCGAGAAAATGTAAAATTCATTTATTGATTTTTTAATTTTTCGAGTAAATAAAATTTATTTTTTGATTTTTATTTTTTCGAGCAGAAATAACAGTTATTATTGATTTTTACTTATTTCGTTCAGAAATAAAACTTATTGTTGCTTTTTATTTTTTGGGGTATAAATAAAAGTTATTTTTTTATTTTTAGTTTTTCGCGCAGAAAGTAAAGTTCATTTTTGATTTAAATTTTTTTCGAGCAGATATGAAAGTTATATTTTGATTTCTATTTTTTCGAATAGACAAAAAAGTAATTTTTGGATTTATATTCTTTCGAACAGAAAAAACAGTAATATTTATATTTTTACTTTTTCGATTAGAGCAAATATAAAAATTAAACATGTGCAAAAATAAATCCCCACTAAAAAGAGCTTCTTAGGAATTTCTATTTGGCATTAATATTAAATTAATTCTTCTGTTGAATTTTTCACACATTTCTCACATTTGTCGAATAAATAAAAATCAAAAAATAAAAATAAAACAAGTAAGAAAATTATAGTCGGTCTAGACCGACTATACGATACCCTATACCATGCGTTTAGAAACCCTATCTCTTAGGCCCAACTAACTGGACATTGAAAATAAGCAAAAACCAAATTTGAGTGGGATTTTTATTAATTTTTTTGGCTGCAGATATGAAAAAGTTCATATCGGATGCTATATCTGTAAAGGGACTAGGTCCAAAATGGACCGATCCTGATCATGTTTGGTAAAGTCTCTTGTATTTTGCAAAAATATGTACAAACAAAATTTGAGAAGAATCATGGCAATATTTTTGTTTCTTAATAGATTTAAGTGAAGATCGGGAAGCAGCTCTATATGGGGTCAAAGGGATCATTTTTGGACTACTCATTAGTGGATGTAATGAACGCATACAAACCCAATTTGGATAAGATCTATATGACAATTTGGATCTTATGGCAATTTATGTCGATTTCATATGGGTAATTTGTATGGGGGCTAGGTCTGAACATGGACCGATTCTCACCAATTTCAATAGCGTTCATCCCATGGCCGATAAAAGCTTATATACCAAATTTCATCAAAATATATTCATATTTGCGACCTGCAGTTTGATTACAAGCTTTACATGGACACACAGACGGACGGACGGACGGACGGACATTGTTAAATCAACTCAGAAAGTGATTCTGATTCGATCGGTATAATTAAAGATGGGTCTAGGTCAAATATTTTTGGTTGTTACAAAGAGCAGCACAAAGTCATTATACCCAAACCACATAGTGGTATAGGGTATAAAAAATCAATTTGAAAAAATTCATTTTACTGGAAAATCCGATAAACAACTGTCTGATGTGATTTAATTTAAAAAATGGATTCGCTTGTTGAGGGCGCTCAAAACTCCCGAGAGATGGCCCAACGAAAACTTTTCTGAAGTCATTCAAAATTAAAACGTTTTCTTATACAAAATGAAAACAAGAAAATTATAGTCGGTCTAGACCGACTATTGGATACCCTATACCATGCGTTTAGAGACCCTACCCCATAGGCGCGGCTAACTGGACATAGAAAATAAGCATAAACCAAATTTGAGTGGGATTTTTATAAATTTTTTTGTCTGCAGATATGAAAAAGATCATATCGAATGCTATATCTATATGGGGACTAGGCCCAAAAATGGACCGATCCTGACCATGTTTGGTAAGGTCTCTTGTATTTTGCAAAAATATATACAAACAAAATTTGAGAAGAATCAGTGAAATATTTTTGTTTTTTAATAGATTTAAGTGAAGATCGGGAAGCAGCTCTATATGGGGCCTATGACTAAGAGTTGTCCCACAGGGATCATTATTGGACTACTGATTAATGGATGTAATAAACACATACAAACCCAATTTGACTAAGATTTACATGATAATTTGGATCTTATGACAATTTAAGTCGATTTCATAGGGGTCATTTGTATGGGGGCTAGGTCTGAACATGGACCGATTCTCACCAATTTCAATAGCGTTCATTCTATGGCCGATAAAAGCTTATATACCAAATTTCATCAAAATATATTCATATTTGCGACCTGCAGTTTGATTACAAGCTTTACATGGACACACAGACGGACGGACGGACGGACGGACGGACATCGTTAAATTGAATCAGATAGTGATTCTGATTCGATCGGTATAATTAAAGATGGGTCTAGGTCAAATATTTTTGGTTGTTACAAACAGCAGCACAAAGTCATTATACCCACACCACATAGTGGTATAGGGTATAATGAAATTTTTACTGGAAAATTCGATATGGTGTTCAAAACCGCCCAAGAGATGGTCCTATAAAAAATTGTTCTTATAGAATTTAAAATATAAACGGTTTGTGTTTTAATTTTTCTGGAAATTTAGATAGGACCTCAATTAAAAAACGGTTTTGATGCATTAAATAAAAATAAAATTTTAAAAAACTTATTTTGCTGGAAATTCGATTGGGAAGAGGCTTCAACACGCCCGAACTATGATTCTATACACAGTTTCTGATGGGATTTAAAATGAAAAACAGTTTTGTTACATAAAATAAAAATATAATTTTAAAAAAATCCATTTACTGGAAAATTCGATTACGTGGGTATACGGTTCAAACCCGACCATAAAAATTCTCTGATGGGTTAAAAAGAAACGTTTCGGTATGTTCCTTTAAAAAATTTTCTGGTGCGATTTAAAATAAAAACAATTTCATTACATAAAATAATGTTACTGGTAAATTCGATTGGGATGAGGATTAAAACACCGGAACGATGTTCCTATAAAAGATTTTCTGATGGTTTTTGAAATAAAAAACAGTTTCGTTACATAATTTTAAAAGAAACTTATTTTTTCTTGAAATTTCGGGTGAGGAGGGGTTCAAAATTCGCGAGAGGTGATCCTTAAAAAAATTTTCCACTGCGATTTGAAATAAAATACAGTTTAAAAATATAAAATAAAAATAAAATTTAAGAAAATTCTACTAGAAAACTCGGAATACCGCCGAATTTTCGCCACAAATTTCTTTATATTATATCAAACCATTTAATTATATCTGTCTGTGTATGTGTCTCTATAAACTTTTAATTAAACAACAGATAGCAAATGAAAAGATATTTATATGTATAAGCTTTGATCGTGTCCAGGATTATCGCTATTAGTGATAATTGAATTCAAGTTCAGACCTAGCCCCAATGCAAGCTTGACTACAATTACCCTAAGACCCACATATTATAATATGTGACCTTCTCCGAGAAAAGGGACCTGGTGTGTTAAAATACGGGTTGTGTCAAAAACGGTGGATTCTGGTACCTAAAAGGGTGTAGAAACTTGAAATGCGTTTTTTTTCTCAAAACTTAATTTTCACACACTAGGTCCATTTTCTCGGAGAAGATCACATATATCTTTTATGTTATATTCGTAAGTTTTTGGTTCAAAAATAAACAGTATAGGACGCTTTTTAGACATAAAGCAGTCTTTCGATATTTATTGGAACTAGCAAAGCCCAGCCCTCGAAATTCGAGGGAAAATTCTAAGAAATTTTATTTTTTCATTCAATTTATTTCTTTTAATGTTTTTTTAATCTATTTAATTCATTAAATTTATTTCATTATAAATATTTGTTAAACACACAGAAATAAGAGCCTAAAGGTATTTGAACCACCTTGTACGCCACCTAAAGGTATGCTAATTTTAGGCAATTCACAATTCAACACAGGGCGTGTGATATGCAATTATTATAATGAAATTCGATTGCGTTATTGTCGTTATTGGTTTATGTCCAAAATTATTCAATTTTCATATACAATTTTTGCAAACACATTAACAAATTTAATAAACACACACATAGCATTCTATAATTTTATGTATGTGTTGGTAGCAACTTTAAATGAATTTTACTCAAATAAAATTTTCCTGACGGTTCAAATCTGTAAATCTTGTGGACAGCTAAAAAAAATAACCTTTCAAATGAGGTATTTTTGGCCAAGATCGGTTTAAAATTGACGAAGTTACAACGGTCACAAGAAATCGCCTTGCCTATTAATATTAAAGATCTAGAGAATCTTATAAATATATATATGTTACATTTTAATCGAAATTTATGTAATTTCTATGCTTAAAATACATATACGTATTCCTGATCGGACAATTTTTGGACATGAATAATCCCCAAATAATGGCTACATTGTTAGGGAATTCATAAGGTGTACTAAAGTTGTATGTTGTAAAGAAATACAAGACGTCAAATAGTGCATATGTGAACAACCTGTCGTATATTCATATACTACAATCTGAGAAAAATCAAATAAAAGCAAAATAATTGTTCTTTTACACAAAAACTTACCTGAATATAATTATTTCCTTCTATTTTTATTTATTTCTACCATTTTTGCCGCAATATTTACTTGATACTTACTAAAAATATTTGGTATAAACAACAAAAGCTGATTAAATAGTAAACAAGGAACAGCTGATCATATAGTACACCGCAAAAACATACCTGCTAACGTTGTATTGTCGTATAATTTTTTGTGTGGAAAATATCAACAACAATTATACAACTGTTGTATAATTTTAGCACATATGACACATACAACAGTTAGGACACCCTTGTGAATACCCTATATATGTGTAAAATAGTTCCAGATACATAATACGTAATATTCTCTCTATGGCTAAGGTTAAATTTAATATTTATCTATGATAGGCGATTTGTGATCTAGACCTAACATGTGCTTTTTTTTAAAACTTTTTTAAAAATAATTCAATGAATATTTTCGGTCTCCTTTTTATTTCATTAGGTAAAAATTAAACTACTTTTAACATATCCGGAGTTTTTTTATTTCAAACAATGTTCTTCGTTTATCATTTTAGCGCAAAAACATTTTTTTTTTTCGAATAAATAAAATTTTATTTAAATTTTTTTGTTCAATATTTTAAATGATGACGTACACGAGACTTTGCAGACTACAGGTGTTTCCATGCATGGCTGAGTATTTCGTTATTTCTTATTTCTAAAAAAAACATCAATTATAAATAAACTATAAATCATTGATTTTCCATTTGAATTATTTCCGTTTATTAGTTATCAATTTTCGTTTATAAATAAATCAAAATATTGCTGATTCAACTTAAAATGTTATGCTCCGTTTTTTAAATGTATTTTTTTTTTTTGTATTAATTTGAACTTTCAGTTGTTTTGAACGTCAAAAATTTATAGACAATAAAATTAAATCGTAACTAAATGTTTGTGTCTTAAGTCTATTGATTTCATGGCTTTCAATATTGCTAATTTGTTTCTCATGTATGTATAATGTAATTAGGCTGTCTCGAATTTTGGATTGCTTCTGCTAATATAAAAACTGTTTACTAAAAAATTTATTTGTCAGTATTTAGAGGATATCTTTCATGTGATACCAGCTTTTGAAGCTGATGATCTATTTTTTTTTTTTTAACAAAAAAAGTTTTGAGAAGATTTTATTTTAAAAAAAAATACTTCTCTCGGACTTGGACATACTGTGGTGGATCAGTATTTCTCCTTTGTTACATTGTACATTATTTAATTTGAATTTTGCTATTTTTTTTATTATTTTTATTCCCACAATTGGCTCTTAAATATGAAATTTTGATATAATGTAAAGATAAAAAAGAGAGCACAATTCAATACGCACTAATATACAGAATTATAATAACAAAAATTATAAACGAATATAACAGTTTATCAGTGTTGGATCATTCCTACTCACTAGTTTTTTAACTTAACTGCATTAGTTTTTGTAATGTCTAAAGTCTTAATTACCTTTAAGATTGTTACTAAAATTTTGATCATAAAAAAAGAATGGCGATTAAAATTGAAGGGCCTACATGGTGTATAAATACAAAGTTTAACTTTATTTTAAATTTCCTGGTGATTTTCCAATTGAAAACAAAACAAAATGTTTATGTCTCAAGTCTTTTGTATTGCTGGGTTTGAATATTCGTTATATATTCTTTTATGCACGTACAAAGCATAATAATAAAATTATTAACGCATATAAATGCTTGTAAATGTCGGCTCGACTAATACATAAAGTTATTGGAAAATCGTTTTTATGCTGCTTTGTTTCTAGACAACTAGCAGAAACGTGTATTTTCATGTTAAACGATAAATTGAGATTTTACTGTATTTTATTAATAGTTTCATATTAAAATTCTTAAAGTAAGATTTGCGAGTTTTTATTTTTTAAATTTTTTAAGAATAAATTAGTATGAAAAATCGATGCACATTCATAAATCATGAAAATAAAATTATCTATTATTCGATTTTTTTTTAAATGGCAAAGGCGGGAATGAAAACAGCTGAAATTTTGTTTATATAGGAGCAACAAAAAGAGCTTTAGAAACGAGAATTACAGAACACCAAAATAATATATCGAAAGAAAAATAGACAACACATATTAAAAAAGGATACTTAGCTAAATTTTGAAAATGTGAATTTTTACATAGAGGGAAAATAGAAAAAAGTACACAATAGAAAGCTTCAGAATTCAGTAAAATATCAAAAACACGTTGAATATAAAACAAGTAAGAAAATTATAGTCGGTCTAGACCGACTATACGATACCCTATACCATGCGTTTGGAAACCCAATCTCTTAGGCCCAACTAACTGGACACAGAAAATAAGCAAAAACCAAATTTGAGTGGGATTTTTATTAATTTTTTGTTCGATGTAATTTTTACTATATGTTATACGAGGGCGGTCCCAGAAAAAACTCGACCTGATAAAGAAAAAACAATAATTTTGGGAAACATTTTTTTTATTTCTCAACATAATCTCCTTTTAGCTCGATGCACTATTCCTCGCTATATTCAATAGCTTCTATACCCTGTTTATAGGAAGAACAGTGTAGCACTTTAGAATAGCCATCATCCGCAGACTTTTTTTTTGTATTTGTATTTGTATTTTTTTGTTTTCCAAAACAACAAGATTAACAAGCAAGAAAATTATAGTTGAACTAGACCAACTATACGATACCCTATGCCATGCGTTTAGAGACCTTATCTCTTAGGTCCAACTAATTAGATATATAAAATAAGCATAACCCAAATTTGAGTGGCATTGTTATTAATTTTTTTGCCTTCGGATATAAAAAAAGTTCATATAGTATGCTATATTTATATGGGGACTAAGTTGAAAAATGGACCGATCCTGACCATATTCGCAAAAACATACAACAACTTAATCATTTACAAATCAAATTTGAGAAAAATCTGTGCAATATTTTTGCTTTTGGTAGATTTAAGTGAAGATCGGGAATCAGCTTTATATGTGGGCTATGACTAATAACAGTTCTATAGGGTTTATTTTTGGACTACTGATAAATGGATATAATATTCAATAGTGTTCATTAGGGTGGCCCTTAATAAAAACAGTGTTCAAACTCTCGGTCTTACCCCCTAGAAATATGCGAATAGCAAAAAAACTGAGAAATACAAAGTTTCGGCCCAATCAAAAAACATTTAGTCCTGCCTCAACGCGATTGAAAATTTCAAGTGTGTTTATATGGGAAAAATATGACTTTTTTCAGATTTTACGAAAATTTCGTTCTATAGTTTAATTTTTCCGACAAGTTGCTATATAATTCGGGATCAATTTAAAATTATCCTTTCAAAAAGCTGTAAAGCTTCAAAATCGAATAAAACCTCGCCAAGAAATAGCAAATGCCCCAGACCACTTTTTTTCCCCAAAAAAAACTAGGTCATGAAATTTGATGGCACTTTATTCAACTTTGAGAAATTTATTGAAGCCATAATTTTCTTTTGATCTCTGTACTTGTATGGACGCAGATATGAAGTATTGTTTTATTACAACGTTGTTAACCTATTGCACATTGAGACCGGAAATGGGAAATTTTTTTGATAAATTTTTGAAAACTCCTTTTTAAAGTTTTAAAAAATTTTCTTAAACAAAATTTAAAAATTGGATCTGGCACTTTAAGGTTTTGTTAAGTACATGTTACAGATTATCATTGTGAATTTTTAAGTAAATCCTTATGCCAGAATTTTTTTGACAAGGAGTTTATTTTTGCGAATTTCGAGAAAAATGGGATTTTTGTAAAATATTGTGTAAATGTCCTCTTTCTGAATACTTTGTATAAAAATTCATATTTTTTCTACTTTTAAATGTTATATTTTATCTTAATAGTCTAGGGTTTCGGAAAAAATAATATGACCCCATTAACCCTTTTGGAATTGGGGTCACATATGACCCCAAGCTAATAAATGACCATTTATATAAAAAATTCAAATATTTTGTAAATGCTGTTGAATTTTTAGATACGACGCTTAGAATATAATAACGAAATGTGAAGAACTTTCGTTCCTAAAATTTGGGATAAATCCGAGAGCGTTAACCCATTATTTGCCAAGGCCAGCTTTGGATTTTAAGATATTTTTGAAAAAAAATACCGAAAACGAGTTTTTCTATTAAACTCGATGAAACCACTATTTAGAATTTAAGAAAAATAATTCGGTTAATTTTTATTTATTTAACCCTTCAGTGCTCCTGGGATCAAAATAATCCATCGTGATATATCTTTGGTGCAATTACCTGCTTATTGCTCGAATATAAATTAAAACAACTTTTAACCAATTTTGTTAAAAAATTATTTTATGTAATAAAGTAATAGTTGAATTTCTTGCGGCATAATAAAAGATGAGTCTAGGTCAAGTATTTTTGGTAGTTACAAACAGCAGCACAAATCCATTGTACCATATAGGGTATAAAAATCTTATAATTATAGTAAAGGATTTTTACACTGTTAATTATTTAATAGCTTTAATATTATAAACATATTAAGTTAAACATAAAAAATAACAAAATATGAAAATAATTAAAATCATACATAACATCAAATATATAATAATCTAACCCATAAAAATAAAGTTTTTATTAAAACTCTTTCTTTCCTTATGCATATGAGTTTGGAATCTCTCCGTAACTGTGCGTGACTGTGTGTGACTATCTTAAAATTAATCTTTGGCCACAACAAGTCTATAGACAGAGTTTCAGATCGATCTGATGAGGGGAAATGGGGTTTTAATCTCTCCGCGACTGCGTGACTATGCGTGATTGTGCGTGACTATGTCGAAGTTAATCTTTTTTTCACAGCAAGTGTATGGAACAAGTTCTAGATCGATCGGATGAGGGGAAAGGACAGTTAGATCACTCCGTGACTGTGCATGGCTACCCCGAAATTAATCTGTAGTCACAACAAGACTATGGGCCAAGTTTCGTATGAATTGGATGAGGGAGAATGGGGTTGCCCCACGACGGACAAACAGAGAGTATGAGTTAAAAGAAAGAGTTTAAAAAAGTTAAATAATCGAACCCATAAAAACAAAGTTTTAATTAAAACTCTTTCTTTCCTTATGCATATGAGTTTTGAATCTCTCCGTGACTGTGCGTGACTTCGCGTGACTATTTTAAAATTAATCTTTGGTCACAACAAATCTATGAAACAAGTTTCAGATTGATTGGCTGAACGGAAATGGGGTTTAAATCACTCCGTGACTGGGCGTGACTATATTTTAATATTTGATGACAACAAGTCTGTGGACCAAGTTTCAGATTGATTGAATGAGGGGAAATGGGGTTTAAATCACTCCGTGACTGGGCTTGACTAAGCGTGACTATCTTTATTTTAATATTTGATGACAACAAGTCTGTGGACCAAGTTTCAGATTGATTGGATGAGGGGAAATGGGGTTTAAATCAGTGTTGCCATTTTAGCATTTTAGTTGCTAGATTTAGCAACTTTTTTTGTCGTTTAGCATCCAAAATTTACGAAAAGATGCTAGATGCTAACTTAGCATCATTTATTAATAAAAAGTTGCTTTTAGCACTTTTTTTGATTCTTTTCATTATTTTTTAATATACATTTTTAATTTTAATGGTATTGATATGTTTTAATTTCTCAAAGTGTTATACAATAATTTTGTGTACTACCTTTTTACCACTCTGCTTGTTTCTTTCAACAAATATAACAAAACATTTTGAAATAGAAGAATGTAAACACCAACAACAATTTTGAATGAATTAGAAAGTCGATTGCCAAAAAATATTATTGTATTAAAAAAAATGCCAAAATTTTCAATACAAAACACATTAAACCGGGTAAAAGACCGATAACTAATATATTAGAAGAGTTTAAATATATATCATCTGAAACAGAAAAAATTCAAGTCCAATGGAGTTATATAACAGAACAATATTTGGATACAACACTGAATACAACCTCTTTAATGGATTGAAGTTAACAAAAATTCTATTGGCGAAAATCCATTTAAAGAGTTATCAATATTTGCATTGTCTTTATTAGTTCTGTCTTTCTCAAAAACCGAAGTTGAACGTTTGTTTAGTTTAATGGCTTTAGTAAAAAGCAAACTTTGAACAGAATAAAATCCGAGTTGTTATGTTCTGTAATACGTATAAAATAAGGTTTGAAATTGAAAAATCGGTGCTGTTACACTTACAATATACCGAGCGATGTCGTTGATAAAAGTCGATTGTCAGAAAAATATCAGAGCCAAGAAGAACTTGAAGATGAAGACATCACAGAAATATTAGATTCCATAAACCAATTATTGTAATATAATCGTATCTTTTGATAATGCAAATTCTGTTATATTTGAAATTATAAAAAAAATCCCTCTAAAATTAAAAATATTTAATTTAAATTAAAAAAAAAAAACTCAATTTGATTTAAAAAAATTACAGATGAAATCCAAAATAATTTTAATTAAAATTTAAAAAATACAAACCGAAACTTATGTTTTATATTAATTTTTCGATTTAAAAACCAAAGAATTTATTAATAAGTATATAATTTTTCAATATAAATGCAATGAAATTTGAAAAAAAAATTAGCATCTTTTTTTTGGACTCCAGTACGTTTTAGCATATTTTTTTTTTGCAATTTAGCATCTTTACAATTTCAAATTATGGCAACACTGGTTTAAATCTCTCCGTGACTGTGCGTGACTATGCGCGACTGAGTTTGACTATCTAAAAACTAATCTTTCGCCACAACAAGTCTATGGACAAAGTTTCAGATCGATCGGATGAGGGAAAGTTAGGTTATAATCTCTCCGTGACTGTGCGTGACTATGCGTGACTGTGCGTGAATATGTCAAAGTTAATCTTTTTTCACGGCAAGTCTATCGCCCAAGTTTCAGATCGATCGGATAAGGAGAAATGGGTTTTAAAGCACTCCGCGACTGTGCTTGACTGTGCGTGCCCAAAATTAATCTTTAGTCACAACAAGAGTTGGAATGGGGTTGACCCATGGCAGACAGACAAAGAGTATGAGTTAAAAGAAAGAGTTTACAAAAGCAATAAATAAGAAATTGCAATAAATATGGTCAGAAAAGAATAATAAACTTTAAATTTCAATGGTATTAGAACTTAATGCTTAATTATCCGCAACTGTATACAATGGTAACCGTACCCAACAGTGGTTATTATATTAAGTTTAAGACACAGATGGAGGATATTAAAGATTGGGCACAGCTAAATTTAACACTCTTACTTGTTACTCATCAAATGAATCATATGTATTTTTATATGTACGTCGCAGTAAGTTATATAAAAAAAATTAATCCTCGCGAAGAATACAGAAAATACAGAAGAATACACTCTAGGTATCTATGGAAAAACAAAAAACTACGTAATATCAAAAGATATTCAAGAGCTCTTTATTCCCAACATTAACCAATTCAATGTTTCCTACATCTTTATGTGGAACTTATCACCAACAAATTCTGAAAAGAAATAAAATTCTTCTTCTGCAAGGTCATAAAAATTTTTTAATTACAATACGGCAGATCGCCCTAAGCCATTTATCAGAGCTAGAGATTGTATGTGTTACATTTGTACAAATGCAATACTAAAAAAAAAAATAAACAATCAAAATCAAAATTTTTTGATACTGGATTTAAAAAGTTGTTTATTTTAACGATTGCTCCGGACATTCAGAACATTATGAAAACATGGCGATACTATTTGAAAAGTGACTTTTATCAAGCCAAGCTTTACCAAATAATATAGCATGTATTTGCAAATGATTTAAAATTGGACAATATAGTTTTGGGTAGTGGTGCGAAGTGGAAAAAAGCTGTGTCTGTATGTCATCTCGCTGTACATGGTTTCTTTCCTAAAAGTCCTTCGGAATTAGATGCATTGCTTGCGGAGGTTTGTTGGTGCAGTTCTAAAATTATGCAGTTTGAAGATGAAAGCACCGTGATAAAATATAAAAAGTGATAAAAATCCACCTTGAGCAAAAAAATTCGTATGGTCATTAAATTATAATGGCAGCCAACTTGACAAAACTAATGATGCAGAATTTCTTATTTTTCGGACTACTTTCAGTTGCAATTCTCAGAATTGAGTCCCAAATCAATGAGCTGAAAAATGTTGTACTGTGTAATGTTAAAAAAGAACATTTCGAATCGGACCTTCTCAAATTATCACGAGCAAATGAGAGATATTTACTAGGTGGGTGTCAAATATCGAACTGTTGGAGAAATCTATTATCCCTTTAAACCATCAATTTAAAAATTCCTTTTAGCAAAGTCTACTTTCTTTTTATACCCTCCACCCCAGTGTGCAGAGGATATATATAAGTTTGTCATTCCGTTTGTAATAATTAGAAAAAAAATTCTGGACCCCAAAAAATATATATATATTTGTGATCCTTATAACAAGCGGAGTTGATATAGCGATGTCCGTCTGTCCGTCTGTGGAAATCACGATGACAACTTCAATCGGGCAGCTAGGATACTCGTTGGCATAAAAAATGATTCAGTAACACTCTGAGAAGTTTGCTATTTAAAATCGCCCAAATCGGTTGATTAGGGCCCGAGATTTGAATGAAAAACTAAAAAAAGTCTTGAAAAAATATGATTTTCTATCTTGTCCTTGTCACGATTACGCCCTCAATAGGACAGCTAGGGTGATTATTTTTAGTGAGAATGATTCACCAAGATCATGGGAAGATTTCTGTTTCAAAAATCATTAAAATCGGCGGAACAGGTCGAGGGAAATCTCTGAAAAATTAAAAAAACAATGAAAAATATGATGTTTCTTTATTGCTCTTGTTGCTATTCTAAATGTTGTATTGTTGTCATAGCTGGGAAGATCATTTACGAATAGTAAAAACAATAACGGGCCAAAATAAAGTTCTTTGCGAAACACCCTGGCCGACAAGCTACACTTTCAGTTTATATATTGTTTATATAAAAGCAAAATGCATTGTAAACAGAATAGAATATATATAAGAATTCTTTTTGATCATTACCACAGTCAATACTGATAGTAGAATGGAAATTAAATGCAATAACAGGTTATAAAAGAATTCAATGCCAGCAAAATATCAGGAAAATTATAAAAACAATTGCAGCAAATACAATTTTAATTATCATATTTAATTTCTAGTTACTTAAGGAAAGCAACTTTTATTAACATTTATTATAATTTTCAACGACTATTTATTAACTGCATTTCTTTGACTTAATATTGGCTTTTAAATAAAATCTATATCAATTAATATCAATGAAACACCCCTATCTCAGTGAAGCATGGAGTAAGTGTTTTGTTTAAGTGCTCCAACTACTACTGAAAATTTTTTACAGTAATTAAATAAATGTAATAAGTATTAAATGTTAGTAAACAGAAACCTTATTAATGTGTACAACAACTTAACATGTGAATGTCATCAAAAAACATTGTAAACACAGTATTTAAGAGAATCTACAAGATGTGTCTGATCGTTTAGCCCTGAAATAAATCACACTACATGCTTTTGTATGATTACAACAAGAGAATTTAGTTTAATTGTTTATAATTGATTTGATTTATCTGACATTTATTTACTTTATGCATATATATGTTTGTAATTGTTTGTAATTATTTATTTTTTTTTTTTTTTGTTTTTAGTAATTTGTCAACCAATTCGAAATTATGGAAATACTACAAGATGATATTGAGGGCGGAAAATCCCAAGTAGCTGCATGGTATGCTGGAAAAAGCATTCTCATTACTGGTGCCACGGGATTTATGGGCAAAGTTTTGGTAGAAAAATTACTTAGAAGTTGTCCGGATATAAAAAATATTTATTTGCTGATACGTTCAAAACGCGGTTTATCACCGGAAGTTCGTAAAGATCAATATTTAAAATGTGTGGTATGTTTTTTACTTTTACAAATTGTATACAAAATTTATTTTTTCGCTTTTAGTTAATTCGCTTTAGTTAGTTTAATGTTTGTGTGCACAAAAACCAAAAATATAAACGTCAAGGTCTTTTGTTATGAAGTTTAAAAACTAAACCCAATTTTTAAAATGTTTAAAATATTCATAGTTGTGTTTATAAACATTCATTATCATAACATATTTAACATAAATGTTAAATTCTTCATGTCATTGTACTGTTCAGAAAAGTTATGAACTTTAAGTACTTTACTAAGACACAGTGGCCTGACAGTATTTAGAAATGTACAGCAGGTATGGCAACTTTGTTGAGCAGATGATTACTTTGATTATAATATAGAATACATGTAACAATTAATTAAGATTATTTTCATTAAATGCCTTGAGTGTGTAATATGCAATATGATTTATGTTTTAATTAGAAAGGATATCTTGAAAAAAATTTAAGAACTGGCAAACAAAAATTTCTTTCTAAATCAATATTTTTAAAAATATTTATGGGTCAATAAAAGTAGGCTTTTTTTCTTCAGAAATTTTCAAATTTATGATATAAAACAAAAATCAATTGTAACATCCACCACTGTCTTACTAACTACTACTCCATCAATGTTTTTATTAACAATGAATTGTTGTTTTTTTTTTCCTTTCATTACGGCAACAATTAAGAACTTATTAGTTGGTCATGGTCGAATCTTAATACTTCAATAACTGTACATACCCTTCACCAGTTGGGGCACTGTCCATTAAGAATTTTTAATAATTTTTGTAAAGGTTTTTCTTAATTAATTGAGTTAGCCCGAAAAAACTACACATTCGTCCAATTATCTAAGATATATTGAAACAAGTAAGAAAATTATAGTAGGTCCAGACCGACTATAAGATACCCTATACCATGCATTTAGAGAAATGGTCTTAGGTAAAACTAATTGGATATAGAAAACAAGCATAAACCAAATTTGAGGTAGCATCATTATAAATTGTTTTGCTTCAGATATGAAAAACTTCATATCGAAAGGTACATTTATATGGACACTAGGTCGAAAAATGTACCAATCCGGACCAATATACAAACCAAATTTGAGAAACATCTGTGTACAATTTTTCTTTTTTGATAGATTTAAGTGAAGTTCAGGAAGCAGCTTTATATGGGGGCTGTGACTACGAACAGTGCTACAGGATTATTTGACCGAGATCTATATGATAATTTGAATCTTATGACAACTTAAGTCGATCTCACAGGGGCCATTTTTAAGGGTCGATAAGAGTTTACATACTAAATTTTGTCAAAATATATTCATAATTGCAACTTGTAGTTTGATTACAAGGTCTACATGGAGTCACAGACGGACGGACAGACCGACGGACATCGCTAAATCGATTCAGAAAATGATTCTAAGTTGATTGGTATCATAAAAAATTAATTTAGGTCAAATATTTTTGATAGTTACAAACATCAGCACAAACTCGTAATACCCTGGCCACATAGTAGTATGGGGTATAAAAGCCATACATAAGAAATTATGAGAGTGAAAGAAAGTTTCCCTTTAAAAACATTTAGGACGTTTAAAAAAAATTAATTCATTAAAATAAAACAATATTCAGTAACATAAAAAACATGTTAGATTGAAAGGAAATACTCTCAAGACCTCTAGGGACCTTTCGGAAACTACTACCTATAGAAAAGTAAGCTGTGGTCGAATCGCCGAATTCGATTTCGAGCCAATTGTATTAATTCCATATTTTGTTGAACGAATTTCATTCGTGATGAACTTAAACTATTATTAATCTTTGATTTTAGCAAATAAAGATAACAAACTCATTAACAAACACATTAACAAATTTACTAAAACACATAGCATATATATGTATGGGTTAGTAGCAACTTTAAATACAATTTACTCAAAATAAAGGAAAAATTTAAAAATCTGTAAATCTGCAAAACGGCTAAAAAGAAATACATTTCAAATAATATACATTTGGTCAAAATCGGGATAAAACGGTAGAACAAAACATCGGTCACAAGAAATCGCCTAGCCTATTAATATAATAGACGCAATGTTATTTTAAGATTTTTAAAGAATAAATACATTACAATACAATACACTAGTGAAGGTCGGGAATCAACTTCATATGGGGGCTATGACTAACAATTGCCGTATAAGGTTTATTTTTGTACTGGTGTAATAAATATATGGGGGGTTTCATGTCAAGTGCACCAACTTTTGAAACCGATGTCTTCCGATCGGAATGAAATTTGCACCAAGGTTAGTCCTATTAGATAGTAGTTTAGGCACAATTTTTCAACAAGATCGGTCAAGATCTCTCTGAGTTAGAGGGGATCAAAATTTGACATTTTGGCCTAACAGGTGTTTTTTCTCATCCATGTAACTTATTACCTATTGTTCTTAGAAAATTTTCTCCCAAATAGTTTAGATAGCTATTTCTTCAATATTTCGGAAAAAAATACTTTAAAAAAACAAAAAAAATTTTTAGACTTTTTTTGCTAAATCAAAGCATTTTTTGCTTTTTTTTAGAAAAGGGCATTTTTTTTTTTTTTTTCATAAGAAAGCTTAGGATTTTTCCTTTAAGAACTTTTTGGTCGCTTAGTGGGATGGGAGTGGGATATCTATCAAAATAAATGTTTTGTAACTCAAGACAACGGTTTTTCAATTTTTCACAAATGCACTATTTTGAATTTTTTCCTATTCTTATGCTGAGAAACTAGACAAATTAACCTTTCCGAAGGTATGTAACATACCTTCATAACATAACAGAAGAGAATGGTTCTCTGTAACCTGAAAGAGTTATTTGCAACATTTCAATCTGAACACGAGGATGTTAAAATTGGCTTCACGAAATTTACCCAAATGAGGCCAAAGCATTGCGTTTTGGCAGGAAGCAGCGGAACTCACACAGTATGCGTTTGCATTTACCATGAAAATGTTAAACTGATGTTGAAGGAAATCAACTTAAAGTATTTAACAGATGATTCGGCAGAAGATTTACACGATTACCGCGATTGCCTTAAATTGACTATGTGTCCTAATGCAACAACTTCTTGCCACTTAGGTGAATGTACCAATTGCCCGAAAACCACATTCATCAAAGAAAATTTAATCAACTCTTTAGATCGAGAATATATAGAGGAGGTCAAATTTGATTCTTGGATTCAGACTGACAGATGCACATTGAAAACAATCATTTTAAATGTGAATGATTTTGTGGAAGAAATGTGTACAGGATTGCTAAACTTGAGATCCCATGACTTTTTAGTCAAAGGGCAATGGTTATTCTTCAAGTATTTGGAGATGCATTTGAAGTCTGGTGAATTCGTTATTTCATATGATTTTGCAGAAAACGATAAATATGTTCTTCAGGATGCCATACAAACATTCCACTTCAATAACGACCAAGCAACTATATTCACGTAGTTATTTACTACATGAAAGATGAAAAACTGGAACACAAAAGTATGGCAATCATATCCGACGATTTAAAACATGATACCGTTGCAGTTTATGAGTACCAGAAGATAATACTAAAATATCTAAAATCTAAATTTACAGTAAAGAAGGTATACTACGTTTCGGACGGAGCTCGTCAACATTTTAAAAACAAAAGTAGCTTCGCAAATCTTATGTCTCATGAAAAAGATTTTGGAATGCCAGCTGAGTGGCATTTTCATCCTACTGCTCATGGTAAAGGAGCATGTGATGGTATTGGAGCAAACCTTAAAAGAAATGCAGCGAAGTATAGCCTCCAGTGCTCTCATCAAGATCGCATCTTAGATGCGACTGCTTTATTCCATTGGGCAAAGAATTATTGTAAAGAAACTAAAATAGTTTTTTAGTAGCAAAGAGGATCATCAGGAAACATTGAAAACACTGAAGAGCAGATTCGATGCTGCGGTAACAATCGATGGCACCGCCCAATACCATGCTTTTATACCACTTGTCGATGGAAGACCCAAGTTGAAAAAGTTTTCTGCCTCTATTCAATGCGATTTATTTCCAAAGCCAACAAATAAACCATCAGCGAAATCAACAGCTTAACCTAGTAACGCCAAGAAAGGATTGACAAAAAAACGCAGTAAATAAAGGCGACAAAAAAGCTGGATTAAAGACTGGGTATTTAAAAATTTACAAGACTTAAATACTTCATCAGCTACAATAAATTAAGTATAAAAATAGTTATGATATAAATGGATCTAATGTAATTAAGATTAAATTTTATTAAATTATTTATGTTTTTATTTTTAATATTATTATTATTATATATTAATTTAATTATTATTACAAATAAATAAAAAATAATTTTACAACATTTCTATAGAAAAAAAGTGATTTTTTTCCTGAGCTTAACATATTCTGGGTATTACAGAATCGAGGGTATGTTACATACCTTCGGAAAGGTTAATTTGTCTAGTTTCTCAGTATAAGTTTTATTTGTAAGGTTTTACACGCAAATAGGAAAAAATTCAAAATAGTACATTTGTGAAAAATTTATCCCACTCCCATCCCACTAAGCGACCAAAAAGCTCTTAAAGGAAAAATCCTAAGCTTTCTTATGAAAAAAAAAAAAATGCCCTTTTTGAAAAAAATAAGCAAAAAATTCTTTGATTTAGCAAAAAAAAAAGGTTAAAATTTTTTTTGTTTTTTTAATGTATTTTTTTCTGAAATATTGAAGAAATATCTATCTAAACTATTTGGGAGAAAATTTTCTAAGAACAATAGGTAATAAGTTACATGGATGAGAAAAAACACCCGTTTGGCCAAAATGTCAAAATTTGATCCCCTCTAACTCAGAGAGATCTTGACCGATTTTGTTGAAAAATTGTGTATAAACTACTATCCAATAGGACTAACCTTGGTGCAAATTTCATCCCGGAAGACATCGGTTTCAAAAGTTGGTGCACTTAACATGAAACCCCCCATATGTATGTATGGATGTAATAAATATACACAAACCCAGTTTAACCGAGATCTATATGATAATTTGGATATTATGGCAATTTAAGTCGATCTCATAGGGGTCGTTTGTATGGGGACTAGGTCTGAACATAAACCGATTTTCACGAATTTCAATAGGGTTCATCCAATGGCCGATAGAAAACAAAAATAAAAATATTAACAGAAAAATAATAATAAAATAAAATTTAAAAAAAAATTAAAAAAATTTTTTTTTAAATATTTTAAAAACAATATTTAAAACAATTAAAAAAATTAAAAAAAAAATTTTAGAATATTAAAAAAAAGAATAAAAAGCTGACGAATCTTTTATTAATAAAAGCAAAATATAAAATAAAAAATTTGGATCTCATGTTGATTTCATATGGGTCATTTGTATGGGGACTAGGACTGAACATAAACCGATTTTCACAAATTTCAATAGGGTTCATCCTATGGCCGATAGAAGTGTATATACAAAATTTCAACAAAATATGTTCATATTTGCGACCTGTAGTTTGATTACAAGGTTTACATGGACCCTCAGACGGACGGACAAAGGGACGGATTGGCATCGCTTAATCGACTCAGAAAGTGATTCTGAGTGGATCGGTGTAAGAAAAGATGGGTCTATGTCAAATATTTTTGGTAGTTACAAACATGAATATATTTTGATGAAATTTGGCATATAAGCTTTCAACGGTCATATATTACCATAACATATATTGCCATAAGATCCAAATTATCATACAAATCTTAGTCAAATTGGGTTTGTATGTATATATTACATCCATTAATCAATAGTCCAAAAATGATCCCTATTGGACAACTCTTAGTCATAAGCCCCATATAGAGAATGCTTCCCGATCTTCACTTAAATCTATCAAAAAAAAAATATTGCACTGATTCTTCTCAAATTTTGTTTGTATATATTTTTGCAAAATACAAGAGACTTTACCAAACATGGTCAGGATCGGTCCATTTTTGGGCCTAGTCCCCATATAGATATGGCATCCGATATGAACTTTTTCATATCTGCAGCCAAAAAAAATAATAAAAATCCCACTCAAATCTGGTTTATGCTTATTTCCTATATCCAGTTAGTTGGGCCTAAGAGATAGGGTCTCTAAACGCATGGTATAGGGTATCATATAGTCGGTCGCGACCGACTATAATTTTCTTACTTGTTATTTTTTCTTTTTGGTGTCCAAGAATAAAAATGTCAACAAAATCAGCTGTACATTATAAAAGTGTTGCATAGTTGTAATTTTATGTTCTATTCTGACCATTAAAAATGCAACATCTTTAATGTGTGAGGCAAACATTATAAAAATGTAACATTATAAAGTGTAACATTTTTTTTCAGAAAAGAAAACGCCATAACATTTATACTGTTTCGCGCTTTTTGCTTGAAAAAATCTGGCATCACTAGTTCAACTCCAGTTGTGTTTTATATGGAGTCTAGAAGGTATGTGCAGCAGACCGTGGTTCAAATCCTGGCAGAGACGAAAATTTTATTTTTTTTTTGCAATTTTTTTTATTTATTTAGACTATTTTATTTATTATTATTTACTGTTTTTTTTTTTGCATAAACAAAAAATTATAAACAAGTTCTTTGCTGCTATGAAAGCCAGTGTTATCAGTAAAAATTTTAAAAAAATAAATACATCAAGTTAACAAGTTGTGGGGAAATCACATTTTTTTTGCTTGGTAGTTAAAATATTAATGCAAAATAAGAATAAAATATTTAAACTGGCCTTCATTTTAGTTTCCTACGAACTAGAGGATAGATATTTAGGGTACTTTGTGGTAACTCGGACATCGGACATAGCCAAAACTATCCTCTCAAATAACTTCTTTCGTTAGTTAGACTCTATACTGGATAATTGGAAATAAATACGCAGAGATATCGTGTAGGTTTTTGTAGTATCGAAATAATTCGATTTACAATACTGGAACTCGGTGCTGAGAACAGAAATTTGGATTTAAAATTTTAAAATTACATATCGTGCATAAATTGCCAAAAAAAAAAAAAAAAAAAAAGAGTCAATATAATATTTGGCAATGCCTACCAAACCAGTGTTAATACAAATTTTTTCAACTGACAGGCTATTTCAGTCTTATTATCCTTTAAAGTGGATAGTGATGATCTTGGTTTAAATTAAGATATTTATAATCATTCCCTGACCGCTTAAGAAAGAGTATCAAAAGATTGTTTATCATTATAAATAATTTGCTGCGAAATTAATAGGAGCCTGTCTGTAACTATTGTTGTTGGTGGACGTTTAACTTTTTCAACTTCCTGCCTGACGACAAAAGATAAATAACAATTCTGCTGCAATTTAAAAATCAACTCTTTGCATCCTTTGATCATGATATCATCCTTTTTTTTTATTGCAGATTTTCAATAAAGTTTTAGAAACAAATCCTGACATAATAAAAAAGATCCATGTAGTAAAAGGTGATATTCTGGAAGATAACCTGGGATTGAGTGAGGACGATAGAGACAGTTTGATTACCAATGTCGAGGTCATATTTCATTGTGCAGCCAACGTACGTTTCGATCAACCACTACGCCCTATGATACAAATGAATGTTTTGGGTACTTTAAAAGTACTAAAACTAGCAGAAAAAATGACAAATTTAAAAGTTTTCGTACATGTATCAACGTCTTATTGTCAGGTAAGTTACTGTTTCAGCTCAACATTCAAACATTAATTACTTCTGTTATTTTAAAATTTTTCGTTTTAGTGCAATGAAAGTGTTTTAGAGGAACGTGCTTATCCAGCTCCTCAAAATCCTTATGCTATTATCGATATGATTAACACACATAACGATAATGAGTTGGCTGAAATAACCCCCAGGTAATTTTATTTATTTTTTTTTTTTCGAAATGTCACGTCTTCCTAATCATGTAACAATTTAATTAATTGTAATTTCATTAGATTACTGAATGGACTGCCAAATACCTATGCTTATAGTAAAGCATTAACTGAAGATTTATTTAACAGATATGAAATGAAATTACCAATTATAATTACAAGACCGTCAATTGGTAAGTTTTAAATGTTTAAAACTATTTTCTTTTTCTTTGTAATATACATACATAGGTTTGTGTGTGTTTGCATTTGTGAATAAGAAAATACAAATACCGTGTGAAATTAAGATGTTACACAAGAACAAATTTTTCATTAGGGTTGTTATACTCTATACCACTATGTGGTCAGGGTATAATGACTTTGTGCTGATGTTTGTAGCTACCAAAAATAGTTGACCTAGACCCATCAGAATCACTTTCTGCGTCGATTTACCGATGTCTGTCCGTCCGTCTGTGTGTCCATGTAAATCTTGTAATCAAACTACAGGTTGCAAATGTGAACTTATTTTGATGGAATTTTGTATGTAAGCTTCTATCGGCCATAGCACGAAGTCTATTGAAATTGGTGAAAATCGATTCATGTTCAGACCTAGTCCCCATACAAATTACCCCTATGAGATCGACTTAAATTGCCATAATATCAAAATTATCATATATATCTCGGTCAAATTGGGTTTGTGTATGTTTATTACATCCATTTATCAGTAATCGAAAAATAAACCCTATAGGATAATTCTTTGTCATAGCGCCCATATGAAGCTAATTTCCGATCTTCACTTAATTCTATAAAAAAAAAAAATATGTATGTACATATATTGCACAGATTTTTCTAAAATTTGGTAGATAAATAACCACAACTTCTGAGTTCGATGTAGTCATTTTTGGAATTTCAAATAATGACATTTAACCAGGGACCGAAAATAACAATTATTTGGAAATTGTTTAACAAAAATACAATATATAATAAAAGTCCTTGTGAACTAGTATTTCAGAAATTGAATTGTTGTTAACAATTTTTGTTTCGCAATTTTTCAGGCAGAAACTTACAGTTATTTTTAGATTTTATTTTTGGAGCAAATATTAAAATCAACCACTGCCAATTTAAAATTCCAACTTGGATATCTTTTATGGAGAGATTTCTTCGTCTATGTTTGGCTTTTATATTTTAAATAATTTTTTTTTTTTGTTATATTACATTTTCAGTTACCGCTGCTTTGAAAGAACCTCTTCCCGGCTGGATTGAGGGTATTAATGGACCGACGGGTCTTATGATTGGAGCTGCACGGGGTGTTATAAGATCTATGCATTGTAATCCAGATTATGCTACAACAGTGATACCAGTAGACAAAGCCATCAATGGAATGATTGTTGCCGGTTATTATCGCGCTCATTCCAAATCCGAGAATGTTGAATATTGCAACTTATGTATAAATAGCAAAGCTTTATACTCTTGGGGAGAATGTATAGATACGGGAAAGCGTTTGTTCTATGAAGCACCATTGAGTCTAGCTCTTTGGTATCCAGATGGTTCGATCAAAAAGAACTATTACCTACATATGTTTTGTGTAATATTCTTCCATTATTTGCCAGCATATTTTATAGATTTTATATTGCTGTTAATAGGTCGCAAACGATTGTAAGTATACGAAACTCTAACTCAAGAATGACTTAAAGTTGTTTTATTTTTTTCAATTTTTCTTTCATTTGCAGCTTAGTAAGAGTACAAAACAAAATATCAACCGGTCTTAAGTTATTGCAGTATTACACCACAAAAGAATGGGAATTTAGAAGTGATAATTTTCAACAACTGCAAAACAAACTCAATCGAACAGATCAAGAAATATTTGATACAGACACCTCACAAGTAAATTGGGAAGCATATATACGTACCTATATTATGGGCATGCGAACCTATATACTGGGAGAAAGCGAATCAACTATACCGCAAGCGAAAAAACTATTACGTCGTCTCTACATTTTAGATCGTTTAGTAACATTTTTGTTCTATGGTTTAATATTTTGGTTTCTTTGGACTCATTTGGATAGTTTTGTGGAAAGTAGTGATCGTCTGATACATTCAACATTACAAAAGATGTATTTCTTTAATAGAAACACAACCATGCAAGCATAATTGTATAACTTAGGAAACCTTTTATAATAACATATCACAAAAAAATAAAATAAAGTATTATCATCAAAGCAAAGTATTCTAGAAATTGAATTTTCTTTAATCTTTATAGGAACTAGGTCAGTTAGTAAAAATAGATTTTAAAAAAAATTAAAGAACGAAACAACGGTCTTCAGAGCCACCGAATTAAATAGAATTTCAGAATTCAGAAAAATAATTTTAAAAATACTTTTTTCAAATAAAGTACATTTTTCAGATAAAGTACAGCTGTTTTGTATAGATCTTTTAAAAGTAATGAACATAAAATAGGTAGTAGAAGCCCAACTCCGTTTACGAAATTTCGCAAATACTTCCTCTTCGCACATACGCGTTCGGTATCAATTCAACTCAATGTGTTCACAACAATAATAAAAATCAAATAATAAAAATGTGAACATTAACTAATGTGTTTTCTTTTAAACAATAAAACAATTTAGAATTTTAAACAATATATAATGATTGTAGTGCTAAAAAGGCACTGAGTTTACCCCGGATAACAGAAACTCCCTGTTTCTCTAAAGCCATAACAAATCCGTTTAGGGCAACCCAAGATTTACAGAACATGTCTTCAACCAGACCTAGATATAACAGCAATTTAACCAGGTCTGAATGTATTATGTTAGCCCGCCTAAGAGTTGGTAAATGTGTATTTAACTCAAAACACTATTATGAGAAAACTGATCCGCAAAAATGTTTCTATTGTAATGTTATACTTGACGTTCCTCATTTGCTAACAATTTGTCCAGTATCGAAGATAGAACAATCGCTTGATGAAATACTCGATTGTACAACTACCAATAACATCACTATGATCAAAAGAAGTCTGCTACAACACAACATTCAAAATGTCTAGGTCCAATTTTCATAACAAGTTTATTTGCTTTTATAATTTTTAAAAATTATTCTCTTTTAACTTTCCATTTAAATTTTAGTAATTATGATTCATTTTCGAATCATATTTTGATTATTAAAATGTAAATATGTAAATATAATTTCTCATTTTATCTTTTGTAATACGAGCGCATATGGTCTTGTTACCGGCGCCCTTTTTCCTATATTTTATGAATTTACTTTGTAAAATATTTTGTTAATAAATAAATAAATAAATATTAGAATGTAATCAAAATATTTGAATTTTTTAATTAATTTAATATTTTTAAAAATTGTCAAAACACAATGGCATTGTTTGGAGGTGAATATTTTTCGAAGTGATAAATATATCATTTATACTAGCAGAAATTTTATTTTTTCATTTAACAAATAATTTTATAAGAGCCTAAGGGTATGCTTATCAATTTTAGCCAATTCACAATTCAACACTTTTTGAATCAAATTCATTTTATTTCATTATAACTATTTGTTGAACACTCAGAAGATATATAAATGGGTTTGTTAATAAATTATTTTAAAGGAGCCTAAAGGTATGCTAATCAATTTTAGCCAATTCATAATTCAACACAGGGCTTTTGATATTTATAAGGAACACACACACAGTATGTCTTTTATGTATGTGTTAGTAGCAACTTTAAATGAGCATTACTCAAAAAAAAAAAAATAAATGTTTCAGGCGGTGCAAATCTGTAAATCTGGTGGACAGTTAAAAAGAAATACCTTTCAAATGAGGTATGTTTGGTCAAAATCGGTTATTAACTACAATTTTTATGTCGGTCACAAGAAATCGCCTTGCTTATTAATATTATAAATATATGAGTTTATTTCAGTAGTAATTTACGAGTCAACGAATAAACCTCGTTTTCGTCGCTTTTAGTGTTTCCGGATAATAGATAATACGTTGCGGTGTTTTTCTGCTCAGCATGTAGGTAGATTTTGCACTTAATGGAATGCGTTCTGGTTATATGATATAACCTTTTATATTTAGTTTGTAATCCTGATATATGAATATTTTACTATACTCAACCAACCTCTGTATATCTATATATATGGTTCTTGCCCAAGTTTGATTTTTTGTTTTCAAATTAAAAGCTCAAAATGGAATTTCAACAGATACAAGAGAGCATACTTTGATTTTGTAAAAAAGTACAAAAAAAAAATTAAAAAGGATTCCGTTGCTACGACAAGCCAATATTTATTAATTCTATCAGTGAAAATACAAAAAAAAACAAGAAATTATAGTCGGTCTAGACCGACTATACGATACACTATACCATGGTTTAGAAACATTATCTCTTCGGTCCAACTAATTCGATATAGAAAATAAGCATAAACCAAATTTGAGTGGCATTATTATTAAATTTTTTGGCAGCAGATATGAAAAAGTTCATATCGGATGCTATATTTATATGGGGACTAGATCGAAACATGGACCGATCCTAACCATATTTGGTAAAGTCACTTTGAAAAAATATATGCAAACCAAATTTGAGAAAAATCTGTGCAATATTTTTGTTTTCTGATAGATTTAAGTGAAGATCGGGAAGCAGCTCTATATGGGGCCTATTACTAAGAATTGTCCTATTGGGATTATTTTTGGACTACTGATTAATGGATATAATAAACACATGCCAATCCAATTTGATGAGATCTATATGATAATTTGGATCTTATGGCAATTCATGTTGATTTTATAGGGGTCCTTTGTATGGGGACTAGGTCTGAACATGGAACGAATTTCACTAATTTCATCATCCCATGGCCGATAAAAGCTTATATACCAAATTTGATCAAAGACAGACGGAATCTGAGTCGATCGGTATAATGAAAGATGGGTCTAGGTCAAATATTTTTGGTAGCTACAAACGTCAGCATCATACCCTGACCACCTAGTGGTATAGGGTATAATAAATTTACATTCAATGTAGCCATCTTGCTCATCTTGCCATGCTGAATATATTAATTTCTTTTGAATTTTGTTTTATTTTTGGACTTTTACAATTATCGATAGCATCGGTTACATGAAGAAAACCTCGTCTGATATATAATTTTTATGTGATATACAATTTTAAAAACATGATACAAATATTATTAATTTTGTTTTTATAAAAATAATATCATCAAAATATAGTTAAATATGTGGATTTTGAATAAAATTAAAAGTGGAGCAAATGGTTCTAGAAATAACAAAAAATATTTTTAAAAAAAAGAAGAAAAACCCTGTAATTCGGGATTTTCCGTTTGGCATCCCCAATGGCGCTGTATAAGGTTTATTTCTGCACTCAATATACCGCGGTTCAATCAGACATTTTTTTTTACATTTTTTAACAATTTTTAACAAGCAAGCTCAGTACGTAGAGCGCTAGAATGTCACACAGGACACCCAAGTTTGATGTTTTGTTTTTAAATTAAAAGCTCAAAGATGGATTTTCAAAGGATGCTATAGAGCATACTTTGATCCTGTAAAAAAAGTAAAAAAAAAAATATAAAAAGAACTCCGCTGCTATGACAAGTCAATGTATAAATTGCATCAGTGAAAATACAAACAAATACATTAATTAAAAATTATTTCATCGAGCTCAAGTCCGTATTTTGAAAAATTATTTCTTCATTTTTATTCCAATATTTCACTATTCATCGAATAGCATCCTCAGGGATTTATATTAAATATTCTCACAAAATTCTTAAAATTATTGTTGTATTTCCACCATCGTCAGTTATTGCATCGTATTGACGATGGTGGAGACACATCGATGAAATAATTTTTTTTTTAATTAAGAAACGACAGGTCGAATAAAATTTTAATTCTTTTAAATACATTAGTTATTTATTGGTAATCATATTCTTTTCTGGGATATGAACATAACATTACAGCGAGGGCTTATATTCAAAAAGTGGTATTTACATTTGACAGCAATATTAATTTTTGATTTCAAACTGTTCTCTGATATAACTGTCAAATATAATATTAATTTTGATATCATTCATGATTAGTACGACTATTTCTTAATATATATTGTGGCAAATCAATCGACAAATACTTTCAGATCTTATTAATAAATTAGTTTTACAGGCTCTCATTAAAATAATTATTAATGCAGATAGCACTTTTTGAATATAAGCCCTCGATAAGTAATAATGCTAACTATAATGAGATGTAAATATTAAGTTTTTGTTGCAATGTAGTTAATGCCTTTTCATTTATAATTTTTCAGAATGTATTGCAGTATTTACTGTAAGATTATTTCACATTTTTCATTAATTTCGGCCCATATTGATTGAAAAATCTGTCATTTAAATGTTAGAAATAAGTCTTGGATATAAAATCCGTTCTTAACTTTTCAGTTAGGTCCTGGAAAGAGATAAAAACCAGTAAAAAGCTTTCATGTACAGCAAGTTTCAAACCATGAAAAAATCACTGACTGAACATTAGAGGCCCGACTAATTTATGCCAGTAAACTTAACATGGTCCATTGTAAAAACTAAATAAATTGATATTCAGCTTCTGTTTTTAAATATTTGTGTCGGGTAACCCAATTTGTGTACTACTTGAAGTCTAATATACTCTACGAGTACTTTATGATTCGAAATGAAAACCCTTAATTATAAACAATTCAATAATTCTTTCTTATATAAATTAATTTGAAATATTCATTTTTCATATTCTTGTTTTGTATTTTGATAGAAACGTGTATTTTGTGCTATTCATCTTTTTTTTATTGCTTATTTAAATTAATGTTCATATAAAAATTTTGGAAATGTATAACATAATATCACCAATATGGCCTAAACTGAATTTTTGTGAAAAAAATCAGTACGGATTTTCGGCATGTAATAGTTTTCACAAATTGTATCTGTACTTTTTTAAAAGTGGTTTAAACTCAATGGATAATCTAGACCTTTTGCTTATATATTCATTTCTGATAACGTTTATTGGATTTATAGTCGCCGCTGTCGTTGCATTTTTAGAGCCAGATCATGCGGTAAGTAATATTTAATAACTATGGCTGATTTTATACATTAAAAAATTTTCTTTTATAGACACTTAAATTAATACAATTTCAGTTGAGAAAATTGGGAGGAGTTATCAAAAATGTACAAAAATTTATTTATAAATTTCGAAACAAACTTTTGAAAATAAGTGAAACAAAAACTAAAACACCAACATTTGCTTATGATAAAATATTTGATTTCCCAGAAAAGTCAAAATTTAACAATATTGAGACCGCTGAAATAAGACTCGAAAAAAGTAATCAAAAAATATAACAAAATTAACTGTTCATAGAAACGATCTGCAGCAATATTTCCCAAAAAAGTTAATCAAAATCATAAAATTTTTCTCAAATAAAGAATCTTTATATACCATCTTTTTTTACCATTAACTAAATGAAACTTAAAAATAAGTGAAAATCAAACACCAAATAAAATACTTTCTTCCCCAATAGGAAACAGTTTTGAGACCATTGGCGGCCGAAGAATACATTAATTTTTCCCAAAATGGTTTTGCATATTAACAAATTATAATATAATAAAAGATTGAAGTCCAATCATATTGGCTGAGCTTGTGACGGCACCCTACTCCGGTACGCTGTCCCACTACTGCTTACCGCGGGGATTCTTGGCTGCTGGTTTTTCCCCTGGCCCGGTACACCCCTCCTTAGCCAAACTGAATTCCTACGACTCCTCCCAGGAACCCAACCTGAATTCCTAGGACTCCTCCCAGTACAGCCACTGATTCAACAAGTATAATACAATTTTCACATGCTGGTACATTCGCAAAACTGGCTCCTCCAGCGCCGATACTACAGCAGGAATTGCTACTCCGAGTGCCAGTGGCGTTATTAAGGTTGTTGTCTGTGTGTTGCGAGTCGGAAGGGCTATGTGAACTGTTAGATTGTGTAGATTTGTGACTACCGCTATTTAATTGATATAAAAACGAACATATTGAATACTAAATACGTTCAAGGAATATATATCTTAATAAACAAAAATTATCATATCTTGTACTTACAACTGAAGTTGCATTAGGGCTTTGTTTGGTAACAACAGAAAACAGAAGAGGCAGGAAAATATATTGGTTTAAAAACAAATGCAGTGCATACAGGAATATCAATGAATTGAAAAGATTTATATATGGTATTAACTTGTTTTTCTCCTTTTGTTCTTGCAATTGTTGTAAAAAATCATTTTCTATGCTACTGAAATTTTCTGTTACCTTCTCAACTTCTTAAAGTTATTGGGTTTTCATATACTATTTTTTTGTAAGTCTTGTTTTATCTGTTTTCGTTTTCCTGAAGTTATTTTTCTTTAGTCTTCAAATCCTTTTGCAAAGCCTCAATAAATTTTTGTAGTTCTTGGTGGTTTTGTATTTGTTGTTCACTGAATTGTAATTGTTGAAGTCATATCTTTTTTAATTCAATCTCTCCAGCAGCCTGTTATTCAGAATCGTTTTCAATTGTAGATAACTGATGTTTCAGATTTTGTTGCTTCTGTTGCGGCCAATTTTTGTGTTTTTCAGCTAGTGCCATTCCAAGATGTCTATGAAAAAAAGCGATGACACGCAAGTCACAATCCAAACAATAATACTACAATTCAACTTGCAAAAAGTTTCGTGTCTCGCCACCAGCAACTGGACCAATAGTTAGCTTAGCCATAGTAATTTTTGGTTCCTTCCTTTCGGCCCTGGGTTGAGTAGTGTTAAATGTAACTGGCAAATTTTACCAGCATTTATACCAACATTACTGGATTATAACAATCACAAGCTTTGTGTTTTAATATGCACCTTTTCTGAAAAGAAAATACCACAGATTACTAAATTAAATGTTTGTGAAAAATACAATTTCATTAATATTTTTTCAATGTTTATACTCACTATTTTTCCATTGTTTTTTTTTATGCTGTCAGTGGTTGAAAACATGTATAGCTGTTCACTTGCACACATTATATTTTGTATATTCTATTTTTTAATCTCTTTCGCACTTCTTAACCAAAACAAAATGGAGAAAAAGGTAAACAAAGCCATACGATTCGAGATTGCGTTTTTGACAGCTGTCATAGCTGACACAACTGTGGTAACTGCTGTGTCATTTTTTAGTTTACTTGGTGAAAAAATAGAATTCGCGATATATTGTTAATTTAGTTTTTAAAACTACTAAAATTATTTAGAACCGTATTGAGGAAATACTAAAATGGCATCAGAACGTTATAGTTTTTCACTAACAACCTTCAGGTAATATTATTTTATTAAAAGATTGCGAATATTTTTGGACCGCTTTACAAACAAAACATAACCTACACAATGACTTTACAAAAAGTATAAAAAATTCAAAAAAAATTAATTTTTTGTTTGTTTTACAACAGTCCATCCGGAAAATTAGTTCAGCTAGAATATGCTTTAGCTGCTGTATCAGCTGGTGCTCCCTCTGTTGGCATAATGGGTAAGTGGCAAATGGTGTTGTGTTTGTTTATGGAACTTAATATTGAGACTTTATTTGATTGTAGCATCTAATGGTGTTGTAATTGCGACGGAAAATAAACATAAATCTATTTTATATGAGGAGCACAGTGTTAATCGTGTGGAAATTATATCAAGTCACATTGGTATGGTATATTCAGGTATGGGTCCAGACTACCGGCTTTTGGTTAAGCAAGCTCGTAAACTTGCCCAAAACTATTTCCTTACGTACAAGGAACCTATACCGGTGGCTCAATTGGTACAACGTGTAGCTACTTTAATGCAAGAATATACGCAAAGTGGGTAAGTAAAAGCTAACTATGTATGAAAATAGGATATAAATGTTGGGCCATAAAAACAAAAGTTTTAACTACTACACCCATAAAAAAACCTTTCAATAAAATTTTAAAATGCTTTTTTATATTGATTGCTAAATTTTTTTACTAAAACGTTTATTTTGTATTGTACAATTTTAGTGGCGTTAGACCTTTCGGAGTATCTTTGCTTATCTGTGGTTGGGACAATGATCGTCCTTACCTATTCCAATGTGATCCTTCAGGAGCATATTTTGCCTGGAAAGCAACAGCAATGGGTAAAAATGCTGTTAATGGCAAAACATTTTTAGAAAAACGGTAGGTTTACGAAAATACATTCAACTAGTGAAATGAAATTGACTTTTAAATATTATCAATACAGTTACAGTGAAGATCTGGAATTAGATGATGCTGTACACACTGCTATTCTCACATTAAAAGAAGGTTTCGAAGGCAAAATGACAGCAGATAATATTGAAGTTGGTATTTGCGATCATAACGGTTTTAAACGTTTGGACCCTGCCACCGTTAAAGACTACTTGGTCAATATTCCTTAGACTTAGATAAGAAGGATGATAACAACTGCTGTTTAGAATGGAAGCAGGGCTTTTGGATAACATTTAAATAAAAGAACTTAAATTTTAAAAACAAATATATTATTTAAAAACGTTTCATATGTGGTTTGTGTTTTTTCAAAAAATATACATTTTTCTATTTCAACCAGATTCATGGTGGCTGATATTTATTTTAAGCTGAATATAAAAAAAGAGGTGAATTTTTAGGAAAGTTAAATACAATTCAAGTTTCCATCGTTGGGATTTTACTTAACACCAATAGTCTCAATAAAACCACAGCATGTGTCGGGATCGAATAAGAATACATTACAGTTAGGAGCTTCCTTTTTGGTCACAACTTTAATAATTTCCTGAGCTAAAACACCGCCGACTACCGCTGCTACTGGTGAGATTTGACTGAAAACATATTCAAAATATTCGTTTGGCAGTGTTCCCGCACTGGTCAATTCATTGCGTATACGTTCCAATTCTTTGACATCCTCGCCTCTTGACTTATACGAAGGATCACGTTTGTGGGACTCGCGGAATAATTGTAAAACACGCATCAATATGAATCCTGGCCCAGTACGTTTAAGTTTCTGTTGGAATGCTTTGGAATTGATATCAAATTCAAGAACATCCTGATATGGCGGAAAAATAAGTTCCCGTTGAACTGTTGTTGTAACCAATTCAGTTTTGGTTTTTTCATTCGGCTTTGAAATCACTTTATGTTTTACTGTATCTCTGTAAAAAAAAAAAGTATAGAACACATCAATCAACAAGAAAAAATGATTTCATGCCTAGATGGTGTACTTACTCGACAAAATTGTGTTTCTGTAAATCAGCAAAACAATAACCAAACATACCCCATACATCTCCGGCAAAGAATTTAATACCCTTGTCCCGGCATATTTTATCAATACGCACAAGCTCATTATTAGGTGATCCCACAACTACTACCACATCGAAGCTCTCGAAGAATTTAGCATCTTTTTCAGATAACGACTGAGTATCGGCTGATATTTCGACCATGGGATTTAATGCTTTTGCTCTGTCGATGGAGGCTTCAGCGCGATTAGTGCCCAACGAAGAGTGCGGTGCCAAAAATTGTGAACAGAAATCTTCTTCGGTGACTAATTTGTCGTCATTCAATTTAACTGTATGTACACCGGATAAGATAATGTTTTTGGTGACTTCTGCTCCCATGCCACATAGTCCTGAAATTAATACTTTGGCGGTGCGTAAACGCTTCTGAGATTCTAAACCCCACAACCGAATTTGTCGATCGTACAACTCATTTTCAGTTTCTGTTAATTCTACTTCACTATTTCCATTTTGTTTTGTGTTATCAACATCCATTTCTTCACCCATAATGAATCCGAATTTTGGGTATTAGAAAACGTTTATTTTGTTTGCGAAATTAAATTTAATAAAACAAAATATGAAAATCGTGTTTGCACAAAAATGCCGACTATCACTGCTGCCAATATATGCAAAAATTAATAAATTTATTTTCTAAAACAGAGTTGTTATAATTTTTGCAAAGCGAGATATTGTCGCTTATGTCGCAAGCTAATAGCGATACAACTGAATGGGGTTTACTTTTACGAAAATATTTCTTCTGTGATGTCGCGAAAAATAAGTCTAGGTTTTTAAAAAACTAATAATCATTGTATTCATATAAAAATTATTCTAATTTGTAAATCGACAGATCAGTACAAATAAACTCCAAAAACGGTAGTAACACAAAATAGACTAGCATTAGTATATATATCAGAAGTTTGCGAATCGGATTCCGCATCCCAACAGCACTTACAATAGTAATGGCATCCTGCTCCTAGTTGTTGACCCAACATTACTTGAACAACATATTTATAATGAGGCATAACTAAACGTTCTTTTATAGCATTATTAACACTATCGGCTATATCTCTGGTCCAATTACGAACATCATCAATATTATATGTTTTACCTAAAGTTTTCGTTCAAGAGGATTAATATTGATTCTTTTTCCATGGAAGATGATAAACTTTTGTCACAAACCTTGTAATTTTTCAACCATAACTTCTCGTACGATTTTCTTTATACTGCTTCCTTTAAATGTTTCTCCTATCGATGGACGCATCTTGTAAGATGTGACTGTAGGCTTAGCATCCGCAATAGGCTGTGGTAAAACATCTTCAAGACCCATTTTTGTTTTTGGTTTTTAAGAAATATGCTGGGAACACAAAACTATGTTTTTGTGTTTCTCCATGAATGGAGCTTTTGTTGTTATTTTGTTGTCATGTTTTTTTGTATTATGAAAATTTGGCAGCACTTACCTTTAAATATTGGCAACTAAATAAAAGTAAAAATTGGGTAGTACTTTTTTCTCTTCAAACTAATTTTAAAATATATATTTGTTTCGTATATGTATTTTTTCGTAGGGAATGAACAACTAAAGAAAATTTTCCGATGAAATGTGAACAAAATGTAAATTTAAAAAAAATGTTCTTACTAAATTGGGAAAAAATTTAATTTTTTCCATTCTCATTTGAAGTTCCTACGTAAAATCATTTACAATTACATTATGAAACAGGAATTTTGCAATTTCGCTACTTTTAGTGAATGAATGTGTATTAATGTTATAATAATAATGTTATAAAGGAAAAATGCCACATTTAAACAATCGGCATAAGTTAACACGGTGTCTCGACTAGATATAATTCATGGCAATGTTTATGTTCAAGTCAGAGAAACATAATAACGTCAATACGCGAAGTGGGCAAGTTATGTCTGTACATATCATTTCCAAAATGTCTGAACCGTAAACAACAAAAAATAGTTGTTGTACTCAATGCTTTAAAATAGTTACTTTTCTTCTCAAATCCGTTTTTAATAGTTTTCACTTTTTAGTTCCATAAACACTCATATTTGCGATATATATTAATGAAATTAATAATTTCGCTTTTACAGTGCGTTTACATCTAAGCAAAATTTAGTATATACGAGGTTTCGAGCTAAATCTAGCTAATTTTTGCTAGATTTCCCATACAAAACAAAATCTAGCTCGTTACTAGATTTGTGCAAAATCTCACAAAATCTTGTCAAACTTGGGCAATACCAAATGTGTTTTTTAATTTTTAATATTGTAGTAGAAAATTACAACGCAGTGACTGAAGAATTGACATTTAAAAACAAAAGCAAACAAGTTGAATAAAAAGGATATAAAAATTTAATTATTAACAAAAAAAAAAAAAAAAAATGACGATCTCTAATAAAATTAGTAATTGAAAAGTTTTAACTTCTTATACTGACATGTGCCCATTACAATCTGCTAAATAATAATTGTGGAAAATGAAATTGTTTTTGCTGTTCAAACAATATATTTAACAAATGCAGATTTTTTCGCAAAATTTCTATTTCAGTTTGTGCTTTTTTCATTTTTGATGCATAATATAATTATAAAATCTGTTCCTTTTTAGAATTTTCCATATTTTCATTTTCCTATTGTTTTGCTTATTTTTGGTATTTCTAGTTTATATCTTTTATTTTAATCAGCTGTTTATTGTTGTGGAAACAAAATCTCACAAAACGTCAAAAAAGTTAGATGTAAACGGTATAGATTTTGAAATAGATTTCAAGTAAAATATACCAGATTTTCCTCACGTGTAAACGCACTATTATTTAATTTGATTTGCGCAATTTTAAAACACTTAAACACCAAAATCAAAAGAAACTTCAAATTAATGGCAGGATGTATGACAGAATTCCTGTCATGGCAAAATGTTGGATTTTGAAGTCATGACATGAACATTAGCGGGCTCCACTAGCGATTGAGTTCAACATTGCCATGAATTATAGCTAGTCGACACACCGTGTAAAGTTTGGTTAATTTAACACAGCAACATGTTGGTTCGATTTTTACGTTCTATAATTGCACTAAATGCCAACGTTACATTTACGATACATTTAATTTTAACAACGTGTGGCTAACTCAACTGTCACGTAACCGGAACGTCCCAATCTGTTGAAAATAGATTTTTGCTACATTTGTACGTGACATTTGTGAACAGCTGATAAAGTTTGGTTAATTTTACACAACAACATTCTGGTTCGTTTGTTTCGTTCTATAATTGCACTAAATGTCAACGTTACATTTACGGTACGGTTACATTCAAACAACGTGTGGCTCACTAGGCCTTAACTTTTTAGTGTACTTTTAGTGACTTTCCAAACACTTCCTAATAATTAATGTAGAAAAAATATTTTGCGCTTTGTCTGATAGATCCTTGGATTACGAAAAAACTTGTATTTAGCCATGAAAACCTAAAATTTTTTTAGAAATAGTGTTAAATTATTTAAATATTATATTTATATAATATTTCAAAATAAAAATTAATCGATAAATAAACTTTTATAGTGGCATATGTACAATTTTAGTTTCCAAGACGGACGCAGAGTAAACGAATAAGAAAGCAAAGAAAAACGGTGTTTTTCTTTTTTTGCTTTGGCGTTAAATTCGTAGCTTGGAATATTTTTATTTTTGTGCTATCACACATTGTCCACCAGTATACTGATTTGGATTTAGTTAAAACAAAGTAATGGCATGTTTTTCGTGTTGAAACTAAAAGAAAGTGTAAAAGACTTGTTTATTATCTTTGTGGAAGTTAGTGCTAATATGTTTTTTTTTTGTATTTTCAGTAATAAAAAAAAAACCAAGAAATCAAAATGTCTAGTTCTGTATTTGTTGAAAGCAGTGTACTGCCTACAGATTCCAGTGAATATCCCAACACTTCGGACTCCAATTTAGTGGTGGTGTATGGTAAAAATGGTATAAGTTTCGATGACAAAGGTTTGGAAAATCTTATTGGTATGTAAACAAATCAATAAATGTATATTTTGCACACAATACAGTACTATGAAAATTTGATTTTACAGAAGAAAAGAAAATTTCTTCGATAAGTGTTATACGTTTGACCTCTCCAACACCCAGTATGGAGGATGAAGAAGAGGAAACTAAAAAACTAGAAGAAATGTTTAGACGTCAAGAAATTGGCTCTGCCGATGATAGTTTAGACTCTGAAGATGTGGATAATAGCTCTTCCGGGGATGAAAGAAATGATACTGCCGCAAATTCTTCAAATGATGATCATGATAATGACAAGCAGAGTGATAAAGAATCTGATAATGAACTAAATGAAGAAAATAAATCAAAGATTCGAAAGCTTCCCCGTCGTCGGGGTCGTCAACCAAATGCTGCCAAACAGAAAAAAATTCCTCGTAGACGTAAACGAGAACGTCCTGAAATTGTGGGACTACGTTTAGAAGAGTTTTATCCTCCAGATGACGCTAATGAAATTATTAAAGAAGCATTGAGTAAGTAATGTGATCGGGTTTTCTTCCAAAGTAGATTGTTTTTTATTTTTGTTCTTTTAGTTAAAATATAAGTGTGATATAAAAAATAAAATAAATACCATTGGGGCCTTTTTATTGCAACAATATTTTATAATTATTTATTTTCAAAAAACGTCCGCTTTGGTAATATAATCCTTTTTGAAGATTTTTACTCCTAAATAATTTTTAATAATTAAATCTATCCAAGTTTTAAACAAAATTAACACTTTTTTTTTAGAAATGGCTGGTTTAGGAAGTGATAAAAAAGAAAAAGAAGAATTCGATTTCAGACTGTTGGTTATACAAAATGATCACTGTTACACACCCTTCACGTCACCAACACAAATGAAAGCAAAATTAGCTGCAGATAAATTGGATGCTGAAAAACAAGCAGCTAATCGCAAAACCGGCGTATTGCAGCCCACGCCAGGCAAACAAATATTTGTACGAAAGAAACTACAAAAACCAGAGAGCCAACTACATAAACCGATTATATTAACAGCAGTTACAAAAGATAAATCTTTTAGTAATAACCATAAATTAAAAAAAGATTCAAGGGATAGAAAATCAATAGCAGCTGAAGAAAATAGCGCTGAAGATGATGATGAAGTTTATTCATCGGTTGACGAAAATGAAGATTATACAGCAGGTGAAGATAGCGATTTAAGTGGATCAGATCAATCAGCAGAAACAGACAATGACCGCGATAGCGATTTAGATTTTGATGTAAATAATCCCAAGGGACGTAAACGTAAAGTGAAACTTTTGAAAACTCTAAAACGTTCTGTGGCTGTAACCAAAGTTAATCCCAAAACACGACGAATTTATAGTCAAGACGAGAAACCTGTTGAATTGCCAAACAAAATATTGGCCACTACAACAAATACTCCTAGTACTGCTTCTGCAGCCGCTGCTGCCACTACATCCAACACTTCTCCAGTTGTTCAACGACAAAAAACATTTGTCAAAATTTTATCTGACTCTGGTCGTATAACAGTTCGTTCAACACCTACAAAAATATTAAATATTGGGGGACAACCAAATCTCTTGTCTCCTGCAGTGGCCGCATTACCACCAATACCCAAAAAACAGCATGAAAATAAATCCACCATTAATACAACTGGTACGACAACAACTTTCAATATCTCTAACAAAACATTTGTGGTTAAAAGTTCGATGGATCAAAAAGGTCAATTTATTCAGACGTCTCCAAAAATTTCCAGCATTCCGTCGTCTCCACAGACTCACAAGGAAATCATTATAAATAAGGTAAATTTATAATAAGTCTTTCTATATGTTATTCTTTTTCGCTAGCTTATATTTATATATTTTATCGTTTTGAGGAAATTTTTACGTAGATTTTGAAAATTTTACAATATATATTTGGACTGTTAGGTCACAAAGCTCGTCACTTAAAATACGAAATGTCTCAGCATCACAAAAATTATGTACAAGTTTACAATTGTATTAATTTAAAATGTCCAACCTATACAAATATAATCGAATGTGTGCTTGTTTGTCTGTCTGTTTGTGGTTTATAGAACGCAGCACATTTGTACCGATATTATTTTTAGGGGCTAACTGAAAGGAACAATAGGCTATATATCAAGTGGATATGGTACCTCCCATACAATGTAACTTTTTATCTTTGAGTTTATAAGTAATTAATATAAGTCACCGTCCCAAAAATGGTTATAGTTGTGAATCCATGTTTCATTATATATCGGCGAAGATATTGCTTATTTATTCTCGATTGTAAGTAAACGCGGCACCAATCTTGCCGACAGCTTCTTCTTACTCAATTGTCGGGCAAAAATTAACTCACTGAACCATGCGATTTGCCCGTGTCCTCAAATAGTTCATATACTTTACCTCGTCAGTCACTCAAAAGTATATAGTGGATTCTTTCGATGATTTCCGAAGTAGTGCCTTAAGTGTACCTCCAGAACAAGGTTTATCATTAATGGATGTATGGCCACGTTTAATTCATTAATCGAATTGTGGATAGTCTTAAACGCTGGTGCAGATGTGCCATGGACTTCGTTTAATTCATTTCTTATATGTTTAGTAATTTTGCTTTTTAAAGGAAATTAATTTTTTCCATTTTTCAAAAATAGCAACAGTTGTCTCAACCAATCGTTTGTTAAAAAAAAAATGAATGATGGATTCGCCAGTCGGCTTTTGCAATTGGAATTTTTCAGAAACCTACTTTGTTTTAAATTCTTAGTGTTCCTTATTTGATTTTGTAAAAACTTATTGACTCGCCTTCGTATAATATTTCTTTCGTTTAATTTTTTTTCCTTCATCAATAAAGCCGAAAATGTTTTAAAAGTAATATCGAAAAAAACTTTTTTTTTTAAAACTTTTTTTTTTCTTTGGCATTTTAGGTGACCATGTGAAGCATATGATACTGGTTACGAAGATTTTTTATGTTTTTTGTGCCAATATTAAATTGCACAACTTAAAACTGATCCTTAGTATTAAGATAAACATCATTAGTGATTTTTTAATAGTAAAAAAAACTACTTTCGTCTTTATACATATCATTTATTCAATTCAATGCTTATCTTTTTTCAGCAGGTTATGGCCAGTCCGAAAACAAAAGGCTTTACAGATTTAAATACCTTAATTGAACAAACCGAAAAAAAGTTACCAATAAAGACATACGAACCAACCACACCAAAATCTTCACATTCGGCTACTATAACATCTGTGGTCACATTAACACCAACAACATCAAAAGGTTTTATGCCAATAGCTTTGGAAACAGCGGCTAAAAATCAATTGCCAGCACAAATCTCTATACAAACCCATCAAAGCTCTACCGAATTGGAGGCTGAACATGATAAGCAGTTGGATCTGATAAATTCAATTGTACAAGATGAGCTACAGAAATCAGGTAATACACCTGAAGAAAAAGTATCAAACATTAATGAAAATATACCAGAATTGGTAAAAATGCTTGAAAGTACAGAAAAGGTGTTAGTAGCGACGAACCAATCAACTGCGAACAACAACATGCATCATCATATTAATCAAGTTGTTGAAAAATCTAACAATTCTGCTAACATAAATATTGTGAACTTACCACCGTCCACAACAATGTCCACAACGGCAAACAACAACAATAACACAATGGGTGATATAGATATTGCCAATGCATCTTTGTTGGCCACTCCTGAAGGTGATGACGATGATGCCGATGATTTGCCCGATGATATATTGCAACAAGTGGTCGAACTTATAAAAGATGACAAAACTCTTCAAGAAGCTGTTGAAAAACAGGTATTTGGTACTACTAACTGTAATGATCCAGTTGTTCATAGTAATCACATGATCCTGAATCAAAATCCTCCGCCGTTGGCACCTATTTCACAGAATCTTATGGGCAATATAAATCGATTACAGGTGAGTTTATCAATATCAAAGTACATACATCGAAATAAATACGTGCCATATATGCACATTTTACGAAGTATTTCGATGTTTCCAACCACGAAAGCATGGTGTAAAATAAACGAATTCCTGCGAAAGCCTTTTTTACTATTTTTTAATTTGTTTTACGCAAGAGCGTTGTATATGCTACAAAATATGTTTTTAAAATTACAGAAATAAATGTGTAAATTGCTCAAAAGCTCAAAAATCTAAAACGCGTTTTAGCATTTAAAAATACCGAATAACACCATTAATGAAATTTCAAAAATTAGTTCAAAAATATTCGACAAAATTAAAATATCCCTGCAGATGAAAATAAAAATAAAAAATATTTTTGCTTATTATTTTTATTAATCTTTTTGAACCTCAAGCCAAATTTAATCATCAAAACAAAAATAAAAATATTAACAAAAAATAACAAAAGACAAGTAAGAAAATTGTAGTCGGTTTAGACCAACTATACGATACCCTATACCATGCGTATAGAGACCCCATCTCTTAGGTCCAACTAATTGGATATCTAAAATAAGCATAAACCAAATTTGAGTGGCATTGTTATTCATTTTTTTGGCTGCACATATGCAAAAGTTCATATCGGATGCTATATTTATATGGAGAATAGGTCGAAAAATGACCCATCCTGATCATATTTGGTTAAGTCCCTTATATTTTGCAAAAACATATACAAACCAAATTTGAGAAAAATCTGTGCAATATTTTTGTTTTTTTATAGATTTAAGTAAAGATCGGGAGCAGCTTTATATGGGGGGCTATGACAAAAAATTGTCCTATAGGGTTTATTTTTGGGCTACTGATTAATGGATGCAATAAACATGCACAGACCCAATTTGACCGAGATCTATATATGATAAGTTGGATATTAGGACCATTTAAGTCGATATCATAGGGGTCATTTCTATGGGGACTAGGTCTGAACATTAACTGATTTTCATCATATGGCCGATTGAAAACAAAAATAAAAATATTAACAGAAAAATAATAATAAAAATAATAAAAAAATTAATAAAAAAAAATTGTAAAATAAAATATTTAAAAAAATATTAAAAAAAATTAAAAATTTTTTTTTTTAAATATTAAAAAAAGAATAAAAAGCTGATGAATCTTTTATAAATAAAAGCTAAATATAAAATAAAAAATTCTAATTTCTGCTTTAGTGTATACATTTGTTAAGCAAGAGATATTCTTTTATAAACATTTTATACGAATTTGTATACATTAATGTTCAATAACAGTGTAATTATCAGAGACCGTAACAGTTATAGCTTTTACCATAAAACTCAAAAATAAAAGTTATTTTAAAATTTTTATTTTTTCGAGCAGAAATTAAAGTTATCTTAATTTTTTCGAGTACAGATAAAAGTTATTTTTATCACGTTAGTGGCAGAGGGTATATAAAGTTTTGTCATTCGGTTTGTAACGCATCGAAAAACTAATTTCCGACCCCATAAAGTATATATATTCTTGATCCTTATCACAGCTCAATTCGATATGGCGATGTCCGTCTGTCTGTTGAAATCACGCTCATTCACAAAAAAAAACCATTTAACTGGGTAAAGTTACGATAATATCATTTGCCATTATTCCCACCAGGTTGGAATTTAAAATGGGGTAAATCGGGCGTCATTGTGCTTAGATACGAGCAAAACTATGTAGATACCTCTAAAAAACATAAAACCCAGTGTGTTTGTTGTAATATTTTAGTGGTTGAACACAATAATTGTACAACAACATTCACAGTTAAAAAAGCCACAAAAAATGATGCAATCATATCAACAAATACAACTACCATGAGCTACATATGTTAGTAGCCACATATTTTTTATTGTTATCACGATATAATAAAAAAATCGCCAATATGAAAGCAATAATATAACCATCCCTAATGAAAAATGGAAAAAAAAAATAGAAAATGGAAAATGAAAACTGAAAAATGAAAAATTAATATTGAAAAAATGGAAAACGAAAAAAGAAAACTGAAAAATGGAAAATGAAAATTGAAAAATGAAAAAAGGAAAATGGAAAATTAAAATTGAAAAATTAAAAATGGAAATTGAAAATTGAAAAATTAAAAATTAATAATGAAAAATTAAGAATTAAAAACGAAAAATGGATAATGAAAAATGAAAATTGAAAAATGGAAAATAAAAAATGGAAAATGAAAACTGGATAATGGAAAATGAAAATTGAAAAAATTAAAATTGAAAAATGGAAAATGAAAAATGAAAACTGAAAACTGAAAAATGATAAATTAAAAACGAAAAATGAAAAGCGGAAAGTGAAAAGTGAATAAAGAAAACTAAAAAATGAAAAATTAAAATGTAAAATGGAAATAAAACCAAAAATTAAAACGGAAAAAAAATGAAAAATGACAAGTGAAAAAAAATTAAAAATGACAAGTGAAAAATGAAAAATGAAACTTGAAAAATTAAAAATTAAAAATTAAAAATTAAAAATTAAAAATTAAAAATTAAAAATTAAAAATTAAAAATTAAAAATTAAAAATTAAAAATTAAAAATTAAAATTTAAAAATTAAAAATTCAAAATCAATAATTAAAAATTAAAAATTAAAATTTAAAAATTAAAAATTAAAAATTAAAAATTAAAATTAAAAAATTAAAAATTAAAAATTAAAAATTAAAAATTAAAAATTAAAAATTAAAATTTAAAAATTAAAAATTAAAAATTAAAAATTAAAAATTAAAAATTAAAAATTAAAAATTAAAAATTAAAAATTAAAAATTAAAAATTAAAAATTAAAAATTAAAAATTAAAAATTAAAAATTAAAAATTAAAAATTAAAAATTAAAAATTAAAAATTAAAAATTAAAAATTAAAAATTAAAAATTAAAAATTAAAAATTAAAAATTAAAAATTAAAAATTAAAAATTAAAAATTAAAAATTAAAAATTAAAAATTAAAAATTAAAAATTAAAAATTAAAAATTAAAAATTAAAAATAAAAAATTAAAAATTAAACATTAAACATTAAAAGTTAAAATTTAAAAATTTAAAATTAAAATTAAAATTAAAAATTAAAGATTAAAATTAAAAATTAATAATTGAAAATTAAAAATTAAAAATTTCTGTATTTAATTTCTTACCTGTTATTATTACGTATTTTTTTGGTATTAAATGTATCCTTAAATTAACATATTAATAGCTAATTTATATAAAAATATTTTAAAATTTGCTTATTTTTAATATTAGAATTTTTAGCCAGGAATCATTTGAATTTTTTTTTTGAATTATCGTATAACTTCTAAAGGTGCTATCACACGATGTGTTTTTTACATATGTACTGTCAAATTTTCCCACTGCAAAAGTTGTACACATCGTGTGATACATATGAAACATTGCATGTGTAAAATACATGTGGAAATACATACGTAATTTTTTCAATTAGAGCGTGCTCTATTTTCATCTGACAAACAGAAACAAACAGCTGTTTTAGAGATATATAAAATAAATAGCTTGGAATAAAATTGTTGAAAAAGAAAATAATTTTTACAAAAAAATAAAAGAAAATGGACAATGAACATGGAAAAGTAAGTATTTTTTGATTTGTAATAAAATAAGTAATGTTTATGAAGTTTTTTTTTGCAGTTAGATTGGCCAAAAGAAGCAATACTTAAAATGATTGAGATGTGGCAAACTTATGAGTGCCTCTTCAATCCCAAAAATAAATTTTACCACAACAAGCACGCCAGGTATGATGCGTTGAGTGCAATTGCCGAAAAGTTGAAGGTATTCAACCAATCAGTTGGAGCAACCGATATAAAGGTATGTATGTATACATTCATTTATTTAATGTTATTTTGATATTTGAAGATTGTTTGTATACAGAATAAAATGCAGTATCTTCGTGGACAATTTACCCGGGAGCTTTCCAAAAGTAAGGAAATAAAAAGGGGAGCAAGTGCAGATGATATTTATGTATCAACTGCCTACTGGTTCAAGGAGTTGAATTTTTTGCAAGACTTTGTGAAAATAAGAAAAGGAAATTGTAATTTATTCGTAAGTATTTGATTTAAACTGATGAATTTTTATACCCTATACCAACATGTGGTTTGGGTACAATTACTTTGTGCTGCTGTTTGTAACTACCAAAAATATTTGAACCCATCTTTTATTATACCGATCGTCTCAGAATCACTTTCTGAGTTGATTTAGCGATGTCCGTCCGTCCGTCCGTCCGTCTGTGAGTCCATGTAGACCTTGTAATCAAACGACAGGTCGCAAATATGAATATATTCGCTTAAATCTATCAAAAAACAAAAAATATTTCACAGATTTTTCTCAAATTTGGTTTGTATATGTTTTTGGAAAAAATAAGTCACTTTACCAAATATGGTCAGGGTCGGTCCATTTTTCGAACTAAATATTGCACCCGATATGAACTTTTTCATATCTGCAGCCAAAAAAAATTAATAACAATGCCACTCAAATTTGGTTTAAGTTTATTTTCTATATCCAATTAGTTGGACCGAAGAGATAGGGTCTCTAAACCATGGTATAGGGTATCGTATAGTCGGTCTAGACCGACTATAATTTTCTTACTTGTTTTTACTGAAATATTATGTATAATATAAATTTTCATCTGCAGGAACAAAACTCTTTACAGTTTGAGGACTCTTGTCAGTCACCACAGCTCCTTGAAACCGTTTTATCTCCTGCGCAACCTAATAAAAGGGGTAGAGTGGACAACGATACGCCGGTGTCAAGCTGCAGCATTAATCGTGAAGAATCCGTGTTTGAAGCAGCAGTAAATGTTTTACAAAATTTATCCAGTGCCACGAAGACTTCTGCTAATGAGAAAGACGAAGCTTTTTGTAATTTTATAAAATCAGAGCTTAACGCAATTAATATTGCAAGCATTAAAGATAAACTAGTAGAAACGATCACGCTATCGGTTTTCGAAGCCAAGAAAAAGCAACGCCTGCACAACCATGACACTGAAAACTTTTAGAATTTTATGTTGAAATCAGGGACGGAAAATAACACTGCGGATCAAAAAAATAAAAAAATCTGCGGCATTTATTTTGTTAATGGTTTTTGACACAGTATGCATTTACTTTTTTTGGATTGACTCTGGTTCTAGCGATAAACTGCTATTTAAAAAATTAAGGCTTCACTACATATTTTAGCATAACTCAAGAATGGTTTGTCCGATTTGGTTAAATAAAAAATATGAAAATCCACGGCTAAATTACCTCCATATTAATTTAAAATCGATTAATCAGTTTTGATTTAATTTACAATTTAGTGATGGTATCTCATTTTGACAAAAAAATTATAAATTAAATTTTGTATGGGATTTCCATCAAGAACAAACATTATTGCAGTAAATTTGGGTAATATTGAACAAAATTTAATCCAGAAATTTTTATCAAAATGATTTTAAATTAATATGGCTTGTTTTAATTTCAACATATCTATGTTTTTAACCTAAGATAAGAAAAGAGCAATTTTGATGTTTCTGATTTTTTATGAATTTTAAAACAACAAAAATATTTAAATTTAACATCAAAAAAATGTTTTTTTCGGAAAAACTTTATGAATATTGTCGAAACTATTGCCCTAATTTAAAAATAGTGTAAAGATAACTTGGAGGTAATTTAGCCGTAGATTTTCATATTTTTTATTTAACCAAATCGGACAAACCATTCTTGAGTTATGCTAAATATGTGGTGAAGCCTTCTTCATTTTTTAAATAGCAATTTATCGCGAGAACCAGAGTCAATCCACAAAAAATGAATTATGGACTAACAATCCCTATGCCGCAGAATTAGTGTTGCCCTGTGTAATTGTTATATTTATTTATTTATTTTTTTTTTTTTTTTTTTGAGGAAAGGTTATGCTTAAATTCGATTTATTTGTTTTAGGGAAATTTTAACAATTATCGTAAGATATGTAGTATTTTGGCTATTTTAACCAATTGAAGCGAGAATTTTTTTTTTTTTATAGCAACCAAAAATTTTTTTAGTTGCTATAAAGGTTATTCAGAGCAACCAAAAAATTTTTTTTTGGTTGCTATAATGGTTATTCATAACCAAAAAAAAATATTTCTCACTTCAATTGGTTAAAATAGCCAAAATACTATATATCTTACGATAATTGTTAATTGTGACCATTATTTGAATTCATCAATGTTAATGGTTAAATAAGACTTTTTCGTCATTTCTCTTATAACTGTTACGTCCATGGTTGTAATACTTAGTATACTTGCTGTAACATTTGATAATACTTAATGTTATATACTTTAATGTGTGAATAAAAAAATGTTTATTTATTATTTAAAATATTTATTAAAGTGGTTTTTATTAAAAAAAAAAATCTTCAAAAAGGTTTTTTTTTTAATTTTGCCTTCAATCGAATTATAATGTATACATGGTTATAATTTTGTAAATTACTATTAATTGTTAAGAAGAAAAAGTACAAAAGCTTGACCTATTTATATATGTATATATTTTTTAAGGTGAAAATGTAAATATTATTTAAACAAAATAAAGAATTGAATTGAAAATATTAATTAAAATATTAAAAATTAAATTTTTTTTACAGCTTCATTTTGCCAAGGAACTGGGCCCACTGTATTGAAATATTCGGATAATATATCCCGTACTTTCCTCCCCTCATCTCCTGAACGGTTACTTTGGCTCCTTTGAAGATCAGTCATGCTGACTTCATTTCGCCAGGATCCTTTTTGAAAGTTCACAGTTGTAGTATTTTCTGAATCCAACAACTTTGCATCAAACCGTCTCGTTTTCTAATGAAATTGTGCAAAGCGCATGAAGCCAATGTTATTTTTTCAACCTTTTCGATTGAAAAGTCTATTTCCCTTTGAAATATTGGGAATTTATTTGCCAAAATTCCGAACGCATTTTCAACCACTCGGTGTGCCCGGCTTAATCGGTAGTTGAAAATTTTGTTCGCATTTGCTGAACTCTCCCCATAAGGTTTCAGCATTCTTGATGTCAACCGGAAAGCGTCATCTGCAACAAATACGAAGGGAACTTTCTTGTTTTTCCCAGGTAAATAATCATCCGAAGGAAAATCGAAGAGGTTTTTTGTTATGGCTTCACACAGTGACGTCTCATTAAATACTGCTGCGTCGTTTGCTCTTCCATTGGAACCAACATTAACATATACAAAGTTATAGTTTGCGTCCACAACGGCCAGCAGTATTACGCTATGGAATCCTTTATAATTGTAATAGAATGATCCGTAGTCGATTCTGCTCTTGATCGCAATATGTTTTCCATCTTAAAAGAGAATGTTGAAAATGATTAAAATAATATAAATATTTATTAGATTATTACCAATGGCACCCAAACAAAAGGGAAAATTCCATTTCCTCTCAAAATCATCGGCAATGCCCTTCCATTCATTTGCATTGCTGGGAACCTTAACAAGTTATTTGTTTGCTCAGTTACACAGTTTAAGTTTAAATTTCCAAATTTATACATACCTTCAAAAAATCATCTTTTAAGACCGAGTAAATTGCATCAATCGTTTCTGGTATAACTACGGAAATAGCTGCTTGCGAAATACGAAATCCATATGCTAATTGTGTGTATTTTTCTCCAGTTGCTAAAAACCTTAAGGTCAAAAGCAACCTTAAAAAAAACTTTATTAAATATGATCAGTAAAGTCTACAATTACTTGGTTATATATATGGGGGGTTTCATGTCACCAACTTTTGAAACCGATGTCTTCCGATCGGGATGAAATTTGCACCAAGGTTAGTCCTATTGGATAGTAGTTTAGACACAATTTTTCAATAAGATCGGTCCAGATCTCTCTGAGTTAGAGGGGATCAAAATTTGACATTTTGGCCAAACAGGTGTTTCTTCTCATCCATGTAACTTATTACCTATTGTTCTCAGAAAATTTTCTCCCAAATAGTTTAGATAGATATTTCTTCAATATTTCGGAAAAAAATACTTTAAAAAAAAAAAAATTTTTAGACTTTTTTTTTGCTAAATTAAAGCATTTTTTGCCTTTTTTTTTCAAAAAGTGCATTTTTTTTTTTTTTTTTTTTTCATAAGAAAGCTTAGGATTTTTCCTTTAAGAGCTTTTTGGTCGCTTAGTGGGATGGGAGTGGGATATCTATCAAAATAAATGTTTTGTAACTCAAGACAACGGTTTTTCAATTTTTCACAAATGCACTATTTTGAATTTTTTCCTATTTGTGTGTAAAACCTTACAAATAAAACTTATACTGAGAAACTAGACAAATTAACCTTTCCGAAGGTATGTAACATAACTTCATAACATAACAGAAGATAATGGTTATCTGTAACCTGAAACAGTTATTTGCAACATTTCAATCTGGCTTCACGAAATTAACCCAAATTTACCATGAAAATGTTAAACTGATGTTGAAGGAAATCAACTTAAAGTATTTAACAGATGATTCGGCAGAAGATTTACACGATTACCGCGATTGCCTTAAATTGGCTATGTGTCCTAATGCAACAACTTCTTGTCACTTAGGTGAATGTACCAATTGCCCGAAAAACACATTCATCAAAGAAAATTTAATCAACTCTTTAGATCGAGAATACATAGAGGAGGTCAAATTTGATTCTTGGATTCAGACTGACAGATGCACATTGAAAACAATCATTTTAAATGTGGATGATTTTGTGGAAGAAATGTATACAGGATTGCTAAACTTGAGAAACCATGACTTTTTAGTCAAAGAGCAATGGTCATTCTTCAAGGATTTGAAGATACATTTGAAGTCTGGTGAATTCGTTATTTCATATGGTTTCGCAGAAAACTATAAATATGTTCTTCAGGATGTCATACAAGCATTCCACTTCAATAACGACCAAGCAACTATATTCACAGTAGTTATTTACAACATGAAAGATGAAAAACTGGAACACAAAAGTATGGCAATCATATCCGACGATTTAAAACATGATACCGTTGCAGTTTATGAGTACCAGAAGAGAATACTAAAATTTCTAAAATCTAAATTTACAGTAAAGAAGGTATACTACGTTTCGGACGGAGCTCGTCAACATTTTAAAAACAAAAGTAGCTTGGCAAATCTTATGGCCCATGAAAAAGATTTTGGAATGCCAGCTGAGTGGCATTTTCATCCTACTGCTCATGGTAAAGGAGCATGTGATGGTATTGGAGCAAACCTTAAAAGAAATGCAGCGAATTATAGCCTCCAGTGCTCTCATCAAGATCGCATCTTAGATGCGACTGCTTTATTCCATTGGGCAAAGAGTTATTTTAAAGAAACTAAAATAGTTTTTAGTAGCAAAGAGGATCATCAGGAAACATTGAAAACACTGAAGAGCAGATTCGATGCTGCGGTAACAATCGATGGCACCGCTCAATATCATGCTTTTATACCGCTTGTCGATGGAAGACTCAAGTTGAAAAAGTTTTCTGCCTCTATTTAATGCGATTTCTTTCCAAAGACAACAAATAAACCAGCAGCGAAATCAACAGCTGAACCTAGTAACGCCAAGAAAGGATTGACAAAAAACGCAGTAAATAAAGGCGACAAAAAAGCTGGATGAAAGACTGGGTATTTAAAAATTTACAAGACTTAAATACTTCATCAGCTACAATAAATTAAGTATAAAAATAGTTATGATATAAATGAATCTAATGCAATTAAGATTAAATTTTAATAAATTATTTATCTTTTTATTTTAAATATTATTATTATACATTAATTTAATTATTATTAAAAATAAATAAAAAAATAATAATTTTTCAACATTTCTATAGAAAAAAGCGATTTTTTTTCCTGAGGTTAACATATTCTGGGTATTACAGTATCGAGGGTATAAAATTTTAGTTAGGTATGTTATATACCTTCGGAAAGGTTAACTTGTCTAGTTTCTCAGTATAAGTTTTATTTGTAAGTTTTTACACACAAATAGGAAAAAATTCAAAATAGTGCATTTGTGAAAAATTGAAAAACCGTTGTCTTGAGTTACAAAACATTTATTTTGATAGATATCCCACTCCCATCCCACTAAGCGACCAAAAAGCTCTTAAAGGAAAAATCCTAAGCTTTCTTATGAAAAAAAAAAAATGCCCTTATAAAAAAAAAGCAAAAAATGCTTTAATTTAGCAAAAAAAAAAGTCTAAAAAAATTTTTTTTTTTAAGTATTTTTTTCCGAAATATTGAAGAATATCTATCTAAACTATTTGGGAGAAAACTTTCTGAGAAAAATAGGTAATAAGTTACATGGATGAGAAGAAACACCTGGTTGCCCAAAATGTCAAATTTGGATCCCCTCTAACTCAGAGAGATCTGGACCGATCTTATTGAAAAAATTGTCTAAACTACTATCCAATAGGACTAACCTTGGTGCAAATTTCATCCCGATCGGAAGACATCGGTTTCAAAAGTTGGTGCACTTGACATGAAATCCCCCATATGCATTACCTTGCAATAACAGAAATAGATTCATACATTACAGTGTTTTGCTTTAAGATTAAGGGAGACACTTATCCCAACAACTCGGAGAAGGTCGTATATGACATTCTCGCAAAATTTTTAAATGCCTTTGGGTCTTCCAAACGCAGCTCGTCCATAGCCAATGATGCGAAGCCTAGCCCGGAATCCCTTCGAACCAGCCACTTATGACTCCATAAAGACCGATTCCTTTTTAATTTATTTCTTTGTTCCCTTCTTTTTTTATTTTCATTGCAGCTATTATTGAAATAATGCTGAAAACTACAATTATTTTATCAGTGGTTGTTAAGTCCATTGCAATTTTTATAACAACTTTATAATTTTAGCAACTTTATAATTTAACAATTTATACATATTAAAAAATCAGCTGTTGACATACGAAAATACATATGCACGTGTGATAGCAAAAATTATGAGTCGTATGTAAAACGACAATTTTGACAGACATACGGAATTACATATGGATAAAAAAAAGTGACAGTACATATGTAAAAAAAACACATCGTGTGATAGCACCTTAAGGTCTCAAAACATTCTAATAGGAATCAAACTTTGGGTATTATAACGCCGGCTGCATTCAATAATGAATTTCATTAGTGTTCTATAAAAGTATGAAGTACTTAGGGAACTTATAGGATATCTACTCTAGTAATCAAATAGTAATTAATTCTTTCTACAAAAGACACGATCATTATTTTTTATAAAAAGAAATTATAATAGAAAAACAATTAACATTAAATTTAATTGGTATTCGGAATTAATGTTTCACTATCGGCAACAGTTTTAAAGTGGTAGCCGTACTCAACATTGGGTGTAATATTGAGCTTAAGCCGCAGGTGTAGGGTATCAAAAAGTTCGACAGCTGAATTTAACACTCTTGTTTATTTTGTTTTTATTTTTTCGAGCAAATATAAAAATCATTAATAATTGTCTATATTTCACAGCATTTCTAATATAAATGTATAAAGGATTCCGGAAAGTATCACCGTTTAGAATATCATAGATTTCATAATCTATTAATTTTGAGTCTCACTGTTACACAGTGAACAAATTCTGGTTTTTGTGATGCTATATTTATTTGCATTCATATATAAGAGATCACCATCGGTTTTCATTATCAACGATTTTTTTTTTTTTTTGCTGGTTGTAGCTCTCATTACAATATGTAATACTTTTGGAGTGGTCCAAAAATTTATAAATTCTTCGTTCACTTTGTAATGCCGCTTCATAACTGTTACTATAGGATTGAGCCTTCATTTGTTGGAGTAATGCTCTACATGTATTGTTTCATACGTGATTGCATTAGCTTATGTTGCCGGAATCTAACTTGCAATTATTTAGACAATCAACGTAATCTTTATACCAATTAATATTTTTTCGCATTATTATTTTTGATAGTTTGTAGGGTAATCTTTCGCAATCATAGTCAAAAAGTATACTGGAAACATATATGAAACGTAAGCCATAGGTATAAAAATGTTATGCACATCACTATTATATTTGAATTGTTTTAATTTTTTTTTAATTTATTATTGCAACAAATTTAGGTTTTTTGTAGAAAAATGGAAAATACCTAGAACTTTAAGGCAATTTTCATTAAGATGTATCAAGCAGTTTAGCCACTATTTCAAGCTTTTATTTGAGGTATCACAAAACCCTTTAGCTCACTAACCAAAAAATTCATTTTGAATTTTTTTTTTCCAAAAATTTTTATCAAGCTTTATAAAATTGTTTTAATTTATTATGAAGAAGATCGGTAGAATTTAAATTTTATAAATCAGTTTCGAAAAATATCAAAATCAAAGAACAACAATTTATTTCGTTAATTAAAGAAACTTTTGTTTATATTACGAAAAAAGTGACTACGAAAGCTTTCGTTAGTGTCGTAAAATTTGCTAAAAAAAAATTTTCATAAAATAAAAGAAACGTTCGTTAATTCTATGAAAGAACTAGCTACAAAATATATATATATTTTTTCGTAAAATGTTGCATGGATTTTTTTCGGTGTACTATAATAGCGGTTTCAATTTTAATGAAAAAAGAAACAAATGAAATTCAAAATTTTCATTGGCATTTCAATAAATCATTATTTGATATTCAAAAGCTATTAATGGGAATTCCATAATTTACATAATTAAAAAAAAGTGCATTTAATACACATATATAATATAAATTTTTAATTAAAAATTGAATTTCTGATTTTAAATTGAAATTTTTTGAATTTCGAATGAAATTTTTTCAATATTAAAAAAAAAAATTTTTGTTGTTTGAATCGTTTTTGACCAGTTCTTTTATATTTATATTTTTATTTAAATTAAAACAAACGTTTCGTTGACTTTTTTTTCAACTTCATCAGGTGTTTAAATTTTTTTATTGATTTCTGGTCAGAAAATAAAAATAAACAACATATGAACAACATAATCTTATAATATAAATTTATACTAATTTATTTAACTTTAGTAAGGTTGTGTCGTGACGTCCAGTTTTTTAATTTTAAATTCATTAAATGATAATCGATCTTGAAAATGTAAATTAAAGTAATCGTAAGTCAAACTATTTGAAACTAATATAAGATTATGTTGTTGATATATTTTTATTTTTATTTTGTCACCAGAAATTAATAAAAAATTGTAAACTCCTAATGAAGTTGAATAAAAGTCAACGAAACGTCGAGTACAAGATAAAATAATTTTGTTTTAATTTATTTTATGTTCATCTTAAATGCCGACCATCATATGGCCCAGAATAAATAAAAATATTAATAAAACTTATTCAATTTCAATTGATAATAGTTTTGTAATTTTAAATAAAATCTTTGATTTTAGATTTAATTTTTTTTAAAATTTCAAATTAAATTTTTTGAATATCACATTAAATTTTTTGATTTTCAATTGATAGTTTTGGAATTTCAAACGGAATTTTAAAATTTAGTTGTATACGTTTTATTTTGACTGTTATTATTATTATTTTTTTTTTTAGGATATCCCTCATTCTTCGAAGAGTATTATTCAAATGGCAATATCAAATTTACCTACATCTTCTGTAAATACATCTACCCCTATTACAAAACCGACTACCACTTTTATTCCTCTGCGTTCTACAGCGGCTTCATCTGCAGCTAAAACATCGCCACTAGTACGTAAAGAGCCGATTCAAATAATCAGAGGTAATGGTCGGGTAATAACATTGCCTCCTATTGAGGCTCCAACAACTCGAGCAAAAAGACGGGCTCAAGTTCAACCTTCTGCAGTTTCAAGTAATGTAAATAGTCCTTCAAGTACTTTCATCCTAAGTGAGTCCTCATTGGATAGTTCCATGCATTCGAATTCGTCAATGACAGCTACTGTCAGTAATACCGCTGTACAGGATAAGAAAATTCAAGATAATACGAACCGCCGACGAGGTTCCAAAGATATTATACATACAGCAACTGCTGCTGTGACTGGAGCAAATCAAAAAGCCACACGAAAATCATCAACAAAGAAAACTACAACCAAAACACAAACGAACAAATCTCAAGTTGAAGCTGAGGCAACAGAATCCGAAGAAGACGACGACGACGATGATGACCCAAATAAGTAAGATCATAGGAAATATCTGAATGATGTGTGAATTGTTTATTTTTTTTTATATATTTTTCTTTAGACTTTGGTGTATTTGTCGTCAACCTCATAATAACCGTTTTATGATTTGTTGTGATCTATGTGAGGATTGGTTCCATGGAACTTGTGTAAGCATAACTAAAGCAATGGGCCTGGAAATGGAACAAAAAGGTATTGACTGGACCTGTCCAAAATGCGTAAAAAAATTAGAGGAGAAGGTGAGGGTTTTTCTATTCTTAATCAAAATTCAACTGCATTAATAATCCTTATATTATATTTTTTTTCCCTTAAGAAACAACCAAGAATTACCGATATGTTGTTGAAGAAACCAGAAATTGCAAAAACAATAGCATCTACATCTATAACACCGGTTGTTACAACTATGGGAACCATAGCAATACCCGCAACAACGACAACTACTTTAACTGCAAAACCTATGGACTCCACAATCTCCAACATTCAAGTTAAAGAAACAGCAACGAATCTTCAAACGGCTAAATTAAAATTGCAAAGTGGACAATTGGTAAATTTAAAGGATTTAAATACGGCATCTGGTGTAAAGAATACACACATCATACAAACGTCGACTACTGCAACTAATGTGACGACTGCTGGACAAAAGAAGTTATTTGTAACTGCAAATCAACCCTTAAAATTGACAACACAGCAAGGTACTCCCATACGAACGATAACAGTGGTTAAACAGATATCAAACGCTCAGCAGCAGCTACAGCAACTACAACAACAGCAACAACATCAACAACAACATCCCCATAATATAAAAGTTATTAAAACTATATCTCCTGCTCAGACTACCACACAATATAACGCCAATGCCACTGCTGCAGCCTCTTCTGTAGTAAGTACTACAAAAGATGCTGCTTCCACTTTATGTATTGTCTGTAAAAAAGTAGCTCGTTCCAACTCAATTTACTGCAGTGATGATTGTATCCGAAAACATGCTCAGAATGCCTTAAACAATTTTATGGCCAAAGTGTCACACACCGAACCAGCAGCACCAAGCAGCAGTCCATTAAATAAAACAGCTCCTGATGATAAGACAAAAAAGAAATCTAAAGGATTATTCGAGGACTTACTTTCTATGGCCGATCGTAAACCAAAAGTTGAAAGGGTGAGCTGGTGAAATAGATTTGACATTTGTTCGAAAATTTATATTGAGAATATTGTTTGTCTTTTTTTAAAGGTAAATGTGTACGAACGCAAATCTGGTCGTGTTCTAACTGGCAGCAGTGCACCAACCACTGCTAACCTTAAGAAATGGTTACAAGATAATCCAACATTTGAAGTTATTCAACCTGGCAGTACACAAGCTATGGACTTAGAGGTATTTTTTTTTTTTTTTATAAATAAATCCATTTTAACACATTCGTGTTTACTTAAAGTATTGTCATATCCATAAGAACTGAACCGCATAAGAAAATTTAAGAAACCTTTATTACCTATAAATAGTATAACTTAAAAGTACAGAGAACGCTTAATTTTTTGTTAATTAAAGCTTATTTAATTGACCTTTTCATCGTTCCATAAAACTATAAAAATTGCTTTAAATTTAGAAAAACCCAAATTTTTTAAAGGCTAAGCCGGACTTAGGCTTGGTTTGTGTTGGTGTGGCCAAGTCGAAAGACTCCTTACATGGAAGACTTCACTTCACAGTGTGAGCTGGGTGCGCCGTTTTTTAAACACAGATATTTCCATTCAAATTTTTTTAAGAAAGTTCGAGCACAAAGAAACATGTTTTTGATTTATTTTGTGTATTAAACTACTATATCTTAATACTGTAACCGCTCTGTTATATGAACTAATTCAGACAGGGGCTGTTCATTAAATGTTCACATAATCGAGAGAATATAAAATTAGTATTTAAAGTAATTTTTTAATTGTTCTCATACATTAAGTTTTTAGTTTTAATTGATTTGTTAGTATCTTTTTTTGTTGCAAGGTCTTTCTGTATTGTCTTCTCCCTGCATTTTCGCAATACATAACTATCATTAATATCAGTTATATTATTTTCACTCTAAGCAATAACTTTACTGAACGCTTCGAGTGACTCAATTAATTTTAGTAGTTAAGCTGCTCTGATTTGTGATCACGATCGTCAATCCCGCTATTTGATCCGCTACCAATAATAGTTTTTCCGCGGATATTTTTAATAATCTTATACTGAATCGTCGCTTGCACTCAATGCAAGTTAATATATTTAGTTCACTTGTAATAGGCAAATTTGTAATTCTTTATTTATTGCTTCCACCTTCGACATTGTCCCAATTTCCTTCTGATACTGCTTTCAGATTTTGTAGTTACTTCCAAATTTCGCCTTTTAATTTTCGTAATAGCACAAATTGTTGATTTGGCCCCTTCATATCTATGTGCAAGAGAAATGACACACTTTTATACAAGCTTCCTAAAATGACACTTTTTTTAGATAAGGTTAACACTTTCCGCTTCATTTTTAATGCGTATGCACTACGTAACCAACACCGATATTCTTATTAAAGTTAAAAAATTCAACGGTTGAAAGTTGTTCACATAATAGAGATAGGCTATGTTCACTAGCCATATAACTAATTTTTACGATAAATTTGGCATACTACCACGTGGTGGCAAATATTGCACAAGTAATGGATATCACTTTTGTAAGTAATTTCTGTTCAAAAATGTTTCGCACCAAACGCGATTTCTAAAAAAAGTCTGATTTTATTTTTTTTTTAATATTTGTATTTAATAGTTTTTTCAATTGTTATATGAAATAAATTTTAAGTTTAAAGTGTGTGATGATTTGTATAATGGCAAAATTTCTTGCACTTTTATTTCTTTTGTCAATAACAAAATTTCTTTGGGCTTTTTACATAGTTTGAACAGTGTGCACATTTTTAATACATTGTATATTGAGTTTTCGAATAACTTGAAATTTCTTTTTTTAATTTTTTAATATTGAAGCAACATTTTCTGAAGAAAATTTGTTTTTGGGGCGGGCAGGGTACTTCCCTTAGCTCCATTAAAAGGGTTTAGGAATATTAGGATGATTATTAGTTATATAAATATCTAGTTATATGAAGAAAAACGTGTACAAAACTTCGTTTTTAAGCATTCTGATAGAAAAGTAATCGCGGAAACTTTTTTGCAATTTCGCAAAAAAATATATATGTATATAATACGTCTCCATACTTTTTAAGCTCTATTCGACTATGCTATGCCATTTTTCCAATTTGCAAAAATTGTAAAAAGTTATATGCCTAATGTTCACTCTTTAGAACATCATGTGCTAAAATGTTGTTCACTATTCTGGAAGTTTACATTACTGGATATTCATATAACCGAGCAGCTACTGTATATAGTTACGGTCATTACTGACTGGCTGATTCAATGCGTCGAATCAGCTAGTCAGTACGAATACGTATAATAATTAATTATCACTCATACGACTACATCCTTAATTTTGAAATTTGAATAAAATCGAAAACTGTGTCGTAGAGCAAAAGGGTTTAAATCTTGCCTCCCTTCTGAATTGTAGACTAATTATTTTTAGGGTTGCCACATCGAAAAACGCCAAATTTTCGCGGGGAACATATAATCTTAAAAAAAAAGTCTTATAAAAATTGTCTTTCCTAAAAAAGTGTCTTCTTAAAAGTTACCACTAACTAGTGCTATAAAGAAAAACGAAAAGGAAATTCACCAGCTTCTTATGAAATACATTTGATCATTTCTGCTAATCAGTTGATGTTTCCTGAAATACAATTGATATTTTTTGAAATACAATTGGAAATGATGAGCTTATACCAGACCCATTTCGTAAAATTTATCCAGTACGTCAGCCTTGGCTTCAAACCCCAGGATGAAGCGAACATGATCTTGATTCTTTTTACCTTTGTCTTCATATTAAGAGAGCCGTTTACCACTGAAGTGCCTAGCGTAATTAATTTTTCCGAATGGGATTAGCTACTAAGAATCTGAGTAGTGACAACATAATCTAACCTTTAGTCGTTCCCCTTGTCACATTTGCTCCAAAAAAGACTAATAACATTCGAATCAGCACAGACACTTACATTTTTGTATATTTTGGAGTGGTGGAAATAAATTCAGCTTATGTCTAAATTTTTGAATTGAAACCAAACTTTATTTAACCCTAGTAAGTCATCCTTATTATTTGTACACTAACGTCATCCTTCGTCATTTTGATTACGACCTATTTCGAGTTGCTATAAAAAATATTGTGAGCAAAAGTGTTGACCAGAATTGATTTAATTTTTATATTTAAGGAATTTTTAAATAATATTAAAAGAAATTCAAATCATTTTATTATTGTTTCAACTTAAAATTTAGATCAAAACAAACAATAAAAATATGAATAAACTAGAAAAAAAGCTCTCGCATCGTCATTTTGACGAAGGATGACGGTGCAGGGTTAATATCTTACCTCATAAACAAAAATCCAATACAGTTCACTAAAGCTTTAGTTTCTCTTAGTAAGATAATCCTTAAACAATTTATTTAACATTATGTTCCGAACCTCGCTAAAATATTTTCTATTTAACATTATGTTCCGACATGTTTCATTTTTTTTTCAACTAGAAAAAGCTTAAAGTACGTTCTCAACATTCAGCATCACCAACTATAAACAAATCTGCGACTTCGCCTCCACCATTAAAAATGTTTCCCTTAACAACAAGCACCGTTACGCATAAGCCGGATTCAAATGTTGGTGTTGCTCAAACACAAGCTCAATCTCCACAAGTACATGCTAAAGCAAATAGAAGTATAACAGATTATCTCAAAAGTTCTTCAACTTCAGCTTCAACTTCTACAAGCCCAAGGCCGAGTACACCCAAACAATTACAAAAATATCCGCAACATGTTAGCATTAAAGCCGATAAACAGGCAAAAACTACAGAGGAGAGTAAGACGGAGAGTAAGACGACGTCCAAAGAAAAATCTTCGTCGACAAAACGTCAAACAAGTACAGAAAGTACTGGAAAATCTGCTGCTGTCAGTAATGATGGTGAACCAATTCGACTTACGGTACGACGAACTCTGAAGGATCAGCTATTGTTGCGCTATAGAGAAGAAATAGCAAATGATGGTAACGAAGCGCAAACAAAAGATGGTGGCGATCACAAGGCAAATAGTATGCCCAAACTGACAGATGAGGACATAGAAGAGTTTGCTAAGGCAATAGAACTGGAAATGTACAATTATTTTAATCGTGACACCGGCGTAAAGTACAAAGCCAAATATCGTTCATTGGTGTTTAATATTAAGGACCGTAAAAATCATACTTTGTTTGCAAAGATTTGTAGAAAATTAATCGAACCGAAGCAATTGGTGCGTATGTCACCCGATGAGATGGCTAGCCAAGAATTAGCACAATGGCGGGAACAGGAAAATAAACATCAACTGGAAATGATTAAGAAATCTGAGCTAGATTTAATTTCATGTGCTAAGAATTATGTGCTCAAAACACACAAGGGCGAAGAAGTTATTGAGGGTAAATCATCAGACTATGCGAATGTTGACGCTACCATACCCGTGGAGGATGTTGTTTCGGCCTTAAATAAATCGGATCTCTTAGACTCTGACGCAGTGACGACACGTAAGGAGTCCCATGCGATGCATTGGTCTGATGCGGATTCTTCGTTTCTCACACATTCTATTTTGTCAGAATCTCATTTAGGGCATGAAGATGACAAAATTAAATCATCATCGGCACATGGTAAGGAAAGGGATAGAGAACGAGAACGAGAAAAAGAAAAAGATAATCATCGAGATCGTGAAAAAGATCGTGAACGAGAAAAACGGCATAAAAGTAAAGATCGACATCGTGATAAATCCCGTTCCCGCAAACGTAGTCGTAGTCATTCGCGAAGTCATAGTCGTGATCGGGATCGGGATCGCAGTGATAAACGACATAAAAGTGCTCATAAGGATGAAAGACGTGAGCGTGAGGAGCGTGATCGTGATCGTGATCGCGATCGTGATAAAGAACGTATCAAAGATCGGTCGGATCGTTTTGAGCACCACAGTGAGGGTAATGACAAGAAACAGTTGGCTGACAAAAAGTTATTAGCTCCCGCAAAACAATCTAACAAATACAAACAACATGAAGAACAAAAAGTTGCAACAAATCCGATGGATACATACAACCTAATTGATCAAATTCTCGAATCTACAAAAACTGTAGAAGAAGCAGCTAATCTAGTTTCTGACCGGGACAAGGACAGGGATAGTGAAAGTGTGCGAAAACCAGCACAAACACCCCTGCCGGCCCAATCGAACACATCGATAGCGACGACAGTAACAACGACAGTAACAACGACATCAACGGCGACCGTGGCAACAAGCAGTAGCAGCAGCAGCAACAGCGCCCAGTCGTCCAATTTTGTTATTGACATAACGGCCGAGAGCGATCAAGAACCTTCTAGTACTGTTTCAATACCAACGCCACCCCACGATCCTTATTCCCGTTTTATAGCTTGTGATACGTCATCTTCACCATTTACCGGTGATGACAATCATCGTTATAGCATCACCTCTTTATGGACCGGTAACATAAATATGGTAGATGTCACATCATTCCAATTAAGTCTACAGCCTATTGTGGGCTCTTCTGCGGGGTTAGCGAAACTATTACCCAAAGAACTGGATGTGGTGGGTCGCATTGGTCCCGAAACTGTCTGGGATTATATTTCGAAAATCAAGAAGAGTCCAAATAAAGAAATTGTTATTATTCGCTTAATACCGGCAAATGAATCAGAAACTGCCACCTATAAAATACTCTATGAGTATTTAGATAACCGCAATCGTTTGGGTGTTATCAAAAGTATATCCTCGCAGATCAAAGATTTTTACATTTATCCATTGGGAGCTGGTAGAAATATACCAACCCAATTACAGCCCAGTGAGCGTGTAGATTTTTATGAAGATCCCCAGCGACCGGATGTATTAATTGGTATTATTATACGTGTGGCAATAGGAAGCGGTAGTGGTGGTGGTAGTGTTGCTGGTAATAAACGTTCATCGCAAACTGTTATGGGGGTTGCTGGTTCTTCAGGTGGCTTAAGAAAGGTAAGCATTAACAAATACGTACTTTTTAGGTGTCAGTCAAAAAAAAAAAAAAAAAAATAATAAAAAAATACTAACATTATTGTTTTATAAAATATAGTTTTCAAGTCGTTCCAATGATATTGATGCCTTTACACCACCAGGAAGTCCTAAACCGAAGAAGCGTCGTCAATCAGCCGCACACAAAGTCAATCAAATCGATATTGATGCTATCATAAAAGCGCCTATGGCAGCTAAGACACAAAAAGGTAAACTATTCTTTTAAAGTTGAAAATATATATAAAGTATTGAAATCTTAAAAAAAAAAAACAAGAGTGTTGTTCCAAATAGCATCACAACCAGGCATATTAAAGTATGTCTTACAGTATGACATGACTATTTTCACATTGTATAAATAGAGGCGGGTCAACGTTATTCTAAGTTTTTGCAACTAATTTTTACCTGCCCATTTTCAGAGTTTTTAATTCTAATAATCTCTTAAAAACTGAAATTCGAGTGAAAATTCTAGGAAATTTTATTTTTTCTATATATATAAATTTTTGGCAATTCACAATTCAACTCAATTCACAATTGATTAGCATACCTTTAGGCTCTTATAAAATCATATCTTATTAATATTTTATTTTATTTAATTTAATATATTTTTAACACATATACATAAATTTTAAAATTCTGCACTTCTCCGTATGAACAATAACTATGCCAATTTTCACACTCCTCCTTATGCGGTCCCTATTCACCGCATAAAAAAAATAATTTTTAGTTGCGTTGCGAAAACTATTTTTTATACCTACTCGTGAAGTTTTGTTGGATTTTTTTTAATGCGGTCCCTATCCATCGTACAAAAACAGGTTTGAGTGTATTTTATTTTATTTAATTTAATATATTTTTAACACATATTATACATAAATTTTAAAATTCTGCACATGAACTATAACTATGCCAATTTTCACACCCCTCCATGCCCGCATTATTCTTAAAAAGGGATGAAAAAATGTTCCTTCACGTATTAATATATTAGATAACAAAGTCGTTGCTTAACCCAGATAAAGCCAAGTTTTACTCAGCGGGAAAATTTTTTTTTTTTAATTTGCCTAAAAATGAGTAAAAAAAAACATTTGTAAACTTTAAACAAAAATTTGTTAATTTGCTAATAAAAAAAAATCATTTGAGTCCGATCACAGATGTCATTTTTAAAATCAAACAGAAAGCGCCATCTATGTATCACTTATAGCAAAAACTGTTTCAGCTAATTCAACAACCCTTGGCTGTAAAACGTTAAAAATATCCCATATAAACGTATGTAAGTGATACATAGATGACGCTTTTAAAAAATTGCATAAAAAAACAATGTTATATCATAATTTTTCACCAATCATAAGTCACACAGCGTTATGTATCAGCTCTCACCTATTACGTGTTACACTGTTTTTGTGATTGTATTGTGAAATAGAAATTTACCCTCCTGCGCGTATAGATGTTTACACATCAATAATTTACACCTTAGAGTGAAAATCACCGAAACACTTGGTCTGTACTCCTACATCGCATTTCAAGCATCTTGTAGTAGTTTTTGATGGCAGAATGCACATCGTGTTTTACGATCTTGAACTACTACAAGGTACTCGGACGGCCTTTCTGATAATTGGAACACTTACGATTTTGCTGCAGTAGCATTGTAGCAATTACTCGCCTAAAACTTAGCTGATCAAGGTGTTCTCCTGCGATGTAAGTGCCAGCTGTTTTGAACTACCATATCGATGCAATGAATCAGCAATGAAGTGTACCATTTTTTTTGCTCTAATTGAAAACCTATAAGAGGCTTATGTTTTGATCTGCACTATTCACAAAACCCCCCCAACATAATCTAATATTCTAGTTATACAAATAAATAAGATGCGGTTGTTCAACTTGTGTGTTTTTCTTTTCCTTTTGAGAATAACGTTGAACTGAGTGAATAGGCGAAACTCCTACAGCGTTTGAAATAAGGAAAACTACATTATTATCATTCCATGTTACAGTCAGTAATAATATTTATACCCTATACCACTATGTGGTTTGGGTATAATGACTTTGTGCTGCTGTTTGTAACAACCAAAAATATTTGACCTAGACCCATCTTTAATTATACCGATCGAATCAGAATCACTTTCTGAGTTGATTTAACAATGTTCGTCCGTCCGTCCGTCCGTCTGTGTGTCCATGTAAAGCTTGTAATCAAACTGCAGGTCGCAAATATGAATATATTTTGATGAAATTTGGTATATAAGCTTTTATCGGCCATGGGATGAACGCTATTGAAATTGGTGAGAATCGGTCCATGTTCAGACCTAGCCCCCATACAAATTACCCATATGAAATCGACATAAATTGCCATAAGATCCAAATTGTCATATAGATCTTACTCAAATTGGGTTTGTATGCGTTCATTACATCCACTAATGAGTAGTCCAAAAATGATCCCTTTGACCCCATATAGAGCTGCTTCCCGATCTTCACTTAAATCTATTAAAAAACAAAAATATTGCACTGATTCTTCTCAAATTTTGTTTGTACATATTTTTGCAAAATACAAGAGACTTTATCAAACATGATCAGGATCGGTCCATTTTTGGACCTAGTCCCTTTATAGATATAGCATCCGATATGAACTTTTTCATATCTGCAGCCAAAAAAATTAATAAAAATCCCACTCAAATTTGGTTTATGCTTATTTTCTATATCGAAGTAGTTGGACCGAAAGATAGGGTCTCTAAACCATGGTATAGGGTATCATATAGTCGGTCTAGACCGACTATAATTTTCTTACTTGTTTTATTGTTGATTTTGGCATAGTCGAAGCTACTTTGGATCTTCTTTTTCATAAATTTTGTGCTTATAAGAGGTGCTCTTTTCAACTAATTTTCTCTGATTGTTCCCGTTGCGTTCAGATTCCATTCTGTAAGTTTTTCGACCAGAGGGATAGAGCTGAAGAAGTTGTCAAAAAAATGAAACTTTTCGTCTGGCCACTTAGAACGCACAGCATATTCCAGCACTACTCCTGCACCAACACCAAGATCTCCATAGTCTTTGTATATTAGTTGACGCCCCTTTATATGGCTCAAACCAGTTTATGTATCCTAGCCGAGTAGTGCCAACCCAAAGCTTGTACCCATAACGAATCGGCTTAGCATGAATATACGGTTGCAGCCATGACGGCCGTAATAAGGAACCATAGCTTCGTCCACCGAATGCATTTCTTCAAGGGGGCATTTTCCATAAACTTTTTGCATAGCAGATTAAATAATGGTCTCACTTTTGCAAACTTATCTCCGGTACCCACCATATCACTATCGCATACGTGCCAATTCGAAAAAATTAAATCAAAACGGTTTCTAGTAATTGCCTCAGCAACCAACACATTGCGCGTATTATGTCCAATTACCCAATACATTTTGCGTCTTGGCACTGAACATAACCACCTAGTATTATAACTCCAAAAAATGCTTTGATTTCAAATTTTTTAATGTCTCCGGGACGATTTTGTTTTAATGCGTACTTATTTGTTTCAGTCAAAATCAGTTCAATTGCTGCATGGTCGAAAAATTTTGAAAAAATTTCCATTGCAGTTTCACAAACTTCAAAACTCTCACGACTTTGAAAGTTACTTTCTGGTGACGGTAAATCTTCTTTCACCCAACTGAACGTCTTTTGGTTTTTCGCTAGTGTTTGTTTGTTTTTTCTTGCTTGGTGCCAATTTTGCTTGTAGTACGCTTAATGGCAAATCGTCGTCGGAATCATCTGATATCGTTTTGTAGGTAATCACGTCAGGCAGGTTCTGATTGGGCTAACTTTACTACCGGTAGAGGGGTGAGAGAAAAACCCCCAAAAAACAGCTAATTTTAGAATTTTTTTTTAAAAAATCGCGCCATTTTATCAATTTTTGATATTTTAAAAATATCCTAGTTCGGGACCTGCCAGACGTGATTAGCAACAAAATGCCGTCATCTGGTTCTCAAGGAAAATGACACCCCGTTCGCCTTCTCATTTTTACGTACCCCTTTTCATCGCTCTGGGAGGGGAGTATAAAAAAAGATAAACAAGTAAGGAAAAACTTTGAAAATTACGTATGCTTTTACGTAAAAAACCCCAAAGTTGATAAATTGAAAAACGACTGGGCTACAGCGCTTTTAAAAAACGTTATTTTTGTGGGATTGAAAGCTAGGACATACCTTAAGAATTATACTTAAATATTTATTGCACTTTAATATATTTAAATTGGCTTACCTTTCAAAGCGTACCTTGTAGTTTTGCCAAAATAACAGTGAGAGCTTTCTAACACGATAACGTACTCTCCACTGAAAAAAAAAGTTTTTGCTGCCAGCGTTGGCATTCGCGCATGTGCATGATCGGAGATGATGTGGGTGTTCTACATGTAGGACAATAGTCGCATCTGGGTTAAAAGAAAAATGCAAATTAAATGTATTTTACTCAAAATAAAGGAACAAATTTAAAAATCTGTAAATCTGCAAAACGGCTAAAAAGAAATACCTTTCAAATAATATACGTTTGGTCAAAATCGAGATAAAACATTAGAACAAAACATCGGTCACAAAAAATCGCCTAGCCTATTAATATTATAGATGAGACTCAAAATTGGTTTATGCATATTTTCTATATCCAATTAGTTGGAAGCATAGTTGGCCTGACAGACAATAATTTTCTTACTTGTTTTTATACCCACCACATTACAGAGAGAATATATCAGTTTGTCATTATGTTTGTTACGCATCGAAAAAAAATTATTTGCGACCCCAGCAAGTTTATGTATTCCTGATTCTTATAACAACTTGAATCAATATAGCGATGTCTGTCTGTCCGTCTGCTTGTTGAAAATGACGCTCATTGACGAAATAAACTATTTACCTGAATAAAATTATCATATTATTGCTTATCATTATTTCGAGAAGGTTGGTATTGAATTTGGAGGCTCTAGGCCCAATACCCGAGGAATGGCGACGAAAATGAAACGAAAACATAAAATTTCATATAAAAACTAAAAACAGCGAAAAATGTTTAAACGTAACAGAGCATGTGCATATAGATATCTATCAGCGATGCATACACATGTTTGTTTGTTGTTTTTTTTTATACGTGTGAACGAATGGTTTAACGATGAGAGCAAGAGAATTACAAGATGGCTATACTCTTACTCTCTTTAAACAACCAAAAATATAATTATAGTTATGCAGTTTGCATTTAATTAATGCTTTCAATTGTGTTAACAACCTTTGTCATAATATTGTGTTCAGAACACGGGTGGAGGATATCAAAGATTCGGCTTAGTCGAATTTATTTTTTATTTTCCATTGTTCATTACGCATACAAATATTAATCAACTCACTAAAAAAAATGTTGGAACAATTATAGGTATACATATGTATTTGAAAAATCATATTATGGAGCTTCTAGAATGCGACAGGATTTAAAGTAAAGGCCTTAAGGAATTTTATTGGTCCAACGTCCAAACGATGACACCAAAATACGTACGGGCTAGTTGTCAAGTTTTAAAAGCATTTAAAAACAGAATAGTATAAATGTGCGAAGTTAGTCCCCCATTTTTGGAAATAAAATTTTTTGAAGATTGTTCTGAATTGTTCTAGGATTGTTCTACAATGTTCCAAAACGATGAGTTTCTAAAAAGTAATTTGTACCGGTAAATCGAAAAAAAAAACGAATTTTAAGGTTTGCCCACTACTTTTGGAAAAAAATTTGGCGGTTGTTCTAGGTTGTTCTAGTTGTTCTAAACATGGTTCCAAAATAAATATGTCGCAAACCGTAACGTACGCAAATGAGAACGAAAAACATTTTTTCCGCGATATCAACGTTATTAAACGATATCAATATTTTTATGCAATACAAAAGTTAACGTACAGATTCCAAAATCTCTTTCATACAAGGTATCCTGAATGGCACCTGAATGTAAAATATATATAGTTATTACAAAAAAACACAAAAACAAAAAAAAAAAACCCATAAAGTATACCAAAATCACAAAAAAAAAAAAACAAACATGATCAAACATGTACAAAATGATTAAATAATGAAAAAATGATCAAATCATTTAGAAAATGTTTAAATGATGTATTGTTATCCACTCAATCCTTCCAGTTGTTTTGAAAGCATTGCTAAAGCCATAAAAAATTGAGACAACATCGAAAAGAGGTTTTTTTAGGAATGGCAAGCAAATATCGAGTGAACAGTGATTTGCTCGTACTTTTTTAATTTTGTCGTATTTTTAGAGACTTTTTATATATTTTTCTTTAGAGTTTGATAATAACTTTTTACTTATATATGAACGAACAGTAACACCGGCACCATTGACAAAGCAGAATGATGCTGATGAACCATATTCTCCGGGCGGAAGCACAGATGATGATGATATGCCCTTATTGCCCGTTAAACTACCTGGTAGCATTGATGCGATGCAAAAAGATGAAGATGAACTTAAACGCAAGATGGAAGAAATAAATAGACAAATAGCAGCTCAAGAAATGGAAATTGCTGGTCTATTAACAGGGGAACCAACGGTAGTTAAACTTAGACATTTATTAAATGAAAAAAAAAAAAAACTTATGCAAGACAACGTATTATATACGCTTTTCAGACATTCGGTTCGACATCTTCGTCTACTTCTAATGTACTGGCCAGTATTTCAATACCGTCAAATTTGTCACAAATTTTAGCCAGTATAAAAACAGCTGGAAATGATGTTATTCCACCGCCACCACCATTGATTGGATCATTAGTAAGACCGTCAACAACAGCTCAAAAAGAGGAATACAAACAAGGTGACAGCATAGGATCAACATACGAATCAAAAAGTAAGTAAACCAATCTTTTCCCCAATATCAATTTTTATGAATTGACATCTAATTTCCAAAGATATAGCCAATGTAACACCATCAAATACTACCAGTCGATTGGCAAAACTAAGTGAAGCAGAGCTTCTTAGTATGGTCCCAGATGATATTGTTATTACCCCAAGTAAACCAGCACGTTATGAAGAACCACCACCTCCAGGTGTTTAAAATAGTGTGCTATAAGTAACTTTTGAAGTAGACTGCAACACTTAGCTTAAAACGCCTCCTCCCCTCTCCCCAAAAATTTATTTTATTATTTTGTCCGCCACACTCTTTTTTCAAAAATTTTCATTCATGTTACCCAGTAATTATAAAATAACGAGTTTTATAGTTTTTCACAGCAGCAGCAAGTATAGTTTTAGAATAAGAGTTTGCAATAAGCTTTTAGTAAGCTTTCCCAATTTATTTTATCATTTGAATATTTTGAAATTTATTCATAAAATTTATTTAAAACATAACAAACTAAAAATTGACTGTCGTGTAAGCCAAAGGCTTAAGTAATTGTCTATATTTTATTCGAATCGGATATTTTGTTATTAACATATTTATATATATATATATATATAATTATATGGATATGAAATAAGAGGATGTATTGAATTTAAAATTTTAATTTTCTTATAATACCGTTGTTGTTTCTTTTCTCTTTTTTTTAACTATAAGAATTTAATATCTATTTTGTTTTTCGATTTCATTTTAAAATAAAAATTGTAAGAAATTAAAAGAAGTTAAAAGACTAAATAAAAAAATGTAAGTATATGATCAAACTGAAGCAACTATAAACATAAAACTCGATGGGCCGGATATCACGAGTAACACAAAGAATTCTGCCATTGACGCAGAAGATGGTACAAATGAATATATATCACATAGAAGAGTCATACGACGTGGCACTCATCCAAGAGTCTAAAGCTGCGTTCACACTACGTGTTTTGCTTGTGTTTTTCTTAGTTTTTTAGCACGTGTAATCTGTACACATAGTGTGAACCCTTTCAAACATTGTTTATGTACAACACATTTTGCAAGACATATGTAAATTTTTCAATTAGAGCAGGTTCTATTTTGGCAAGACAAACATATGAAAATACAACACTGCTTGTGGCGAAAGAAAAAAAGAGTAAATTATAAAGATTAATATTGAAAGAAAAATAAATTGTTTAATATTAATTAACAATTAAAAAATATATAAAACATATAACTTTATTTTTAACAATAAATTTTTCTAAATTCACAAATTAAATCAGCTGTTGTTTACATTTAGAGGTTTGTCATTCGGAAATACATATGTACGTTTGAACGCAAAAATTATGAATCGTATGTAAAACGCTAATTTTGACACACACACGGAATTACGTATGGATCGTAAAACTGAATTTACATATGAAAAATACACATAGTGTAAACACACCTTAAGTGGTTGGCAATGGCGGAATGAAAGGGCTTTCGGCAACAAAATTCGACATTATCATCTCTCATATGGAAGGTAAGAAAAGAAACGCTCAGCCATTTTGTGGAAACAAAAATCTTAATTTATATTTCCTTCAAAAATGTTGTAAAAATTATCTTTCAATATGTGTAATTTGATTCTGTTCAAAGTAGCGCATGCCAGAAAATCTTCAGCTTTCGATCTGCAAAATCTGATTTAAAAGAAAATCGATGTTTAAATTTTTATATGGTGTGATGCTACTGAACATGGGACTGCACCGACATGAATGATAGCAGTTCATTAATACAACCAACTTATTAATAGCAAATAGCGATGAGGAACCTGCTTCTACAGGGCCCACAAACCAACATGTTTTAGACACATTTCTTTACTAACTTTACCGACATAGACTTTCATTACAGGGGCCTCTATATTCATAATGAAATTCTAGCAAATGAATAAATTTTTTTTAAAATTTGAATGAAAATGATTTAGCCATAATCCCGAAAAGACCAATTGGGGAAAGTTGATTAAAACGGTACATTACGTAACAAGCCAGCTTGTAATCAAGGAACCGAACGATACTCTAGTGGTCCAAAGATTTATCGTAAAAAAAGTACTTTTCTTATTTCTAGGTATCATCGTGGATAGGAACAAGAAATATGAGAAGAGAATCAAGAAAGCAAATACGCGCTTAAACCTGAGGGCAATTCGTCGCATTCGATATCGAGTAAAATTAAACGAAATTCCATAATTTGGTTTATTATTTAATTTGGTTTATTATTAAACGAGTGCAATGATTAAACCTAGACCCCTGGTAATTGGAGCTAAGGTTCTCGTATTGGATTTACGCCTCCTTACTTTTCTACAATTTATTAATTCTAATAACTTATATCTATATATGAAACAAAGTCGGGTTAGTTACAACATTTATAACTTAAGAACTGCTGAACCGATTTTAAAGATTTCTGATTTGTAGGATTCATCTCTGCCCCGAATAGCAGAACTAAACATTCAATATCTCGAGGATTATGACAGGGAGAGCTTTGAAAATTTGTGTGAGTTCATCTGTTGTAACAAAGATTAGCTACGCCGAAAATAGGCGCGATTGAATAAGTGGGCGTGTCAGCTCCTATACAAAGTTGATTTTTCATAGCCTATATCTTGAGCAATTATAAAAGGAAGAGTAACGATACTTTGTGTGATTTCGAAGGCTCTTAGTGTGAGTAGCCGTGCTAAAAAGAGGCGGTATCGGATCGGTAGGCGTGGAACCTCCCATAAAAAGTAACTAATCAATATCAGATTATTTCGAATACTAAGTAGGGAGAACTGTACTGCTTCGAAACATAAATGCACCAAAATGGTATAAACGAAAGTGGTTGGCTATCAAGAAAATATTGGGGAGTATTACTGAATAGGCAATTATCAATGGTAAATGCAAATGATAGCATATTATATTGCCAACAATCGCAATGTTCTCCACTTGCATTTTAAGTCTTAGAATTTCAAATTCGTCTGGCATATGTAATGCCAATCAACAAGTCTCAATACCAGCCAATGCAAATATGTGGCTTGGGTTTGGAAAATTCTTGCTAAGTCAAACAGTCTGTATACGCCGAAAATGGAAAAACAAAAAATATTGTCCACACGTTGGCTTTACAATAAATTATTACCTAATAAGATCAGACGAAGATAGAATTGTGTGAAATAAAATTAAATTTATTAAATCGAAAATAAAATCTGCATTTAATAAAATATAGTTTCATTTCATTCTTATTAAAAAAATCCTTCCTTATTAAAAATTCCTTCAAAACAAATCTGGGAACAAAATTTTTCTTTATAATAATAACTTGTATTCTTGTCCTGCGGCATGTTATTTTTTTTTTTAATTGTATATATACGTTTGTCGTTCCATTTGCAACGCACCGAAAAATGAATTTGTGACCCCGTCCGTCTGTCTGTTGAAATCAGGCTCATTTACAAAAAAAAAACCATTTACCTGCCTAAACTTATGGTAATATTGTTTGTCATTATTTCGAGTATGTTGAAAATGGCGTAAATCGGGTATCATTATGCCGATATATGTCCAAAAAGATGAAGACACCTCTAAAATATTAAAAAAATTCAGTTTGTTTGTCGTAATAATTTAGTATTAAGTTTATCAAATTGTTGCTTTTTTAAATATTTTGTTTACATTTGTTTTTAATAGTGTAATAAGTCCAAATATTAATGTAAACGTAAAACCGCTGTGGAGGGTACCAAAGATTCGGCACAGCCGAATTTAACACTCCTACTCGTTTTTGTTAAAATATTTCAAAATAAATGTTATTTTCGGTCCCTAAAAAAAATTCCACACTTAAAAAATTGGTTTCCAAATAATTTTAAGTTTATAAATAATTTTATTATTTTGTCCATTATATGATATACATAAGTAGTTTTGCTATACAAAACAGTTCAACATAATAAAGTACTATTTATATGTATAATGTAGCAATTATCAATGAACTTATTGTTGAAAAATCTGTTAGATTTAATTTACTGAACATGGATCATGCTTTGAACTAAAGTGGGCACAGGATACCTTAGAGCCATTATGCACACGAGTTATAGCTATGCGGAAAACAATGCCTTGGGGCATACAGACGCATAGTTTATATTGTACACTACCCGTACGCAAACCCATATCGGTATTAACAATGGGAATTTTATTGATATCAAGAAACATGCCTGCAGAGCCACCTTCTAGATACGTACCACCTTGTGTAGTGTTGATAATTATATTATTTTCAGCTTGAATGTAGACACTAGCCGCATCAATTTGTATACCTTCGGAACCCTTTATCGAGATACGATTGTCGGCTGATGATATGGTTAAAGGATTATCTATGGGACTAACAATGCGACTGGCACTATTTGTTTTGGATATTAATGTTTCAGCTCCATTTGGTATATTGTAATGGGGACGGTGAGTAGTGAAAATCGCATCACCATTTGTGGGATCTTTTAGTTCAAATGTATTTATACCCCGAAATTGTACACCCATCTTATCTATAATCATGCGATTAGAACTTTGACTGTTACGATGATGCATACGCACGTACACTGGCCCATCGTCGCCTGTAATGGTAACGGGTTCATCTGTAAAACCTTCAAACTGGCCAATATTCTTCGAAAAGATACGATCCAAATCAGTGTTGCCATAGAATTTAACCACATCTTCTTCGGGTATCAATTCCATGCCATATATGCCCTTTCCCAGATGCAACACGCCAATAATCGTTAAAGTCAAAACTAAATTGCCCACAGTAAGAAGTAGCAAAATTATGACAATCGTCCAAAAGGCAAAGGTATTGCGACCTTGCTTCAGAGGTTTTGTCGCATCATATTGATGATGCTGCTGCCCTTCTTGTTGATGCCCACGGGCATCATAGAAATTATGCATTTTATTTGGTAAAATATTATCCTGTTTTATTATCTCATGTGCCATTTGATGAAAAGAACCAATTGGAAGAGTGGCAGATATAACATTTTCGGAATTCACCTCGTCTGAGTAAGACGGTGATGGACCTCGAACAAAAGTGTTTTCAAATGTTTTCATTCTGTAAATAGTTTATCATTTATATACATACATATTTTTATTGTAAAAATCAGTAAAATACCTTTTTACTTTCAATATAAATTTTTTTATAAAGAATTGTCTTAATAGTTTGGGTAAAAAATTTTCTTAGCACATATGTATGTACAAAAAAAAAAATTGTTAGACCGATTTTTGTAGTTTAAAAAAACGGTCATGCGCACATAATAGAAGAAATATATATAATTTTCATCTCAAAGAAGAATGTATTCTAATCTTAAGACTCCTATTTTGATAATCGAATTATTATCACCACGTTCTACGATCAACCCGGCTAGAAAAGTTTCAAAACCGATTGAACAGATTTTAACACACTGTTCCTTTTTTTAAATTTAATTCTATACAATATTTAAATTATAATAATTAATTGAATTAATTTTTTAACACAACTAGTTTCTCTAAAAATAGCTTATCAACGTTTTAACAGTACCTTTTCAAAAAAAAAAGAAAAAAAAAACAATATACAAGAACTTCTCAACAACTCAACAACCTGTCGTATATTCATATACTATAATCTGAAAAAAAATTTAATAAAAGCAAAATAATTGTTCTTTTACACAAAAACTTACCATAATGAAATTATTTCGTTCCATTTTTTTTATTTATTTCTACCATTATTGCCACAATAGTCACAAGAAACGTACAAAAAATATTTGGAATAAACAACAAAAGCTGATTAAATAGTACACAGCTGATCACATAGTACAACGCAAAAACATACCTGCTAACGTTATATTGTCGTATAAATTTTTTGTATAGAAAATATCAACAATTATACAACTGTTGAAACATGTTAGCACGCGTACGACACATACAACAGTTACGACACCTTGTGAATACCCTAAATGTATTTAATTACAAAAATCCGTATCGTTTTAAATGTCATTTATACATACACATATATATATTACAATACTTGAATAAATAAATAAATACGCATTCAAATACAACCCTTGTGTCATGTCTTTCTGATTCACAAACCGTTTTAATAGCATTACAAATCCCTTCATGTGTAATCCCAGAAAAGTGTTTTTTTTTTTATTTATCCCATTTTACTTGAGTAGTTTTTTTTGTGCTTATTTTTTGCATTTTGCATTCCAGTTCCTTTAAATAGAACAGTTATTTTTAAGTGTGACAGGAAAAGAGAAGAAAAGTGTGAATTTATTCACAATTTATGTAGAAGCCGTCCAAAATATTCAGTACAAAACAACGATATGGCATTTAAAGTAAGTTTCAATGTTATACAGAAATGAGAATAGTTGGTATGTTGTTTCAAAAATATTGTTACAGCCCATTGATCCAAAACGGGATGAGTATCGACGATATTTGGAGCGCGGTGGCATTATTGAGTCATTGACAAAAGTTTTTGTTCGTATTCTTAAAGAACGTCCAGAAGATCCCACCCAATATTTGCTACAGAATTTAGGTGACGCTCGTCTCCAAGCCGATAATATTGCCTATTTGCAAAGTGAATTGGAGGATGCTCGAAGTGAAATCCAACGCTTACAGGAGATTATTCGAAGCGTTAATCCAGATTTGCTTAACGAATCCATTGCCAATGATAACTTGAATGAGAGCATCAATTTGAAGGTTGAACAACAAGAACTTCCACCTCCTCCAGCAACGGTAGAAGCAAACGATGATCAAAATCAGTCTGCTGGAGAATATTCGGAAGTTGTTAAATTGGAAGAGGGGCTTCAAAACACTCATATTTCTGATACAATAATACAGTCCTCCGATGGTGCAGATGTTGTACAAAATGAAAACGTTAATGCTGAATAAAATGTCGAAATTGAATAAATTGTTTTAGAATAGCAGCAAGTTATGGAATCGATTTTAAGATTTCTCTAACAATTAGAGCACGAAGAAATACAACTTGTATTTTAGAAATCCTTTAAGGATTGTAAATAAAACATATAAAAAGTATATCTTTTACAATTGTTTGGTTTTGTTCTCGTGTTTTTTTATATCTCTTACTTTACTCTGACGAGGATTCTTTAACTGAATTTTCACCAACTTCCCGACTAGTTAGAGCTCCGACACCTTCACAATTCACCCAATTGGAAGGTACATTATTTAAATAGTTTCTATAATAGATAATTATTCCTTGTCAGTTCTCTTTGTAATAAGATTGGGATTACTAGAAAAAATCGGTTAGTACAAAACTTAAATTTGGGTATCGATTAAAACAAAATTAGCTAGAGCTCCGACACCTTCACAACCTAATTTGAAGGCACAACATTAATTAGTTTCTATTCTATATAATAGATAATTATTCCTTGTCAGTTCTCATTGTAATAAGATTTTGATTACTAGAAAAGTTCAATTCATAAGAAATATTTAGTCGAAAAAATCGATTAGTACAAAACTTAAATTTGTTTATCGATTAAAACAAAATTACAAAGGAAAAATGGTCTTAATGTGACTCAATCAGGATGAAAACCTTCGACTAACTTATTTATTTCTATCAAGACTATTGAATGGCAGTTAGTGAGGGAGGGTGTAATGCTGATCGTATTTATGTCAAAAACGACACATATATATTGGGGAGACTAGGTTCACCGGTCGATCCTTTTAGAGGATTTTACAGAAAACGTTATTTTTTCATTTTGGTAACTCTTAAAGTGGACTATGATTTCTAGGTCATGAAACATAATTTTTTTTTGGGTTGTACGTGTACTTCCGAAAAGCGCATACCTCCGATCGGTCTGAAATTTGGTATACTAACGTATTTTAACCTGCCAAAGAAAAGGCAAATACAACCACAATACGACCGTATCAACAAATACAAACACAAGGAATGCTTATAGACTTTACCTCCACGTGGTGCATTTTTGTGAAAGCTAAAATTGTCTAAATCGGTCAGGGTACTGCGGCAATGCACAGCGGAAAAAACAAGGTTTTTCCGATTTTTATACTGAAAATGGCATTTGGCAATTTTCACTATGATATTCGTAATTAGCAGGTCAAAATACGTTAGTATAACAAATTTCAGATGGATCGAAAGTATGCGCTTTTCGGATGTTTATCCATTTTTTTTTAGTTCTTTTATTTCGCAAAGCCAGATTAATCACTTCTGAAGAGTACTAGCCTACTAAAGAAAATTATCTGCAGTAAAATCTTAAAAATAAAAAAATATTTTTTTTTTCAGTATACCTATAAACCTCAAAAACTCGAGAAAAATGCAGACCTATCCTTCTGATAGGCCTTCAAAATACCTTTTTTTAATCAATTTATCTCTTGTTACTTTACGCCTGCATATTTATCAAGTTATTGGGGTTTATATCAGGGCTGTGAAGTCGGAGTCGCGGTGTTTGTAACGTTACTCCAAAATTTTTCGTTATTGCACGTGCATGAAAAATTTAAATAATTTTTAAAATATTTGACAAAAAAATTCTTCAAAATTGGCGGCGTAATATTTAGCAGGTCACTATGATTAAGTAGATTTTAAGATATTTTATGAGAGTAAGGTCATTCAAGTACTTAAATTAAATAATATAAAAGTGTTTCATAATTAAAGTTATTTTGCTTTAGCAGAATTTATACTCTGTTATTGATCAAGTTGAAAATAGATGTTTGTGGTTAATTTAAATGAATTTGAATAATATTCAGTATAAAATTAAAATTGATTTGTTCGTGTTATAAGCAATATTATAGGTCTGGTGTTTTATTTAATTTCTTATTTAAAAAAAATTACATTGAAAACTGAAAGTCAAAGTGGAGCTTAAGTTTCATGTGAGTATAATTAATTAGAATTCCAAAATATAAATTAAAATTATGTACACATGATAATTTTGAAAAAAATTTAGATGAGCAGGAGCAGTCCAAGTCCAACAGTCTTAGCTACATTAAAAATGGACTTATAAGAGGCATTAAAGGTAGAGAAATTTGACCGTTCTTCAAATTTAGCAAAAAAAATATGCAATTCCAATGTACCCTGCCATCAAAACAAGTGTCCGCAGAATTATTATGGTCTGCACTCAGAATCATCAGATCCGATATGAGAGCATCAATGAAGCCGGATATTATTAAGGCTATCCTATTTTTAAAGACAAATGCAGAGTTATTTTTTATTTTAGATTTGCCATTTGAAGTTGTGTTATTTTAAGTTTCCGATTAAAAGAATTAACAAAAAAAAAGAAATATTTCAAAAAATATAAATGTTATATTGATTCACTGCCACCTCTTACCCACAGCATAATTATCGCTGTTTTATAAATATGTCCATATATAATTGGCAACGGAGTCAGATTTGGAGGAGTCGGATTTTAGAAATTTCAGCGGGTGAAGTAGGAGTTGGAACTTTTTTTGACAACTCCACAGCCCTGTTTTATATACTGAAAAAATGCTTCATTTGTATATCATTTTTAGATCATCAAAGTCTTTTTTAAACTAATTATTTTCAGAAGTGATTTATCTGGTTTAGTGAAAATAAATCATCGGAGAAAAAAAAGAAAGTTTATTTTTACGACCTTCAAAAATTTTAACAAAATTCTCAAAAATCTTTAAGAGTTGTAAAATGTAATATTGACTTGAGTGGACGGCAGCGGCAATCAATTTTGTGTTTAATATATATTTTGTTGTTGTATATAATCCCTGAGGATGTCATTCAAAGAATGACGAAATGTTAAGAGATTTTTAAAATAAAAGATATTTTATAAATAAAAACGTAACCTCGAGCTCAATTATTTTATTAAAAGTCATCAATTTCAAAGGTCGAATAATAATTCATAATTATAAAAAAAAAATAAAATATTTTTCGTGAAACCCCCTAATGGATATACAAATCTAGGTATTGTGATCATCCTTGAGCCGACACAAAAATCGTTTAGTTTTGCCATTTGAAATTTGCAAAAAGATTTAATTCTCCACGCAGACAATATGATAAAATGATGAATATCATTTTAAATGCTTTATACAACAAAACTTAAACAAAGTATATGACTTTGAAAACTTGGCAAAAAAAAAAAAAAAAAACGGAAAGTATGCATATGCAAGTAAAAAGCATTAATATAAAAAAAATTGAATTGTGTGAATTTTCATTCTGTATCCTTAATTAGATTAAAAACGATAGAAATCTTTAGTCATACCCCAAAAATATAAATTCAATGTCTCATTGTATTAGAAACATCTATTTTTGGAATAACGCAACACTCATGTTCACTTATTCACTCAGCCTCTATAAGTGTTCTCTACAAAAGCAAATACATATGTATATATTAGTATCAATTTAATAGATTTTTGCACTAGGGTCACTAGGATTTATTATTTTAAGAATGTGTATATTATTTTCAAATTGTAATACATTTGTATTCCAGAGTCCCACAATACAACTCTTTGTGTAATCGCATTTCCATAATTTTTTGTTCAGCTACATTCTTCTTGACCAAGGAAACAATTCAAAAGCAAAGCTTTTCATAGCAAATTATCTGTATAAATAACCTTACGAAATATATAAATATTAGAAATATTTTGTTTTCTATAAAGCCTAAGCTGATAAGAATTGTATTGATTTCAATTTAATGGCTGATTTAGGCGAATATGCAAATATAATCAGAATGTCTGAATAGAAAATATACTAATCACCTTTATATTTATGCATATACATTAGGGCTATAACGTTTTTCCGCAAATATCAGTGGCCCAAGAAAATTATATTTTTAGAATTGAAAATTGATTGATCCAATAATTATATTGATTGAATAATGTTTTTTTATTATATTTAATTTTTATTCATAATACAAAGGATATTTTTATTGTTGTTGTTTTTATATAGTAATACAGATTTTGAATATAAATAATTTGATGTTGTTTTTTTGTAGTTGAAAATATATATAAAAAAAAAAACAAACGCATCGTTTTGTATTTTTCTTTCATTTGTTTCTTATTTTTTTAGTTTACACCATAAAAAGATTATTGAACAATTTGACAGAAAATTTGTTTGGAGAGCTTAGGAGATAGGAGTAGTTTAATATAAGACATATAAAAATCTATCATATCAAATATCTCTAAATAAAAGACGAAAAATTGGTTAAAGATACAAAATGTAAAAAATAAGTAAAAAAAAAATATTTGTTTCTTTTCCTTTTTTGTTAGAATTGGTAAAATATTTTGTAGATAACATTTTCTAAATGTTGTAACTACACAATACTATACAACTGTAATTTAAATGGTCGGATAGTTGAACAAGACATTTGTAAAGGGGGTTTCCGTAAGCGGGTTTACAATAGAATGGTAACAAATAATTATATTTAAGATCTACTTGGTAATGAAATGTAAATGTCATGTCTATGTTTTATTTCACTTCTTTTTGGCAAATAATTCATATATCTGTTTTCCCATTTAGTCATTTTTTTTAAAGATCATCATACAAACTCCATCTACCTATTACATCAAAAGTTTGTTCAGTTTAAAATTTAAAAAATAACTTGTGTATTCATTTTCAAAAAAGACTCAAATCATATTAATACAACAAATTTTTTTATATTATTAATAAATTTAAAAAATGGTAGAGTTAAAAATATGAGATAGGGTAATGAACTGAAATTTAATTGGTGTTGTTTATATAATGATGGGAGGAAGTGAATAGTGGTAGATGTTGTATGTACATGCATAGTGTAACTCGCTGTAATAATATACATACATAGTGTTACTTGCAGTAATAGTTAGATAATAAAGAAGGGATTAGAACGTAAATGATGTTTTTCTGTACTATTCTATTCAATGTTTATGTTTTTAATAAAATTTTTGTTTGATGTAGATGTACAATTACAAAGGAAGTATCTCGCATTTTTTGCTGTTTTAGTCGACTTCTTAATTTTCATTTACTTTTTACGCTTATCTGCTGGCTTCAATATTTGGAAGGAGCACATCAGAGTATCGTCCACCGACATCATGGCGCCAGCATTATCGAATTCACCACAGTAGTTGGGTGCGGAGAACAGCGTCACCAATTGGCGCTTGGCAAAGAATTCATAACCATCCTCCACTACTTGATGGGCACGACAGATCAAATCAAACTCATGTTTTTGTAGAAATTTGCCGACAACTTCGGCTCCAAACGTAAAACTGACACCACGATCGTTTTCACCCCAGCCCATGGTATCCTTGTCGGGATCGGACCATAGTAAATCGCACAATAATCCCTGGTCGGGTACATCAGTTGGTCTCATGATACGACGAATTTGCTCCATGGTTGTGAGATCTGGACTGAGGCCACCATGACAACAGAAAATCTTCTCATCAACAATGGCAGCCACTGGCAAGCAATTAAAACAATCGGTGAAAGTCTTCCACAATTTAATGGTATAGCGACGTTTGCATTCGTCATAGAAGCCGTAGATACGATTAATGCTGGCGCATTCGTGATTTCCACGCAACAAGAAGAAATTTTCCGAATACTTTATCTTATAGGCCAACAACAAACAAATCGTTTCCAAAGACTGCTTGCCGCGATCAACATAATCGCCCAAAAATAAGTAATTCGACTCGGGTGGAAAACCACCGTACTCAAACAAACGCAGCAAATCATAGTACTGACCGTGTATGTCACCACAAATTTTCAAGGGGGCCTCCAATTCCAACAGTATCGGTTGCGATAAAAAGATTTCACGCGACTTTAAGCACAAACCCCGTATTTCACTCTCCGATAATTGTACATTTTTTCCTGGCCTAGCCCCACGCACTTCCAAGAGCCGCGATATGATGCTGTCAATATTTATTATGTCAACCATATTTTTTCTTTTGTTCTCTACGCTACTGCTGCTTCTTAATATATCGAGCGTTGGTCGGTCGTCGTTCGTTTGATTAGGTTGTGGGATTGTTTTTCAACTTGGAAATTTTTCTTGTTTTTATTTTCTTTCGAATGCAGTTTGTTTTCGATATTCTTATTTTTTAGGATTTTTACTAGATTATTTTGCGAAATTGTAATGTGTGTGCCTCGTTTTTCTTAGTTTTTACAATATTTTTAATGAATTTTTTCACAGCTACCAGAAGCGATAGGCGAATTCGAAGAACGAACGAACACACAAAGATTTGACAATCGGTTTAAAAAACCCAGTAAACGGTAAGCTAAAACAGTGCTGCCAGTCTGTTGAGCTACATGTATTTTGGGAATTTGGTTGAAATCTCCTTCACTGGTATTTTTAATTAATTAAGTGTGACAAAAAAAAAATTAATATAGAAATCTTTAAATTCTAATTCTGCGAAGAAATGATTATAATGTGGAAATCGAGCAATTAACATTGACAATTACTTGTCATAGCAAGTCATATATCGTTCAATTAAAATGCATAATTGTTAATTATGAATTTAATAAATTAACATATTTATTATTGAAACTTTAAATTTCGGAAATGAATAAGAAAAAAGTTCAACGTATAGAAAACATTTGCTTACACAAAAACTTAATTTAAAATTTTTTGTTCAAATGTTTTGTGTTTACTAAAATGCAGAAAATTAGGTCGGAACGTTTTAATAGAATGGTTATTTGAAAAAAAAAATAGAGCTACAAATTTGCACGTAATTTCTAATTTCAAAATATTTAATGCAGTCGAAACGTTTTAATGAATTTTTAATTGAAAACAAATTTTTGGAAAAAAATTTTAGTTAAAAATTTCCACATAATTTTATATTTCAAAATATTTAATGGGCCCTGTTACACGTTCAATATTATTGATCGCTATTCCATATTATTGAGCGTGTAGCAAGCAGTATTGATGGCTCGCGGACCATTTTAATGGATTTCACAATAGGAGGCAATTCTGGGATATAGATCGCGATCCAAATATCACAATATATTGAACGTGTTACAGGCCCCAATAAGTTAAATATTGTAATTGTAATTTTCATTAAAGATTCCGTTACTTTAATCATTCACTAAGTTGTTTGCTGTATAATTTGACCTATTTAAATTTATTGCAATCAAAATGTTTTTAATTTAAAAAATTGAAATTTTCAGTTAAAAACGAAAAAAGTTATTTGTTTTTTTTTTTTGTAATAATAATACCAAACCTAATGAGAAGGTCTGGTAACATAACATCAGTTTTCTGAATTTCAGTATCTGGCAACTATATCAAACGGTATTAAAAACTCTTGGTCAAGAATGATGAAAAAGTAATATGAAAAAACGCTGTTTCACATAGTTATTTATATTTCTACGTAATTCAATACCAAATGTTGTCAACACTGACACCTAATTAGAGGCTATTTAAAAACGTCGAAAATTAAATTAAAGTTCGTATATGATAATCATTTTTAATTCACTACTGGGTCGTTACATTACTGATTTATTAAAATGGTTTCATTACAGTTAGGTGAAACTTTAATCAAACGAAACGGAAATGAAGTTTATTTTATAGCAGAAATTGGACAAAATCATCAAGGAAGCTTAGAAATTGCTAAACGAATGATTTTGGAAGCAAAGGTAACTTATATTCCATATTTTTTTTTACTGTTTTAAACATTACTTTAAATTTTCTTATTGTTTTGCAGCAAGCAGGTTGTAATTGTGTTAAATTTCAAAAATCATGTCTTAATGCAAAATTTACTGAATCAGCATTAAATCGGACTTATGATAGCATCAACTCTTGGGGAAAGACATATGGTGAACACAAAATATATTTAGAATTCTCTCTAGAACAGTATAGAACACTACAAAGCTTTTGTAAAGAAATTAACATTGACTTTACCGCATCAGCTATGGACGAGGTAAGATGGCTAAATAAAAACAAGGCTTCAAAGAATAAATATTTCCTATCGTAAAAGTAAGAATTAATAAGATCATTTTGCAAAATACTGTATAATAAAGATGTTGATTAACCTTTTCATATATTTTTTTAACTTGCATAAAAGCTTTAACAAATTTTGAGATTTACAACATACTCTTTATGTTTTTCTATATTAAATTTTAAAAATTATATATTTTTGCTACAGAAATCATTTCACATGTCGATTTGAAAATATTAATGAATTCTTAACAAACAAGTACCCAAGTCTTGTTTAATTTGTAAAAAAAATCGTTTATTTGCTTACATTACACGAATTAATTGAAATTAATTGAAATGCAGTTTTTCTTAATTGGAATCTTAACTTCCTTATTTAATTCACACTGATAGAAAGCTAAATGCATTCAGCTAATTAGTTTAAATAAAATATATTCACTATAAATTCATGAAATTAAACATAAAAACATTCTTCAGTAATTAAATAATAAATTAATTTATAGTTAAGACTTTTGAGAAATACCAATTCTTTAAAGCTCATATAGTACCATGTATGAATTAGTTTAGCATTTTTAATTTTAGGTTTCATTAGCTCAATTAGATGCATTAAAAGTACCTTTTATTAAAATTGGTTCAGGTGATGCAAATAATTTTCCTCTGCTGGAAAAAGCTGCTAAGCTTCAGTGTCCCCTCGTCATATCGACTGGCATGCAAACAATGAAAACAATTGAGCGTATTGTAGACATAATGGAAAATGCCAACAAAACTAACTTTGCCTTGCTGCATTGTGTATCATCTTATCCAACAGAACCGAAAAATTGTCAATTACGAATGATTTCATTGTTGAAAAACAAATTTCCGCAACTTGTTATTGGTTATTCAGGCCATGAACTGGGTTTGGAAATATCAAAAGCTGCCGTACTACTTGGAGCCAAGATTATCGAAAGACATTTTACATTGAATAAACAACAAAAAGGATCGGATCATGCATGTTCGTTGGAACCAAATGAAATGGCTGAACTTATAAAAGGAGTAAATATATTATTAGTCCAGCTAAACCCAGACGAAAAACTGACGAATCATACAATTGTTAATATGCTAGATAACTCATTCAGTGTTATTGAAGCGTTGTCTGACATTAACAACGAGGAGCAGGAAGATAAATGTATACAACCTTGTGAAATAAATTGTCGTTTGAAATTGGGCAAATCTTTAGTAGCAGCTGAAAATTTAATCGCTGGTCATACACTATGTGCAAATGACATTTGTATTAAAGTTAGCGAGCCGAATGGTATTAGTGCTGAATTTATCGATGATGTTATTTCAGCAGAACTGAGCGATAATGTTACAAAAGATTTCCCTTTAAGGTGGGATCATATAATAAAAATGGAGAGTACGGAATTTTAATTTTAGCTTTATTAAATACAAATGAATTCATACAAGTTTTAAAAGTGAAATGCTAATTGTTAAAGTCGTATGGTAAATTCTGAATTCGAAAAATATTTTATTTTGGTTAAAAATTTATTGTAGTTTTAAATTGATGTGTTGTTCAAATGCCATTTCAGTAAATTGAAATTAAACGAAATAAACGTTTGAAAGAATTTTTGTTCCAATTTGCTCTTATTGAAAATTGCTGCCCCGTTAAGGAAGTTATTGATCTACAGAATCTTCATCCATAACATTTTCATTTTCAACAGTCTCCATATCTTCATCACCATCCCCATCTTTTTTATCTGTTGGCTTCTCATAGACGCGTTCCAATGGCGAAACTACAACTCCGTTCCACACAGACATGTCTTTGACAATATTCGAATTGCCTTCCATTCCAAGAATTTGCTTATAGCCACCATGGGCTAAAATACGTAATAAAGTTTGAGCGGTCATGCAGCAAGCATCTTGTTCCTCTAAAGTCATGGCAGTATGAACGCGATTATGACCAGGTTCACAGGGATCGGTGATACCAGCCGAGCCTGGCAAAAAAAGGCCGGCCGATAATAGTTGAAATACACGTCTAAAAGCAAGATTGATAGGTAGAGCTTGTCTCGAGGGATTATTCATGATGGTCAAATGGGCCATCAAATCCAACATCCACGGTGAGAGGGGAGTAAAAGCCTCAAACCTTTTAGATAGATCTTTTAGAATGCGTATAAGCACTTTAATGGATGAATGATGTGCATTTTCCTCAAACCAACGTGTATGACGTATAGCAGCCAAATGAGCTTGCATTATTTTTGGCTCGGGCGACATATTTGATTCACTCTTCCTCATATTTTGTGGTATAGTCGTAATGAGTATACGAACCTTTGCTAGAGTGTTAAATATATCAAAACCGCGATCATGTATGGTAGTATTGATATGATCAGCTTTGGTCAAAACTTCAGTTTTCATAGCGTTCTTGAGATCAGATTCGACTTTTTTACCCAATTCCTCACATGATTCCTTGGAAGGGGCGGATTTTAAAATAACCACTATATCAGCCACATTGTTACCGGTTAACATGGTACCCTTTTTAAAGGATCCAACTTGACGAACTTCCTCCAGTTGCTATCAAAATATAAAAACTAGTATTGACTTTTTTAATTGATTCTTAACTAAAACTTACACATTTATCAAAATCGCCGGGGGATACAATTAAATTATCCAATACTGATTGTACTTTGGAAACTAAATTACCCACTGCAGTCTGTTCGGCTGGCGTTGGGCTCAAGTCTTGATTCCGTTTCAGCAAAGCCTAAAATGTAGCATTTTTGTTTTCAATTTAAACTTAATTCTTTATATATATATATATACAGTTTTTTGCACAATATTCTCTTACCGCTGTGAGCGCAGCATCATCTACAGTCGGCGAAACTTTGGGAAAAACAACTTCAGCCAAAGTCAGGTCAAATGGATGGCGTGGTACAAATGTTTTTTTAAATGGTGGTCTAATAGGTCCCCGCATTGGGCGTCCGCCTCTCATACCGCCGCGCACCATTCTTCTTTTCTTTAATTTAATAATTTTTACGGAATATGAACAAAAGCGTCGCAACGAGGAAAATTTTCGTCTTCAACACACTTACACAAAATTATCGATAGTGCATGGGGTTGCCTGGTCTACAGAATATAGTATATAACAAAAATAGGGTTGGTACTAGTGATGCCAGTCTTTTTTTAATATAAAAATGTAGCAACATTATTTAACATTCATGTTAAATCAAACAAATTAAATTTTATTTTAAATAAGTATACTTTTTTTCAATTATATATTCTTCCTTTATTTACATATTTTAACAAATTTGATATTTACATATGAGATCTTATCTTTACATATAGATATTCCAACAAATAATATATAGGATCTTAAGATATTAAATAGTTTTTATTTTATGTTTTAATGATTTTTAAAGGAAAATGGGAGGAAAAAAACCTTTATATGATTTAATATATTCAAATACTATCTGAAAATATTTATGTGCATATACCAGGTTTGTTAGAAGTAATAGGCCTCTATAAGCATATAATTTTTAATTTGGTGATTTCTTTTTAATTTTACGTAATTTCTCTACATTCTCTTATCAGTGGGTAAGAGGAATTTTCAATTTTGTCAAAGTAATTGTAATTAATCCTTGTTATGAAATAGATAATTTTTTCATAACCTGTTTCTTCATGAAGAAGATTTGTAGGATACCTCCAGGGCTTTTTATTTATCATTTTAAGACATTTGTTTTGTATAATTTGTAAGCGTTTTAGGTGACAATTGGCAGCGTCACTCCAAATAGGACACGCGTATGTTAATATTCGCCTTATAACACTTTTGAAGAGTAGATTTTTGTTTTTGGGGTTTAGAAATTAACTTCTATTTAGTAGTGGCCACAATGCTTTAAATGAATTTATAGCTTTTTGCACGTAGCCATAATATGTTGTTTAAAAGTAAGCTTTTTGTCCAAGACAACTCCGAGATATTTGACATGATTTAGTACATTTATGGTATTATTTCCAAAAAGATGACGTCTTGGCAGTCTTTTGGGAGATTTGTTGAATGGAAAAATTATTGCTTGGGTCTTGTTTGGATTAATTTTGATTTTCCATTTGTGAAAATATTTACTGAATTTTACAAGTCCCTTTTCCATTTTCTTCAGGAGTGCACTTGTAAGTTTGTTTGAAGAAATTAACACAGTATCATCTGCGTAATAAGCAATTTTTTGGGACTTCAAAATCGGATGTATATCGGTAAAGCAATGGCGACAAGACTGATCCTTGAGGTAACCCTGTGGTAATGGTTTTTGGAGATGATGTTTCATTATTAATCGTAACTTTAAAGCTTCTGCCGTAAATGAAATCTGAAATAAGTTTGCATAAATATTTTGGTATATATGCATCAAGAAGTTTAAATAAATTATGCCAAACGGTGTCAAACGCTTTTTCAATATCTAACAATATTACACCCGTTGAACGTTTATTGTTTTTATTGGTGATTCTTTGATTTTCAATTCTGTTTATTTGGTGAGTAGTGCTATGTCCTTTTTTAAATCCAAATTGTCATTTAGCAACAATAGAATTGGTCGTTACAAATTCACTAACACGAGAATGTAGAATTTTTCCAAATATTTTACCGAAGTCACTTAATAGACTGATAGGTCTGTAGCTGTTTGCTAGGTTTGTTAATAACTATAACCTTAGCATTTTTGAAATGGTTTGGGAAATAGTTGAGTTTGATGCAGCTGTTAAATATTATAACCAGTAATTTTAGAGCTTTGAGTGGTAGTTTCTTTAAGAGCAGGTTCGGAACATTGTCAAAACCAGTTGATTTTGAGGGTTTTATTGATGAGACAATATTCATTACTTCTTCAAGAGATGTATAAGTAGCTGATTCAGAACTACGATTTTCCTTCTTAAAATTATTTACTGTTGAATTTATTAATGTATCCGCTGAATGGTTGTAGTTGGAAGTGAGGTTATTTGCTTGGACAAATGTATTTGCCAGGACTTCAGCCTTGTCCTTATCAGATGTTATTTTTGTATTTCCAACTTTAAAGTGAGAGATTTGATTTTTTCCTTTTCCTTGCTTATTTTCAAATATGATTTATCACATGGTTTTAAATTGGATAATAATTGACACCATTTCTTATTACGTTCCGAATTAATACTTTTATCAATCATGTTACTTAGAAACTTAGTACATTGATTATAAAAAGTTTGCTCGGCTATATTTGAAGATCGTTGGCTTTTTGATGTGTAAACATCTATGTGCTCAAGGGGGGGTAAAATCCATTTTCACAATACAATCTCAAAAACAGCGTAAGGGAAAATCGGTATGTGGTCTATGTAAGTGTATTGGTGTATTTAGTAACCAGAACCACCGAGTTCGTTGTCTGTTTAGCAAAATCACAAATTTTTTCGTTAATTTTAAATATTCAAGCTATTGACCGCTAGGTGTGTTGTGAGTTTAACACGTTCACAAACTTACAGAGTTGTTTTTTTTTAATTTCAAGTATATATTTGCTATTGACAGAACTTTTTTGGTAAGCAGAACCGCCGACTTCGCTGTCTGTTTAGCAAAATCACAAATCTTTTTTCGTTAATTTTAAATATTCAATTGTATATATACTAGGAAAACTTTGAAGAAGTCAAAAATAAACTTTTTTTTTTAATTACTACACCTTTTCCAATTGTAAATCAGAAAATATCAATTGACTTTCAGAAAAAATAAATTGAATTTCAGAAAACATCAATTGATTTTCAGTAATAATCTATTGTATTTCAGAAAGAATCAATTGATTTTCAGAAAGTATCATTTGTATATCAGAAAATATCAATTGAATTTCAGAAAATATCAATTGAGTTTCAGCAATTATCATATGTATTTCAGAAAATATCAAATGTATTTCCGAAATTATCAAATGTATTTCAGCAATTATCAAATGTATGTATTTCAGAAAATATCAACTGTATTTCAGAAAACATCAAATATATTTCAGAAATTATCAAATGTATTTCAGAAACCATCAAATGTATTTCAGAAAATTTTAAATGTAAAACATCAAATGTATTTCAGCAATTATCTAATATATTTCAGAAAACATAAAATATATTTCTGAAATTATCAAATGTATTTCAGAAAATATCAAATGTTTTTCAGAAAACATCAAATGTATTTTAGAAATTATTAAATTTACTTCAGAAAATATGAATAGAATTTCAGAAAATATCATTTGAGTCTCAATAAAATAGTCAGAACGCTATATAAAAACATATTTTTTTAAGTATTACACTGGATTTGTAATATTTCTTGAAAACTACATATCGTCACCTAAAATGCAAAAGGCCGTAACTAATATTTTTTTTTACGGGAGAAGCAAAAAACATCATAAAATCGGTAAAAATTCTATCCTGGTGTTTATATTGTAGCTGATTAACAAATGAAGTCCTCATCTTCTTTCGATTAAAAGGCCGCCATTGAAAGTTTATTTTCCAGTGTATAACAAATAAGTCCAAATATTGCTAAATATTTTGTGCGACTCCAAATCACTAATAAAAACAATAATAACTTTTCGGTATTGTAGGGTAAACTACTTTTTAATTCTGAATTTCAATAGATATTTCTTGAAATTCAATTGATATTTTCTGAAATACATTTGAAAATTTCTGAAATACATTTGGCGTTTTCTGAAATATGTTTGATACTTTCTGAAATACATTTGATGAAATACATTTGATACTTTCTGAAATACAATCTCCCCTGTGATCGGACTCACATTGATTTTTTTCTTTTAAAGCTTCTTCTTAGTTTAATATATTTCACAGTACATTCTGGTAATGTGTAATTATTTCGTTGAGTTATTTTAGGTGTTGACACATCCCTTGCTTCGAAAACTACATTTCTAAATTTTTGGATTTCCTGATCAATTACTACCTTGGTATTGTACATATCCGAATATAACGTGATTTTATTAATAAAAATGTTCCAGTTGGTTGCACTATAATCATAATAATTGAGGTCAACCTGCAAGGCCATTGATCTTTTAAGTGTATATATAATGGTGCGATGATCTGATGGTATTTCGTAATCCATTGTTTTTACGCCTATATTTAAAGCGGAATTGCTTAAAATAATATCGACTGTGGATGCTTCGCGATTGTGTTGATGGGGGAATAGGGTTGGGCTATTAGGATAGTGAATAAAAAAATTGCTTGATTGCTGTAAGTTGTTAAGTGCGATTCCTGCAGTATTATTTGAACGGCAACTCCAAGAACAATGTTTGGCATTTAGGTCACCAAAAACTATATATTCTTTGATGTAAGATGTTAGGTTCAAGATATCAGCACAGAAGTTATGGGTATATCTTGGTGAATATAACGAAGAAACAATAGGTCTATTATTTATAATAACTTCAATTGAGATGTTTTCGGTTGATGAGGTGTTTGATATAAAGAGGTTTTTATGTGCGACTGATTTATGAATTAACAGAGCTACTCCTACCCCCTTGCATCTGTTCTGTCACTTCTACTTACATACATAAATAATAATTTTTAAAGTAGGGTCTATGATTTTCTGAAAAAAATGTTTCATTCAAAGACACTATTTTAATATTTTCTCCTTCAATTGGTATTTCAAATTGTTTTAATTTAGAAAAGTTTGAAATGCCATTAGCATTCAAGTGAAAATTGTTCACAGAATTTTCCATTGTCCATTTAAATTTTTTTTTTATTTTTTACTAGAGGACCCTTGCTGCTCCGCAGCATTATATGATATTAATTTTTATAATATAATACCAAAATTTGCCAAGAGAAGTTAACGTACAGTAATGCCAAAATATGCCAAGAGAAGTTAACGTACAGTAAAAGTAAAGTTGATTGTCCACGCATAACTTTCCTCAATCCCAACGAATTTGCCAAGAGAAGTTAACGTACAGTAATGCCAAAATATGCCAAGATAAGTTAACGTACAGTAAAAGTAAAGTTGATTCTCCACGCATAACTTCCCTCAAACCCAACGAATTTAAGCAGTTAATAGCTCAAAAGAAGGAGCTTGATCCACTGAGTGTTCTTAGTTATAGAGGTTTGAGAGAAGAAAAATATTGAAAAAAATCTTGAATGCAAAGTTTATTCATAAATTCTTTTAATATATAAGATTTAAGAATATCAGTTTACAAGCATAATTATATAAAAAGTTTTTATTTATAATATATATATATAAATTATCGATTGACTTGAAACATTTTATAAAAAATTTTAAATTTACGCGAACAGAGTGTTGTGTGTGCCTGAATCAGAATAATTGGCTACAGATATAAGGAATAGAATAATGCAATGCTTAAAAAAAATTTTTGGCAACTGGTAACGCAAATAAAGTTAGGTTGCCATCCATAATCGACCCATAAAGTTTTCAATATTTTTTATTTTTTCTCTTCATATATGTATTTTAATAAAAATAAAACAATTTACAAATACAGTTCTTAACTGTAAAAAGTAAATCAAAATAAAACAAGTAAGAAAATTATAGTCGGTCTAGACCGACTATATGATACCCTATACCATGCGTTTAGAAACCCTATCTCTTAGGCCCAACTAACTGGACATAGAAAATATGCAAAAACCAAATTTGAGTGGGATTTTTATTAATTTTTTTGGCTGCAGATATGAAAAAGTTCATATCGGATGCTATATCTATATGGGGACTAGGTCCAGAAATGGACCGATCCTGATCATGTTTTGTATAGTCTCTTGTATTTTGCAAAAATATATACAAACAAAATTTGAGAAGAATCAGTGCAATATTTTTGTTTTTTAATAGATTTAAGTGAAAATCGGGAAGCAGCTCTATATGGGGCCAAAGGGATAATTTTTGGACTACTCATTAATGGATGTAATGAACGCATATAAACCCAATTTGAGTAAGATCTATATGACAATTTGGATCATATGACAATTTATGTCGATTTCATAGGGGTAATTTGTATGGGGGCTAGGTCTGAACATGGACCGATTCTCACCAATTTCAATAGCGTTCATCCCATGGCCGAGAAAAGCTTATATACCAAATTTCATCAAAATATATTCATATTTGCGACCTGCAGTTTGATTACAAGGTTTACATGGACACACAGACGGACGGACGGACGGACGGACGGACATTGTTAAATCAACTCAGAAAGTGATTCTGATTCGATCGGTATAATTAAAGATGGGTCTAGGTCAAATATTTTTGGTTGTTACAAACAGCAGCACAAAGTCATTATACCCAAACCACATAGTGGTATAGGGTATAATAATATAAAAGCAATAAAATATTAACGTTAAATATTGTAGTTGCTACTTGTTTTCATATTAGATTTGTGAAGAATGCAAATTTAAAAGAAAAAAATTATGTGCTTTAAAATAATGATTTGACACTTTTAAAAACAACAAGAATGTGCAAGGAAATATAAATATAATATAATTTAAAAAAAGTTTTCACTACTCACATTCTCCGAAAATAAGTTTTCTTTACGAATATTTAAGTTTGTTAGTTGAACAGAAAATAATCCTTTTCTCGAATGTATATTTCAAACGGACAAAACCCAAAAAAAATATTTACAACACAAGTTACAAAGCTAACTTTTTTATTTTTAAGGTAGAATAATAAATTGTTAAATAGATACAAATTTTTTGTAAACTAAAAGTATAATATTTAAAAGTAGAATAATAAATTGATTTATATTTAAAAGTACAATTACAAACTGTTTAAAAATTGACCAAAAATATTTTGTATTGAAAAAGTAGAATAACAAAGCGATTAAAAAATTGTTGAATTTTAAAAGCAGAATAACAAAATATTAAGTAATAAACAATTTTTTTAATTTTTAAAAAAGAACATATAAAATAAAGGAATAACCAATATTCAAGTTATGTTATTATAAGTATATGCACGTAAAAGTCTTATTGAAAATGTTTACTTTCGAACAGATACTTTCGATACTTTCGAATTTCATTTACGGAAATTACATATTGTAATTGTTATTGTAGCAAGTCTGATAATTGGTGATTGGCGTTTCCGAACAGGAAGCACAAAATGAAGCCATACACATGATGCAATACAATTATGGAAAAGAGATAAATATTTAACTTTCGGCTAGGTCGTGCTAGGAATAATGTCAAATTTGTTTTTGGAATTATGAGTAACAGATTTTGAATTTTGCAAAACACAATTAATTTATCTGTGAAAAAGGTGGATATCATAACCAATGGATATTTTATTGCCGTAGCCAAGGGATACTTCCTTCATTGTTGAAGTAGTCTTCGAATGCTTGGCGAATAGACTGTGCTGGTGAACTTTTTTGAAAATCTTCTTCGATAGGTACTGCAGCCGATGATGCAGATGTAATTTATGCCGATGTATTACTTACATCATTTCCATTTTTATCGATTAGTAGATTATGCAGAAGACAACACGTTTTTGTTATGAGCTCTACCTTTTCCACAGATAATTTTACGTTCGTTTGAAAAACTTGAAATTTGTTTGCTAACATTCCAAAAGCATGTTCTACTACTTGCCTAGCGCGAGCTAGACGGTAGTTATATGTTTCTGTAGATTGAATGTTTGTGTGATATGGATAGGGCTTCATTAAATGCTCTTGGAGCGGAAATGCAGCATCACCAATTACAACAAATGGCAGTTTGCGACCATTACCAATCAATTTCTCTGGTGGAAAGAATTTTTTTGCCGTTCTTAATAACTTCGTATAACTTACTGTTAAACAAAATGGCAGAATCATGAACACGCCCATTGCATCCAATATCTATAAAGACAAAACGATAATTCGCATCGACTAACGCCAACAGCACGATGCTGTTCGTACCTTTATAATTCTGATAGTAACTGCCATCTTGTCGAGATGCTGCAAAGTTTATATGTTTGCCATCTAACGCTCCCAAGCAATTGGGAAATTGCCACTTTATAGCTTATCAGCATTTGCTTCCCATTCACTTTTGTCTGTTGGGAACTGAAAATTAAATATAAAATTTGTAGATAACACTATTTGTAACAAAGCAAATAAATAAGTTTTAATTACAAACCTTTAAATGGTCATTTCTGAAGTGTCTCCATATAGCTGTGCATACATACTTCTGTAACAGCTTTTGAAATTATTGCTTGAGAGATTCGTGTTTGGAAGTTAAGGCTTGTAAAAGACTCTCCAGTTGCGAGAAATCTAATTGTTACTGCTAACTTCTCCGCTGGAATTATAGCTTTTCTAAAAGTTGTGTCCTTCTTCATAATATCATTTTCAATTTTTGGGGGGATATAATGGAAGTTCTCAGATGTCATTCTTAAATTGAATAAAATATATTTGTTTTTGCATTTGTATATTTATGTACTACCTAATGAACAACTAATTTAAAAACATTAAATGCTTAAAAATTTAATGCATTTATCATTAAAATATGTACCTTGGCGTTCAACAACAACGCGGTGCGTTACAACTATCTTCCTTGTACAAGCTGCTGCAATAAATGCATTGTATTAACTGCACCTTAATAATAATTGAAAGAGCACAACACTGACCTTTGTTATACAAAATTGTAAAATTTACGCACGCTGTATGTTTTTAAATTGTTATAAACAAATTTATTATAATTATATTATATACTATAATATTCTCCGTCGATTATAATGGACGGCGCGTCGAAAGAATTTTATTGAAAAAATTTTTTTTTCACTTTGTAAAACACAAGTATTTTCACTTGTTAAAAGTATTTTTAATAATTATATACATATATAATATTAATTTTTAACACTGAACTTTTTATTTTGTTTATTATATTGTCGTTTACACAGATATAAGGATATATAAATAATTAATATTAAGAATTTTCAAAACACTAAGAATTCTGAACCGTTCTTCTCTGATCAGAATTTTTGGCTTAAGTCTAGTTTAGGGGCGATGCCCCAATCGGTTCAAAATTTTTACCACTTATAAAACTTTTTAACGTGATTCCAGGGAAATATTTTTTTTTGTCGGTCAAGCCTATTTTCCGAGTTATGGACCCCCAAAGTTTTGATATTTACTAGTGTATAACTTTGTTATTTAGTATCGGATTTCGACAATATATATATCGTTGGAAAGCTTATTTGAGCGCCTTCTATGTGGTATTTTTAAATTTGAAATCCATTAACCCATTATGAACCTATTGAAAATTTTGCATTTTTGTGAAAGTTATTTTTTAATATGGGATTATCTCATAAATAGACGCATGTCATGTATGGTTTTATATTAACTGAATAAAAGGTAGGTCCATAAGCTTTGTTTTGATGTATCTCACGACCACTTAACCCTTTCAGAACCGGATATATTTGGTATTTTATCTTCATTTTTAAGGCTTTTTGAAAAATTTATTCCTAGTTCTAGCCTGCTGCGCTTTAAAAAACACAACAAAATTCATTATCCGTCCTATTATGAAAATTTTTTAGAAAAAATCGCGCGGCGCTTCAAAATAACACTAATTGTTTATATTATTTAAAACAACACAACAAAATTCTTTATCCGTTCTATTATGAAAATTTTCGCCTGCGGCGCTTTAAAATAACACAACTAATTGTTTATATTATTTGAAAAAATTACATAAATTTTAACTACCTTAAGGTGCGTTCAGACTACGCAAATATTTGACCAAATAAGCGTTACCACTAAATAATGTATAATTTTCCTTGTATAATTTTCATTAAGTTATACAATATATGATATAGAATATAGTTAAATATATTAAATATTACTAATATAATAAAACAACTTAATTTTATCTTTTATATATCATGTAAGATTGAATAAAACTTTCATAAAATTAGGGGTTACGTTTATTTGGTCAAATATTTGCGTAGTCTGAACGCACCTTTAGAAATACAAATATATTTTCCAAAAAGCATTACAAATATGACTTCAATATATAAAATAAATACATATGTAAATAAAATAAAAAAATATGAAAAATCCATAAAATATCAATATATTTTTCAAAAAGCATAAAAATGTAGATAAAATACCAAATATATCCGGTTCTGAAAGGGTTAAGTGGTCATGACATATATCAAAATAAAGCTTATGGACCCACCTTTTATTCAGTTAATATAAAAATGAAATACGTCTATTTACGAGATAATCCCATATTAAAACAAAAACTCTCACAAAAATGCAAAATTTTCAATAGGTTCATAACGGGTTAATGGATTTCAAATTTTAAAATACCACATAGAAGACGCTCAAACAAGCTTTCAAACGATATATATATACTCGAAATCCGATACTAAATAACAAAGTTATACGCTAGTCAATATCAAAACTTTGGGGATCCATAACTCGGAAAATAGGCTCGAGCGACAAAAAAAAATATTTCCCTGGAATCACCCCAAAAGCCCCTACCCAAAAAAAAAAAAAAAACTAAAATATCGAGGCATCGCCCCTAAACTAGACTTGTTCCGAATTTTTTTGCTATTTTAAATAAAATCATATTAAAAACAAGTAAGAAAATTATAGTCGGTCTAGGCCGACCATATGATACCCCATACCATGGTTTAGAGACCCTATCTTTCGGTCCAACTAATTCGATATAGAAAATGAGCATAACTCAAATTTGAGTGGCATTGATATTAATTTTTTTGCCGCAAATATGAAAAAGTTCATATCGGGTGCTACATATATATGGGGACTAGGTCGAAAAATGGACCGATCTTGACATATTTGGTAAAGTCACTTATATTTTGAAAAAATATATACAAACCAAATTTGAGAAAAATCTGTGCAATATTTTTGTTTTTTGATAGATTTAAGTGAAGATAGGGAAGCGGCGCACTGTGGTCAATATTTTGAGATAGCGGCCAAAACTCCTTTTGGTTTTTGTTCTCCGATTTTAAAGTTATTAGACTCATATGAAAGTAGACAGTAGTAAACCTCGGAAGCCAAAAAATTAGAACTCTATTTCAACTATTTCACTGAGAACAGGGTGGTCCAAAATGGGCTTTTTCAGAATTTAGTAAATTTATGATATTTTTAGTTAATTTTTAAAGTTTAAATGATCATAACTTTTTTGTTTTTCAAGATTTTTGGACGAAATAAATTTTGTGTTGTAACTTAACTTATTTCCTATTACTGGTAAAAAAATTGAAGCTCTACTGTTTTCACAACAATTTAAATTTTTTTTTTAAAAAAGGTCAAATTTCTCGGAAATTTCCTACTTCATAGAGCACAACTCCTGTGAGTCAAGCTGAGTCAAAACACAAATTTACTATTTTGTAGTCATAACTCTCCCCTACATTCCTATATATACATGTCCATGCATCGGGACTGCACTTTTTGAGCTACAGCAATTTTTCTGACCCAAGGTAAGATATTCGGTACAAATGCACGTCATATTTTTTGAGAAGTTATTTGTATGTGAAAGTGGCTATTATGCATATATTTTGATGAAATTTTGTACAAGAGTTCTTATTGACTCAAAAAATAATTCTGTTGAAATTAGGAGAAGTTGGCCCATATTTGGACCTAGTCCACATAGAAGGGTGTATCAAAATTTTGACAAAAATGACAATAGAACTCTCAAATTATGTGGTATCTGGCAATTCATTTGGAAAAGGTAAAAAAGATTTTATTGCCATCTAATATTACACAACTTAAATACGTGAAAATTGCAAATAAATTTAAAACCAATGGAAATAACTGGTAAAACCAACTACCTGTTATATTATGTTTCAAAGAGGTAAAAAACATCATGTTGAAACTTCGAGCAATAGTATATTAATCCATGCATTCATTTTTTTTCTTCATTATTGTTTAAACAATGGCTAAATTCAGTTATAGTGTTCTATCTGATATATATTTTGAACGGAAAGATGAAAATGACATTATTTTACATATAATGAATAATCAATTCTTCAAAATATGCGACAAACAAGAAATTAAAATTCATAACTTAAAAATAAAAAACTTTTTAAATACTTTAAGAAAACGGTACAATCAATGTTCCAGAAACAAGAAATTGTTTTACTCACGCAACCAAGAATGGCTAAGAAATAAACTTATTTTTAAAAAGCCATCAGTAACTACCACGGAAACTGGAAAAGGTGGTCGACCAGCAAAGCCAATTGATAATTGTAGTGAAAGATCACGAAGACGCAAGCTTAAACATATCAATGAAGAAGTTTCTTGTAGCATCATAAAGGATTCATTTCTGCATCAAATTCAACCATCGAAAACTAAAAAGGGTAAAATTGCTATCATTGAAAAAATATTGGAAGCAAGCCCCAGATGCACAAAAAGGATTTTAGAAAGTATGCCGACACCAACTGAAGAAAATAAATTTACTCCAGAAGAAGCATTTGCACTATTTTTGGATTTGAAAATGACTAAAAACCAATATACAGAATTGCGGAAGCGAACCAATGAAAAAAATTGTGGAATTTTTCCATCATATCGAGATATAGTTTCTGCCAAAAAAGATTGCTTACCTTCACCAACTGCTATTAGTGTAACTTCAAGTTCAGCAGAAATAAAATTGCAGGATCTTCTTGAACACACTGCAGAACGATTATTAAAGACATTTGATGCTGACTATTTAAAGAAGTTTAAAAATTGCAGCATGACTTTAATTTCTAAATGGGGATGTGATGGGTCCTCTGGCCAGAAACAATACAAACAATGTAATGCGGAAAATTCATCAGATGCCAATTTATTCATGATTTCTTTCGTTCCATTACGTTTAACAAAAACTTATATTGGTTCAGAGCCGTCAACTAGTAGAGCTGCAGAGATAGATGTATGGAAGAATGAAATTCCCTCGTCAACAAAATTTTGTAGACCAATAAAGTTTGCTTACAAAAAGGAGACTCAAGATGTCATAGATGAAGAAGTTCGAAAAATAAATGATCAAATTAAAGAACTTCAACCAGTAACATTTAAATTTGATGACCAAGACATTGAAGTAAATTTTAAAATGTGTCTTACAATGATTGATGGAAAAGTTGCACAAGCTTTAACCAAAACAAAGTCATCGTCAAGCTGCACCATATGCCAAAAAACATCAAGTCAATTGAGCCAACCACCAACACAAGACGATAGTTTTAATGAAGCATATGAATTTGGAATGTCACCTCTTCATGCTAGAATTCGTTTTATGGAGCATATTCTTAAATTGGGATACGATTTGGAATTTGGCCCGTTAGGCGAAACAGTGAGAAACAACAAATAAAATTTGGAAAAAAAGAAAGCAAAAAAAAGATATTCAAGAAAAATACCGTGAGATAGGCCTTATAATTGACCAGCCAGAGCAAGGAGAAGGAAATTCTAATGATGGAAACATAGCAAGGAGATTTCTTTCCGATCCAGAAACTGCAGCTTCTATAACTGGAGTAGATTATGATTTAATACGACGATTCCAAATCATATTACAAGTTATAGCATGTAGCAAAAAGATAGATGCAAACAAATTTGGTCAGTATGCTAATGAGACAGCAACCCTTTATAACCAAAAATATTCTTGGAGACATATGCCAACCACAGTTCACAAAATTTTGTTCCATGGGGAACAAATAATTCAGCACAATATGCTTCCAATTGGAGATCTCTCAGAAGAAGCCCAAGAAAAAAGGAACAAAGACTACAGATTCTTTCGCGAGCACAATACAAGAAAAATTTCCAGATATTGTACTAATGAAGATCTTATTAATATTTTGTTGTGCACATCAGACCCATATATGTCCAGTATTCGACAAAAATGGAAATCAACCTCATTAGAGTTAGATGAAGAAGCTAAACAACTACTGCAAAATGAAAATCAAAGCTATTTGGAAGAAATTTTTACTAATATTGTTTAATTAATACTAGTTTAAAGATTATAATTTGTTTCTAATTTTAGTATAAATTTTTATTAATACATTTAAATAAAATATATATGCACTTTAAATCAATAGTAAAAGTTTACTTAAAATTTTATCGATGTTGTGTTTTGTATATAATATATCCAAATGGTATTGATATTGTTGGGAATTTCAGTGTTATTTTTCAGTTTAATCCTCACAAGAATTAGCTTTCTTCTAAAAAAACCAACCTTTGGCCCCTGTGAATATTGAGACTAAATAAATGTCGGGGGCCAAATGTTGGCATTTTCTGACCAAAATTAAGTTTAGGAATAATAAATAAGTATTGGTTGTAAAATACGATTGAAGAAAATAAGAAATTATAAAAAAAAATACCTATTTAAAATGTCAAAATATTCAACTTTTACATGGAAACTCAACAAAAAATTAAAATGCATTTTAACTCCAAATTACTTACGTTCCTATCAGTCGATTTTTACGTTTGAACACGCAAATTGAAGCTTAAAGTCCCTCCTATTGAACAAAACAAATTGCGTAAAAAAATACCAATCCGGTCAAAAGTTATAGAGTTTTGACCGCTATCTCGCGAAATTGACCACTGTGCGGCGTCATATGGGGGCTATGACTAAGAGTTGTCCAATAGGGATCATTTTTGGACTACTGATTAATGGATGATATTAATACATATAAACCCAATTTGACTAAGATTTATATGATAATTTGGATCTTATGGCAATTTATGTTGATTTCGTAGGGGTCATTTGTATGGAGGCTAGGTCTTAACATGGACCGATTCTCACTAATTTCAATAGCGTTCATCCTATGGCCGATAAAATTTCATCTAAATATATTAATACTTGCGACCTGCAGTTTGCTTACAAGCTTTACATGGACACGCAGACGGACGGACGGACGGACATCGTTAAATCGAATCAGCTAGTGATTCTGATTCGATCGGTATAATAAAAGATGGGTCTAGGTCAAATATTTTTGGTAGTTACAAACAGCGGCACAAAGTCATTATAGCCAAACCACATAGTGGTGTAGGGTATAATGATACAAAAATGATGACATCGCTTGTTGATGATGACGGTTGTTTTTTTCGTTCAACGTGACAACAAAGTGTTTCTGGAATTTTGCCGTTTGTTTACTTTATTTTAAAGAGATGGCATATTTTCCTTTCCCCTCTTTCTTTCCAACGAAAATGATACTAAAGAATGTTATCGGATAATTTGTGGTGCAATTTAATTGCACAGTGTATTACTAAAATTTTTACGTAGAAAATAGAAAAAATTCCATGGAAAATTTTTATGGAAAATTTCATAATGTAAGGCCCGGGGGTCGGTCATTATGAAATATTCCTTGAAATTTTCCCAATTATCTTTTATAGTTAATATGTAAAATTTTTTTAATTAATATTTTGTTGGCATTTTATCGGAAAATTTTTCATTCCTAACTAAAAAATATACATATGTATGTATGTAGTATATACGAAACAAATATACGAACAAATATATCTTAAAATGAGTGTAAAGAGAAGTTCTCAAGAAAAATCAACCCAACAACCAGGAATCATGAAATTTTTGCAGCCCTCTTGCTTCCCACCCCCCCTCACCACAACCATTCTTGGTTCATGCAATTTTCAAGAAATTTTTGTGGCAGAATTCCATGGAAAATTTCATAGTGACGTACAAAAATTTCGATCATAGTGACGTACAAAAATTGGCGATGAAAGCGGCGACGCTAGAACAGCGATAGCACAGTGTTGTATTTAAATTTAAAACATTAAATACTTTTTTTTACCACAGGGCGATGCTTCTAAAATATTAAATGGTCTGTGTAGATGATCCATAAAACTAAAAACTATATGAAAAAAATTCCTCTGTTTTTAAGAAAATAAAAATTACTGTTAGCAATTTCCGTTCTGTAGTTTTCTTATTAAATTAATATTTATATAAAAAAAAGAAGCGAATTTCTAATTAAAACTTGTTTATGTGTTAAATAATTGAAAATATGTGGATGTTGATACAAAAATTCAGTCTTTATGTTCTGGTATGTTTAAAACAACATATACTTAGAACCAAGTCATATTGATTTTTCTAAATTATCCATATTATTGTATACATATATATATATTCTCTGGTGTATATACTAATAGCTACAATGCTTTCAATGGAAACGCCACAAATCTACGCTCCATTGAGCCAGGCTATGACAGATTCTGATTCCGAAGAAGAAATACACAATTCAACTAAACACCATCAACTACAACTACAGCTGCAGCAAAAACAATTTCTACAACAAGAATTTGATTTAAATCTGAGTTCAAATAGACGAAATCCACCAAACACACTCAATTTACAAGTAAAATCGTATCAGCAAAATCGACGTAAATTACAAATTGAACGTCAACGACAACTGGAAAGAAATCTTTATCCAAATTCACAGAAACCAGCAACAAATATAACAGGTAGGTGGTAGGCAGGAGCATGTGGGATATTGACTTGTACGTTGTTAATGAACTAAGGCAAAATCTTCTTATAAATACAGCAAACTGTTTTAAGAATAGACATCAGAATTATCTAAATGTCTATTTTTAGAATAAATAAATTCATGTTGTATAAATTTATTTTAAAATTGTTCAATTACATTTTGTATATATGTACTAATACACACCGGGCCTACATATGATATAAATTTTTTCAAACAAATGTGAATTTCTTGTTCACACAAGAATTGCCTAATTTGGACTACTCTTGTTAGTTTTGTTCATGTGCAAACAAAATAATCTGCGCTAGGGGATTTTGTCAATTTTAGATGTTCAGTTTTTTTATTTTTTATTGAAAATAAAATATGAACGTTGAAAATAAAAAAATTTTTTTTTTTTGGCCAGTCTAGTTTACGGGACTCTAAATTTTGATACAACTTGCAATATTGAGCACAAGAACATTTTTATTTTTAGTTAGCGTCCCAAATTTTCCGAAATAAGGGTCTCCAAAGTTTTGACATTTGATTATATATAACTTCATCAATTATTATGTCATTGTGATTCTTATTGAAGTACCTTTCATTCAATATATAAATGTAAGAAACCCATTGTGAACCCATGAACAGATTTTTTATTGTTTTCCAATATTTTATGTAGTTTCTTTAAAAACCTCTCATCACAAAAGATGAGAGCGCCGAAAATCAAGCGCTCCGAAAATCAGGAATTTCAGATATGTCTGATAGGGTAAATCCTAAATAGATCCGGTTCCGAAAGGGTTAATATAAGTCTAAACAAAGCTTTTAGTCCAAGCTTTTATTCAATTTAATGCATACATTAAATCGGTCATTTTATGAGATAATGACTGAATTAAGCAAAACTATACCAAAAAATTAAAAAATCTTGAAAAGGTTCACAAAGGGTTAATAGATTTCGAACATTTTTATATCAAATGTTTATAATGGATACAAAGTAATACAGTTGTATAGAAATCTATGTTAAAACCTTGAGGTCCGAAACCCGAAAAATATGGGCCGCCGACAAAAAAAAATAATTTTTCCTTTTTCCTAACAACCAAAAAAAAAAAAAAAAAAATTGGGCTTGTGCTCATAACTTAAACTTGTTCCAATATTTTAACATTAATATTTTACAGCAAGAAAATTTAAACTTATGACATTTTACTTACATGCAATGTTTTCTTTGTTGTTTGAACAAATTCATATCAGTTGTAACCCCGAGGGGTTATCCACAATAATATAATAATAATACAAAATTAACTATATTGTTATAGGCAACGGCAATCAAAAAAGGGGAACAATTCATAAAAACAGTATGCAAAATACATATCTACGATCAGTTATGATGTCTGATATGGGTGGAAATTCTGAGGGTGGAGGACCATGTGATGCAGCCAATAATTTTTCCAGTTTCAACAGCGATTTCGATGATCGTAATCAAACCGATGCCGATAATGTGGCCATTTTAGGAGGTAGTGAGTCTTCAAAAGAACTAATTAAAGAATCAATGTCACCAGCACGGCGTTGCTGTTTTATTGCTTCGTTAATGCTGTGTGTTTTGACGGTAATCATATTTGTATGGTTGATACCATGCACCGAAGATGGCACCTGTCCGGCACCTGTTGATCGCATTAAGACGCATAACTGGTTGAACAACTATACAAAAATTGAACTGAAGGGAGGTGTGAACATTGTTAGTGGTCTGCGAAGTTGGGAGAATAATTTGATATTTTTGTATCGAGGTGATGCTTTCTTTCCCGAATTTCGACCGGATAACTCGAAAAGAAACGGTATTATATCATTGATCGGCAGTTCGGGAGCAGTGGCTTGGTATGATGAGATGATTGATGAACCGGTAGCTATTGACTGTACATTACTCGATGTTGATCGTAACGGTAGACCAGATTGTTTGGTTATAGATGAATATGGCGAATTGGGTGCCATTAATCCGATTTCTGGTCAGTGGCATTGGCGTTTTAGAGAAAGATCAGCCCATAAGGTCGATGCCCTCGACTTCCCAGTTATTCTACCGGACTTAGATATGGACGGTGTTATGGATATTCTATTAGTAACAAGTGTGGGTCTCGAACAACGAACTAAACATTATATGCGTAAAGGTGATGTGGTCAATAAAAAAAATGGCCACAGTTTAGAGCAACGAAACTTTTTGCGCATATTATCAGGGCATAGTGGTCAGTCGATTGGTGATGGATTCAAAGTTATTGAATGTGATACTTTGCGAAAACTACAATTGGAAAATGCTCAATCTGTGTCATTCAATTGCATACACAATAACACTGAGGCTCAAAGATCCAAGACGTTAGCTGAACTCTTTGCTCTCATCACTAATAAATCTCTAATGGCTCAGAAACTTGTACCGGCCTCAAAAATATCACAACATCGTCATTATGGCCAACGCAAAGATATCGACTCACAGCGTAATATTTACTCACTTAGTGGGAGAGAACTGGTAGTTGAAAACCGTGGAAAGTGCCCTGAAGATTGTAATGTTACACTTATTTTAAGTGAGAACCGTAATGGCAAAGCATTTACAATTCGAAATTTTACTAGCAGTGGTATGTATGGCATGGTGCCAGCACAGTGGCATTTCAAAAATACCAAACCCAATATGTCTGGATTTGTTATGAAATTTTGGAAATGGGATACTAATGCTGTGGCGAATGCTCAAGCTGCATCGGCAACCAATAGCAATCCCCGCGGTAACGAAACGTTCCAAAAGACACAAACGGCCAAGACTAAATCGAAATCAGTTAAAACATCAAAGGACAATGCAACGAAATCTTATAAGCAAAATCACGTCCAAAGTGATGTCAGCAATGCAGGTCATAAAAGCGAACGAAAACGACGAGATTTGATTGAAAACTTTATATCACACGATGAATTGTTTACATTCCATCATGTTGTACATAAACGAGATACATACGATATAAAATTGGAATCGATGCGTTTAAAACGTAGTACTTCGCCAGCTACCAATGTCACGAAGCAAAAATCCACAGGCAGTAATATGTTAATGGAAAACTATAACATGCAAAGGATTACGGAATCGGTAATATTGGTATTATTTATTGGTGCTGATACTCGCATTGAGAATACCTCGCAAAGTAATATTGTACAATTTTGTCGTAACGATCGAAAAGAAGTAGTCTGCCAACCCGATCTCAACAATCAAGAAAATTCCATGCTCATAGCCGATCTAGACCAGGATAATTCCCAAGAATTGGTCTCGTATATGTCAACATTTGTTCAGGCAAATGACAATCCGCAAGATTGGCGCCTAGTGACATATGTGCGTTTATTGCGTTTACAATCGGAACTACCGGCATTCTATGAGGATGTTAAGCATAATTAGAGTTTTTTTAATCATTTTTTAGAACTCACTCAAGCTTGTATTTGGCAATAGGGGCCCGTATTCATAAAAAAATTCTAGCAAGTGGCTAAATATTTTCCATTAACATTTTTATATAGAATTCCATTATGAATATGGGCCAAAGTATTTCTATTTATTATTTATTTAGAAAATAATAATAAAAAAAAAATAACGATCATTAGATCATAAAACTTAAAAAAAAAATTAGCCAATTTAATTTGTATAAGTATAAGTATTGTGATTCATTTCATTTCATGTTATAACACAAAAAAATGGATGCAAAACAATAGCATAACAATTATATTTCCGTTGATCCATCATGTGTACACAGAATATTACATAATTGTGTATTTGTATTTTTAAACCATTTAATTGAGAATCCTTTCAATATTTGAAAAGTCCCTCTGGTGTTTAAAGATGATAATCAAAAATTCGTTTTCGGCATTAAAAACTGTAAGCCTAACAAAAAGAAATGTCTTAATGAATCGGGGTGTTAAAATTGACCTTAAATAAAATGTGCAATTTTAATAATTTATTATAGAAATTTTTAAATATCAGATTGTTTGTTTTAAACCTGTTTTTGTTCTCTTAAACATTGATTTTATTAACAAGTTGTTGCCCTAACAATTTTTTTAAAATAATTTTTGTTAAACAAATTAAAAAACAATAATTTTTTTATATTAAACACAATATGTATAACTTTACTGTTAACAATAATTATAATTCACTTAATTCTAAATATATATATACATATATAGTAAATAAAACAATTGAATTAAGATTCTTTATGTATTTTGATTTTCGTCGCGACGTCCAAATTTCATATCCCGTAAATAATGAATGGTTTCATCATTGATAAGCGTTAATATGGTCGATTTAAGAGTCAAAACAGAAGCCAACTTATATTTGAGTGTAACAGATTGAATGAGATCGACCAGTTCAGCAATATGATCTTCCATTTGTTTACTAATTTTATGATTTTGGCAGTAGATATGAAAACTACGAAAGAAAAGACATTATTAACTTTAAGTACGTTAATTTCTTATAAATAAAACATTTATAACCATATAAAATGTTTATACACCGAAAAAAATCAAACAAATATTTTTATCCCTTAATATATCGAGAGCTTCATGCCAGAAATGGAACGCACTCGCAAGACATCTCTGAATCCGAAAAAAATAATTGGCATGCAGCACTCGAAATGCTTAACAACATTGCACAAATTAAAAAGTATGGAAATAGGTCAAATCATCCTTATCTCCAAGCCGTGTGGAATAGCGACGTAGTCAAGATTAAATCAGTTAGATATAAAAGCAAAAAATCCTTTTATCTGAATGAGTGAGTGATCTGAAATAGATGGACACCAGAGAAGTTAACATAAGAGCGAGTTTTTTTTGAAGTGGGTTAACTTAGGGCATTAGTTCACCTTGATTATTGGAATTCTGTTTTTGGTATATGGTATAATTCGAGTTCAACTAAGCAAGATATGGGAGTTTATCGATTTGTAAGTATTTCTAGTTGCAAAATTTTGAAAAAAAAACAAGAGTGTTAAATTCGGCTGTCCCGAATCTTTGATACCCTCCACCTGGGTTTTACGTTTACATTAATATCTGGACTTATTGCACTATTTATAACAAAAGTAAAAACTATTTGAAAAAGTAAACAATTTGATAAAGTTAATACTAAAAAATTACAACAAAAAACATACTGCATTTTTAGCAGTATTAGAGGTGTCTCCATATCTTAGGTCATATCTTATCACAATGACGCCCGATTTACTCCATACAAAATAATGACTACCATATTATCCTTACTTTACCCAGGTAAATAGTTTATTTTATGAATGATCGTGATTTCAAGAGACAGGCAGACAAATAGACGGACTTCGCTATATATGTAGCGAATATATATACTTTATGGGTTTGCAGATTCATTTTTCGATGCGTTAAAAACGGAATAACAAGCTTATATATACCCCTCTCCATAGTGGTGTGGAAGGTATAAACAATGGTAAAAAAAAGGGTAATCACATTGTTGTTGTTGATTAAAAGATTGCAGAATAACACGACATTAAACGAAATAACATGCGCAACAACTATATATCCTGAGAGACAAAATTACTGGGAGACAAAATTACTGCTATTATACCAATAGCAATGTAGCAATATACATACATAATTAAGGGAAATTAGCAGAATGACATGGATTTAATACACATAGATTCTAAAAATAAGATTTTAATTCTTTACTGGACTAAAGTAATTTTATAATAAAATCTATTTCTTAAAAACAGTTTTTACAAAAAGAATGTTACAGCGAAACCACGCAACGTTACAATGGGTTATGATTACAATGACGAATGGACGTTACAGCGAAAACAACATTGTTCGTGGCAAAGATATCCGGCGAATATCTGTATTGATGGTTTAGTGATTCAATGATTTGTGCAATTTAGAATTTTTTCAGTAATTAAAAAAAATATTTTAATTACAAAAAGAAAAAATATTTGTGATATATAAATAACTAAACATAATTTGCTTATTATCCTTGCATAGATTGTAAATAAAGAAATATTAATAAAAAAAATATATATTAAAAATTTCGGTGTAGGACACTTTTTTTATGGAAATTATATGAAAAATTCTTTTAATAGAGAGGTTAATTACTCTACATACTTACCTCTTAATAGTATTTTCTATAACATCATCCGTCATATCAATTTGTTGTAAGAAATCATTTAAGTATGACCGTTTTGATTGTATGACAAATTGGTGTAGTAAAGCTTCCGACCAACATATATCGTAAGCATAAGCTCGACTTAATATTAATGATTGAGAAACACTTAAAATATATTAAGAAAAGGTAAATATTAAAGAAAGGTTAATCAAATAGGATATCCAACAAAAAAAAAAAATAAAAAATCATGTGAGTCCGATCGCAGGGGAGATGTGTAAACATCTAGTAATTAAAGACTTTTTTATAGCACTTTCTTAAAATCAAACAGAAAGCGTATCACTTATAGCAGTCAACTGCAGGGGATCTGTTAATATAAAACTATTTATTATTATTTAATTTTTTAACCGGTTAATTTTTAATTTTTCGTTTTTTATTTTTCGTTTTTCGTTCTTCACTTTTAATTTTTTTAATTTTTAATTTTTTATTTTTACTTTTTAATTTTTTAATTTTAATTTTTAATATTTCATTTTTTATTTTGCATTTTTCATTTCTTATTTTTCATTTTTTATTTTTTTCTTCATTTTTCATTTTTCATGTTCCAATTTTTATTTTTCTTTTTTCATTTTTCATTATTTATTTTTCAATTTTCATTTTTCATTTTTTATATTTAATTTTTTATTTTCCATTTTTTATTTTTCATTTTTTATTTTTAATTTTTTATTTTTAATTTTTTATATTTAATTTTTTATTTTTCATATTTTATTTTTCATTACTCATTTTTAATTTTAGTTTTTCATTTTTCATTTCTTATTTTTCATGTTTCATTTTTTATTTTTAATTTTTTAGTTTTAATTTTTTATTATTCATTTTTTATTTTTCATTTTTCCTTTTTATTTTTTTCATTCTTTATTTTAAATTTTTTATTTATTTTTTATTTTTAATTTTTCATTTTTTATTTTTAATTTTTAATAATTTTTTATTTTTAATTTTTAATGTTTTTTTTTCATTTTTCATTTTTTAATTTCCATTTTTCGTTTTTTATTTTTCATTTTTCGTTTTTCATTTTTTATTTTTCATTTTTCATTTTTCATTTATAATTTTTTATTTTTCATGTTTAATTTTTTATTTTTCATTCTTTATTTTTCATTTATCATTTTTTATTTTCATTTTTTTATTTTTCATTTTTTATTTTTCATTATTCATTTTTAATTTTTCGTTTTTCATGTTCCAATTTTAATTTTTCTTTTTTCATTTTTTATTTTTCATTTTTTATTTTTCATGTTTCATTTTTTATTTTTCATTTTCAATTTTTAATTTTTAATTTTTAATTAACAAATTTAACAAATTTAATAAATCTATTTTTTTGGACCATTCCTCGATACTACACGATTACCGAACTTTCTCTTAAATTGTTGGAACCACATATCGCTGATGTCAGTATAGCGAACTCCATCGATTTGCAGAAATAAAAGCAATCGCACATCTCCGGCATAAAATTAACACCAGACGTACACTTGTTGTGGATGCAATGGAGTCTCATGAAGCACAATGATTCAATTTTACTTGTTGACAAGCTCACTAAGCAAAAAATAAGCTTCATCGTCGAAGATGATTTTTCGATGGAGTAAGCGCTCCTAAAGTTGTGACCACTTACTCAGAATTTCGGTGGTAATTTTTAATAATATCCAAAACCTATTTTGAAATTAATGTGCCGTAAGGGATATTCAATTCTATTGACTTTTTAGAACATCGTAGGAATGTGTGTTCTGTAATACTATTCTATCGAGATTACTATGGGAATTGTTCTGCTGAGATAAATAAACTTATTCAAGTGCCCGAGTTTCAGTTAGTTCTTCCCGCTTCTCTAGTAGATCACATACATTTTTTAGTCTATTGTTCAGTTGACTGCACAAAATTCGTAGCCGTATGTGCATTAAATTTCTATGACACTTAATAAAATTTAAGTCAAATACCCACAGTTTGTTTACAATAATAAAAAAAAAACAAGTAAGAAAATTATAGTCGGTCTAGAATTCGACTTAGGTACAACTAATTGGGTATAGAAAATAAGCATACACCAAATCTGAGTGGAATTTTTAATAAAATTTTTTACTGCAGATCTGAAAAAGTTCATATCGGATGCTATATTTATATGGGAACTAGGGCGAAAAATAGACAGCTCCTGACCATATTTGGTAAGGTCACTTATTTTTTACAAAAATATATACAAACCGAATTTGAGAAAAATTTTTGTTTTTTGATAGATTTAAGTGAAGATCAAAAACCAGCTTTATATGGGGCAATTTTTAATTTTTAATTTTTTATTTTTCATATCTCATTTTTCATTTTTTATTTTACATTTTTAATTTTTCGTTTTAAATTTTTAATTTTTATTTTTTTTTTTCATTTTTGATTTTTAATCTTTCATTTTTTATTTTTCATTTTTAATTTTCAAACAGGTTATCATAATATCATAATTTTTTCACCAATACAAATACATTTTGTCTTACGACTCAAATATTACGCTCACATGTTACGCTGTTTTTGAAATTTACCCCCCTGCGCGTATAGATGTTTACACATCAAAAAAAAAAAAAACGGATAGCAGGGACGAAAAATAATTGTTATTTTTTTCTTTCGGAAGAAAAGGTTACGCTAAAATTCACTTTATATATTTTAGGGAATTTTTCACCATATCATAAGATATATAGTATTTTGGTTACCGTAACCATTATTATTGATAAATATATTTTTTTTTGATTATGAATAACTACTATAACAACAACAAAAAATAGTTGGTTGCCAATAACCATTATTGAAAGTAATTTTATTTTTTGGTTATCGCTACCTGGATACGTATTGTATTTTTGATGTAATGGTTACATTTCTAAGGTATTTGAAAGATAAAGAATTTAAATACCTTTGGTAAAGTAAGCAAAACGGGCAGATTTGTAAGAAATGTTTATTAATGTTTATTAATTTTATAAATAAAAAATTATTTAATTAAAAAAGTTGATTAAAAATTACACTTAAGTAGTTTAATTAAAGTAGTTCAATAATTTTACTACAAACCCTTTAGAAATGCATCCATTACATGAAAATGCGATATATATCCGGCTGGAGATAACCAAAAAATTAAAAGTACTTTCAATAATGGTTATTGGTAACCAAAAAATTTTTTGGTTGCTATAATTCTGTGGTTATCTGGAATAACCGCGTATGTCTATTTTTGTCAGTTTTGAGTTAACGATGCCAAATATATTAATTTTTAACGTTCTTTAAATGTGTTAAAATAAAAAAAAAAAAAAAATATATTGACAATTTCTGATTTTTTTCTTTAAATAACGACGTAACTTGAATGTTTATTAAATTAATTTGCAGCACTATCGACATATGTCAACCTACGTTTGATCGCTGGCAAATTATTTTCTCAGAAATCGACACAGCGACATATGTACGTTGTTATTAATGAAAAAAATTCAAAATTATTTTGGATTATAACCACTTATAAAAACTTGTGTGTTTATTTCTGTTATTTTTTGTCACTATTATTATTGATAAGTTGTTATATTCTCATCCTAAGTCCCGTTAACTTTTTCAAGCAACAACAACTTATGTCTACATGGGTGGTTGCATTGGTAGTTTTATTTTTCAAGGAAAACGACGTTTGTCGACATAAGTTGTTTTATCTGCACACAGTTTAAGTGTTATTTACATATTATTTATTTCGTCCTTCTCTAAGATCTATTCCTCTGAAGATTTTTGACTCAAAATTTTATATAAAGTATTTATTGCCCATATCTACAGAACTGTTAAATAAAAAGCTCTAAAAACTTTATATCGAGCCAATAATTTCAAATATAACGTTTTTTGGCTCCCCTGAACATTTTGATTTTATGACATACGCGGTTATTCTAGAAAACCACAGAATTGTTATTCATAACCAAAAAACCAGGATCACCCAAAAATATTTCTCATCTTATTGGTTACGATGACCAAAATTTAATACATATTACAATAACGGTTATTTATAACCTATATTTGAACTCATTACTGTTAATGGTTAAATAAGACCTTTTCGTAATTTCTCTTATTAACTGTTACGTCCCTGGATAGAAGTGAATAAGTGAGTAGTAATAGTATAATTGTATTCTATTGCTTTTTGCAGCTTTGTTGTCAAAATACTATGCATTTTCACTTGTGAAAGTTTACTTAATTAAGATTATTGTTTTTTTTTTTTAATTATGTTACTCTTGTAAAATATGATTATTTTATTTTGAAAAATAATAAAAATCCCAAATAAAATAATAATAATAATCCCAAACGGACTTTTAAAACAAAAGCTTATGAGGCAAAAGTTCCCGAGTTATTAAAAATTATAACGAACGTCTTAATAATAAGAGAGGCTCGGGAAGTGGCGGAAAAAGGCCTGTACTGGTCCTAATAAGATTAGAAAAATATTGGCACTTTTTAAGAAAAATCCGAATATGTCGGGGAGAAAAGCAGTTCAAATATCATTTGCTCAGAGTCTTTCGTAAGAAAAGTGAAATAGGAGGCAGGAATCAAATCGTATAAAGTAAAGAAAGTGTCGGATCGAAACTCCGAGAAGAATATAGAGGCAAAGGACATGCTAAGAAACTGAAACGTAATTTCATCAGCAAGTATGATTTTTACGAAAAACTACAACTACAGACCTTTTATAGTTGTGGGAAAAGAAGCAGCTCTCATGTGACAAAGGGTACGATATATACCAATTTGCACTTTAAAGAATGCTTGCAAACGAGTCTACATCCATTCATAAAACAGCGTGAGGTATTTACGATTTTTTGGCATGAACTTGCAGCATGTCATTACATCGAAACGGCTGCTGAATAGTAAGTCGGCTTACACTCCAATCATGCCCGCATTCTATAATTTGAATGTAACGTTCGTCTAGAAAATGTATATGGAAATAATTAAAAAACCTGAATGCTTTACATATAAAATTTTTAGACGAATGTAACGTTGAAGTTACATAATAAGGCAATAATGGCCCAGAAAAAAAAAACAATACACTAATTTTACTTATGCCGTTTTCTTTTCTGACAAAAAATGTCGCTCTTTATTTGCACTTTTTTCGAAAAGTGTATTTTTTAATATATTCTGAATTAAGAGCAACCTTATCTTATACCTCAATCGAAAGGTCTCAAAGTCGAGACTTCGTAAATCGCAAAAAATTGCAGTCATTGACTTCTTTTAGGTCACAGTGTGAGAATATTTCCCCTTTTTTTTTTTTGGATATTTTACCCCTATGGCTTCAAAGGGTACAATAATCAAATTTTTTTGAATTTTATGAACACAGCACTTTGATACCTTTCGATTGATGTATAAGACAAGGTTGCTTTTAATTCAGAATATATTAAAAAAATACACTTTTCGAAAAAAGTGCAAATAAAGTGCGACATTTTATTTCAGAATAAAACACATTCCGTATTTTAAGAAGTACTTCTAAAGAGAGATAAAAAGTCTGTTAATGCTTTGTAACACAAATATTATGTTTTTTTTTTCATATAATCCGAATTCAGATTATTTTATCTTTTTATACCCGTTTCCAAACTCATGAAATTTTCTATGTAACCTTCTTGGTCTTAAGGATCTGGATTGTTATTGCAAATGGTTAAAGATATATGCATGTTCAGACTAAGCCCATCTGAGTTTAATTTAATAGATAGGATCAGACCATTTTTTAACTTAATTCCCTTATTTATCTTATGTTGTAGTATTTTATATCGAGCCATAACCACGAAAATGACATGATATTCGTATTTTATTTTTTGATGAAAATCTATAATTTACGATCAATTTCATCATCTATCAAAATTTTATAGGCGTACGAAGTATAGTTACAAATTTATAGCAAAAGCAATTTTAGCTTATGTGAAAATTCTTAATTTGTTTACATACTAAAGATGATGACTTTTTCCTGGTAAATTTTAATTTTGTCACTTAATTTATTTTCGCGGTCATGGCTCGATATAGTCTATTTAACATATATTCCATATATATGTTATATCTTCTTATATATATTTACGCTGATCCCTGACTCACTGACTGACTGACTGATTCTGTAACGCTGAAATAATACACATAGCACTCCCTACAAAGCTATGCGAAATACACAAACAAAATTTAATCTTTCTCATTTTATACAAACCCACACACAATTTTCTCTCTTCTATGTTACCAACCAGTGCTGCTAATAAAATCTTCTGAAAATCGACAATTTTGGAAACTAAATCGCCAAAATCGTCATTTTGAAAACAAGAAATTGTCAAGATAATAAAAATAAAACTCTACAAAATATTACAAAAGGAAACAATCAAATTTATTTATATCATTCATATTACGAATATTATTACAGCATTGGTTATATCTAATGTATTAGCGGTGAAATTTCAACGAAAAAAATTTAACACACCAATCAACTAAATAATTTTATTGACATGTATCTATAGCTGAAACATATAATATAGATTTAAAGTATCGCCGTAATTAAAACTTAAAGCTTAAATAGAGATGCTATTCAAGGTATTTCCGTTTTGAAACGACTTGACCCAGAATTAAATCTATACATACTTTGAAATTTCCATTTACACTGAACAAAAACTATCAATTTTCGATAAACAACCCATTAATTGGTAACCCTTGAAATCGTAATTTTTATACTACTGATAATTTTAAATCTTCAATCATCATTTTTACAAATTTAACAAATCATTTTAACAAATTGCAAAATCGTCGAAATTACAATAAGTTGTCAAAATTGGCAAAATTGCAAAATCGTCGAAATTACAATAAGTTGTCAAAATTGGCAACACTTACTAAACTTCTTCGTTTGTCTGTTTTGTTTTTCATCTCAAAATTGTTTTGTATTGTTAAGAGTACTTTCGCTCAGTTTATTGATGGCCAGCACTTACCAAAGAGCATGCTTTTTTTTTGATAAATATTTGAGAAAAAAAGAGATCTTTGTTGCTGTCCAACGTATGATTTCGTTTATAGCTCTGTATTGAAAAGCCTTTGAAAAAATAGTGCAATATTAAGTTTAAAATTTAAATTATTGTAACTTTGCATAATTAAATTACATTGTAATTTTAGAAGAGAGGTGGGAAAATAATTTTTTTTTCACCCATAATATTAATTTTTGCATAATATGCTTTTAAAAAAATTTGGACATACATAAATTACGTAAAAAGGTATATTTAAGATTTTAATTTGAATAATTTATTGAAATTATAATGGAAGAATTAAAAGCGATTTTTTTTTTTTTTGAAGTAAAACTAATACGCGCGCATTTTTTATTTTTTCTTTTTTAGATTTATAGATAACTTTGCAAAAAATGTAATTCTCTTTTTTTCCAGTTTACATGTATGATGAAATATGAAATATTTTTTTCTTTTTTGTGTACGGTGGTGTATTGGTGTTTGCATTTCCTTAAGGGGTGGTAGGTTTTAAAACCTTTTTTTGCATTTCTCTTCCTGATTGCACAACATGTCGAGAGTGTTGTGTCAAAATTTTAAGTAAATCAGAGCAAAACTTAAGAAGATACAGAGTTTCCAGCGACCGGCCTCATACGGTATATAGTATACAAATCAGTTTTTAAAAAACTTTAAACCGATTTTTTCGCAAATAAATGTTCGAAGTCCGTGAACATCCTCTTGACCGAATCATCAGGTAACATCGAAGTTTTTTTTTTTTAATTCCATTTTCTTCCCCATTTTTTAATTCCCGAAGTTGTATAGCAAAAATCGTTTTTCACTTCAAAATGCTGCAAAAAAAAAAATTGAAAAACTCTTCGTCACTACTTCAGGAAACATCTCACCTTTTAAACGCATTTCGATTTTTTTTTTCACATGGTCCGGTAACGAGTTATGATGTTCACCGCAAAACAACATCGCCTCCGGATATTGGCTGTCACGGACTTATTTATTAAAATTTTTAGTTGAAAATTTTTTCAAAGATTTTTTAAATGTTACGCTATAACGTGTATTCATGTCTTCAAAAAAGAATTATGCAATTAATTATTATTATTAACTTTTAAAACCTTTAAAAACCCCCCCTTAAGAAACTTTTAGGAACCTTGCTCTAAAACGTTTTTTTTTTTTCTATGCTATTCTATTTTTTCTACAATAAAATGGAGTTCGGTTATAACGCACTCGGCGGGACCGGCCAAATTAATTCGTTATAGACTAAGTTCGTTATAACCGCAGTATTTTTTGTTTGTTTTGTCCGAAAGGTTTAAAAAATTTTTTGAGTTGAATAAGTTTACTTATTTTGATGCATTTTAAAAAGTTATAAAACATAAATTAAATTATTAAATTATTAAGACTAAAATTACCGAGTTTCTATCAAAATAAAATATTTTTTTAAAATCATATAATATTAAAAACTTCTTATGTATAAAAGCAGAAAATATAAAGCAAAGGTTGGCTACTGGCAAACTTATGCGAAAATATACATTAAAGGACCTTTTACAAAACTTCATTTGAAAATCGAAGTTTTTGGTTTGTATTTTTTACAACTGTTTCCCGATTTTTTTTTTTTAAATTTTAAAAGCATTAAAATTAATTTTTTTTTTTAATATATAAAATATAGGAAAATTTTGAAATGGGAAAAAAAATTTGTTTAAGTTAAAATAAACGGGCGCCTAGGCGTCACACAATCCACTTGTTATATATATTTGTTAAAATTGCTTACCTTAATTCATTGTTCACCAAAGTTTTAAAATGTTCCCTCGATTTTAGTTTAATTACACACAAACATAAATGATGTCCATTAGGCGTTGCAGCTTTGTCCAAAGCTTTTTGGGCCAAGTCGATTTGCATTGCAGTCAGTTCAGCCTGAGCAACACACTTCTGAGCTAAGAGTAATTTATTATCTAATAAATAATTTTCCGTAGCATGAACATTATACTCTAGAGATTGTTGAAGTAAACTGATCACTTCCGCCTGACAACGCAGTCGAATTGTGGTGTCATCCTGTAGTTGAGTTGTGTTATAAATTTTATTGAGGATTTCTTGGGCATCTTGTTCCCACAACTCAGCTAAATCTTTGTACATCAAAAAGTTTAGAGCGGCTAATTTGAAAAGTTCCTTACCCTGTTGGGGTGCACAATATTCACGTAAGTAAGCTAAAATAGCCTGTCGCAATCCAATTGTCTTCTCTTCATCAAACTGACCCAATAACGATTCAAATTGTTCATTCTCAATGAGAGTGTCAAAACAAAAGAACATTTCCCGATAACGACCAATGCCAATTAGCATACGTACAATTAGAGACCAGGATTTTGCTTGAGCTAGTGTGGCATTCAATACTTTGGCACGATTCAAAACATTTGCTATACCCTCCATGGAGCATTCGTGTACAAAAGACTGATGGGCCTTAATCAAAAGTTCCACATAAATGATGTTTTGTTTTTTATGAGATAAAACTTGTTGGGGTCTCGACGAACTTGTAGTGTGTATCGAGTTTTCAATATTGTTCAAATTGTTGACATTACCCGTTGTATTTGGCTGACCATAACGTGCTATAATTTCGGCTAATCGTTCAAAGTATATATTTTTTTCATACGGTTTATTATCCTGATATTTACGATAAGCTTTAAGAGCATCACAGTATTCAAGAAGACAAGCACCAAGTTTTGTGCGATCAGGAGTTAATTCCAGAAACAAATGTAAATCCCGATCAATATTATAACCCCACAAATCGGCATTACGAAACTTGAGCTTTTCTTGTTGATCCGGGCTAAATATATAAAAACGTGGCCTGACGACAGCGGTCGTTATTTCAAAGGCCAATAGCTCAGCAATTTCTTGAGATTCCATATGAGTTGATGTCAGAATATCGCTGACGACCAGCAAACGATGTAAACAACCTTCTTCTGCTATACTTTGCAATAGTGTTTGCACATCTTTGGTACGTAAAACATCTAAATATTCCTTATCCAAATACATGGCAGCACGATAACAACAGATAACACGTTTTGCAATGTTAACACCATATTTCAATTTCGATGCTATGCCCTGAAGTATAGTCAATGTCTCTTGTTTCTCTTTGGATGGTATTTCTTCGAATTCTAAGGTAGAACAACTATCAGATAAATAACTACCGCCACCACCACTTCCACCACCACACAGAGTACGTTTGGTAAATTTTGAAAAAGAAGCACGTTCCACTTCACCTAGTAATTGCCGTTCATCTGAGGACATGGCATAGATATTCGACATGGATTCCCCTAAAGCCATACAAAATACTATGAAACGTAGGTCTAAGGGTCGGACATCGAAAAGTTCCTGCAATCTTAAAGCTTCCACAATATCACCGTCATCCAATAGACGATGCAATAATGATTCCAAGCGTAACTTTTGTCTTTCGTTTAATTGGATTTTGTTGCTTATGTTTAAATCTTCTATGCCAGCAAGTTCTTTAAGTTCAAGAAATGATTTATACAGAACACATCTCTCGGATAACATAATTTCCTCATAATATTCTGAATGGTATAAAGGCAACTCATCGTTATTTTCCAGCTCCAATAGTAGATAATTAATAATCATATCATATTCAATTTGATCGCGATCAAATGATTCATTTGGAAATAAATGATGATGCTTGATAACATTTAAAGTTTTTTTTAAAACATCATAACGAGTTTTATAAGCTTTGGCGGGTAGACGCGAAGAGGCATAAAGTAGAAAGTTTACCAGAGTCTCAGGTGGCAACGAATGCGAAGCAACTTCTTGTTCGTACTGATCAAATGGAAACGAATAGTCGTCAAACTCTAGGTCCGTGGGTAAAGACAATTGACAATCCAAAGCATTCACCCATTTACTATACACAATATCACTTATCGGCTTATGTAAAAGAGAAGCTAAACGAACGGCCACGTCATATTCTTTGGCCGCCAACACACAGTCAAGAACTCTTTCATATTCTTTAGTATCCTGTTGATCATTTTGTATGAGTTGTATGAAATTAATGGGAAATCTTTGAGTTGCTCCCGAACCAGCCAACTGCAAAATATCACAAAATCCCCTTAACAAACAAAAGTCTAAACGGCCCGTGACATCACTAAGACCCGATTTACAAACACACGACAAAAATTTCAATTGATCAGTAACCGATTCAAAATTATTTTGCAAATGTAAAAGCAACAGACGTATGGTACGTTTTATTATTTTTTCCCGTTTTGACCAGGGATTTAGGGGCAATCGAACTTCATCATTACTCCAAGCCAAAGCATAAAGACGCAATTCATGTACAGCCTTATCACCAAACTCATTTTGTGTAGTAAGATAGAGAAAATTAAACAAATGCCACAAAGCATTATCACAATAGAATATGGAAAAGCTTCTTACTAAAGCGGTTATTTGACATTGACGTACTAATTGTTCTATAAGATTCCAGGGGAATTCTTGTATATTGTTGCCCACAGCTAAACGTAAAACATTAGACCATTGATTCGTGGTTATTGATAACCAAACTAGCCAACACCAATCAAAATTGGGACACTCCTTGGGGCTGATTGAAGCTGCCATTACGGCCATAATAGGAAGATTTTGTTCGATTGCAGTGCGTAAGAAATTGACCACGGATCCCGTTGACGACGATGTTGGCTTCGTTGGTTTGTATTTATGTTGTATACATTCTAAGAACTTCGTTATATCGGTTATACGTTCATTTTCTACGTTAGAATTGGTATGCAAAAGTATTAGAGCAAACAGATCTGGGCCACCATTTATGCAATCAGCTACAAAACGGTCGTTGTTGGGTTCTAAACCATTAACTATACCCGTTGATTCATTGCAAGAAGCCACAGAAGATGCCATAGTTTCTACTGAGGTATTAACAGCAGCAGTTTTATCTCCTCCCTTTTTTTGCTTTTGTTGTTTCAATTGACGTCTCGTAAGGCTGGTACGTCTTTTTAAATTGACATTACGTTCAGAGGTTTGTGTCGCAAAGGCGAATGCTCTTAACAGATGATTGCCTATGGTGGGAATGACGAAATATTTCACCAACTGTTTTACTTGTTCCAAAGGTATTTCATAGTATTGCAACAGCACCAATAATCGCCAATAATCATTAAGTCCAGCATAATGTTGCATTACTAAAGATACCGGTTGTTTAGCATAGACTTTCGTCTGTGCCTCAGCAGTAGCTGAAATTGTTTTAACGGCCATAACAGCGCTATATTCATTTAAAGGAAATTGTTCACCGTTCTCTAAACGTTGTACCAATAATCGTTCGGTTTGTTGTATTATGGATGGCATATTTTGATCCGTAACCTGGGATAGTTTACTGTCACTGTTGGTGAGGAATTGTTTCAATTTCAAAAAACATCGCAATTGTTGTGTATCAAAACCCAACATTTCACAAAACCCTATACAATGTGTTATGACTTCTGTATCCGCGAGTGACGATTGCAACGCCAATTCGTAAACACTCTCACAGGCACTAAACATATGAGCTTTAGTTATTTGGGCGTAATTCTTTAATTGTTCCAACAACATTAGATATACTTCATAAGCACTGCGTGATTGTTTGATGTAGTGTAGAAAATTTAAACGATAGGTATATTGTCCTTTGCCAGCATTGCCTTCTGGTTCTGGCTCACCTGTGTGTTGTGTAATTTTTCCATAAATATTGGCATCTTTTTTTAAACGTTTGATATCGATGTGTTTAAATGTTTTTAAAAGGTCATAGGCCGTTGGTAAACTGTGTTCCATGCTAATTGTCGTCTCATTCTGTTGCTGATGATGCATTGTTTTCAGATAGTTTAGAGATTTAAGTGTGCCAGTTGTGGCAGCACATTGTAAGTTCGATATTGATGGTTCATTTGTTAGGAATTCAAAAAGTGTTGCAAGCGCCTGTTCTTGTTCAAAATCTACACCCACACTTTCTAGGTATTTTGTTGTATAAAAACTTATCTGAAACAAGATCAATAATAAAAAAGGAGCCGCGCAGAGCTTTGTTTCATAGACATAAATAATATAAAAAAATAATTCTCTACAAACTTAATAAAAAATATTATTTCAATGGTGCGTGGTAAAGAAGAAAGCATATAAGTATTTCAAAAATTCATAACTACACTGAATTCTTAATCGGACCGATTTCTGGCATATCAGCTTTCATCAGCGTTTTATTGAACAATGTGATAATTGTTATGTTACAATTGAATAGATTTTTTTCTATATGAAATTTTTCTACTTAGTGCGGCCGTGAGGTTTGAACCTGCGTCTATCGCACATACACTCGTACTTGCACTTTTGAATTTGTTGAATTCGTAATTAACAAAAATTATTTTATAACTCGTTTATAACTCTTTTTCGTTGGAAAGATATTTCAAATATATATCCGACGATATATGTACAGTGTTCGGTGAGAAAGTTCCAAAACTTTGGATCCACGCCCACCTGAAATGGAGTATTTGCGTCGAAAGCTAACCAGATATTTGATATCGGTGGAGTCATAGGTCACACAAATTTACCCCAATCCGAGAGGTGGACTTGAATTCGACCTAAATCAAATATATTCTTATGTAAAAATGCGTAATGGTTTCACTTTCATGGGAAGGTGAATCACACCACATGGGCTCATACTTACTCTTCCTTTACATCTAGCTGAAGTTATTGGATTTTGGCTGTCTCTACGCTAAATTTGTTTGTTGTAGTTGTTGATACGGTATTTTTTATGGTTGTTTGTCTAATACTTGTGCGTACATGTATTGCGTTTCTAGGAATTGTTTTATAGCATTTAATGTAGGATGGTGATTGTAGATTTCCCAAGCTTCGCGCATTGTGGTCCTTCTTCTTGTTATCAATTAATTAATATATTTAATTAATATATTGGTCAAATTTGATCATTTAATGTATGGGCCTTCAATTGAAAATTTACCCAATACATTCGGGTGCAGGTCTCGTGTAATCTTGGTGTGCCACATTCAACATTACATTTTTTGGTATGACATAGCATCTGATATTTCATGGCGTTTGGAATGCAATCCTCCATGGAAACGCACTTCCATGCCAGCTTCAGATATTCTGACGATATTCGAGGGCGGTCTTAGAACAACCCGGACTGACGTATAGATGGCGAGACTTTGAAAAAAATTACATCGGTGAAAAGTGACAAACTTATAAAACACATGTTTTAACTTTTAAGGCTCCACGTTGTTTACTTTTTTCAAGCCATCAAAAGAAAATTTGTAGACATGGAAAAAATTGTTCACCGTCATGTAATTCAATATTTTAATTTGAAAGGTCTCACTCCAACCTATATTAAAGTCGAGCTAGATTCTGCTCTGAGCAAGTCTGCTCCTTTGTATATGGCCATAATATGTTGGGTAGAAGAGTTTAAACGAGGCGGTAGGAGCTGCCAAGATGAACACCGTAGTGGTCGACCAAATGAGGTGTCCACGCCAGAAACGGTTAAAAAAATCCAAAAGATAGGAATTTCAAAAAGTGCATCGTACATTGATCAAAAATTTGGAGATAAGAAAGCTGTCCGCAAGCTGTTCCTCACAGTCATGAAATCTACTTCCCTAAAACGGTTGTAATTCCGGGAGTGAACCCCGATCATAACGTTCCCGACTGTAAAGACGGTTTGCAATTTTATAAGAATTGAATAAATTTAAATAGCATATACGCAAAATTTCTGCCAAAGTGAAACCGATAAAAACATAATTAAACTATCAGATTAAAAATTGACGTTTACACATCACACATTTCATGATTAAATATTTTTGATCCGCATAAAGTGTAGATAATTGGTCTGGTTGGAATTTACATTAAAATAATTCAAAACATCTTTTGTACTTACATCTTTAAATCCATCCAAATCTTCAAGGCTATTTGTTTTTAACGACACCAGCAACTTTAACAGAGGACCATGTTCACTTAATTTATCTTTTAATCCTTCAAGTTGTCGATTTTCAACAAAATCATAAACTAACAATTGGTAAAATTTCTGATTGAATATAAATTGAGCCAATGGTAATGCCTTGATATTGCCACTATTCAGATCAAAACTTTCTGTGGCACAAATGCGTTGCAACATCTTTGGAACGGAATTTCTTTCATCGGCAAAGAAGAAACCAGCAGAAGCAAAACAATTTCTGAGAACCTCATCTATTGTATCGTCTTGTAGTGATCGTATTGCATACTCATACATTTCCGTTTCTAAAGACCACTCAATATACTTAAATTCCAATTGAGAAAGATCTTGTGTGTGGTTATCTGAAAGCATTTGTTGGACTTTACACCAACGTATGATTTCATCTATTTGTTTTGATTCCACCAAAAAATCCCACATAACAAATTTATTAATATGATGCAGAAGGATTTCATTGCGCGTCTCAAAATATAACTCAATCATAAGACGCTGTTGGCTGGCTGAATCCAAGGACATAAGTGATTCTAAATTAACACGTCTCATATGTTGCTTGATGTTGGCCATTATGCTTTCGGATTTTTTCAACTCTTGCAATAACTCCCAATGAAACTTTAAATTTTGCATTTGTTGTTCATAGTCATTGCATGGTTCCCGCTTGCTTAAATGTTCCATTATAAGTTCTCGCAGTTCCGAATCATTCGATTCACATGCGAATTGATAATAGAAACATTTCACATCCCTCTGCACATTACGAAGAACATTCTCTGCTTTACACACCAAACGCTCAGTCAACAATCGATTGACGTAAGTTTGGACCACATCATGAAAGAATAATTCATACTCGGAAACAGGCATTTTACGTTTACGAGCCCAATATTGTAAACATAACTGTATATATTCGCCTTTGGTGGCCACCTCTTTTATAAGGGCAACTTCACTAACTCCCGACCATGATTTGAAAATTTTATCACGTTCAATGTTGGCCATTTTTTTTTTAATATTGTCTTTGTTTCATTATATTTGATTTTCTGTATGATAAATAAAGTAAAGTTTCAGTTAAAATCGTTTCGATTACTTGTTTAATTTACTGATAAGAAGCAAAGACATAAGTCGATCTGTGTAAAGCCGATTCGACGCCGTCGCCGACTATTTTTTTAAGTTACGTCGCCGCCGAAGTAGTCAACTTAGGATTCATATTTATTAGCTGTTCAAACAAGCAATATCGATATTTTTATTACAAAAAAAAAATTTCGAAACTGAGAATTAAAAATAAATCCAATGATTGGCCCGTAGACTGAATGAGACTCGACCGTAAACTGGAAGCTTCGAGCTGGTACTGTGATATTTTGATTTTTTGGTGCAAACGAAGCTTATACGTTTAAAGAGTGGCAACACTCTTGTTGCAGAAACTCTCCACATAAGCGTGCAGACTGTATGGAATTCTACAATTCAAATTAATAAGATGATTATCTTGTTTATTCATAATCCTAAGGATTTGAAAAAAGACATCAGAGTCCCAAATGAATTAATTTCGGTTAAAAATTCTGACAACCATTTTTTAATAAATTAAAATTTGAATTTATGACTATTCTCTTCTAACTTTCCAACTTTGTTTAATATATGATATTTTTTTTATTTATTTGAAAAATGACGAAAGATTTTATATTGCATTAAATTTTATCCCTGAATATAAATCAGTATTAAACTAATATACATATATTTACATACAAAAATCTTAAATCTAATTAAAATACCTAAATATTTCAATCCATTTCTAAATAAAATATTTAATCGATTCTTATATTAGTGGAAAATCTAGCACTGTCAAACTATTAGTCTGTCTGTCAAAATAACGTTTGTTTAAGGTATAAATATTTATCGTTATTACCAGAAATTTATTATTAAAATCGGCCAAAAACAAGTTATTAATCATGTAGTGATTACAGCATCTGGAAAATTAATTTAGTTAACATAAGATTTAAAAAGATATTGTGGAGGCTTTTGTTGGGAAAATAAATTAATGACATATATTGTGTTGATTGTTTATGAGGGTGACTTTTATTTTCTATCAAATAATTTGAAATTGTTCTAATTAATATGTTTTCTTTTTATTGAAATTATTCATTATTTTACATTCATTCGGAAATGAAATCATTCCTTAAAAGTCAGACTTTTAAATTAAATGTGTTTTAGCAGAAATTGTGAACCACAGCTGTACAACACTGTTTATTTGCAGACGTTATATGAAATAACTATACAAAACTCTTTCAAATTAGAATTTTATTGAAGTAAAAGACAAATAATTTATTTTAAAACTTTACTAGCTAGTTTTACATTAATTAGTAAGCAAGCTATGGATTTAAGTGGTAATATTTTTTTACGAAACAATTAAAAACTTAAAATTTTCCATTCCATTTTTCTGCAATATTAATTAGTAATTTTATTATAAAATGTGGTTGTCTAAATTATTTTTAGCGGCGTATTCTATGCAAAAATTGGCAAAAGAAAAACGGGAAAGGCAGCCCAACTGGACGGAGCCTGAAAAGCAATTGTTGTTGTCGCTAACGCGTATGCATAATTCGATATTAGAAAACAAAGGCAGTGACACGATGACTATAAAGCGGAAATCTGAAGCATGGGATGAAATTGCTTTCAATATGAAAGCTGCTGGATACAATCGTTCCAAGGATAGACTAAAGCAACAATTAGGACGTATACGAGCGGCAGAAGCAAAAAAGATTAAAGATGTCTTGGAGAGAAGTTTGACAACTGAACAAGGTAATAGTTTTAATATAGCAAGCAATACTAGCTCCTCACAAGATGAATGTGTAAATTCAGTAATAATGTGTAATGAAAATGAAGGCAGTGGACAAATTCCAAAAATTATTTCATTGGCTCATCTGCAACAACCTCTAAAAATAAAAATTGAAAAAACTCTTTCGACTGATGAATCTGAAGCTAATGAACAAAAACAACTACTTTCTACATCTATAAATAATATAATAAATGATGAAAATTTAGCTAGTTGCTCCAACAATATACATGCGAATACGAAAATGGCGAATCAAATGCGTTTTATCTTGCACAATATACAAACCACCAATGATATAAATGATATGTCCTGCAATAGTAATATCTCCGAGAAGACTAATAAAAAAATCGTCAATGAACAGTTCGAATCAGTGATTACGCCTGCAACTTTTGCTAAAACTTCAACCACTACTTCAACTAAAACGATCACTAACATTAGCACATCCTCTACAAACATTCAGCAACAAAAAAAATATCGTATACGTCGAATGCGTCTGACTGGTATACGCACCCCTTCTACTCGTGAACAACGTCTTCGTCAAATTCATGCTTATCGAATAGCAGTAGAACGTAAACGTCTGCTAAACCTTCGTATTCAGCAAAAACGAGATCAAATTCTATATCGTCAAGATGTGCAAATTCAAAATTTAAAACTACAAATACTTCGTAACCTTGCCAACCAGAATCGTGACGGAAATGCTATAAATTTATAAATTAGGTAACCAATGTCATATTTCTTTTTCTAGAATATTTCATTAAAATTTAATGATTTTTTTTTATAATTTTCAAGTTGAATATCAAAATTTATTAATTTTAAATTTTGTTTTAAAAAATTTGAAATTTTCAAAATGTCAATTGACTATTGTCATAACTATAGCGATTAAAAAATACATTTTTTTACATAATTTTATTTAAAAATTATGCCATTTAAGTTTAATTTTATTCCTTTCTCTTGAATTAAAAAAAGAAATTGCAAGTGGTGCAGTAATTTCTGTAATTTAATTTTGCATGTATTCCTTGTTATTTCGTGTATTTTGTGTTTTTGTAATTTTTTATTCTTTTAAATAGTTTTAATACGCTTTTATGTTGTAATACAAAAATATACATATATAAATAGTTCTATAAATGCATTTGCTAAAATGAATTCCCCATATTGATCTCATGTTAACAATTCTTATTAATTCAATAAAAATATATGTATGAAGCAAATTTTTTTTTGTAAGCTGATTTTAGCATTTTGAAAATTTTATTTCATTAAATTTTCTAAATGGTTGGGTTGAGCTTATTTGCTGTTAAAAATATGTATGACAAAGTTTTAAGTCAATTTTGAGTAAATTTTAAATAAGTAAACACATTACTTGCTTTATTAAAAGTTTAATTATATTAAAGTAATAGACTCTTATTTTATGCAGTTGTTATTTAATAAGAGTTGATCTCAATAGAAAAATAAACCAAAAATAATTCACTTTAACCCAAAACAATTTCACGCATCAAAAAATATAAAAAATTTAATACTTGGTCTTGTTTCGGTCGTTCTCGGCCTCTAATTAAGTATTCTAGATATCGAGCTGTCGAGGTTTTTCGTAACATCAAATGAGATTTTGGTCCATTATTTCTTAAGCCCCTCATCCTTGTTTGAAATAAACTTTTTCTGTCAAGGTTCTCGATTGGTTTTAATTCTGCGACCAACAATCTTAGGAGTCCCTTGTAGTTGCTTTCCTTTACAATTTTTTATGTATATGTTGGATCGTTGTCCTGTGGATGTTACTGAATGATTTAGTTTCCTGGCAAACCCAATTTCTCACTTCTCACAAGTAAGAAAATTATAGTTGGTCTAGACCGACTTACGATACCCTATACCATGCGTTTAGAGACTCTATCTCTTTGCCCAACTAACTGGATAGAAAAAATAAGCATAAACCAAATTTGGGTGGGATTTTTAATAATTCTTTTGGCTGCAGATATGAAAAAGTACATATCGGATGTTATATCTATATGGGGACGAGGCCCAAAAATGGGCCGATCCTGACCATGTTTGGTAAAGTCTCTTGTATTTTGCAAAAATATATACAAACAAAATTTGAGAAGAATCAGTGCAATATTTTTGTTTTTTGAAATATTTAAGTGAAGATCGGGAAGCAGCTCTATATGGGGCCTATGACTAAGAGTTGTCCCGTAGGGATCATTTTTGAACTACTCATTAATGGATGTAATAAACGCATACAAACCCAATTTCATAGGGGTCATTTGTATGGGGGCTAGGTCTGAACATGGACCGATTTCTCACCAATAGCGTTCATCCTATGGCCGACAAAAGCTTATATACCCAACTTTGTCAAAATATATTCATATTTGCGACCTGCAGTTTGATTACAAGGTTTACATGGACACACAGACGGACGGACGGACGGATATCGTTAAATCGAATCAGATAGTGATTCTGATTCGATCGGTATAATAAAAGATGGGTCTAGGTCAAATATTTTTGGTAGTTACAAACAGCAGCACAAACTCATTATACCCAAACCACATAGTGGTATAGAGATTTTAAAAGATGGGAATTATTTTAAATTTTATGGAAATCTATCTGGTTATTTTAAAAAGAAAGTTATTTTTTCATTTTTTGATTAAGATAAAAATATTTTTATATAGAAAGTAATCACTGCATAACTGAATGACTCACTGACTTGTAAAGATATATGATTATTATTTAATGTTTTAAAATTATAAAAGTGTATATTTTTAAAGTACATTTTCATGAAAAAGTAAATTTATAAAAAAAGTAAAATTTCTTTAAAAACAAATACATTTTCTTAAAAAAGTACAATTTCTTAATAAATACCTTTTCTTAAAAAATACGTTTTTTTAAAATGACCTTTCTTAAAATAATTTTTTTCTTAAAAAGCCTTTTCTTAAAAAGTTGCTTTTCCATAAAAAGTGTATTTTCTAAAAAAGTAAATTTTCTTAAAAAAGTAGCTTTTCATAAAAAGTAAATTTTTTAGAATAACTAACTTTTCTTAAAAAAATAAATTTTCTTAAAAAATACGTTTTCTTAAAATGTTCTTTACTTAAAAAAGTACATTTTCTTGAAAAAGTACATTTTCTTGAAAAAGTAAATTTTCTTCAAAAAGTACCGTTTTTTGCAAAAGTATATATTTTCTTACTTTTTCTTAAAAAGAAAGTTTTTTTAAAAAGCACGTTTTCTGGAAAAACAACCTTTTCTTAAAAAAAAATACTTTTTCTTCAAAGAATACCTTTTCTTAAAAAAGTAAATTTTATTCAAAAAGTGCCTTCTCCTGAAAAAGTACCGTTTCTGTAAAAAGTTCCTTTTCTTCAAAAAGTATCCTTGCTTTAAAAAGTACATTTTCTTCAAAAAGTACATTTTGATCAAATAGTGCAATTTCTAACGGACATTTTCTTAAAAAAGTACCGTTTCTTTAAAAAGTACCCTTTCTTGAAAGAGTATCTTTTCTTAAAAAAGTAAATTTTCTTCACAATGTACTTTTTCTTCAAAAAGTTCCCTTTTTTAAAAAATTACCTTTTCTCAAAAAAGTACCTTTTCTCAAAAAGTGTCTTTTCTCAAAAAGTGTCTTTTCTCAAAAAGTGTCTTTTCTCAAAAAGTACCTTTTCTCAAAAAGTACCTTTTCTTTAAAAATACCTTTACTTGTACCTGTTTAATAAGTACTTTCTTAAAAAAGTACATTACTTAAAAAACAAATCCATATAAAAAGTAAATTTTTCTTAAAAATTTTATAATTTTTCAACATGACTTGTGACTTAGGTGACTTGTAACTAAACTAATATACGAATAAAATATATGTTTTTAAATTTAAATTTGTTTTTTATGTTTTTGGATCAAGTCTTCATATATTCACATTCCTTATGAACTTAAACAATTATATAAGAATCTCATTAAATTTTATGCAGTTGTTATTTAATAAGAGTTGGTCTCAATAGAAAAACAAACCAAAAATAATTCACTTCAAGAGTAAACAGTTTAATACTTGGTTTTGTTTTCGGTTGTTCTCAGCCCCTAATTAATTATTCTGGACATCGAGGTTTTTCGTAACACTAAATTTGATTTTGATCCATTCTTTCTTTAGAGCCTCATCCTTGCTTGAAATAAATAAACTTTTTCTGTGAAGTTTCTCAATTAGCTTCAATTCTGCTTTCCTTTACAATTTTATATATATATATTGGATCGTTGTCCTGTGGATGATGCTGAATGATTTAGTTTCCTGGCAAACCCAATTTCTCAACGCCAGAAGCTTTCTATTTATTGATAATAGCAATGAAAAACAAAAAAAAAAAAAAAAAACTAGGATGATATGAAATTTTTAAAATTATTTTACATTTTATGGAAAAGTATCTCGTTATCTTTAGAAAGAAAGTTATTTTTTTTATCTTTTGATTAATATAAAAATATTTACATATATATAGAAAGTATGCAGTGATATAACTGAATGACTCACTGACTGGTAGAGATATATGATTATTATTTAATTTTATAAAATTTGAGGCTTTATTCTTAAAAAAGTGTATATTTTTAAAGTAAATTTTCATAAAAAAGTAAATTTATAAAAAAGTAAAATTTCTTTAAAAAGAAATAGATTTTTTTAAAAATAAATTTTTTCTCAAAAAAAAAAACTTTTCTTAAAAAGTTCCTTTTCTATAAAAAGTATATTTTCTAAAAAAAGGGAAATTTTCTTAAAAAAGTAGATTTTCTTGAAAAAGTACTTTCTCATAAAAAGTACTTTTTTGAGAAAAAGTAACTTTTGTTAAAAAAGTAAATTTTCTTAAAAAATACGTTTTCTTGAAAAGTTATTTACTTAAAAAAGTATATTTTCTTCAAAAAGTACATTTTCTTTAAAAAGTTTCTCCAAAAAGTACCTTTTATTAAAAAGTAATTTTTTGTTTTAAATAACCTTATCTTCACAAAAATACTTTTTCTTAAAAAAATACATTTTCTTAAAAATATACTTTCTCTTCAAAAATTACCTTTTTCAAAAAGCGCCTTCTCCTGAAAAAATAAAGTTTCTGCAAAAAGTACCTTTTCTTAAAAAAGTACCTTTTCTTCAAAAAGTACCCTTGCTTTAAAAAGTAAATTTTCTTCGAAAAGTACATTTTCTTCAAAAAGTTCAAATAGTATAAAAAAGTACCGTTTCTTCAAAAAGTACCCTTTCTTGAAGAATTACCATTTCTTTAAAAAAATAAATTTTTTTAAAAATTTACTGTTTCTTAAAAAAGTGTTTTTTTTTAAATTACCTTTTCTCAAACAAGTACCTTTTCTCAAAAAAGTAAAAAAAGGGAAATTTTCTTAAAAAAGTAGATTTTCTTGAAAAAGTACTTTCTCATAAAAAGTACTTTTTTGAGAAAAAGTAACTTTTGTTAAAAAAGTAAATTTTCTTAAAAAATACGTTTTCTTGAAAAGTTATTTACTTAAAAAAGTATATTTTCTTCAAAAAGTACATTTTCTTTAAAAAGTTTCTCCAAAAAGTACCTTTTATTAAAAAGTAATTTTTTTTTTAAATAACCTTATCTTCACAAAAATACTTTTTCTTAAAAAAATACATTTTCTTAAAAATATACTTTCTCTTCAAAAATTACCTTTTTCAAAAAGCGCCTTCTCCTGAAAAAATAAAGTTTCTGCAAAAAGTACCTTTTCTTAAAAAAGTACCTTTTCTTCAAAAAGTACCCTTGCTTTAAAAAGTAAATTTTCTTCGAAAAGTACATTTTCTTCAAAAAGTTCAAATAGTATATTTTCTAAGAACGAACATTTTCTTAAAAAAGTACCGTTTCTTCAAAAAGTACCCTTTCTTGAAGAATTACCATTTCTTTAAAAAAATAAATTTTCTTAAAAATTTACTGTTTCTTAAAAAAGTGTTTTTTTTTAAATTACCTTTTCTCAAACAAGTACCTTTTCTCAAAAAAGTACCTTTTCTCGAAAAGTAAATTTTTCTTAAAAAGTTCATAATTTTTCAACGGGAGGCTTAGTGACTTGTAACTAAACTAATTAATATATAAATAAAAAAAATATGTTTCTAAATTTAAATTAGTTTTCTATGTTTTTGGATCAAGTCCTCCTATAATATTCTCATTCCATATGAACTTCAACAATCTCATTAAAGTTTAATGACCTTTGCATAGTATGGCTCGGATCTGACTATTTGTTGACCTAAGACTCTTTTCAACAACTCATGATGTAGGGTATCTTTTAACAGCCTTTCTTTAATAAATTTAATTATTCATTCAAAGTAAATTTCAATACATAATCATTTTACTATTAAGATTAATGAATTCATTTTACATTTCCGTTAGTTGACATTTTCAATAGAAAACGGAAGCAAAAACAAATTAAATGAAATTAAATGAATCTTCTTATTTTCGATATTAAACAAATTTAGCAACAACAAAATGGCTGTGGCAATCAACATTTCTTTTTGATAATGATGCAATGGAAATGAAAACAATAACACTTCGGAATTCTTTACTAAATTGCGTAATCTCAAGTCTTTATTGTAAGAAACGATTTGATTAAGTTTATTGTATGCGGACATTAAGTGGATTTAAAATGCGTCCCGCCATTACAGCAATGTCCAAATCACGATCAATAATGAAAAACATAAACGGATGATTTACTGATATTTGTATAGGCTGCGTCTGAGCTGCATTGTTGCCTGTAATGAAACGTCAATAAGAAAAAGAACAATCAAACTTTAAATTTTCATACTCGTACCAATAGGAATATGTGCACTTAAAGTATATGCATTTTTAATGAATTAATGAATTTTAAGCATAAAATTTTTTTTGTTATGAATGTAAAAAATAATCAGGGACGTAACAGTTATAAGAGAAATAACGAAAAAGTCTTATTTACCCATTAGAATCGTATCGTAAGATATATAGTATTTTGGTTACCGTAACCAATTGAAGTGAGAAATATTTTTTTGATGTGTAAAAATCTATACGCGCAGGTGGGTAAATTTCAAAAACAGCGTAACATGTAAGCGTAACATGTGAGCGTAACATGTGAGTCGTAAGACAAAATGTGATTGTATTGGTGAAAAAATTATAATATTATGATAACCTGTTTGAAAGTTAAAAATGAAAAATGAAAAATGAAAAAAAAAATGTAAAATAAAAAATGAAAGATGAAAAATGAAAAAAAAAAAAATAAAAATGAAAAATGAAAAACGAAAAATTAAAAATGAAAAATCAAAAATGAAAAATGAAAAATAAAAAATTAAAAATGAAAAATAAAAAATTAATAATGAAAAATAAAAAATTAAATTAATGAAAAATGAAAAATAAAAAAAGAAAAATAAAAAATTAAAAATAAAAAATTAAAAATGAAAAATAAAAAATGAAAAATGAAAAATAAATTAAAAATGAAAAATAAAAAATGAAAAACGAAAAATAAAAAATGAAAAACGAAAAACGAAAAATGAAAAACGAAAAATGAAAAATAAAAAATGAAAAATGAAAAACGAAAAATGAAAAATAAAAAATGAAAAAAAAATAAAAAATTAAGAATAAAAATTAAAAATAAATAATGAAAAATAAAAAATTAAAAAAAAAATGTAAAGGAAAAATGAAAAATAAAAAATGAATAATAAAAAATTAAACTAAAAAATGAAAAATAAAAAATGAAAAATAAAAAATTAAAAATAAAAAATGAAACGACAAATCAGAAATGAAAAATTAAAAACTAAAATTAAAAATGAATAATGAAAAATAAAAAATAAAAAATAAAAAATGAAGAATAAAAAATTAAATATAAAAAATGAAAAAAGAAAAATAAAAATTGGAAAATGAAAAATGAAAAATTGAAATTAAAAAATTAAAAATGAAAAATTAATAATTAAAAATTAAAAATTAAAAATTAAAAATTAAAAATTAAAAATTAAAAATTAAAAATTAAAAATTAAAAATTAAAAATTAAAAATTAAAAATTAAAAATTAAAAATTAAAAATTAAAAATTAAAAATTAAAAATTAAAAATTAAAAATTAAAAATTAAAAATTAAAAATTAAAAATTAAAAATTAAAAATTAAAAATTAAAAATTAAAAATTAAAAATTAAAAATTAAAAATTAAAAATTAAAAATTAAAAATTAAAAATTAAAAATTAAAAATTAAAAATTAAAAATTAAAAATTAAAAATTAAAAATTAAAAATTAAAAATTAAAAATTAAAAATTAAAAATTAAAAATTAAAAATTAAAAATTAAAAATTAAAAATTAAAAATTAAAAATTAAAAATTAAAAATTAAAAATTAAAAATTAAAAATTAAAAATTAAAAATTAAAAATTAAAAATTAAAAATTAAAAATTAAAAATTAAAAATTAAAAATTAAAAATTAAAAATTAAAAATTAAAAATTAAAAATTAAAAATTAAAAATTAAAAATGAAAAACGAAAAATGAAAAACGAAAAATTAAAAATAAAAAATAAAAAACGAAAAATTAAAAATTAACCGGTTAAAATAATAAATAATAATAAATATTTTTATATTAACGAGCCCCTGCAGTTGATTGCTATAAGTGATACGCTTTCTGTTTGATTTTAAGAAAGGGCTATAAAAAATCTTTAATAAATCACATCCCCCTGCGATCGGAATCACATGAATTTTTTTTTGGTTATGAATAACTATTATAGCAACCAAAAAATTTTTTCGGTTAGCAATAACCATTATCGAAAATAATTTTTTTTGGCTATTCCTACCCGGATACATATCGTATTTTTGATTTAATGGATGCATTTCTAAGAGGGTTGTAGTTTAATTATTAAACTACTTTAATAAAACTACTTAAAGTTTAATTATTAATCCGCGTTTGCATTAAATAATATTTTATTTATAAAACGAATAAACAATTCTTACAAAACTGCCCGTTTTGTTTACTTTATTTTAATTCATTGCACTACAAACCCCGTAGAAATGCATACATTATATTAAAAATACGAGATGTATCCGGGTAGGAATAACCATAAACAAAAAAAAAAAATTATTTTCGATAATGATTATTGGTATCGAAAAATTTTTTTGGTTGCTATAATGGTTATTCATAACCAAAAAAAAAAATATTTATAACTTCAATTGGTTAAAATAACTAAAATTCTATATATCTTTCGATAATTGCTAAAATTTCCCTAAAACAAATAAATCGAATTTAAAAATAACCTTTTCTAAAAAAAAAAATAACAATTATTATCCTTCACTGAAAAAAATATTTTAATTTAAAATATTTCTTTAAAAATATTTGCTAAAATTCTATGAAGAAAAAAAATCAGTTTACTTTTGAAGCATAGTGTTCATGTATGATGTTGCTGTTGATGAGGAAATTAATGTGCAAATGTTTTACAAGGTGTTTAGATTTAACTGCCCTTAAACGTTTTGCATGGATGATTCACCAAATGGTGTAATGCATAATATTGTTCAAAGTGTTGAGGTCTCTTTAGGTATTTTGTAATTTTCACTTACACTTATCTTTGTAATTTTGCAAGGCATACTTACGTCTTAACTGATTGATGGGATTTGTACGTATGTTTATATTAATCGTTTGTTCAATATGTTTAACATAGGTTCCCTTCTCCTCTGTCATTGGACGAAAATCAGCACGATTTGGCTCAAATATATCACAGATGCCAAGCTAAAGAAAAGACGAAAAAAGCATAATAAGTTTACGGCTGTTAATAAATTTGCATCCTTTTTAAGAATGCAAAACAAATGTTCGGTATCGTTGGTTTCCCAGCAAAAAAAGAAAAACAAGTAACAAGTCTAGACCCTATACCATGAGTTTAGATTGAGGGTCTTGGATCCACCGTTGCTGAGGCTATAACTGGATATAGAATTTAAACATAAAAAAATTTTAGTTGTGTTTTTATTAATGGATGGCGTGCAGATGTTATATTTAATGGGGACTAGGTCAAAAAATTAACCGATCATGGCCTTTTTTAGTAAAGTCACTTTCTTTTTTCAAAAACATATATAAATCAAATCTGAAAAAAAATCGGTGGGACAAGCAAAAAGATTTTTGGACAAAAATAAAAACATTCTCATTTTAAATTCAGACAAAGGTAACATAACAGTGGCATTGGAAAAAAACAGATTATGAAACCAAGATGAAAGATATATTAGGAGATATCTGCACATACAGATGTCTGAAAAAAGACCCAACATCAATCTTACAAAACAAAAAACAACATTCTTATTGAAAAGCTATTTAATATGAACCTGATAGACTTAACAAGCAGGAAACGACTCACAACAAGAATAGAAACATCACCAAGGATATATGGCCTGCCAAAAATACACAAAAATGGAACTCCTTTAAGGCCAATCTGCTCGTCGATTAATTCACCATCTTATGAATTATGCAAATACTTAGTAGATATTTTAAAGAACTTAACGCAGGATTCAATGTACAACGTAAAAGACGCAAAAGATTTTAAAAATAAAATTAATAACACACATATATGTACATGCAGACGAAACATTAATATCTTTTGATGTTATATCCCTTTTCCCGAGTATTCCGGTAAATTTAGCACTGAAGACAATTGAAAGAAAATGGAACATACTGGAAAAATTTACAAAAATCCCCAAAGACATTTTTATGGAATTACTCACGTTTTGTATCAAGGATAACAGATATTTTAATTACAAAGAATATTTCTACGAACAAAAGAAAGGAATGCCTATGGGATCTCCAGCATCACCAGTTATTGCAGACATCGTTATGGAAGAGTTATTAAACGCGACGCTTGATAAGTTAGATGATAAGCTTAGATTAGTTACTAAATATGTAGATGATTTGTTTGCGATAGTGAAAACAGCCAATATTGACGAAACACTTAACACATTAAGCAATTATAACAGACAAATACAATTTACAATGGAAAAGGAGAATGAAGGAAGGCTACCATATTTAGACTGTATTCTTATCAGAAAAGACAACCTGATAAAATTTAATTGGTATCAAAAACTAATGGCTTCTGGTAGGTTAATAAATTTTTACTCGAAACACCCGAAAAGAACTATTATTAATACAGCGTCTAATTTTATTAATAGAGTGTTAGAAATAAGCGACAATGAATTTCACACGACAAACATAGACAAAATAAAATCGTTATTGATTAAAAATGACTTCCCGATTAAAACTATTAATGACCTAATAGAACAGGGAAAAAAGAACATAGGATTAGGAAGAAGACTCCGAAAATATATAAGTCCATGACATATATACCAGGTTTATCGGAGAGACTTAAAAATGCAGATATATATAACAAGAATAAATTTGAATTAACAACTAGAACAGGCAATACACCTGAAAAGTTATTTAGTAAAACTAAATCTAAATTATTAAAAGAAGACAAATCGAATCTTGTCTATCAAATAAATTGTAATGGAGACGAGTCCAACATATGCCCGAAGGTATATGTTGGTACAACAAAAACAAAACTTAAGACTAGACTTTCATGGCATAAATCGTACCAAAAAGCACTTGACAAACCAATTTCACAAAAAACAGCATTAGCAGCCCACTCTACTTTAACTAGACATAAACCAAACTTTGACAATGTGAAAATATTAGTGGGTGAGAATAATTATAAGAAGAGATAAACTCTAGAGATTTTACATATTATTAATGTACCAGTAGAGAAGAGACTAAATTACAAAACTGACACAGATAATTGCGCCCAAATTTACAGACACACAATAGACAAATATTTATCAAAACAAAACAGTAGGTGACAACAGCTTGGAAGTGTACCAAGGATAATTATTTGGTTTTTTTTTTCTTTCGCGGAACACTATCTTTTTGTTTATGTATGTAAATATGTTTTTATTTTATACATCAGTTGTTTTTAGTATTTGAAATAATATATTTATAATTATATAAAAAAATGTTTTGTCATTATTACTTTGTTTATTTAACAACAGATCCCCTGATGATGATCGGAAAATTCGGTCGAAATATTGGGTCAAACAATATATAAAAAGAAAAAATTTTAATAAAATTAAAACATTAAAAAACCTTTTTTGTTTATTTTATTAAAAATTTAATGACCTCAAGCTGAACAAATCAAATTAATTAATATATGGGATATTTTTATTTTTTGATAGATTTAAGTGAAGATCGTGAATCAGTTTTATATGACTACTAATTATAATACACGAACATACACAAATTTTTTTTCGATAATTATATGTTAATCTGGATCCTATGACAATTTAAGTTGGTCTGATAGAGGTTACTAATTTGAGGGTCCTATGGCCGATAAAAGCTTTCATCAAAATATATTCAAATTTGCAATCTGAATTGTAATTAATGGTTTACGTTGTCAGACATGCAGACAGAGAGACAGACAGATGGCTAATTCGACTCAAAAAGTGATTCTGATTCCAAAATAAAGTGACCTAAACGAAATTCTGCAGTAACTGCCTAACATTTTCATTTAGGTATTTCAATGGTCCGGGTAGATAATTTCTTCAACATTAATAAAAAAAAAAATAATTGGATAACAATAATAGTTTAAAAACAAGTAAGAAATTTATAGTCGGTATAGACCGACTACATGATACCCTATACCATGCGTTTAGAGACCCTATCTCTCAGATCCAACTAATTAAATATAAAAAGCATAAACCAAATTTGAGTGGCATCGTTATTAATTTTGTTTGCCTTCGGATATGAAAAAGTTCATATCGGATGCTATTTTTACATTGGGACTAGGTAGAAAAATGGACTGATCCTGACCATATATGTCGAGGTCACTTATTTTTTGCAAAAACATAAAATTTGAGAAACATCTGTGCAATATATTTGTTGCTTGAGAGAAGATCGGGAATCAGCTCCATATGGGGCTATGACCAAGAATTGTCCGATAGATTTTATTTACTGATTATGGATGTAATAAACATACACAAACCCAATATGACCGAGATCTATATGATAATTTGGATATTATGGGACTTTAAGTCGATCTCATAGGTGTCATTTGTATGGGGACTAAGTCTGAACATGAACCGATTTTCACCAATTTCAATAGCGTTCATCCTATGGCTGATAGAAGCTTATATATTAAATTCCATTAAAATATATTCATATTTGTGACCTGTAGTTTGATTAAATAGTTTACATGGACACACAGACGGACAAACAGACGGACGGACGAAAAGTGATTGTGAGTCGATCGGTATAATAAAAGATGGGTCTAGGTCAAATATTTTTGTTAGTTACAAACATCAGACAAAGTCATTATACCCTGACCACAAAGTGGTATAGAATTTATTATTTCATGGGCTTGTCATAGAATGGAAGTTGTCTTTTATAAATCCTGTGAAGTACATTTCAACTGGTTCTTTGGATGTTATGATAAACCTCTTCTACTGAATAAGTACTTCTTAGAATCCATTTTATAAGTACGAGGGCGGATCAATAAATATATTACTTTTTCAATGCAAATAATAAAATTTTGCAAAAAAAATTTATTCCACAAATTAGTCTTCTTCCAGCCAAATGCACTTTGTCGAACGTTTCTCCAATATTTTTATCCATTCCAGACAAGAGAAAATATGAATTTTCATAGTCGGAGCTTAATCTTTTCCCGCCATTCCTTTAGGTTTGGAAATATAAAATAGTCATGGAGTCTACACTTGGGCGTTTTACAAAAGATTATTGCAACTTTTAAAGCTGAATATGAATTCATATGGCCCAATCGATTATTGAGAAGATTTTTTAAAGATTTTTCTTTTTTTTTGGGATTGGAACTGCATCGCTGAAATAGAAAATACTTAATTTTGGCTTTTAAGGCCATCAAAGTGCCCTTTTTGATGATATCCTAATTCCAAAAAATCTGAAAAAATTAAAAAAATCTGTTGGGCCATAAAAACTCATATCCCAATTAACCAATTACGAGTTAAGCGACTGTGGCCTCAACAATATCTCAACTGCAAATATTATGTAACTTATTTATTTTTATTTAATATTTAAGTCCACCTTTGTTTCATAATATGGTTCAATTGACATTTCATCCTAAGTATAAGCCACCAATTAAGTGATTAAGTAAATTTTCTGATCGATTCCTAGAAGGTTTAATGACATCTGCAAAAAAAAAAACAATACTTACGTTCTGTAAATCATTTGTTAAAAACATAGTACCATGCAGCTTAAAGTCGGGGATTATAGCTTGAACCCATTTGGGTTTCAATTGTCGCCTCATTAAACGCAATTTCGGACCAGAACGCAACGATGAAGCGGCCGAAACTAAATCTATATTATAGTCTGGCAGCAAGATCATTAGATTATATTCCGGGGTATCCAGTTCTAATTCTAAAACACTCATGCGCAAGTGATCAAAGTATTTATAATACAAAACGGCATTGTAAACTTTAAAAGTCGTATAAATCACTTGCTGATTATTCAAATAGAAGACATGGCTTATGACATCGGTATTATAATTTTGCTTTAAATCCGAAGACGTATGAGATGATATTATGAAATTAGGCTCAGTATCAACCTCATATGCTTGGGGCACCTGAACATATGACGGTACTGCACTCAATGCTGGAAGTGGATTGTGGAAATGAGATTCGCTTTGAAATAGATTGATGAACAGATTTGAATCTAATTCTTTTAAACCGAATAAGTGACGTTTACTACGATTGGTGAAACGATTTGATTTTCTCTGTGATGGTAAATAATTGGCCTGGGGCTTGGCTTTGGATGTCAGAGGCGCTTGTAGTTTAGCACTAGGCAAACGTGTGACGCGAGCCTTTTGTATACGTAAAAGTGGTTCGGCATTTTCTTCGGCAACAAATGCTGATATGAATTCAGCGTCTGTATTAATTTCCTCTACCGCTTGTGCGGTAATCGTAGTGGTTTCGAGTGCCGGTGTTTTAGTTGTAGTTTCTTCTGTAGTTTTTTCTGTAGTTTCTTCTGTAGTTTCTTTTGTAGTTTCTTCTATGGCAGTGCTGGCTATTTCTGTTATCTCTTCCGATTTAATAGTCGTTATATCTTCTGTGATGGTAGTTTTTGATTCGCTTGTAGTTGGGATAACTTCTGTGGTTGTTGTTTCAGCTGTAGCACTAGATGCTGTTGTCATGGGTATTGTGGTTGTTGTTTCCATCTTCGATGCACTTTCTTCTGTTGTAGTTTCTAAAGATGTTGTAGTTTTTTCCTCCTCCTTCACTGTGGTGGTGGTGGCCGTAGTCGTGGTAGACATTGTAGTTGGCCTAGCTGTTGACGACACCATATCCATGCCCAAATCATAACCATAAAACATAAGAATCGTTTCATAGTCTCGTGTTATTGTTACATTCTCCTTATTCAAACTTAAACCTTTCAAGGGATTATCTGATCCAAAAAAGTAAGTCTGTAAAAAAACCCAAAACAAAAAATATCTATTATTACTATTCTAAACGACAAAAATAAATATTGTAACAAATTTCTAATCGCTGTTGGCATAATTAAATCGTGACTAACCAAAGTAGGGCCAATGTCACTTTTATCATGATGAGTACGTACGTGCGTATATATAAACAAAACGAATGTTCATGCCAAACCAACTCAAAGGCGAATCAATTCATTGCAAACGGTTTATCTGGATTTGTTTATTGTCAAAATTATAAAACCAAACACGAGTTCAATGCTCTTTCCATTGCTTTACAATTGTTTGTATTCATAATAAAACCGTTAGCGGACCAACAAGTATTTTGCAATATTAATTAGCCTTAAGAAATTAAGATTTTAAGATGTTTACTTTATGTCTTGTTAAATCATGATTTTTTATAAAAAAAATTCAAATATTTAAGCACGTGTTAAAAGCAATACAGAGCAATTTTAGAGATGACTTTAAAATCATTATTAGAGATAGGTGCAAACAAATACCCAAAATTCGAAAAATAGAGCAATTAGAAGAAAAATCTATTTACAGATTGCTCTATTTATAGCATTGATTTAAAAAATATATAAAATTGAATTGCTTGACCCTGATGAAAAATTGAAAATTTTTGTTTAACCATAAATATATTTTAAATGTTGCCATATCTTGTCACTTGGAATGTCAAAGACATTAAAATATAATTTTTGATTACACAAAGAATGAAACAGAAATACCTGGGATGCGATACTTTTTTCTGTTAGTTCTTGTCGAGTACAACAAGACTCTGTCCTTGAAATTTGCGAAACACCTCCAAAATCTAGAGTTACGGGTAAAAAACCGGGTTTTCGGCCCTTTTGTACATATAAGCAAGTAACTCTGTTGAATATCACCCGATTTTGAATTTCTCAGCGGATTTAGAAAGAAATAACTGAGGCCTTTCGAAGATATGAACATGATATTTAAGTACTGTTGAGAGATCTGTGCGTATTTCTCTAGCAAACTCATTTTTTTAAAACTTTACATTTTTTTTAATGTTGAACGGCAATACTCACAAACAAGTTCTGACTCATACCAGCGGCTGAATTTATAAGAGCGATTGAAGAGTTTGTTTTATACTTCAACCACTCCAATATTAGTTTTAAAATCAGAAATATGACCGATATCCCGCATCATACTGGGAGCAAAAGTTGTATTCATTATGAACTGGCTTGCCAGAGACGTGATACAATGGCCTATAACCTACCTCCAAGTGGTGCTCCTGGGAAACGCTAGGCAAAGCCAGTTAATTCTGGTGATTATTCCTAGCGGCTAAAGGTTAAGGAAGAGAAATGTCTGCCAGTGCAATCCCACACGGGGGATAACTGGTAGTTACTAAATTGGCTAATTAGTAGCGAAGCCTTACCAAAAGGCGCTAAATTTGGTACTGCGGGGAGATCGAATTGCCCAAAAAGAGGACTCTTCGACTTCTTGCGGATACCAAGCGAACCATAACACTGTAATCTGATAGCTGACTGGTGGATCGTGAAACATCCAACCAGATGAAAAGGTTGTCACACCCCTTTAATATATGTGAGTCCAAGTTGAAATGATGGTATTGTTGGACCACATTACGAACGTGGCACTAGAGGCTTTCGAATCTGACGTGCAGAGGAGATAGCTGTAGAGGAGACGCATAGTATCTCTCCATGTGCTAAGACCACCGTGTGGTTAAGTCGACAAGACAGGCACGCACGTAAAACCCATATGACATCCTGCATCATACTAGAAACTTCACTAATCAAAAAGCGCATAAAAAGAAAACGAAAAACATTTTGTTTTCATTAAAAGTTTAATAACTCACTCCGTTACAATTTTTGAAACCAAAGCTGCATTTTACTCATCCATAAACATAATTTTATAATAAATAAATAGAGATTAAAAAAATCGGTTGATATTCAACAGAGTTACTGGCTTATATGTGCAAAAGGGCCAGAAACCAGTTTTTTATACCCGTAACTCTAGACTTTGGAGGTGTTTCGCATCTTTCAAGGGAATAGTCTTGTTGTACTCGACAAGACCTACCAGAAAAGAAGTATCGCATGCCAGGTATTTTTTTCTGTCCCACAGTGTTATCAATGGCATTAGACTTTATTCCAGCCTAGTAACCCTAATTTAACACATTTCCTATGATGAAAATAAAAACACGAAAAAATTATGTCTTTAGAGAGCATAATGTTTAGATGCACAATCAGAAAATTCATAAATTTCTTAAAAGAAATGTTTCGTTGTCTTTTTGTAAATAATGTTTTATTAAATTTATTAATAACTATTTTCATTTTAAACTTGATTTTTCGTCCAATGAATATAAAATATCAAGAGAACATGTTTTTGTTTAAGAAATATTCAAATTTTTATCAGCTGTTTATTATCAGCTGTGTCGAACAAAATCTAGTAATTGAAATTCGGTACTAATTGAAAACGGTAATTAATTGTGAATAAGATTTTAATCAAAATCTTGAGATTTCAAACCAAATATAAACGCACTATTACCAGTTGAAAATATGCTAAAACTAGCAGTAAGTAGCATAACTGGCAATACTACCCAGGACACCTAGTTTCTTAATTTCCTTCAGCTTTTCGATTTGCCAAAACTACAAAACTTTTTTTAATTTCACATTTTTAAATTTTCACAGGAAAATACTTCATTCACATGGCAATCTAAAGTAATTATTTATTATACGATCCACACCACTGTGCAGAGGGTATATATCAGTTTATCATTCCGATTGTAACGCATCGAAAACAACTCGAGTCGATATAGCGATGTCCGTCTGTCCGTCTGTCTGTTGAAATTTCGCTCATTCACAAAATTATCCATTCACCTGGGTAAAGTTATGATAATATTGTTTGTCATTATTTCGAGCAGGTTGGTATTGAAAATGGGGTAAATCGGGCATCATTGTACCGAGATATGTTCAAAAAGATGAAGACATCTCTAAAAAATGTTAAAAATTCACTGTGATTGTTTTAATAATTTAGTTTTAAGTATATCAAATTATCAAATTGTTGTCTTTTAAAATATTTTGTTTACATTTTTTGTAAATTGTGCAACAAATCCAGATATTAACGTAAACGTAAAACCGATGTGGAGGGTACCATTGATTCGGTACAGCCGAATTTAACACTCTTACTTGTTTTTTAATTTAAAACCAAAAGGTCTAAATTATAAGAATTGATTTTTTTTAAGGTGTAGTTTTGTTCCTACATTATATTGTTCGAAAAATCGAAAAAATGCCTTATAGTTGTGTCAAAAATGTTATGAGCATTAACAATTAGTAATGTATATAATTTCCAAATCAATGTCATTTGTAGATATTCTTCTAAGTACTTTGGGACTATATTTGGCTATTGTTCGATATTTGGAAAATGGAATTTTCGGAAAATTCTGAAACCCAAAATTTTTTTTTAATTGGAAGAAAACGCTAAAAGTTTTATCAAAATTTCTGAGCACTCAAAATTTTATTTGCAGAGCACTCATAAATAAAAAATAATATTTTACAAATAATTTTTTGTATCAACATTCTTCATTTGAAGAATGTAGAAAAATGTGAAATGATTAAAGTAGAAAACCTTCTTATAAAATTGATTTCAGAAGGTATGAAGACACAAAATTAAGTTTGCAAGGAGCTCAGTTTTTATAAGAATAGTTTTTTGCTATTAAACAAAAATAAATCCCAATGATTCTTACTCTTAAACGACGATGAATATCTCGATATCCCACACGCAACACATCGCGATTATTTGGCAATTGCAGTACATTTTTCAACTCTGTGGCACTTTGTCCAGCCGAACCCTCATATATGGCCACCAGAACACTCATTAAAGCAGTCGGTGATAATGCAAAATTATTACGATTTAATATCGAGTGATAGTGTAAAATTCGAAATGCCAAATCATTCGTCAAATCCACCATATAATCCGAAGGTGTCAATTCTTTAGCCGGTATATGATGTGGCAAATTTACCGGTGGCGGTAAATGAGGTCTTGGAAATCCACTTGCACGATATTCTTCCTGATCAATATGTATCAAATGTGCAGTGCATGAAAACGATCTTAATGACAGCCATGGTACTAATACAATTATTAGAAAGCTGAGTATTTTGAACACGCAAGTGATGTTGTTATCGCCATGTCGCTGAATATTGACCATAATGGCTGGAGTAATTGTTAAACGATTATTTTCTCTATACTTCCGTTAAATGTTTATATTCCAAAAAAATTATTTGCTCTAAATAAAATATCAATGCAGTTTTTTGTTACTGTTGTTGTTGGCTTATAAATTATATTAACTTCATTTAAAAATTGTATTGACATCAAACATTTTTAAAATCAATTGTGCTTTTTTTTTGCTTAATTAAATTTATTGCACTTTAAATAAAAAAATATGTCATTATATTATTAATTTAATTTTTTTTTTATAATTTGGGCTTATATCAAGGTTATATATCGTTATAGAAAATTATTGTAATTTTTAATTTTATGAAAACTTCATCACAACACTCCAGTTAAATTGTTTTTCGAAGCGTTAAATTTTCTATGAGAACCGCTTTTGATGATTGTTTTACGCCAACTAAAATAGTTGTATGCTGTGTCGAAAGTATTAGTTATAACTATGATACGAGAACAACAACATTTTTTTTATTGACCATTTTCACTTCTAGCCAGGTTAAACGGTGATTGTTTTTTTCGTAGATGTACATTTTTCTTCTTCACTCAAAGATTCTTCATATTGATTCCTATTGCTCATTGGGAGAAAAAAAGTGATGACGCAAACTACTGAGTTTTAAAAACCTTAGCCCATTGTATTTTCCATTTTTTAGTCACTTTTTGAATACGTATCTGATTCTGTACATACTTTATAACGTTCTTTGGAGGAATATATTTTTTTAACTCCTAGTTTGAAAATTAAATTGGGTCCAGAATAAGCAGAAAACTTTCATATTAAACTCTCAGAACACAAAAATAATTTTCCAGCTGCCCTACTATACTTGTCTAAAGTGCTTGACAAGTATGGTAGGATATTGGAAAATATGCCACGAATAAAGGTCTATTCTTAGACAGACAATCAATTTTTAATCCTAAACACAGCTGCATAACTGCTCTTATTGATAGGTCTAAAGATATTCGGGGGTATATTGCTAACGATAATATTGAATTTCTTTCTCACTTCGATACTGTTAATCATGAAATACTCTGCATGAAGTTAATAACTTTTTTGGTTTCTCTCCTCCTGCAACTCGTCTTTTATCGCCTTATTTAGCAAATCCACAACAATAAGTTTACGCTAATAATATAATATGCTTTCAGTATAAAAGGGCGTCCCGCAAGGTTCAATTCTACTGTATATATAAATTATTTGCCAAGACAACTTTCGTATTGTAAAGTTCATATGTATGCTGTTGATGTGCAACTTTACGTTTGTAGTCGTTTTGAAGAATTTAATGACTGTGTTGTGAACATAAATGTGAATTTTAAACAAATTCATTTGTGGGCTAAATTCATACCACAAAAAACCAAAAATCTTGGAATTATTTTCAATACAACTCTCAACTGGTCTGATCATATAAATCTCGCTTCAGCAAAAACATATTCAATGTTTCGATCACAGTGGAAAACTTAACACCTTACACCAGTACATGTACGAGTTATAAAAACCTCTCAAATTCCAACATTATAGTACGGATGCGAACTATTTGCTAGGTGTGATTCTAGTAGCTCTAGGAAAATCACTACGTTCAATTCTATATTATTCTATATTATATAATTTGAGAGGATCATCCCACATAAAACCATATGAACGAAAACTTTATGGTGTAAATTTTTGCAATCTCTTGATACTGATACATAAAATTATATTTACACTCGAGTCTACATATATTTTTTATCGAATATCTTTTTTAAATTCAAGAAGATATAGAAGTTTGTTCTCTGAATGACAGTTTTATATTCAATGCACTCGTCTTTGGAACTTGCTGCCGCCAACTATACAATATATAAGCAACGCGGGAATTTTAGGAAACTAGTTTTCCAATTTTCAATATCTAAATATGGTTTAAACTTTGCTATTTTATTTTTATAAAAATTGCAAATTATGTTATCTTTTCATTAAATACTGTTCATTTATTAAATATCACTATTTACCGATCCTGTACTTTAATTATAACTAGCAGATTCCAGCCCCCCGAAATTCGAGCGCAAATTCTAGGAAATTTTATTTTTTCATTAAATAAAGACCCTAAAAGAATGATAATCAATTATAGCCAATTCACAAATCAATATAAAAAACAAACTCATTTTATTACAAACACATTAACAAATTTACTAAGCACACACATAGCATTGTATAATTTTATGTATGTGTTAGTAGCAACTTTAAATGCAATTTACTCAAAATAAAGGAAAAAATTTAAAAATCTGTTAATCTGCAAAACGGCTAAAAAGAAATACCTTTCAAATAATATACGTTTGATCCAAATTGGGATAAATCGGTAGAACAAAACATCAGTCACAAGAAATCGGCTAGCCTATTAATATTATAGATATTTGACTGTGGATGTGGTAGTAAATTTTACCCTTTCTTTACATTTTTGTAAAAAAAAGGGTTGATGAATAAAGTGCCTGCTATGTTGAAATTAATATAACAAAAATTTTATATTTTCAATTTTTTACATTAAAAATGTAGTAGCTTAATTTTAAAAAACAGATAATTATAGAGAAATGTTTTTTAGTAATATTTTTTAATAAAACAAAATTTCACCTCGATAGTTATAGATAGTTGTGTAGGAATCGAAATTAATAAATAAATACAAAAATATCCAGATAGTGAAATTTTATTTATATCTTAGTAAAAACAACTTTTCAAAGAGTTTTAAGGATAATCCATGTTTTATTAATTAAATAATTTTGGAAAATCCAAAATAATGCTCACATTATTAGATTATAAGCCAAAATATAGTTACGCTGATCACTGATCGACTGACTCACTGATATGTAACGCTGTATGATAAATATTTAATACCATAAAATTAGCACTTAAAATTTGGAGCTAGGAAATAAAAATTTTAATTTTTTCTTATAAAAAGTGAATATTTTTAAAAGTTACTTTCTTAAAAAAGTGCACTTTCCTAAAACAAAGTGAATTTTTTTAAAAAAGTATATTTTTTGTAGAAAAGTACCTTTTATGAACAAGGTACCTTATTTGTACAAATATGTAACTTTTTCTTGTAAAAAAGTAAATTTTTCTGTAACAAAATATTTTTTATGTAAAAAAGTTAATTTTCTTAAGAAAAGTACTTTTTCTTAAAAAGTAGGGGAAAGTGGTCGGTTGTCGGCACTGGTCGGTTGTCGGCACCTCGCCCTAGCTTTTCACAGAAAGATCATATGGTCACTCTGAAAAATGTCAAATGTGCGTTTTATTAGCACGTTCTTACCGAATACCAAAGAAAACAGACGCACGTGCTTTGATTTTACAATTAAAATATTAATTTAACGAGTAAAACTCAACATTGAAGTATTATATTGGTGATTTGCTTTAAAGTGAAGTAAATCGATCGAAAAGGTAAGTGAATATTTGTGATTCAGCAATAAACGCCACGAACGTGTTCGCAACCAAAAGTTTTTTTTGTACTTTTCAAAATGGCTGCTAAAATCGGTTGTCGGCACCCAGACATGGTCGGTTGTCGGCACCCCTTTTTTTGTGAAAAATGGTGAAATATCACCAGGGATGTAGTTGTAATTAATTTCAGTGTTGTCTTTAAGAAATTTTTCAATATTTTTAGCCAGGTCACCCGCAAAACAATCGTCTTCTTCAAAGAAGATTGATTGTGACGCCATGATTAAAGCAATCAAATGATTTTTGGTGGCATACTCGATCCTGATGACGATTATTGATTATTATTAAAATAAATAAATTTCCTTTTTTATTTGAATACTGGTGGTTTTCATTCATATACAATTTTCAGTGGATTTTCTTAGGGTGCCGACAACCGACCACATTTTTGTAAATGACAAAAAAAAAAAACATTTTACTAAACTATTAGTAAACATTTTCCAATGGACAGAATAAACTCAATTCCTTTATCAGTGGTTAGCTAAAGTATGTAGCTTTTCATTGGTATGCATGTGTCCACATATTGTGCAATTGGACATAAGTTATGAGCCAAAAACAAAAGGTGCCGGCACCCGACATCTTTCCCCTACCATTTAAACAAGTGAGAAAATTGTAGTCGGTCTAGACCGACTATGCGATATCCTATACTATGCATTTAGAGAATAGTATTTAGGTCCGACTAATAGGGAATTTTTATTAAGTGAAGTTCGGGGAGCAGCTTTATAAAGGGTCCGCCAAATAACTTTATTTTTTGAAAATGCTATAAAAAAAAACTACTGAATATTATCTCAAATTTCTTTTTTTATTAATAATGGAAAATAATTTCATTCAAATGGCTGCCTCGGCTGACCATGCAGTAGCCTACACGATCGGTCCAATTTTTAAGCACATTATCGATTGTGTGCAGCTTTATTTCACCAATGGCTTCACGAATATTGTCCTTTAAAGCGTCAATTGTCTCTGGCTTGTTGGCGTAACACTTATCTTTGAGGGCACCCCACAAATAATAGTCCAACGGTGTCAAATCGCAGTTCCGAGGTGGCCAAATGACATCAGCTCTGCGGCTGATAATGCGATCTTCAAAAACAGGGCGCAAAACATCGAGTGTAGCTTCGGCTGTGTGGCACGTAGCGCCGTCCTGTTGAAAACAAATGTTGCCAATATCCTCCTCTTCAATTTTTGTGAACAAAAATTCGTTCAACATGGCCCGATAACGATCACCATTGACTGTAACGGCCACTCCTTGCTCATTTTCGAAGAAAAATTGCCCAATTATGCCTCTGGACCAAAATCGGCACCAAACAGTGACTCGTTTTGGGTGTATCGGCTTTTCAATGTATGCGTGCGGGTTTTCTGTGCCCCAAATGCGACAATTTTGCTTGTTTACATACCCGCCAAGATCAAAATGAGCTTCATCTGAAAAGATGATTTTTTTTTGGCAAAATCGGCATCTTCTGTAAGTCGATCGCAGGCCCACTTAGCGAAGCGGAAACGCATTGGATGGTCAGTTGGCTTCAACTCCTGAACCAATTGGACTTTGTATGGCGTCATACCAAGGTCTTTATGCAAAATTCGTCTCAATGATGCCTCCGAAATGTTCAATTCTTGGGAACGACGGTGAATTGATGTTGATGGCGCTTCACGCACACTTTCTGCCACAGCAGCAATATTCTCGGGTGTAGGCACTGTTTTTGGCTTTTCACGCTTTGGTTTATCGATGAGGATGCCAGTTTCTTTCACTTTTTTCACAAGATAACGAACATACGGAGCTGACGGTGCTTCTCTTCTTCCAAAATCTCTACGCAATTTTCGCATACATTCTGCAACATTACCATGATTTTCAAAGTAATGTCGCAATATTTCCCAGCATTGTTCAAGCGTATACACAACCATATTCGTTCAGCGGAAGGATAAAACTAATTATCTGTGAAATCAGACATGAGCTAAGTGTTACCATTCACGAAATAAGCACTAGTTGAAAAAAAAAACGTTAGATGGCGGACCCTTTATTTGGTCTATGACTAAGAATTATCCTATAGGGTTTATTTTTGGATTGCAGATTGCTGCATGTAATAAACACACACAAACCCAATTTGACCGAGATCTAATAATAATTTGGATCCTATGGCAATATATGTCGATCTCAAAGCGACGACTAAGTCCCAACATGTACCGATTTTCAACAATTTCAATAGCGTCCTATGATAGAAGCTTATATACCAAATTTCATCAAAATATATTCATATTTGCGAGCCATAGTTTGATAAAAAGGTTTACAAGGTCACTCAGACGGACGGGCAAACGGACATCGCTAAATCGACTGAAAAAGTGGTTTTGAGTAGATCGGTATAATAAAGGATGGGTATATGGCAAATACTTTTGGTAGTTACAAACATCAGCACAAAGTCATTATACCCTGACCACAAGCTGGTATATGGTATAAAAAGTTTATTTTATTGTAAAGTACATTTTCTTATAAAAATACCGTTTCTTAAAAAAGTCGGTTATTAACAAAATACTTTTTTAAGGTAGCCAATTTTAACCAGTAGTTTTTTCATAAAAAGTACATTTTCTTAAAAATGTAACTTTTCGTAATAAAGTATGTTTTCTTAAAAAAGTAACTTTTCTTAAAAAGTAAATTTTCTTAACAAAGTACCACTTAATTAAAATACCTTCTCTTAAAAAAGTACATTTTCTTATAAAAGTACCTTGTCTTAAAACAGTATATTTTCTTAAAAAAGTACCTTTTCTTAAAAAAGTACATTTTCTAAAACAAGTACATATATTTTCTTAAAAAAGTACCTTTTCTTAAACAAGTACCTTGTTTTAAAAAATTAACTTTCTTAAAAAAGTTCGTTATCTGAAAAAGTATATTTTCTTAAAAAATATCGTTTCTTAAACAGTGAATGTTCTTTAAAAAGTAATTTATCTGAAGAAGTACCTTTTCTTTAAAAAGTAATTTATCTGAAGAAGTACCTTTTCTTTAAAAAGTCCCTTTTCTTAATAAAGTTACCTTTTCTTAAAAAAGTAACTTTTCTTAAAAAGTACATTTTCCCAAAAAGTTCCATTTAATAAAAATAACTTTTCTTAAAAAAGTATATTTTCTTAAAAAAGTCCTTTTCTGGAAAAATAAAAGTTTCTTAAAAACTAACTTTTCTTTACTTAAAAAATACATTTTCTTAAACAAGAAACTTTACTTCAGAAAGTAATATTTCTTCAAAAAGTATATTTTCTTGAAAAAGTAGCTCTTCTGAAAAAAATACTCTTTCTTCAAAAAGTACCTGCTCTTCAAAAAGTACCTTTTCTTCAAAAAGTACCTTTTCTTAAAAAATAAATTTTCTTAAAAATTATATTTTCTTAAAAAACTACATTTATTTAAAAAAGAACATTTTCTTAAAAAAGTACCTTTTCTTCAAAAAGTACCTTTGCTTCATAAAATACCTTTTCTTCAAAAAGTAAAAAAGGACCTTCTTTTAAAAAAGTACCTTTTCTTAATAAAGTACATTTTCTTAAACAAGTACATTGTCTTAAAAAATTACATTTTCTTAAACAAGTTCATTTTCTTAAAAAAGTAAGTACTTTTATCGATTTTATAACAAGGATTAATAACAATTACTTTGCCAAAATTGAAAATTCCTCTTACCCACTGATAAGAGAATGTAGAGAAATAACGTAAAATTAAAAAGAAATCACCAAATTGAAAATTATGTGCTTATAGTAGCAGATAGTATTTGAATTTATTAAATCATATAAAGGTTTTATTCTCTTAAAAAGTACCTTTACTTAAAAAGTACATTTTCTTAAAAAAGAAACTACTTTAGAAAGTAATATTTCTTCAAAAAGTATATTTTCTTAAAAATTTACATTTTCTTAAAACAGTACATTTTCTTAAAAAAGTACCTCTTCTGAAAAAAATACTCTTTCTTAAAAAAGTACCTTTTCGTAAAAAAGTATGTTTTCTTCAAAACGTACCTTTTCTTAAAAAAGTACATTTTCTTAAAAAGTGTTTTTTCTTAAAAAAGTACATTTTTTAAAAAAGAACATTTTCTTAAAAAAGTACCTTATCTTCAAAAAGTACCTTTTCTTCAAAAAGTACCTCTTATTAAAAAAGTTACTTTTCTTAACAAAGTACATTTTCTTAAAAAAGTACCTTTTCTTAAAAAAGTACATTTTCTTAAAAAAGTACATTTTCTTAAACAAGTACATTTTCTTAAAAAAGTACTTTTTCTTAAAAAAGTTCCTTTCTTAATAAATTGCTTTTCTTAATTAAATAGCTTTTCTTATCAAGTACATTTTCTTAAAAAATAAACTTTCCTAAAAAAAACGTTGTCTTAAAAAGTGTATTTTCTTTCAAAAAATATAGTGAATGTTCTTTAAAAAGTAATTTATCTGAAAAATTACATTTTCTTTAAAAAGTCCCTTTTCTTAAAAGTTACCTTTTCTTAAAAAGTAAATTTTTGTAGTACAAATACGCTTTCTTATGCTATGTTCACACGGACATCAAGATTCGCGGTTCGCTCTCTCATTCACGGTTCGCGCCCGAATCATGATTGAATCTACATGATTCGCCATACAAAATTTTGAGAGCGAATCTACTTGGTTCAAAATGAACCTAGAAACATTGAGTGTCGTCTCCAAGTTTGATAAGAAATTATCGCTAGTTTATCTGAACTAGTTGTCAAAAATATATAAACAAAGAAAAAACAAAAAATTAATTTGTGCAATAAAATAAATAGAAACATTTAACAAATAAAAAGTATATATTTACATATACATATATATTCAAATTAAAATGGAAAAAATTAAATAGTGAAACGTAAAGTGTACAAGGATGTCATCAAATATTTGCACAAAAAATATAAACGTCAAAATGAAACAAGAACACTCGTCTGAACACCAAGGTTCACAATCATGATTCAGAGAGCGAATCAAGTGGTTCATTTTGCCGTCTGAACATGCTATTAGAAAAGTATTTTCATAAGAAAATACTAAGAAAATATTTAGCTATAAAAGTTTCCAGACTTACAATTTTCTCCAAGAGAAAAATACTGATTCGTAAGTAAAGTCCATTTAGTCTCTTTTGTTTTCTATACTGAAAGGAATGGAATGGAATTTAAAAACGTCAGTAGCAAGGGTTAAGGAGCTGTGAATGATATTAATCCTTATTATTTTAAAAATTTATTTTGAATATATACAGTTAGGCTTCAATCAAGCACGTTGAGGTTAAAATATATAAAAATCTGAAAGTGGGGTTAATCGATTTAGCAAGCCTTAGGCCTCCAAATAGCTGAAATAGTATAGAAACCATAGTAATGAGTTCATTGGTTATTAATGTGAGTAGTCGAGAAGAATATTGGCTCGAACGGTATCATGGTTGTGGCACCTCCCATAGAAAGTAAAATATATGTAGTAGTATGATGAAAGAGTGTTATAACTTTATGTAATTCAATAATGTATTGTCAAACAACGCACGACAGGGATTACTTGTATTAATATAAATATTTGTTTTCTGCTAAACGTTTTATTTCCTTTTAATTTCGACTAGTAGATTCCAGCCCTCTAAATTCGAGTGCAACTTCTAGGAAATTTTATTTTTTCATTAAATAGACCCTAAAGTTATGCTAATCAATTATAGCCAATTCACAAATCAACACAAAAAACAAACTCATTTTTATTACAAACACATTAAAAAATTTAATAAACACACACATAGCATTGTATAATTTTATGTATGTGTTAGTAGCAACTTTAAATGCAATTTACTCAAAATAAAGGAAAAAATTTAAAAATTGTAAATCTTCAAAACGGCTAAAAATAAATACCTTTCAAATAGTATACGTTTGGTCAAAATTGGAATAAAACGGTAGAACAAAACATCGGTCACAAGAAATAGCATAGCATATTAATATTATAGATTTATTTTTTTAATTTTTATTTTGTTACAAAACTTCTTCAGTACTTACCATCGATATGCAATTTTGATCTTAATAAAACATTGTTTTTTCAAATCTGCAATTGTTTTTTATATGTATGTATGTATGTATGTATTTATGTATTTTCTTCTTTCTTTATTTCAATAATATTGTAGATTTTACATTTGTATTGAGTATTTTTAATATTTTCAACATATTATTTTTCATTTAACATTTATATTAAAATTTTGGTTGGTAGCTTAATAAGAAACTAAATTTTTGTTTTTATTTCGGTTTTCATTCAAAAAAAATGTGTATTTTTTGTTTAATTTTTTTTGTTGTTGTTTTTTTTCTCCTTTTTATTATTTGTATACATAATTTACACAGTATATTTAAAAAGTTGACATATTCTTATTTTCTTTGTCATATATTGAGTTGTTAATTTTGGGTTTAAATACGTATAATAGTATATTTTTTATTTAGATGGTGTAATAAAGTTAAAAAGTATTTAGAGTTATATTTAAAGTGAAAATGATTTAGAAAAAAGCAAAGTTTAAAACAAAATGAAATTATCTTTTGGTTTTCGTATGTAGCATTTTATTTTTTTATTTGAATATTTGCAGGTAGAGTAGTTACATGTTCAGAGCACAGATTGAGTGTGTGTTTCTTTGATTTTTATTTTTACATATTTTCTTTTGTAAGTGTTGAAAATTTTGTTTATATTTCATATTTATCATATATATTTAGATATCTTTGATTTAGAATTCAGCAAAATACATAAATTTTTGTAATCTTTTTGTTGAATATTTTTTTACAATATAACTTTTAGAATATTTGAAATATTTTTTTTTTTTTTGTGAATAAAATTTTTTAGTTGCAAAAATGAAACAAAGCTAAAATATTGTTTTATACATTTATTTATTTTTCTTAGCTGATATTGTTATAATGTTCGAATGTCTATGTTTTTATAATATTTCATTTTATTTTTGTATCCTTTAAATGTTTTACTATTTTGAGATCCTACATTCCTCTAGGTGGCATACAATGATTTTTGTTAAAAATTTTTTTGTTTAATTTTTTACCGTGTATATTTTTTGAATATATCTGTTGTGTTTGAATGTTCTTCACGATATTAATGAATTGTTTCATAAAATCAACGAAATCTTATCAAAAATTGAGTTAAAGAAAGTTTCATTAAAAAGTTCCAGAAAAATGTATGAAAACTTTATTAATTAATTCAATGAAAAAATTTCATTAATTTAATGAAGAGTTTTAGAAAATTTAAATAAAATATGTCATTAATTTTACCAATATTTTCATTAACTTCATAAAAAATTAGTCATTAGTTTATACAAAAATTATAATTTTGAATACATCTGCACTATAAGAATTGTGTTCTTGGTATTAATGAATTTTTCATATAATTTAATAATATAATTTAAATAATGAAAAGTTTCAAAAATATTAAGAATTCTTTTAAATTATTACAAATTTATTAATTTGATAAAAAAAAAAATTCACTAGTTTATTGAAATAAAATTCTTAATTCAAAGAAAACATCATGAATTTAATTAAAAATTTCATAAACATTTATAAAACCCTTATTTACTATTTTAATGAAAAAAATTAATTAAAAGTTTTAGACAATTTAATAAAAGCTATCATTAATATTGTAAAATTTTCATTAATTAAACGTATTCAAAATCATTAATTTAATGAAAAAAATTTTCATTTTGAATATATTTGCACTGCTAGAATTATCTCTATGATATTAATTAACATTTTTATATAATTAACGAAGTTGAATAAGAATTAAGTTAATGAAAATTTTTCAAAAAGAAAAAAAAAAAATAATAATAATGAAAAGTTTTATTAAAACTTAAAAATTTTCATTAATTCAGTTAATGAAAAAATGCATTTATTTAATGTAAAGATTCATTAGTTTACTGAAGAACATTAATTTACAAAAGAATCATGAATTTAATGCAAAGTTTCAGATAAAATTATAAAAATTTTCATTAATATTATGAAACTTTTCATTAATTTAAAGAAAAAAATTATTAGTTCTTATTTTTAAATATTTATGGACATTTGAAATTATTTTGATGGTATTAATGAATTTTTTCATATATGTAATCAATTAATTTGCATTTTATAAAAAACTTTTTATGAAAAGTTGCATAAAACTTTCATGAATTAATTTTATAAAAAAATTCGTTAGTTTAATAAAATAAAACTCATTAATTTAATGAAAATTTCTTTGCCCTAATTATAATGAAAAGTTCTTTTTATGTATAAGGCCCGTCAACAATAAAATAAATAACCAGAGGTTAATACTAATTTAAACATTTAAACTGAAGATTGAAACAAATCATCGACACAATGTTTGGTTTAGCCAACGTTCAGATTAATTTATTCCTAAAAATTCTTCAGGCATTCAGAAATACCTAAATCTGGAGATACAGACCACGGTTATACGCGTAAAACTTGTGTTTGGACTGGACTACTTTCAAAAATGTTGAAGTTGTGTATTTTTTATAGAGTATTTATAAAGTGTTGCAATTTTGTATACGATTTTAACCGGAAACAAATCAAGTTGTTTTATTTTCTTTGCGTTTTCACTTTTAACGTTGCAACATTTGTGACCCAAAAAAATAAGAAAAAGAAGGAACTATTGTATTAAAAAAATTTTTTTTAATATGTAAAAATTTATACAAACGAAAAAATATGATTATATATTTAATTTACAATTGAAAAATTATAAAACTACCAGGACTGTAATTAAAATATGATAATTATAGCTGGCCCAATCGTATTTCGCTTTATATTAATTTATTTTTTTTTGCGCAGCGGTAAAATGCAACGCTGAATGGAGCATTGTGTTTACACACTAATATGAAAAATTAAATAAAATCAAAAAATAAAGTACAATAAAAAAGAAAATAAATATAATGACAGAAACCGGTCGATTAAGAATATTTACAGAGTAGTTATAATTTTTAGAAATATATTCTTTCTTCTCCTCGACCACGCACTATTGCTTTGTGTTGTTGAAAATAATATATATAATTTTAACTTTTGATTCACAATAATACTAAACGAACGTTAATTAACTTCTTTCTTCTTGCTAACGATATTTGTTTACTTGAGGTTAAGTGTTCAAGTTAGATAAACTTCCAGTTAGATAACTTTTCCGTTTAAAATATATAAACGGACTGTTAACGGGCCTATGTAAGTATGTTTCTTTTTTTATTAACATTTTTTTTAAATTTCTTATGTTATTTAAATATATGTATGTATATATATATATATAATTTTTATTAAAAAATGATTTGTTTTTAATATTTTCAATTAAGTCTTGTGTAAATAAAAAACTAGGGATGCAATGATAATTTTTAATGGTTTTAATTTGGCTTAACCAGTATCAATTAACTTTCAAGTACAAAAAAAAAAAATTCTGAATAAAAATAAATTCAGAATATTTTATATTTATTAATAAATATTTTCCGGCTTAGTTAAATTGTTAATGACTAAAAAAAACCGGCAACCGTTGCATCCCACATAAAAACCCTTAATTTTTTTCGTAATTATTTTAAATCTTTGTTAAATATTAATAATATTATTATGATTTTCATTTAAGACAAAACACCAACTTATAATTAATTGAAAATGTTTCATTATTCGCAAATATACAATATTTATTATATGCGAATGTTAATTTTTTTTTATAATAAATTATTTTTAATAGACACCCACTTATATTTATAATTAAAGACTCGAATTACAACCAGTTTTACTAGTTAAGAATGGTAAAATCATTATTATCATTTATAAACAAAATTTAACAAAGTTTTCATTTATATATATTTTTTTTTAAACAACAATAAACATATTTTGAAAACTTGAAACAAAGAAAACAAATTTAGTATTTTATATTTTACGAAGACACAATATTAAATCAAATTTAGTTTTTCTTCTTTGTAGTTAATTAAAGGGAAACTTTATAATCAGGATAATTATTAAAATATTATATTTGCCATAAGTTATCCAAATATTTTGTAAATTTTACAAAGTTCAAAACTTAATCTTAAATGAGATAAGTTTATCTCCAAAAAAAAAATATAAAAACATGTTAATTTTTTTTCCAAAATAATGTAATAATAAATTGAAGACATTTTGTGGTTTATATATATATATATTGTATATAATATGTTAACAATTACCAAATAAGGAAGATTTTTCTCCTAATATATTGTTAATGTCTTCCAATGTTTTTTTTTTACTTAAATTTAGAAAAAATTATTTTGATTTTTTAATTTTTTTTACGATTACTAAACATATACAAATTAATAAAATAAAAGTTTTTTAAAGTCAGTCATTTAAATTTTGAATATTATTTTTTATAATTAGAAAACAAAAACCATGTGTTAATTTTATATCAATTTTTTAATATATCAAGGTATCATTTAATAGCTAAATAGTATTTTTTTTTATATATATGATTGTTAATAATTCAAATAATTATTGCTTTGGTTGATATAGAAACGAAATACAAAATAAGTAAAAAGTTTTTGCTGACTACCTCAAAAAAAAAAAAAAAAACATATATACCTACATATAAATTTTTAAAGTATTTAATTAATTGGCAGTGTGAAAAATGCTTTCTTTAAGTTAAAAAGCAAAAGTAGCCAAAAAAAGTAAATAAATAAAAAAACCGAAAAAACAAAAAAATCTTCACAATTAAATTAAAAGTGAAATTTCTTTTTTAAGTTCTTTAAGAAAAATGGTTGTTTTTAAGGCAATTTCGATTTTAAATGATGGGTGACACGTTTGCTCACAAATGACCATAAACACAATCGCGTGACAACTTTAAAGGAGTGTTTGCCGTAATTCAACGCAATACATATGAGTTTTTTTTTTTAATTTGGATAAAACATGGATCCATTACAACACACCGCAGAGAAAATGGGAGCAAAAAATGGGTTTCTCCTGGTGAACTGGTCCTGAAGGTGGGCTTATTGGCCGGCAATGATCTTGTTTTTTTGAATTAACGGAGCATAATCCACATTGATTACCTTCAAAATAGAAAAACAATTAATGGTGGATATTATGCCAACTCATTGAAAGAAAGTGCTTTTTCATCAAGATAATTCATCGCTGCCGGTAAAATTCCATGTATTGGACTACGAATTGCTACCGCATCAGCACCATTCTTCGGATTTAGCACCACTAATAAATTTTTATAGCCAAACCTCAAGAAATGGTTTGGCGGAAGAAGATTTAGCACCAACAATAAATATATTGAGCAAACAAATCATTATTATGAGAATCTTGAGAAATCCTATATTTGAAAGGAATAAAATATTTAAAATCATTGAAGAAAGTGTATTGAGCTGAAAGGAAATTAATTTTTATTTTATTAAAAAATTTTAAGATATATTGATCCGCCAGTATTTTCTGATTATCGAAAAATATCGGGCTATTTTAACAGGAATACGTAAGGGTTATTAAAAAAACGAAAAACGAAATAATTGTAAAAATCTTAGCCTTTGCAAATTTAATTACTCGGCATTTAATGAAATTTAATTAGAAAAATTTTAATATTAGAACATTATTTTAAAAAGGAATATTTTACGAGAAAATCAGCGAAAATGCTTAATAAATCGAAAAATCTCTCAAAATCTGAATGTTAATTTTACAAAAAGCAAAAAACAAGTCGTAAGATTTTCTCCAAGATTAAACAAAATCTTTTTTTTGAAATAATTTTTCAGATTCCGCACAACGTTTCTATCATGTTTCATAGAAATCTGAAAAAAATAATTATAAATAATGAATATTAATAACTTACTTCTTTTAAACAAAGAAATAATATTTTTCAGACCTGGAATATAAGGTTTAATAACAAGTTTCATAAAAATTAATGAAAAATTTTTTGAAAAACTAGAAGAAAAAGATTTAGATTTTTTTTACCATTATTTTTTTAAATCTGTGAAAAATACAAATCTCTACAAAATCAAATGATAATTTTTACCAATTGTAATTCAGATTTTTTGTTTTGAGACCTGGTTAAATGGCTATTATCGTGTTTTTTTTTAATCGGAAAATACTGAAAATAAAATCTAGCCATTAGAATGGCTCAAATGGTTCTCAAGCCCAACTTGAACGCTTTTTTTGTATAGAATAGTTTTTGAAAAGATTAGTCATTTTGCAATTCACAAAGCTGTTGTCATTAAATCTTTATAATAACCATCAAAAGAAAACCACCATCTCACATCTTTTTAGGTAATGAAACTGTTCGTCTGAAATATTATTTTTTAACAATAAAAGAAGCCCAATGAACACAAATATCTTGAATTTCGTATCGTTAAGGGTCGTTTTTTACAAAATTTTAATTTTGCAAAGATATCACTCAGATAATTTAGAAACGCGTTATAAACTCATAACAAAATCAAAAAGTCTCAGACAGGTTGTGATCACAGAATTGAATGCCATACCCCAATTAGAACAGGTGAAAGAATTTTAACAACTAAATTCTGTCTTCCAATCCACTATCAATCACATGTCTGCGTTATTATTTTTCAATAATTATAAGCATCCGCTTTTCCTGCACATTATACCAGCACACAAGCTATGAAAACAATTCTTCTTCTTACATATACATACTTACAATGTTGCGTCAATTCCACAATGTGGAATGTATAAAAAACTACTTGGGACACTAGGTCTATGTTGGCATTTTGTGGGAGTTTATATTTTTATGTGCTGATGCAGCTCTCCTTTACAACCATTGCCTTCGCAAGCGAAGTTAGGGTGAACTGTTTAATGTGTGAACTAAAAAACACGTGCAAAACGTACATTTAACCAAATTGCACGTGGAGTAGCAACGTTAGGACCACAAAGCAAAAATCTGACACGTGTTTCCTCTTATTCAGAATAATATAAGCGACGAGCCAACCTTTACCCGGTGGATAGCAAATTGAAACTCATATGAAAATAATTGTCAAACTTTTAAAATTCAAACCAAATGTCTGAAAATATATTTTATAATTTTCAACATGCCTTCTTAATAAAAATTGGAAATTTTTCGTATAATATTTGCACGTTGAGAACCACTGCTTAGAACATATTCCATGACGGATCGAAGAATTAGCCTGTCTAAAGCTGGTAACAGACGACTTGTTTTTGTATGTTTTTAGTTATACCCGATACCACTCTGTTAGAGCTCATTTTTCTATATCTGACCAAGACCCACCTTTTATAAAAGCGATTGATTTAGTGACATCCTTCCGTCCGTCCTTCTTTCTGTCTGTGTGTCCATGTACACCTTGTAACAAAATTTCTGGACGTAAATGTTAACATATTTTGATACAATTTTGTATATAATATTTTGTCGGCTAGGGCATGATTGTTATTATAGGGAGAGGAGAATGGCATGCGGTACATGCTTTCATATACTCGGAAATTATCTTGTGTTTTTCAATTCGTAATTGTCAAAGTGAAGTTATTTTACGTTTAAAAATTTGTGTTAAAATAGATTATAAATTTAAATAAATTAAAGTTAATTTGAATTAAAAAATAAAACCTAAAAACAAAAAACAAAATCTATCAACAAAAAGCATTTTAAATTAAAAAATAAATAAAAAGTTTTTTTTCTGGAAATGTCAAACAAGAAAAATAATGTTAAAAAATCTTTCAAATTTCATTACTAAAATTTCGGTGTATAGACACGGATGAAAGCTTAAAAGAGATTTAAAACCAGTTTCAGAAAGAATAATGGCTTAAGTCTAGTTTAGGGGCGATGCCCCGATCGGTTCAAAATTTTTACCACTTATAAAACTTTTTAATGTGATTCCAGGGAAATATTTTTTTTTTGTCGGTCGAGCCTATTTTCCGAGTTATGGACCCCCAAAGTTTTGATATTGACTACTGTATAACTTTGTTATTTAGTATCGGATTTCGACAATATATATATCGTTGCAAAGCTTATTTGAGCGCCTTCTATGTGGTGTTCTAAAATTTTAAATCCATTAACCCATTATGAACCTATTGCAAATTTTGCCTTTTTGTGAGAGAGTATTTTTTTTAATATGGGATTATCTCATAAATAGACGTATGTCATGTATGGTTTTATATTAACTGAATAAAAGGCAGGTCCACAAGCTTTACTTTGATGTATCTCATGGCAACTTAACCCTTTCAGAACCGGATATATTTGGTATTTTATCTTCATTTTTAAGGCTTTTTGAAAAATTTATTCCTAATTCTAGCCTGCGGCGCTTTAAAACAACACAACAAAATTCTTTATCCGTCCTTTAAAATGAGACAACTATTTTTTAAAACAACACAACAAATTTTTTTGATGAAAATTTTTTAAATCAATAAAGTTGCCACAATTTAAAAAAATTATATAAATTTTAACTACCTTCGAAATACAAATATATTTTCCAAAAAGCGTTACAAATATGACTAAATTTTTAAAATAAATACACAAATAAAATAAAAAAATATTAAAAATCCATAAAATATCAATATATTTTTCACAAAGCATAAAAATGTAGATAAAATACCAAATATGTCCGGTTCTGAAAGGGTTAAGTGGTCATGAGATACATCAAAATAAAACTTATGGACCTACCTTTTATTCACTTAATATAAAACCATATATGATATACGTCTTTTTATGAGATAATCCCATATTAAAAAAAAAAAACTCTCACAAAAATGCAAAATTTTCAATAGGTTCACAATGGGTTAATGGATTTCAAATTTTAAAATACCAAATAGAAGGCGCTCAAATAAGCTTTCCAACGATATATATATTGTCGGAATCCGATGCTAAATAACAAAGTTATACACTAGTCAATATCAAAACTTTGGGGGTCCATAACTCGGAAAATAGGCTCGACCGACAAAAAAAAAATATTTCCCTGGAATCACCCCAAAAGCCCCTACCCCCTCCAAAAAAAACTAAAATATCGGGGCATCGCCCCTAAACTAGACTTGTTCCAGAATAATTTCATAGTGTGAACCGGGACTTACTCTGAACTCATGGAAACTTTCGAAATCATGGGATTATGATGAGACGCAAGTTACAATACATCCGAAAAATGCATGCCGTCTGATACCAGCTTAACATGTTTTGACATTTTTCAACAAGTGAACATCATCTTTTTAAGTAAATAGTGAATTTAATGAATTTTTTAGTGTTTAAAAGTAATTACTGATCATTATAAAAACAAAATAATAAAAAAAAAAAAAAAATTATGGAAATAACCAAAAGAATTCTACGTTTTTTTATTTTTTTGTAGAAAAGTGATATAAAGTAAACGCACTTATGTTATTAATTAAAATATTTACTTTCAAGTTAAAAAAGTCTTGTTTTCATTCATAAATATTTTTCATATAACTAAGTACGAGTATTGTTGTACTTATTTATAATTGCAATAATCCAATTATAAGCTAATAAAAACTGTTTACTGCTACATTTGAACGACACCAAATCTATTTTGTTGTATTAAAGTTGTTTTTTTTTTCGTTTTCAAAATTTTTTGTTGGTATTTTTTCAATACAAAAACTATCATCAGTATGTCTGTCAATAATAACAAATACATAGTATGTATATGGTACATGGATAGTATATAGACGACACTTGTTTTTGGTTTTATAAAATAATTATAAATCGTTGGTAAGTTTACAATATTTTATAAATAATTTTCGTACAACATTGTTAGTTGTAGTATTAATTATTGATAATTTTACCATTTAAATGCTTGGATTTAATTTTTTTTATAATATATAATACAATTCTAGCAATATACATACATATATATTTTATTGATATGAAAATGAATATTTATTAAAAAAAAAATTACTTCGTTTTTGGAATTTTAAAACAAATGAACTAAATCAGCCTTATTTTGGGGAAAAATTACTTTGTTTTATTAAATTTTTTGTAATTGTTATTAGTTCAAATTTGTTTTCCTTTTTTTTTTCGAAAAATCCAATTATAAACAAGTTTTCTAAATTTTAATAATAATTAAAAGAAGCATTTTTTTAAAGGCTTGCAAATTTTGTAATGCTTTAATTAAATTTTTGAAAAACTTATGCCAATTCTGTTTAATTTAATTAATAGAGAGTAAATTTTTAAGCTTAGATTTTCGTTTTGTTTTTGTTTTGTAAGAAAACACTTCATTCTTTACAAATATGTTTTAATATGTATAATTTGTTTTGTTTTTTTTTAGTGTAGTTAATGTACCGCGCTTTTATGAATTTGAGTTTCTTTAAAATAAAGAAACTCTGGCTTAATTGTTAAAATGTAACGTTTTTGTTGTTTTGTTCTTAAAACTACAATAATTAATAAAATTTATTATTTTTGTCCAAATACTAATTTTAAAATTATGTGGTATATATTTTATTTTTAAGTTTTCTTTTTTTTTGGTTTGTACAATTTGTGCTTTACTTTCAACTCCAATTTTAATGGCTTTTGTTTATATACATACATTAATTCAACAAGTTCAATTGTTGCTATTCTAGGCCGTTTTTATCGTCCTTTACTTCAATATTTAAATTTGTGTAAGCCCTTTTAGAAAAATATGTATTTTTTTTTTAATTTGATAATTTGTCTGTTTAAAAAATATTATTTTTTTATTTTTGTTTTAGGAATTTACAGTTATGTATCTCAGCATTTTCAATAGGGACATTTTTTCTATATCGTTTTTAGCTTTATGTAATTTTCTGTTTTTTTTTTCTTCTCAATATTATAAATTATTAATTTGTACCTTTTATAAAATAGTACTCTGGATTTGGTTTTGTAATAAGCTCTTTTAAACAATTAGAATTTGAAGATTCGCTTAGAAACCAGTTTTAAAACCAATATTTAGAGGATTTTCCACATATTCACTGCCAAATTGAGTCCATATGGTGGTTAAAAATAAAATTATTAATGAAAATTTAAATAAAGAAACCAAAAATTATTAAAATATTTTCTTATCTGCTCAATGCTCAAAATGGAAACATTTTTATTTGCTTCTAATTTTGAATTAATAAATGTAAGCCATACAATTTCTCTAGCAAGAGAAAAAATATATATTTTTAATGAGTTTCAAAACAGTTTAAAGTTTAATTAAATACATTATTTGATGACTGAAATATTATAAGAAGAAATGACATCAATAAAAAAAAAAAAAAACATTTCAAACACCCGCACTTGCTTTTAATTCGAAACCATCACAAAGAAACCTGAAGTACATGGATGAAAACAGAAATTGTGAATGAAACTAACATATTAAATATTATTTAAGTGAATAACAAAAAAGTTACAGATGTTCAAAGTCATGATTTAAATGAATCCTAAGAGTAAGCCGATTCTCGTAGCTTTCACATTTGGTAATTAAAAATTAATCCAATATGAAACTTTTTGCGGTTTACCTAAAGTGTGTGACAAAACATAATAAACTCAAGATCTACATGAAAATACATTTTTCATTATTTCTCGTGGTTCACATGAAAGCTTATAAAGCATGTCCTCAATATATATTCCTTTGATTAATTTCAAACGTGTTTTTGTTTAAGACCATAAAAACTAATTTATTAAAATTTTAAATTAAAATGTAAATTTATCGAATTTTTATTTATTATTTTTACAAGTCCATATTCGAGCCCACTTTAATTACTTAACAAATGCCATTGTCTAAGGATTAATAATTTGAAAATACATTTTTTTTTCTCAGAGATCATTTTTTTTTTCTTCAGCTCAAAATTTTAATTGAAAAACTTATATGTATATCAAATCTACATCCAATTTATTTTTGGGTAATTCAATGAAAACTTATTTATTAAAATTTAAAATGTAAATTTATGGAATTTTTAAAAGTTTTAAAAGTAAAAAAGTCGTATTTTCATAATTATTTTTTGAAGATAATGTTGGATTATTTATTTCATATACATACGCATTATAGCATAACATTTGAAGAATCTTTGAAAAAATTTTCATTTCAAAATTGTAATAAATAAGTCCGTGACAGTGAATTTCCGGAGGCGTTGTTGTTTTGCGGTGAACATCATAACTCGTTACCGGATCGTGTGAAATAAAAAATCGAAACGCGTTTAAAAGGTGACATGTTTACTGAGGTAGTGACAAAGAGTTTTTTTTATTATTTTTTTTGCAGCATTAGTGTGTAAAATTATAAGAGTCGGTCAAGTAGATTATGAGTTGTGATATTCACGGACTTCGAACATTTTTTTGCGAGAAAATCGATTTAAAGTTTTTTTAAAAACCCATTTATATACGATATACCGTATGAGGTCGGTCGCTGGAAACGCTGTATCTTCTAAGGAAAGTTTGACACAACACTCTCGATATGTTATACATTCAGAAAGAGAAATGCTAAAAAGGTTTCAAAACCTTACCCCCCTTAAGTCATATAGTTTAAAGTTATGAAACCGAGTTTTTGAGATTAAACTTAGTTTTTAGTTAGATTTAACGCTTTTAACGCTTTACTCAACTAGTTTGAAAATTATTTGTTTTAAAATGTTCGAGTTTAACTAAACTAAGTTAACTGTCATCCCAAAACATCGGCATGAGTAGAACATTTTTAAATAAACATTTTTTCACAGTTATTTTTGGTCCCCCATCCTTTATACTGCACACCGTTTAAAAATATATTTTAAGAAACAAGAATTTTATATCCTTTTGTTGTGCAAATAATTGACAATTTTTACGAAAATTTAAATTTTACGAATCCATGGTAAAATTTTGTATATTTCAATGTATTTTTTTTTTCATCTTTATTACAAAGGCATTCTATTCGACCGAGCGAGCAAATTTTTTAAAAATAATGGAATGTTAAACTTGCAAAAATTTCATACGATAAGAACTTAGTTAAGTTAACAAAGTACTTTTGTTGAAGTCAATTAATTCTATATTGGTAAATCTTTTAAATTGAAATAAAATATACCGAATTTTATTTTATATTAATTTTGCTTAGTTTTTTTTTCACATTCAATTCAAAACACTTTCAATAAATGCAAAGTTACATTAATTATTCAAACGTAATTTAGTGTATGTTATACATTAAATCGTACGAAATATTAAGCTATTAGCATTTAAATTTGCATGAGGCCCTGTACTCCTTATAGGAAGGACGGGAATATATATATATATATATATATATATGTATATACATATAAATTTGCTAAACTTAGACAATCATATTTTTATTAAAATCATTTCTATATTTCTGCTCAATTTGTCTGTTTGACATGTCGATATTTGGATAAAATTTTAAAATAATCTGTGTAATCTTGTATGTTTCAGCTAAATTTTTCCGTTTCACATGAAACGGAATAGTGTGCTAGCAAAAAGTGTGTAAATATAAGAACCTATGATTCGCTCAATTTTATTTCGCCCAGTCTCCGATCACATATAATTTTTAACATGTTTAAAAATATATTTTTTATAAAATCTCAATTAACAACAAAACGTATGCAAACAAAAAAACTTCAAATGTAAAAAAAATGTCTTGAAACATTTCTGAGTCATCATATATGTTGCCAGAGAGCATTTTTCGAAGTTTGAGCGAAGTCCAGAGGCTTTGAACATTTCTATAAAGTCGAACACCTTTAAAAGTATTTCTCAAATAATTAGAATATTTTTTGGCAATTAGGTTTCGTTTGAAAATAATTTTGCCACTATTGCTAAAACCATTCATTGGAAATATTATTAAACGTTTATTTTTTTTTTTTAATTTGTCTAATTAAATTACTGAAAAAAATTAGAATGAAAGACACATCTGCATTTTGATAGTGGAGATTGCATTCCTGTTTTAACGGCCTAAATATTATCAATAACATCTGAAAGTGTGCCTTTACAAAAATATGATTTCTTTAAAATAAAACTAACGAAGCTGAGGCCTTTTTGAACAATATAATAAAAAAAATGTTTCCAGTAGTAAAATCCGAAAAAATAAAAATAATTACCAAATCGAAATAAAATAAAATCAAAACACAAAATTTTAGGTTTCTTTTTTTAATTATAAATAACAATCGTATATTTCTTTAAATAAGATAAATTGCATTTAAAATATATTTGTTGTGTTTTGTAATGTATAATAATAATAATAATAATAATAATAATAATAATAATAATAATAATAATGTAATGTAAACATAATAAAAGATCATTAAAACTTTGTTAAAAATATAATAATGATTATAATAAAAAGAGGGGGAAGTTCAGGCATGTGATTTTGCACAAGTAATTAAATGTAAAATATGTAATTTTATTTTTTTCGAAAAAATTAAATTTTTGCACACAATAACAAATTTTTAAGATCATTGAGTATAATTGCAAAGAAATGATAATTTATAGAATATAAAAAAAAAAACAATAAGATCATTTATTTTGAAAGTAAACTTAAATTCATAAATATCATTTAAAAAGATTTTTTTTTTATAAAAAATATCACTTAAATTAAACAAAAAAGAAATATGAAAATTAAAACAAATTTTTTTAAAGGTAATTTTGAATAATGAAAAACAATTAAAAAATAAATTTATATAAAAAAAATGGCCACTACCACGAATTTCATTCAAATCACGGATTCAACAATAGTTTATGACAACCTATCAATATTTTCAACAAATTTAACATGAGATTATTCTGTTTTAATATTTTTTAACATAGGATATATTTGCTTCATTTTTTTTTAATAATAATAAAAAAATCAAATTAGAATTTCGAGTTTTTTTTTTTTTTTTTTTTTTTGAAAAATTGTATAAATAACTTTAATAAATTATTAGTCACATACCACAAAAAATATGTTCAATCAAAGGGATTGGTTAAATATTGTTAATATTTCTTAAATTGTTACAAAATTGAATAAAATTCATAATAGTTGGAGGTTGTACAGAAAATATTGTATAAATATAATATTTTTTTTTAAACCAAAATTCGTTTCTGTACATTTAATAAAATTTTAAGAAATAATATTAATTTGCTGTTGTTTATATTATAATTATTTTTAAAGAGCTCTTGTTTTCTAAAAATTTTAGGTTATTTTGTTTTTAGTTTTTGAAATTATTAGTTTAGGTTTTTATATTTCATTTTTCTTCAGTGTACCAGAGTTGCAATATCATTGTGTTTAAAGAAGGGTTTTTAAGTATATTTTTGTTTTCGTTATAAAGAATTTTATATTATATATTATTGTTTGTAGCAAATAAATTGTTCTATGTGTTTTCTTGTTGTTTAATATTTAAGCTAATTTTTTTTTTAATGTAAACGGTTTTATTTATTTTTTGTTTTAATATATCGGGGATATTTTTACAATTTTATTTTTCTATGATTTAGAAGTTTATTATTAATTTTTTTTTAACAAGTTAAGTTTGTTTTTATATATATTTTTGTTTTAAAGGTTTGTAATACTTAATTTGTTTCGTTATTTTATTATAAAATTTACAGTTACCGGTTATTATTGTTATAAATGTCTGTTTTTTTTTTGTTTGTTTATAATAAAATTGATCTAGTTTTATTTTGTTTTTCTTATTATTTTTATTTAATTCTTAAGATTTGTGTTTGGGATTATTTAAAATTATTTACTTCACTTAATGGATATTTATTTGAATTCATAACTGTTTTTTATTTTCTTTATTATATGCAAGATGCTCTTATATAATGTAAATATTTCTTTTTTTTTATTATATATAATATATGCTTACAAGCTAATGAAAAAATTGTCTAGAAACTTATAAAATAATTTCATAAAAATAATTTAATTAAATGTGTAAACAAAATTAAACGTTTGATTAAAAATAAAAAACAAAAAAAAAAAAATATAAAAAAAAAATTCAATAATAAATAAAAAACACATTGAAGTAAATATTGAAGTAAATGTGTTTAAAAAAAAAAACAACCAAACAACAGTAAACAATATTATTCAATAACTAAAAATAAAAATTGGCATCATTTTTTAAAAATTTATTCAAATTGCAACTCGAACATCGTGATATGTTTCAGCAACTTTTATTTATTATATGTTGTATAAACCTTTTATGCGAAAGAAATTTGTCTTTAGTTAAGATAAAATGGATAGTGATAATTAAGTAATTTAAACTTAGGCAATTTACACAAGTTTACATACAGTAAGTTTTAACAATGCGTTTTCTGTGTATACATTAACTTGTTACTTTAATGCGTTTTGGTATTATTAAAGAAAATTTTACTTTCCATTGAGTATATTACACATTTGCCTAATTAAACTTGAACAATTGAACAAAGACGAATTAAATTCTTCGAATCCCACCAAAATTTGAATTTCTTTAAAGGGAAAATAATAGTTTATCTTTCAATATTGTATTTTTACATCAATCATTTTTTCTTTGGAAGAGGAATTAGAAAAAAAAAAAATCATTTAACAAAAATTCTTTTTGTTCTGTTTTTATCAACGCTGTACTGGATTTTATGTTAAGTACATAAAATTTTAAGACAAATAAAGTATATTTGTTTTATTTATTATATTAATAAGAAAAATTTTACTAATTTGTACTCAATTAAAAAAAAATTAATACTTATTAAAAAACAAAAAATTCTTTCTTTTGTTTTTTAACATTGTAATAGAACCACTTGTTGTTGTTGTTGTGATGTTGCTGTTGACACTGTCGCTAAATTATTGGCGCGACTGTCAATGTCATTTGTATGCTGGGCAGGTTTCAATAGTATATGTGTAGTGGTGTTGGTGTTTGGTTGGGTTATTTGTATTGGCTGATGATGTTGTTGCTGCTGGTGTTGTATTGCACCTAATTGTTGCGTTGTTATCACTGTCATTGTATTGGACAATTGCATATATTGCTGATGATCATTTAGATTGTTGTTGTTGTTGTTGGTGTTATTGGATTTACTAAAACTATTTGGTGGTTTAACAATAACCGAAGTGGCTACAGAGCCGCATATTTTATTAACACCTGTCGTCGTGGCTGTATTGTGGCTGTTGTTAATGGCGTTTGTTGTTGCTGTTGTGGTGGGTGTTGTATGCACATGAGTTGTGTTGGTACTTGCAGCCGTGTTTGTTAAAAGTTTTGATTGCTTGCCAAACATTACTTTATTGTTGTTCAGATTATTAGCCTGACGTTTATTTGAGGTCTTTGCAACTGTTAAAGTTGTTGTTAGCAATTTCGTCCCATTATCGGTTGTTGCTGCTTTTGGGTGTGCCGACATTTGATGTGACAATGCCACAGAACTATTATTGTTGCTGTTGTTGTTGATGATGTTATTACAAAATGTTGTTGCTGTGTTTGTTGGTATTGTTATTGTTGGATTAATGCTTGTCGCCGACGTTAACAATGGCGGCGACATTACATTTTCAGTCATTATTGTCGTCGTCGTCGTCGTTGCCACTTTCGACGATTTGGGCCTTTTTCAGTCACCAAAACGGCTACAGGCCTTCTTCCACCTGCATTGGGTACACCACAACTCGCGCCGATCCATGCCGTAAACTTTGCGACATTTTTTATTTTCGCCTCTAGTGCGACGATTCGGTGAGTTGGGTGTTGGTTTGTTGGCATGTTGTGTGGCAACATGTTGCTGATTAACAGCAACATGGCCCGCCGATGTTGCTGTTGTGGCGGTGTTAGAGTTGTTTGAGTTTGAAGCAATCATTCTATTATTGCTGGCAGTGGCTGTTGGCGATTGTTGCAACAAATGTTGTTGCTGCTGCTGATGATGATTGTGTTGGTGGTTGTGGTGGTGGTGGTGGAGGTGGGGATTGTCTTGATGCACGCTGCCCCCTACACCTCGTACTTGTGTATAATTTGGCGTTATGGTAACGGTTGCCAATTGTTGTTGGTTTTGCGTTTGCTGCTGTTGCTGCTGTGGCTGCTGCTGCTGCTGCGTATGATTGTGATGATGACTGTTGCTGTGATGTGTTGTCACTGTTACATTTTGTTGCGACAATTGTTGTAGCACACTATTGGCACTGCTGTTATGTTGGACAGTTGCTGTTGTTGGTGTTGCTGCTGTTGCTGTTGTCTGTTGATTGGGACTTACCGGTACTGGACTGCTGTAGTTGTGATGTTGATGGACGTATGTTGTTGGTGATGGATATGGCGCTGCTGCTTGGGACGGACGTGGTGAAGCCCGGGCATGTTTAATGAATGATGTCGTTGGCTGTTGTTGTTGTTGTTGTTGTGTTTGTTGATTATGATAATTACTTGCGGCAGCATTGTTTGAGGTGTTTGTTATCGATGATGTCACTTCTGTTGTGGCGGCAGCTGTAGCCGGTGGCCAGGTATAATTATGATGGGCTAACGGTGATGTTGGTATGCAGCTGGTATTGTTATTTTGCAATTGTTGATGATGATTACTGTTGTTATGATTTATATGTTTTCCGTTGTTGTTTTGATGGTATTGTTGATGTTGCAGTTGTGCTGCTGCACGTCCTTGTCTATATGGTGGAAATAAATTAATAATAAACATATTATATTCAAATATCAGTTCAATTACAAAACACTTACTTGAAATTCCCAACAAGTTGTCTTTGGTATTCGGGATCTTCGTGGGGCGGACGTGCCATATCCCGGTGACTAAGTGTAGGTGAAGTTGGACTAGGAGTTTTGCAGTCATCGTCGTCATCTTCGACCTCTGTATAATAGAACTCCTCTTCGTGAGAATCATCGCCTCGGCTAATACTAGAATTAAAAATGAAAATTAAATATTTAAAAATTGAATTTTAAAAGTAAAGTAATCAGTTTTATACAATTGAACATACACAAAATGTCATCAAGTTTTTATATTGATCGAATTTGAACATACATACATATTTCAACATATTTCCAATGGATTTTGTAGGTGATATAAAATGATAATTTTGATCAAAATTTTGTAAAGTCGAATAAATCTATACATATCTTGTATTTAAAAAAAAATTAAAAATATGTCAATGTCAAATTTAAGTTATATTTAAAAACGGTAGTAACATAAGAACAAATTTTTATTACTATCTGAATAATCAGCCAAACTATCTCATTATTTAACAAAATGTTTGTTAAAAGTACATAGCAAATTAAAATGTCGGTTATATATATTAATATATAATTTTATTTTTATATTAAAACATGTATTATGTTGACCATGTTATAATTTAAATTGTATATATTTTTTGAGTGTAGCGTTCTTATTCTTTTTAAAAACAGAGATGTTTTAATGTAAGATAACGTTGCCACTCCAATGGTTATTTCAAATACAACCCTGTTTTACAGCCATTCGCTAGTTTGTCGTTCATTTAATTGCTGCACTTAATTCGCTATTGCTATTGCTATTGTGTTTGTGTGTTATTTGCTAAATTTGCAAATTTATTAATAAAAAACATAAAACTGTTTAAATAAATAGCAAATGTATAATTTAAATTAAATTGTTTACATATTAAACAACAAGAACGTGGAAAAAACCCAAAAAAATCTATGGGAAACAAATTGTAGAACAAAAAAATCAAGAAACGTGTTTGTCATTGCAAAACAACAAAAACGAGCCATCCAACCACAGACCAGCAATCAGCCCCGCAAACAGCAAACACACCATAATATATAGAAAACAAAAGAATATTTTAAACCCCATCATTGTCGATGAAAACCCCATTGTCTTGGGCAACGGAAAATTATTGGAATATAACAACCTTAAGAAAATAATCGATATAATACTAACATAATGCTTTAGTGATTGTTTGGCAAATATATTACCTTAAGAAAAAAAAAATAAACAAAGATCAAGAAACCTAACCCCTAAAAGAATTAAATGCTAAACCTATAAAAAAAATCCTTTTGAAAGAAACAAACGAATAAAAAAAAAAAAAAAATTAACCAAACACTACAGCCACCACAAAAAATAAAACCAATTACCAGGGGAAGATATCAAAGTGATAAAGTCAATTATTAAATTTAAGAATAAATTTTATTTTAAGTTGCAAAACCCGTAAAAACAAAATGTCCTCGAATACTAGTATAGCGAATAATTTAAACTCTTCTCCTTCTGCATCTACACTATCATTGAGTAATTCTAATCCAACATTAGTAGACAATGATGCAACTGTGCCTGTTACTACTACACTCATCGGTGGTACCCCATTGAATGCTTCGGGTTTGAGTTCCAGTGGAAATTGCGTTTTTAATAGTGTGTTAATTAGTGAAATTTCGGATGAAACTAAATTAGAATTTAGCCCTAAATACAAGGGCATTTCAGCATTATTATGTAGTTATGATTCGCAAGGTGTACTTGTGAAAATTGCTTTGGGTAAGTGCACAATACAAACATGAAAAACTACACAGCTGAAATAGTAACAATAAATGTATGAATGAAAACAAAGAGTGAGAGAGAGGGGGATAGAAAGGGAAAAACAGCATAATTTAGGTTATATTAAAAATGGGAAAATTTGTTGGCTTAAGTCTAGTTTAGGGGCGATGCCCCGATCGGTTCAAAATTTTTACCACTTATAAAACTTTTTAATGTGATTCCAGGGAAATATTTTTTTTTTGTCGGTCGAGCCTATTTTCCGAGTTATGGACCCCCAAAGTTTTGATATTGACTACTGTATAACTTTGATATTTAGTATCGGATTTCGACAATATATATATCGTTGGAAAGCTTATTTGAGTGCCTTCAATGTGGTATTTTAAAATTTGAAATCCATTAACCCATTATGAACCTATTGCAAATTTTGCATTTTTGTGAGAGAGTATTTTTTTTAATATGGGATTATCTCATAAATAGACGTATGTCATGTATGGTTTTATATTAACTGAATAAAAGGTAGGTCCACAAGCTTTATTTTGATGTATCTCATGGCAACTTAACCCTTTCAGAACCGGATATATTTGGTATTGTATCTTCATTTTTAAGGCTTTTTGAAAAATACCACATAGAAGGCACTCAAATGAGCTTTCCAACGATATATATATTGTCGAAATCCGATACTAAATAACAAAGTTATACAGTAGTCAATATCAAAACTTTGGGGGTCCATAACTCGGAAAATAGGCTCGACCGACAAAAAAAAAATATTTCCCTGGAATCACCCCAAAAGCCCCTACCCCCTCCAAAAAAAACTAAAATATCGGGGCATCGCCCCTAAACTAGACTTGTTCCAATTTGTTATTAGGTTCGTTCAATTCAATTTTTAAGCCATCGTTTAATATTAAAATATATTCTAATAATATGTGTTTTTCTTTTGCTAAAGTGCTCAATAATTATACATGTTATTTCGATTTCTAAGAATTTTCATTTTTAATTTGTTACGCTTTGTATAGAAAAAAAAAATCAATTTTGACAAATTCACCTAAAATTTTTTCATACAAATTTTAAACGCTTCGTTCTGTTCAGTTTTTGTTTATGTTTTTGCATTATTTTTTTCTTTCTACATACAAAACGAGACCAACTGTTTTAATAAAGGGTTTTTGATGGAAGTAAAAGGATTTTAAAATACGTTGTAGGGGAAGTTTTCTGAAATTATTATTATTACAAATATTTATTAGAGGCCAACTTTAATTGAGGAAACTGTTTAATAACAATTTTTTTGGATTTTGATCTTCTTAGCGGTGTAAGCAAACAAAAATTTAATTATTTTTTTTGCAATTGGTATAAGCACAATCAGATCGGAGTGGGATATTTTTCCGTTGCATACCTATAAAATTATATAAAATAACAATGGACAACGTCGATGATTCAATTTTTCTTGTTAAAATCTTTGCATAATTTTGTTAATAATGTTTTCTCCGTTTAATTGAAAGTGAAATTAAAATTTGATTTACTTTTCATTTTCGAAACAATTCGTTTCTTCAATAATTTCGATAACCATCACCACAGCGATTTTGAAAAATATGGCAACGTTAGGGATAGAATGAGAGTCAAAAATATGAATATTAGAAACTGCAATGCAAAAATAAATTTTATTTCTGTGTGGTGATGCTCCTCAATTTTTCATGTAAACTTTATGTAAAAACACCGGAACGGTCTGGTTGTGTTTATACTCTAAACATTTCAAATCGAATTAACTTTAAGTGTAAATACTAAATAATTTTTTTTCTTTACAGAGTCGTCACCTACAAATATACTAAAAGATTATTTAATAACATCAGATACTGATGCAGCTCAAGTTGGTCGTCAAACTTTTGCTATATCATTTGGCAACGATAACTTTATTTTACGATTTCCCACTGAACAAGGTAATATATTTAGTTTTTGTACAATATCAAAGTTTTTAAATTGTATTTTTGGGGGTTTTTTTTGCAATTTATAAAATTTTTTTGAGTTTTTGAAATTTTTAGTTTTTAATGAACAGCTGATATTTCTGTGCTGCCGGATTTTTTTTAATTACAACTTTTTCTAAAAGAAGGTTTCGTTGTAACAGACTAAAATATTTGTTATAAAAAAAGGTTCGCTAAAATCGGTGTTTGGTCTAATCGTAATAATTTTAAAGCATATTTAGCAAATTGAATTAAGACCTGGGAAACTATTCATCTGGAATAAAAGTGTATATATATTTTTTTTTTGTAGAACAACAAAGATTTCGTAAATTAATTGATCATGTCAAACGTCTACGGCCCAAATCGGTGTTTTCACAACGAACTGAGGAGTCTTCCGCTTCACAATATTTTCAATTTTATGGCTATTTGTCACAACAACAAAATATGATGCAGGATTATGTTCGAACTAGCACTTATCAACGGGCCATTTTAGGCAACTCTTTAGATTTTCATGTAAGTTTGTTTGAATGTCATTGGAAAAATTCTGCAAGTCCTATATGTAATTTATCTTCTCTATACTAGAATAAAGTGGTTTTAGATGTGGGAGCTGGTTCTGGTATCCTGTCATTTTTTGCTGTCCAGGCTGGTGCTGCTAAAGTCTATGCTATCGAAGCTTCCAATATGGCACAATACGCTCAACAATTGGTCGAATCGAATCATGTGCAAGACAAGATTTTCGTTATGCCCGGTAAGATAGAAGAAATCGATTTACCCGAACATGTTGATGTCATCATATCCGAACCCATGGGCTATATGCTGTACAATGAACGCATGTTGGAAACATATTTACATGCTCGTAAATGGTTAAAACCCAACGGTAAAATGTTTCCAACCCATGGTGACTTGCATGTGGCACCATTCTCCGATGAGGCCTTGTATTCGGAACAATATAATAAGGCGAATTTTTGGTATCAATCAGCCTTTCATGGTGTCGATTTAGTTACCCTGCACAAGGAGGGCATGAAGGAGTATTTTCGCCAGCCAATAGTCGATACATTCGATGTGCGCATTTGTATGGCTAAATCAGTGAGACATGTTTGTGATTTTCTACGAGACAATGAAAATGATTTACATAATATTGGTAAGCTTAGCATAACAATGAGATGATGATGGCCTGGTCAAGCTGTTTTATTTAAAATTGATTTTTTTTTTGTAGATATTCCCTTGGAGTTTCAAATTTTACAAACTGGCATTTGTCATGGCTTGGCATTTTGGTTCGATGTTGAGTTTTGCGGTTCTAGCCAGCAGGTTTGGCTATCCACATCCCCGACAGCGCCTCTGACACATTGGTATCAAGTACGCTGTTTATTGCCCACGCCCATTTTCGTTAAACAAGGCCAGACACTGACTGGCCGTGTGTTGCTGGAGGCCAATAGACGTCAATCGTATGATGTTACCATTGATCTACACATCGAAGGCACCTATATATCTTCGAGTAATACATTAGACTTGAAAAATCCCTATTTCCGTTATACCGGTGCCCCCGTACAAGCTCCACCTGGTACTTGTACACAAAGCCCCTCGGAACAATATTGGTCTCAATTAGATTCCCAAGGCCAGCGTACAAGTGAGCATAGTTTTAATTTTAACAAATAATTTTAATCGTTTCAATACAAAGGGCTTTTGTAAACAAACATTTATTTTGTTTTGTTTGATTTTAGCTGGTAATATGGTTAATGGCATGGCTGTTAATGGCCTGACTGATGTTACTATGGATATTTCACATACGCTTATGCATCCTCAGTCGTAAATTAGTAATAGATAACAAAAAAAAAAAAAAAAAAACAGAAAACCAACCTCTCTCCACCCCTCCATATTCCTGCATTTTTCATTTACATTCGTCTAAACATAAACAAAAAAAAAAAAACAAATGAACCACCTCTATCTACTATATATAAATAGACCTTCTCTTGTAATTGTCCTTTGCATACATTTATATATTAATTTTACTTCAAGTTTTTAAGTGCATATTTTTGCTTTTAGTTTCTTTTTTGAAACAAATTTATACATTTTTTTTTTAAACTTCAACAAATGTTTTATTATTTTAGAGAATTTTTATAAATTTATGTTAAAAATATTCCCAAAACCTACAATAATCCTCTTCCAAATATCACAAAATTTAGTTATAACTCATTTACAATGTTTGCATAAGTTAATAATAATTTAATTTAATGTAGTTTATTTAAATGTTTGTCATTTTGCGAAAAAAAGATTCATTTTGTTTTTACTTTGTATATTTTTCTTATATTTTTTTTTTTTGTATATTACATAAAGAATGAAACGTTTTTATTTCATTGTCTGTGTTTTTTTTACTGTTTTTGAGTTGTAACAAAAACATGACCCCTGTTCTGTAAGAAAAAAATATATATAATAAATTAAAATTTAATGTATTTAAAAAAAGAAAAGAAAAGTTTTTAGTATTTTGATTAAGAAGATAAGGTTTAGAAATTGAGAAGACTGAATTGGCTTAAAAATTTGTTTAAAGAAGTAGTTTTGGAATTTTAATTTAAAATTTTGTTTTTTTTTCAGGACGGCATAAGAAAAATTTAACAAAATACAATTCAAAATTATTGGGGTTTGAAGAAAATCTTATTGAAATATAAAAATAAATTTTATTAGAAAATTTTAATAATACAAATTTAAATGAAATGAAAATTCAGCTAAAATATTAATGAATCCATTTTAGAAAACAAAACGTAACGAAAAGTTGGAAATTTGTATAAAAAAATGTGAGGTGAGTTTCTAAAATATACATTTTTTTACGCCAATCTCAAACGAAATGGAAGATTAGAAACTTTAATTCATGACAAAGTTTAAAAAATTTTAATTTGAAATTAAATTTTTGTAAAATAAAAAAGCAAAAAATAATTAGAAATTAAATTAAAAAAAAAAAATTAATTTGAAAATATTTGTAATTTTTTAATTTAAAAAACCTATTTTTTAAATTAGGTTTGTATAGAAAATCCAAGGTTCAGATATTCACCTCAAAATTTTTCACACAAATTTAAAACGTTTCGTTAAGTTACGTTTTATAAAATGAGCTCATTTAAAAAAAAAAATAAATTTTTCTTTATTCAATATCTTAGTTAATTTTTTGTAGTTCAATTCAGGAATAATTTAAATTACATTTTGTAATTTATTAACTCATGATATGTTTTTAGAAAAATTATATATTTTGAGGGCATTCATTTTGTATCTTGCGTTTTATGAAGTTAATCTGAGTCAATATATTATGAAAATAAATTTCAAAATAATTTAATTAAAATGAAACTAATTAACATTTTGGAAATTCACCTCAATCTTTTTATGAGCTTTTGTATATTTTTATATTTGCGTTGCATTCGAAATTTGTATAGAAAAACATCAAGATTTTAAAAATTCACATCAGTTATTCGGACAAATTTTCAAAGTTTTGTGAATTTTTTAAATTTTAAGTTTTCTATACAAATTTCAAACGAATGTGAAACATAGAATGTACAAAATATGGATTTTATTTTTATTTCACTTTAACTTAAAAAATTATATATTTTTAAAATTTATTTCATGAATATTTTAAATTATATTATTTTTATATTAATATTTAATAATATTTTTTAAATTTTGAATGAAAGACTAGTTTTGTATATTACAATTTGAGCTGGCTTGAATTTTGTATAGAAAATTTTTATTATTTAAAATTTTCTAAATTCACCTCAAATTTTTTCGTACAAATTTCATTCATTAATAGAAAATTTCATTTTATAAAACGAAACGTAACCTTTGACATTTGTCTGAAAAACTTTAATGTCAATTCGAATACGTCAAAAATTTTCTTTTTCAAAATTTCAACATTAATTTATTTAATTCAATATTTTTCTTTTTATATAAAAAAATTGAAATAATCATGTTCAGTTTTCTCGATCTTTTAAAATTTTGTTAGTCCTTACAAAACTTCTTAAATCTGAAGATAATTTAGTTTGTAAGCATTTTTAAAATTTACTTTTGTAAAGTATCCTTTTAAAGGCAGTCTATAATAAATAAGAACATCCCCACATCTATAAATATATATCCTTAGCGTTATAATAAACAGTTTTTAGAATTTTTATATAAATCCCAGAAAAACGAAAATTAGATTAAAAAAATATATATGAAAAAATATTTTTTTTAAAACAACAAGGCTTTCTTTTACCCATTTTATTATGTTAAAAAAAATAAAATATATAAAAAATTTTGTTTAATTAGAAATTTGATTAATCAAAATTTCAAATAGTCCATTAACATTTTCTAATTAGAAATATGATTAAACAAAATTTTTAACAAAAAGTTCATTTCCTGTCAATTTAATAAAAATTTTAAATAAACAATTAATTGATTAAGAGATATATTCATAATCAAAATAATGGAAAATCCAATTGATCAAAAGTTTTAATGATAATAAAGACTTCATTTAAATTTATGCAAGAAACAATTTCAATCAATTAATTGATTAATAACAATTTTAATTAATTTTTTTTGTTTGATTATGGCTTCACCCTAGTTAAGCTCGTAATTTATAATTTAGATTTGTATGTATTTATATATTTATATAGTTAGGTTTTATTTAAAAATACTTAAAATATAAAAGCCATCATTTAAAAGTTTCTATGTTTGGCCTATTAAATCGATATATAAATTGATATTATTTTCTTATAAGCTTTATAAAATCACGGTGGAAAAAATATATTAAAAAAAAAAACAACCAACAGATTCTATTTATTTGTATTACAAAATAAGCAAAACAAAAGATAATAATCATATTTAAATATATAATTGTGTTTGAGAACAATTGTGTTTCGTAAATTATTTAAATTAAATCATTAATAAAATAACTACAACTATAAACATTCTATATACATACAATATATATAAAAGAAAAACAAAATACAATATTTGTAATAGTGTAGTAGTGTTTTTGCTATAATAAATTAATAAAATATAAAAACGAAAACAGTGTTACTTACTTACTACATACAAAATATATAATAGTTTTTAATTCATGGTCTTTTAGCGAACATTGTTCAATCTTTTGGCCAGAATTATAAAAAAAAAAAATGAAAAATACATAAAAAAGTAGCAACAAAACAGCATTATTGCAACTCGTTAATGTCATAGAAACAAGAACAAAAGACAATTCTGAAATTTTAAATTTCTTCGTCTATCCGTCAAAAGGGAAATAATCATACGTGGAAAAAGTTCTTGGCACATCAACGCATTTTAATGGAGTAAAATTATATATTAAATTTCATTATCACGCTTTTGATATATTTTTTTTGTCATTCAGTTTCTCAAGAGTATAAACAAAACATATACAAACCAAATCTCTGTAATATTTTTGTTTTTTGATAAATTTAAGTAAAGATCGGTAGTCAGCTTCATATGGGGGCTATTGCTAAGAATTGTCCTACAGGGTTTATTTTCGGACTACTGAAAAAAGGATGTAATAAACATACACAAATCCAATTTTGACCGAGATCTATATGATATTTTGGATATTATGGCAATTTAAGTCAGTCTCATAAGGGTTATTTATATGGAGACTAGGTCTGAACATGAACCGATTTTCACCACTTTCAATATCGTTCGTTCTATGGCCGAAAGAAGCGTACATACTAAATTTCATCAAAATATATTCATATTTGCGACCTGTAGTTTGACTACAAGGTTTTCACCAACACACAGACGGACGGACGGTAGTTACAAACATCAGCAGCACGAAGTCATTATACCCTGCCCACATAGTGGTAAAAACTTAATTCAATTCAGAAATTCATTCAAAATAGAAGCTCTGTCTGTACGACGGCGAGAAGTTTTGAGTATTTATACCCTACTAGCAGATTCCAGCGCTCGAAATTCGAGTGTAATTTCTAGGCAGCTTTATTTTTCAACTAAGCCAATTCATAAACCAACACTTATGGTTTATTATTGTGAATGAAGATAACAAACTCATTAACAAACGCATTAACAAATTTAATAAAACAGCATATGTATAATTTTATGTATGTGTTAGTAGCAACTTTAAATGCAATTTACTCAAAATTAAGGAAAAAATTAAAAAATCTGTAAATCTGCAAAACGGCTAAAAAGAAATACCTTTCAAATAATATACGTTTGGTCAAAATCAGGATAAAACGGTAGAACAAAACATCGGTCACAAGAAATCGCCTAGCCTATTAATATTATTGATACCACTATGTGGTTTGCGTATGACTTTGTGCTGCTGTTTGTAACTACCAAAAATATTTTACCTAGACTCATCTTTTATTATACCGATCGACTTAGAACCACTTTCTGAGTCGATTTAGCGATATCCGTCCGCCCGTCCGTCAGTATGTCCATTAAACCTTGTAATCAAACTACAGGTCGCAAATATGAATATATTTTAATGAAATTTGGGATATAAGCTTTTTTTTGCATAGGATGAAGGCCACTGAAATTGGTGATTTTCGGTCCATGTTCAGACCTAGTCCCCATACAAATGACCCATATGAAATCGCCTTAAATTGCCATAAGAGCCAAATTATCATATAGAACTCGCTAAAATTGGGTATGTGTGTGTTTATTACATCTATTTATCATTTGTCCAAAAATAAACCCCATATGGCAATTCCTTGTCATAGCCCCCATATAAAGCTGCTTCCCGATTTTCACTTAAATCTTCAAAAAACAAAAATATTGCACAGATTTTTCTCAAATTAGGTTTGTATATATTTTTTCAAAATATAAATTACTTTACCAAATATGGTCAGGATCGGCCCATTTTTCGACATAGTCCCTATATAAATATTGCATCCGATATGAATTTTTTCATATCTGCAACCAAAAAAATTTGGTTTATGTTTATTTTCTATATTCAATTAGTTGGACCGAAGAGATAGGGTCTCTAAACCATGGTATAGGGTATCGTATAGTCGGTCTAGACCGACTATAATTTTCTCGCTTGGTTTATTTTAGAATTTGCTTTTTGCTCTTCAAATATTTTTACTCACTTTTTAGTTGAAGATTGAAAATATATATTTTTTTTTTAATTTCAATTATTTCATAATCAAAATTGGATCTTAAAAATTCAATAAATTTAATTTGGAAAATTTTTTGCCTTTCAATTTGATTAAAAACCAGAAACATTTGTATTTTATTTTATATTTCATTTTATATTTTTATTTTATATTATTTATCTTATTTTGCTTTGTTAATTTTAATTTGTTGTATTTTATTTTATTTTAATTTATGTATTTTATTTAATTTTATTTGATTTTATTTCATTTTATTTTATATTATTTTATATTATTTTATTTTATTTTATTTAAGTTATATTATTTTATTTATTTTATTTTATTTTAGTTTATAATATATTTTATTTTGTTGTATTTTATTTTATTTTATTATTTTTTATTTTATTTTATTTTGTTTCATTTTAAATCCATTTTATTTTATTTTATTTTATTATTTTTTATTTTATTTTATTTTGTTTCATTTTAAATCCATTTTATTTTATTTTATTTTATTTTATTCTATTTTATTTTATTCTATTATATTTTATTTTATATTATTTTATTTTAATTCTATGTTATTTTATTTTATTTTATTTTATTTTATTTATTTTAGTTTTAGTTTATTTTATTTTATTTACTTTATTTTAATTTTACTTTACTTTATTTTAATTTATTTTATTATATTTTATTTTATTTTATTTTATTTTTTTAATTTAATTTAATTTTATTTTATATTATGTTACTTTATTTTATTTTATTTCATTTTATTGTGTTTCATTCTATTTTATTTTGTTTTGTTTTATTTTATTTTACTTTATTTATTTTTTGTTTATTTCATTTTTTTATTTAATTTAATTTTATTTTACTTTCTTTTATTCTATTTTATTTCATTTTTTTTATTTAATTTTAATTTAATTTATTTTATTTTATTTTACTTTACTTTACTTCATTTTATTTTATTTTATTTATTTTATTTTACTTTATTTTATTTTACTTTATTTTATTTCATTTTATTTATTGTGTTTCATTTTATTTTATTTAATTTTATTTTTTTTATTTTATTTTTTATATTTTATTTAATTTTATTTTATTTCAATTTATTTTATTTATTTTATTTTAATTTTATTTTTATTTTTTATTTTATTTTATATTAATTTATTTTATTTTATTTAATTTTATTTTATTTCATTTTTTATATATTATATTTAATTTTATTTTATTTAAATTTATTTTATTTTATTTTATTTTTATTTTTTATTTTATTTTATTTTATATTATTTTATTTAATTTCGTTTTATCTTATTTATTTTTTTCATTTTATTTTATTTTTATTTTATATTATTATATTTTATTTTATTCTAATTTATATTATTTTATTTAATTTATTTTATTTTATTTTATTTTAGTTTATATTATAAAATTTTATTTTGTTGTATTTTATTTTATTTTATTATTTTTTATTTTATTTTATTTTGTTTCATTTTAAATCTATTTTATTTTATTCTATTATATTTTATTTTATATTATTTTATTTTATTTTGTCTTATTTTAATTTATTTTTTTATTTTTATTACCTTATTTTATTTTACTTATTTTTTATTTTATTATAATTCTATGTTATTTTATTTTATTTAATTTTTTTAGTTTTATTTTATTTTATTTTACTTTATTTTAATTTATTTTATTATAATTTATTTTTTTAATTTTATTTTATTTTATTTTATGTTACTTTATTTTATTTTATTTAATTTTATTGTGTTTCATTCTATTTTATTTTGTTTTATTTTACTTTACTTTATTTTATTTTTTGTTCATTTCATTGTTTTTTATTTAATTTTACTTTACTTTATTCTATTTTATTTTATTTTATTTTTTAATTTAATTTTAATTTATTTTATTTTATTTTATTTTATTTAGTTTTATTTTATTTTATTTTAATTTAATTTATTTTATTTTACTTTACTTTACTTTATTTTATATTTTATTTTATTTTATTTAATTTATTTTATTTTATTTTATTTTATTTCATTTTATTTTATTTATTTTATTTTACTTTATTTTATTTCATTTTATTGTGTTTCATTTTATTTAATTTAAATTTATTTTTTCTTATTTTATTTAATTTAGTTTTATTTTATTTTTTATATTTTATTTAATTTGATTTTATTTCAATTTATTTCATTTTATTTATTGTGTTTCATTTTATTTTATTTAATTTTATTTTTTTTTATTTTATTTTTTATTGTTTATATTTTATTTAATTTTATTTTATTTCAATTTATTTTATTTAATTTTAATTTTATTTTTATTTTTTTTTATTTTATATTATTTTATTTTATTTTATTTAATTTCATTTCATTTTATTTTATTTTTTATATATTATATTTATATATTATATTTAATTTTATTTTATTTAAATTTATTTTATTTTATTTTATTTTTATTTTTTATTTTATTTTATTTTATATTATTTTATTTAATTTCATTTTATCTTATTTATTTTTTTCATTTTATTTTATTTTTATTTTATATTATTATATTTTATTTTATTCTAATTTATATTATTTTATTTAATTTATTTTATTTTATTTTATTTTAGTTTATATTATAAAATTTTATTTTGTTGTATTTTATTTTATTTTATTATTTTTTATTTTATTTTATTTTGTTTCATTTTAAATCTATTTTATTTTATTTTATTCTATTATATTTTATTTTATATTATTTTATTTTATTTTGTCTTATTTTAATTTATTTTTTTATTTTTATTACCTTATTTTATTTTACTTATTTTTTATTTTATTTTAATTCTATGTTATTTTATTTTATTTAATTTTTTTAGTTTTATTTTATTTTATTTTACTTTATTTTAATTTATTTTATTATAATTTATTTTTTTAATTTTATTTTATTTTATTTTATGTTACTTTATTTTATTTTATTTAATTTTATTGTGTTTCATTCTATTTTATTTTGTTTTATTTTACTTTACTTTATTTTATTTTTTGTTTATTTCATTGTTTTTTATTTAATTTTACTTTACTTTATTCTATTTTATTTTATTTTATTTTATTTTTTAATTTAATTTTAATTTATTTTATTTTATTTTATTTTATTTAGTTTTATTTTATTTTATTTTAATTTAATTTATTTTATTTTATTTTATTTTATTTTATTTTACTTTACTTTACTTTACTTTACTTTATTTTATTTTATATTTTATTTTATTTTATTTAATTTAATTTATTTTATTTTATTTTATTTATTTTATTTTACTTTATTTTATTTCATTTTATTGTGTTTCATTTTATTTAATTTAAATTTATTTTTTCTTATTTTATTTAATTTAGTTTTATTTTATTTTTTATATTTTATTTAATTTGATTTTATTTCAATTTATTTCATTTTATTTATTGTGTTTCATTTTATTTTATTTAATTTTATTTATTTTTTATTTTATTTTTTATTGTTTATATTTTATTTAATTTTATTTTATTTCAATTTATTTTATTTAATTTTAATTTTATTTTTATTTTTTTTTATTTTATATTATTTTATTTTATTTTATTTTATTTAATTTCATTTCATTTTATTTTATTTTTTATATATTATATTTATATATTATATTTAATTTTATTTTATTTAAATTTATTTTATTTTATTTTTATTTTTTTGTTATATTTTATTTTATATTATTTTATTTAATTTCATTTTATCTTATTTACTTTATATCATTTTATTTTTTTTTTTTCATTTTATTTTATTTTATTTTTTTGGTGTAAACCTTGGCCTCAAATCCTGATTTTGTTAACTTATGCACCGGTAAATCTCTTTGTTAAAAAAAGAATGCAACACAAAAATTAAGAAAAAGTAACCTAGTTTTCATGTATTACAGCCCATAAGTAGAACAGTTGTTTTTTTTTTAAATTAAAGGACGTTCTTGGTTGCTTGCCGAACAATGAAATGTGCGCGCGCGCTTTTATTTTCAAGTTTCTTTTTTGTTCGGTGGTTGTGTTCTGTTGGTCAAGGCAACACACTGCATAAATACATACAAAACAATTGAATAGTAACATTGAGAGTAATACATACCTATATATATATTTATGTATTAACATGAATTTTGTACACATAAAGTATATATATTTTTTTGGTTTTAATCAAGGTTGCTTTGGCAAAACTATGAAAGATATTTATTTCAAGTTGACCAATTACTACTGCGAATGTAATTTATTGGATAGTTATACAAAATTAAACTCGAAATTACCACAATCATTTCATATTAAATTATTTTGTCTTAGTTGCCCTCCATTTACTTTTTTTATTAATCTCAAAATTTATTTTCACTATAAATTTTATTTTACATCAAAAAATATTTCGCCCAAAATTCTCCTTAAAGATTTTTTCGTCCTAAAATTTTGTTGTCCTTAATTATTTTTTCACTTAAAATATTTAAAATATTTTTTTCATAATAAATATATAATTTTTTAGGCCTAATATTAATAGGCCTTGATTCGCTGTGGCTGAGTGAAAACGAGATGAGTAGGAACAACAAAATTTAAAAATGCTGTATTTAGATATAATTTGTTAATTATAATTAATTATAATTAACAAATTATTATAATTATTATAAGTTATTTTAATTTTTAGCCTCGAGGCTAAACATTTTTTTATACACCTCAAAATAATTTTGTTTCATCTAAGAATTTTTTTTCGCGCCAATATTGTGCAAGCCAAATTTTCACCTTAAAATTTTTTTTCGCTCCATATACTTCCAAATATTTATTCACCTCAAACAATTTTTTGGCTTGAAATTCAATTTTAAAACTTGTTAATTTATTTATTCACTATAAAATTTTTTACTTCGAAATTCTACTTAAAAATAAGTTTCCCTCCAAAATTTTATTAAAATTTTATTAAACGTTTTTCTTGTTCACCTCAAAATTATTTTTTCACCTAACAAATTTATTTTTGCTTCAAATATTTTTAAGCCAAAAATTTACTTAAAAATTTTGTTCGCTTCAAATACTTAAAAATATTTATATTTCGGCTTAAAAATTATTATCACTGCCAATTTTTTTTGGTCGAACATTAATTCCTAATTTGTTTTCGATTAGTAACAAAACATTTTTATTTATATCCACCTCAACATAATTTTTCAACCTAACAAATTTTTTTTTGCTTCAAATTTTTTTAGCTTACATTTTTAAAAATATTTATATTGCGATTTAAAAAATTTTGTCTCTGCAAAATTGTATTGGTTGAAAATTCTCTTCTATTTTTTTTTTAAAACATTTTTTATTCACCTCAAAATAATTTTTCATTTAACAAAATTTTTTTTACTCCAAAATATTATTGGCCGAAAATTAACCTCAAAATTTTTTTGTCCAAATATTTCGAAATATTCACACAACTGAAAAAGGCTTTTACCCGAAATTCAACACAAAAATTGCTTTCGCTTCAAAATTCGAAAATCCGCTTCTAAAATTTTTTGTCTCAAATCAGAAGCCTAGAGGTTATATATTTTTTAGTCATCTCCAAATTTTACTCTAATATTTAAAATGAATAAACCAGACGGTTAGAGGTTAAACATATTTTTATTCACCTCAAAATAAATTTTTACTGACCAAAATTCACTTCATAATTTTTTTCGCTCCAAATTCTTTGAAATAGTTATTCATTTTACAAAAATTTTCTGGAACGGATTTATACATACTTAAATTTTTTTTTCTGTATTATTAATCGAAATTTCACTTTTACTTTTATTCATCTTTAATTTTGTGTCCAGTTTTTTCTTCTCAATCTTTTTTCTTCCTACACATTTTTAACATCAACCAAATTAACTCAAACAAAAAATTTCTTCCCGAAATAGCTGTATAACCTGTCATGCAGAATATAGATCAATTTTTGAAACAAATGTGCCAATGGTTTTTGATCTTAAGTCTGATTTAATTTCTAATGTTCAATTCACAACAAATTTGTTGCCGTTAGAAAACTTGACTTAAAATTAACCTGAAATCTTTCTGGCTCAAAATATCTAAAAAAAAAAATTTCACCTCAAAATTTTCTGGAGGTTATAGATTCCAATTTTTAAATAAAAATTTCATTGGTTTGAAATAAAAATCTTCTATGTAATTGTTTTTCAACTCAAAAATTATTTGGCCCAAAATTCACCTCACTATATAAAATTTATTTTTTGGCTCCAAATATCTTATTACCTTAATAATTGTTTGACTCAAAATTCATTTCAGTATTTTTTTAGCTCCAAAATTTGATTGCTTCGAATGTTTGTTTCAGAATGTTTTCTACTCCAAATTTGTTCTCAAATACATTTTGCCTCCAAATATGGTTTTTTGTCCCACTTTTTATCGTCTCGATAAATATTTTCGGTCCAAAATTTTTGCCGAAAATAGGTATAAATATTTTTTTAAAGATTCACTTTGAAACTTACCCAAGATGTACACTACGTATGTGACGTTCAATTTTGGCTTCTGTATGTTCACTAATATTGCAGCCTTTCCACATACAAACAAAGTTTGTTTTATTGGGCTAAAAATAAAATAATTAAAAAGACACAAATAATTATTAGTTTGATTGCAAGTAAACAATAAAAAGCTAATTATTTAAATATTAAACAATTAATTAAAATACTAAATTTCATACTTTTCTTCGCCTAATACGAGGATATTTTTTCATATTATTTTTTTTTTGTTAAAAAACCACTGCTAATTATAGAAAATTTAACGGTGAACACTGTTTATAAATAATTTATATTTTTAATAAAAATAAACTTTCTATATTATTTTGAAACCGGTGCGTGGCCGGTAACAGTTGAGGTTGTAGTGGTGAAGCGGTAAAAATAAATGCATTCTTTTCTATATTAAGCGCGCCATCATGCATGTGCATGTCTATGTGCCTTGGAATTGATAAAACGAAAGGATGCCGACTTTAAACGATGACGAAACAAATAGTTTCTCTTACACACACACATATACACCTACAACGTCATGTATTAACTTGTACATAGAAAGAGAGAGAGAATTGAGATTGAACAGTAAATTAGAGTTGCCATATTTACACAAATTGTAGCAAGGTTTAATCTGCCAGCCAAGACAGGTGCAGTGTTAATTTGTTACATGCATGTGCATGTTCTAACATGTATTTTCTTTTTTCAATATATAATGTATTTATATCTTAGTTGTAAGAGCGAAAAATCAGCACGAGGTCATAAATTATATATATTTGTACGAGTATATATGACATTTACAAATATTGTTATTTACAAAGCAAACATTGAAGTAAAAAAAAAACGAACTTTAAATTACAAATAGGTTTTTGGAAAAAAATAAATTGAGTTTATGCATACTTTGTTTGGTTAACCTACATTTAAACAATTCTTAATGTAGGTCAGTTTTAATTTCACGTTATTAAGAACACATTTAAAGTTTTAATGTCGCATGATGGTCATTCAAAAGAGGCTACTTTTTCTAATTTTCCTGTATGATTTAAAAATTGTTTGCTTTACTATGTACATATATGGGCATTTCCACACTAAGATCCACCACCATGACGGAAAATGAAAATGTTAGAAAACGTTTTTAGCTGATATTATCTAAAAAGAAGTAAACTTTACTACTGTTCCCTTGTGTCTTAAATTCAATATTATAAACAATGTTGGGTACAGTTGCCATTTTTATACATTAGCCGATACTTAAACTTTAATTTCTGATACCATGTAAATTTAAAGTTAATTGATTTTCTTTTTATACCCTATACCCTACACCCTATATCACAATGTGGTTAGGGTATAATGACTTTGCGCTGATGTTTATAATTACAAAAAATATTTGACCTAGACCTATCTTTTATTATACTCAGAAAGTGATGTCCGTCCGTCCGTCCGTCCGTATGTGTGTCCATGTAAACTTTGTAATCAAACTACAGGTCGCAAATATGAATATATATTAATGAAATTTAGTATATAAGCTTCTATCGGCCGTAGGAAGAATGCTTTTAAAATTGGTCAAAATGGGTTAATTTTCAGACCTAGTGCCCATACAAATGACCCCTAGCTGATCGATTTAAATTGCCATAATATCCAAATTATCATATAGATCTCGGTCAAATTGGATTTGTGTATATTTATTACATCCATTTATCAGTAGTCCAAACATAAACCCTATAGGACAATTCTTCATCATAGCCCCCATATAAAGTTGCTTACCGATCTTTATTTAAATCTATCAAAAAACACAGATATTTGTCAAATTTGGTCTGTGTATGTTTTTGCAAAAAATAAGTGACCTTACCGAATATGTTCAGGATGGGTCCATTTTCCGACCTAGTTCCCATATAAGTATAGCATCCGATATGAACTTTCTAATATTCGAAGGCAGAAAAATTAAGAACAATGCCACTCAAATTTGGTTTATGCTCATTTTCCAAATCTAATTACTTGGACCTAAGAAATAGAGTCTCTAAACGTATGGCATAGGGTATCGTATAGTCGGCCTAGAACGACTATAATTTTCTTGTTTTGCATTTATTTTATGAATTTAATTTAATTATTTAATTATTTTATGAAAAATATTTTTATGTATTCATTAAGTCAATTGAAACAATCAAAGAAACTTTTCATTAATTTAATGAATTTTTTCACAGAATTTTCGAAAAAGGCCAATAAAATATTTAAATGAAGAATATAAATTATTTTAATGAATATGTAATATATATAACATATTCAAATGAAAATTCATTTAATTTATTATTATTCATTATTTTTAATTTAGAAAAATACTCATTATTTTAATTTACTTTTTCCGAGAATTAATTTTTTTTTTTTGACAACAATTATTAAAGTTAAATTAATGAAAAAATTGCATTAATTTAATGAAAAATTTCATATTTTTAAAATTACGTGTTTTTTGTAATTTGTATTAATTTTAAATATATTCAAATTGAAACTTATTAAATCAGTCAGATCATTATAATCCATTATTTTTAATTTTGAAAAATATTCACTATTTTAATGAACTTTTTTTTGAGAATTTTAATTTTTTTATAAAATCAATTATTAAAGTCCAGGCCACGTGTTATTATTAATTTAATGAAACATTTATTTTTTTTAATGAATATGATTTTATGTTAAATTTGTATCAATTTTAAATATATGCAACTTAGGACCAATTAATTCAATTAGTTCATTATTATCCATTAATTTTAATTTTGAAAAATATTCCCTATTTTAAATAACATTTTTTTAAGAATTATGAAAAAACTTCAATAATTTAATGAAAAAATTTCATTATTTTTATGAATGTGCTTTTCTGTTAAATTTGAATTAATTTTAAATATATTCAAATTAACAATTATTAATTCAGTTAATTCATTATTATCCATTATTTTCAATTTTGAAAAATATTCATTACTTTAATGAACTTTTTTTGTGAATTAAATTTTTTTTCATAAAATCATTTATTAAACTCCAGAAAATGTGTTATTAAAAATTACCAAAAAATTTCATTACTTTAATGAAAAATTTAATTTTTTTAATGAATATGATTTTCTGTTAAATTTGAATTAATTTTAAATATATTAAAATAAACAATTTTTAATTCAGTTAGCTCATTATTAGCCATTATTTTTAATATAGAAAAATATTTAAATGATATCGATGGCTTATATTCAAAAAGTGCTATCTACATTTGAGAGCAATATTAATTTTTATTTCCAAACTATTCTCTGATATAACAGTCAAATATGATATTAATTTTGATATCATACATGATTAGTACGACTATTTCTAAATAGATATTGTAGCAAATCGATCGACAAATACTTTCAGATCTTATTAATAAATTGGTTTTACACGCTCTCTTTAAAATAATTATTGATGCAGATAGTACTTTTTGAATATAAGCCCTCGATATGTTTTTTATGAATTTTAATTTTTTTTTCATAAAATCATTTATTAAAGTCCAGAAAATCTGTTATTAAAAATTACCAAAAAATTTCATTAATTTAATGAAAAATTTAATTATTTCAATGAATATGATTTTCTCTTAAATTTGAATTAATTTTAAATATATGCAAATTAGCAATTATTAATTCAGCTAGTTCATTATTTTTAATTTTGATAAATATTCATTGTTTTAATGAACATTTTTTCACCAATTTTATTTTCTTTTTATAAAAACAATTATTAAATTTAAATTAATGAAAAAATTTCATTAACTTAATGAAAAATAGTAATATTTTAGTGTAAGTGTTTTTTTTTTGTTAAATTTGAATCAATTTTAAATATATGCTACTTAGGAGTAATTCATTCAGTTCATTATTTTCCCTTATTTTTAGTTTAGAAAAATATTCCTTATTGTAATGAACTTTTTGTGAATTTCAATTTTTTTCATAAAATCAATTATTAAAGTCCATACATGTGTTATTAAGAATTATAAAATGTTTCATTAATTTAATACAAAATTTCATTATTTTAATGAATGTGTATTTTTCAGAATTTTTTTAAATTAATATTATTAATCTATTATTATCAATTATTATAAGTTAGAAAAAATATTCATTAACTTAATGAACTTTTTTTTGATATTTTTTTCATAAAATCAAACAATCTGAATTCATTAAATAAATTAAGTTTTATATAAAAATATACAAAAGCTAAATTGCAAGAGAAATGAATACAGGATAATCTTTTTGACTCCGGGACCAGAAATGCTGTTATAAACATCTTTGTTACGCTTAATCCGATTATAAGCTCAAATTTCTATTCGCTAAAAAATAAGATATGTGATAATATCTCAAAAGTATATCGAAAGGGAAGATTAGTACATTCAGATGCCTTAAAGAGTTTTAAGTAAAAATAATCTTCACAAGCCTAAAAGTATACTCAACTTTTCGAGTGTTTAAAGTAATATATATTTTAAAACAAGTAAGATTGTTATAATTGGCTATGCGGAATCTTCGATAGCCGTTGAGTATGGTTACGGTTTTAATACCATAAAAACAAGTAAGAAGTTAAAGTCGATCTATGCGGACTCAAATATATATATCTATAATATAAATAGGCTAGGTGATTTCTTGTTACCGATGTTTTGTTCTACCGTTTTATCGCGATGACCAAACGTATATTATTTGAAAGGTATTTCTTTTTAGCTGTTCACCAGATTTACAGATTTTTAAATTTTTTCCTTTATTTCGAGTAAATTGCATTTAAAGGTGCTGCTAACACATACATAAAATTATACATATGCTATGTGTGTGTTCATGAGTTTGTTATCTTCATTCACAATAATTATAAACCAAAAAAGTGTTGGTTTGTGAATTGGCTAATTGAATTGTGAATTGGCTAAGTTGGCTAAAGTTGCCTAGAAATTGCACTCGTATTTCGAGTGCTGCAATCTGCAGGTATATACTAATAGTTTTGGAAAAGTAAACATAAAAAAAAAAAAAAAATAAAAATAATCTTTACACGCTGAAATAAATACTCGTATATATTTATGAATATCTAACAATTTTAAACATCTATAATAATAATAGACAAGGCGACTTCTAATGACCCTTTCTACGTATTTAGCTATAAACCGATTTTTACAAAAAATATACCATTTGAAAGGTATTTCTTTGCAGTTGTACACTATCTTTACAGATGTGCACCATCTGGTACATTTTTTTGGAGTAATAATCATTTAAATTTGCTACTAACACATACATATAACACATACTTAAGCCTCACCTGTGTTGATTAGCATATCTTCAGGCTCTTATAAAATTATTTATAAACAAACCCACTTATATATCTTCTGTGTGTTCAATAAATATTTATAATTTTTTGTCGCCAGAAATTAATAATAAAAAAAAAAATTTTTATACACTCCTGATGAAGTTGAAAAACCGTCAACGAAACGTAGAGTGGAGATGAAATAAATTTTGTTTTAATTTATTTTATTTAAAACTTATAAGCTGACCATCATAGCCCAAAAGAACTAACATGAAATTTAATGAATTTTATTTAAATATTCATAAATTTTTTATAGGTATACAGTTAATATGTATATATATAAAACATTGAAAGAAAAAAAATTTAATGAAAAAATAAAACTTCCTAGAATTTGCTCTCAAATTTCGAGTGCTGGGCTCTGCTAGTATATTTAAAATGCTTTAAAATATCCTGAATTCATCAAAATATGATAAATTGTATAAAAAAATTTAAATTTGAAAAATGTTTTTTTAAATTGGAAATAACTTGTGATATGGAAATGTTTTTATTAGTTCAATTTTAGAGATCTAAAAAGAAAACCTGCTTACAGCTAAAGTGTTGCAAAAAAAAATTATTTTTTTTCAAATCTTTTTATATTTTTATTGAAATATATTAATAATTATTTAATTTTTTATTAATAACTAGGAACTTTTTTAAGGAAATGTCCTTTTTTGTTATTATTTTCCTTCCATATGGGCGCTTTCTTTTATTTATTTCTGGATAACGGGATAAAAAGTGCGGCCCAAGCTAATATGACACATGGATTATAACCATACATATGCGAGTATAGGTACTCATGAAGCAAATGCTACAACTACAACTACCACATAAATAACTCAATTACAGCAATCAAATACAAAATATAAAATTTAGAAGTAGAACAATAACAATAACAATATAGAAAATACATATATTTTCAAGATTTTTTTACATTTACATTGAAATCTCGGGACCTAATGAGCCGATTTTGATAATTTTAAAAAGCTTCCTGCTCAGGCTGTCAATGAATCATTTTGACTAACAATTTGCAACCCAGCTGATCTATTAGGGTGTCATCGTGATTTTCACAGACGGACAGACGGACATCGCTATATCAACTCCACTTGTTATAAGGATCAAGAATATATATTTTTCAGGGGCCCAGATTTTTTTTCTATATATACGGAATGACAAACTGATATACTATATACCCTTTTCTCTGTGGTGCGGAAGGCATAAAAATATTAAAATGTTTTTATTTCAAAGAAAATTAATGCAAAATTGAATTTATGTTATTAGTAATATTAAATTGCATGTAATGCAACATATGTGAGGTCAATATCAATTTAAATCGTTCAATGACCATTTCTAGTTATTCAGGAAGTTTCAGTTACAATAACATTTTTTATAGGCTTAAAATATACTTGGATATTCTTAAATACGAAAATATGGTGAGTGTTTTTTCAAATACCAAATGTTTACTGGGTTACAAACTGACCTTGACATCATTTTTATAGCATAAAATCCTTCAACATTTTATTATGCTTTCAAAATACAAAACTTTATTTACATTAATGATCATTAGGCAAAAAAATAAAAAAAAGGTTAAAGTTGATGCTGGTAAAAAAAAACATGCTGCACAATGCAAAAGTTAAGCCTAGTTGGAATTTTTTTTCTTACAATTTTGTTACTGCAAAATTGAAGGTTCTTTTATTGTGTGCTTTAAATTTGTAAGCATTTATATCTTTTTGTATGTTTGTAGGTTTATATGTTTCTATGTAAAGATGTTCCACTAACCTAAATTGAGTTGTTTACTTATTTTAAACTTTATCACTAAAAATTCTTGCAAACTTTTTTATCTAGACTCCCTAAATTAGGCTTTAATTTGTTTGGTTGCTTAAATTTTATTATTCATTTGTTCAGTTTTTTTTGTTTTTTTTTTTTGCCATTCATACGTAATTTGTTTTGCTTTTTTTTGTCCAAATGCATCTAATTTTAATGGCATTTTTTTATTTGCATAATATTGCATTTTAGCGCTGCATTGATGGTGATGCTGATAATGATGATGGCGATGATGTTGTCGTTGTTGTTGTTGTTGACGCTGACCTAGTTGTTGAGGAGCTTTTCATAATTTGTTGATTTTTGTGTTCTATTCTGTTATTTTTTTTATATGACTGCAGAAAAAAAGTATGTCAATACTTTTGCTTAAATTTATGTATATAAATTGTAAAATTTTTCAAGGTTAATTCATTTGTTGCTGTTAGAATTAATACGCAAATTTATTAATGCGTATAATTTTGAAAATTTTAATGAAAGAAAATATTATTTTTTTTTCTTCTTCAAAGAAAATTTTGTTAAAAATATTCCAGTCATAAAAATTTCTGACTCATTTATTAATGCAAATTCGTAAAAATGTTGGAAGATTCATAACACTGTTCTACAAATGAATTCTTTTACACAAAATATGACAAAATATGCAACCATAAATTTATTGATGAAAATAGAAAAAAAAAATACGCATAAAAAGACAAAATATGCAACAAAAATATTTGTAAATTTATTATTTCGGATAGATATTTATGAAAAACGTGTAATAAATGAGCATTTTGAGGAAAGTATAGAAAATATGCATTTAAAGCAAAATATGCAAATATGTGCTATTAAAAATCGTTATTAGTTTCTTGTAAATTTATTAATTCCGATATATATTTATGAAAAAAGTTACTAAAATAAGCATTTTGATGAAACAAACAAAAATATGCATTTAAAGCAAAATATCCAAAAAATGTGCTCATATAAATTGTTGATATTTTATTGTAAGTTTATTTATTTGTATAGATATTTATGAAAAAAAAATTCAATAAAAAAGTATTATGATGCAAATATACAAAAAATATGCATTTAAAGGAAAATATGCAAAAATATCCAAAAATATGCTATCTTAAATCGTTGTCATTTCATTGCAGATTTATTGATTCGGATAGTTATTTATGAAAAATGTTTAATAAAAGAGCTTTTTTAAGAACTATACAAAAAAAGCATTTAAAGCAAAATATGCAAAAATGTGCTATTATAAATCGTTGTTATTTTATTGTAAATTTATTAATACATACATATATGAAAAAAGTTTATAAAATAAGCATTTTGACGAAACATACAAAAATATGCATTTATAGCAAAATATGCAAAAATATGTTATTACAAATCATAGTTATTTTATTGTAAATTTATTTATTTGGATAGATAGATTTGAAGCAAAATATGCGAATTCGGATAGATATTTATGAAAAAATGTAATAAATGAGCACTTATATGAAAATATGCAAAAACATTAATTTAAAGCACAAATATGCAAAATTGTGATACTATTAACCGTTGCTATTTTATTGTACATTAATTGATTCGGATAGATATTTATGAAACAAGTTAAAGAAATAGCATTTTTATGAAAATATATATAAAAACAAGTGAGAAAATTATAGTCGGTCTAGACCGACTATACGATACCCTATACCATGCTGTTAGAAACCCTATCTCTTAGGCCCAACTAACTGGACATAGAAAATAAGCAAAAACCAAATTTGAGTGGGATTTTTATTAATTTTTTTGGCTGCAGATATGAAAAAGTTCATATCGGATGATATATCTATATGGGGACCGATCCTGATCATGTTTGGTAAAGTCTCTTGTATTTTGCAAAAATATATACAAACAAAATTTGAGAAGAATCAGTGCAATATTTTTGTTTTTTAATAGATTTAAGTTAAGATCGGGAAGCAGCTCTATATGGGGCCAAAGGGATCATTTTTCGACCACTCATTAATAAATGTAATGAACGCATACAAACCTAATTTTAGTAAGATCTATATGACAATTTGGATCTTATGGAAATTTATGTCGATTTCATATGGGTAATTTATATGGGGGCTAGGTCTGAACATGGACCGATTCTCACCAATTTCAATAGCGTTCATCCCATGGCCCATAAAAGCTTATATACCAAATTTCATCAAAATATATTCATATTTGCGACATGCAGTTTGATTACAAGGTTTACATGGACACACAGACGGACGGACGGACATTGTTAAATCAACTCAGAAAGTGATTCTGATTCGATCGGTATAATTAAAGATGGGTCTAGGTCAAATATTTTTGGTTGTTACAAACAGCAGCACAAAGTCATTATACCCAAACCACATAGTGGTATAGGGTATAATAAGCATTTAAAGCAAAATATGCAAAAAAATATATATAATGATTCGGAAAGATTTTTATGAAAGAAGTTTAAAGAATTAGCATTTTTATGAGAATATGCAAAAAAAGCCACTTACTAGCCATGACACTATAAAACGTTGCTATTTTATTTTAAATTTATTGATTCGGATAGATATTTATGAAAAAAGTTTAAAAAATGAGCATTTTAAAGAAAATATTAAAAAAACATGCATTTAAAGCAATATATGCTACTTTAAAAAGCTGCTAATTTTATTGTAAACTAGTATGCCCTATCGTGCTTCGCTACTACTTACCGAGACATATTGACATGCATGTTTTCATAATCAATTTTTCCCACGAAAAATTTTATAGTTTATTTTATAGTTTCTTTATATCAATATTTTTTGGTTTCTCTTTCGGTGCAAAAGTTATAAAATTTTTTGGCATTCCTACTCTGGAGAACGTACCTATAGCTGCCAAAGAGAAAAGCGTGGATTTTCCAAATTTAATTCGACAACACTTAACGATTGGCCCTAAATTTAGGATATCATTTAAAATTTTTTTATTTTAGCGATTTTGGATTTTTGCCGATTTTTGATTTTAAAGATTTTTATTTTTGACGATTTTTGTTTTTCACAATTTTCGGTTTTGGGTATTTTTATTTAGCTAAATTTTGAATTTGGAGATTTCGCCCATATTTTCTACGACTACTCACATGGGTAATTAATGTACTTGTCAAAAGTTCAAGACTGTCACTTTCATAGTACTTCATATTTTTTGTATAGGAGGTGCCACGCCCACTAATCCTAATTCGCCCATTATCAGACTATTCACATTAATATCTGATGGACTCACATAAAGTGTTAAGGCTTTCCCCATAGTTCTCCAGTTATGTGATATTATATATTTACTTTTTATGGGCGGTGCCACCACGTCGACTGCTACGATCACGCCCATTTTTGTTTGACTAATCACATGAATAAGTTATGGGCTCACGCGAATTCCCAATGCATTCACTATTACAGTGCTCCAGATATATGAAACTTAATATTTACTTTGTATGGGGATGCCACGCTCATTGGGCCGGTTCCGCCAATTTTTTGTTCAACTACTCACATCAAAGACAGATGACATCACGCAAATTTGCAAAACTGTCTCTGTCATCGTATTACAGATATATGATATTGACGAATTATTTTGTATGGGAGGTGCCACGCCCACTAATCCGATACCGCCCATTTTCGGCATGTGTACTAACATTAACAATCGGTGATCTCACATAAATTTGCAAAGCTCTCCCTGTCATAGTACCCAATATTTATGATACTAAGAATTCATTTTGTATGAGAGGTACCACGCCCACTAAAAATATGAACAAATTTATAACTTAAAGTTCAGGCCATATACACAGTAAGACTCTGTAAATATTTAAGGAAGATCGGTCCAATGGTTTAGCCTCTTATACATACATACATACTTTTGCTTATATATACATATGTATATAGATTTATTGATTCCATTATATATTTATTTTTTTTTATTTTTTAACTTAAAAGATTTTTCTAATTATTTTATTTCCTTAATTTATATTTAATAAAAAAATTTTTTTTTAATTAAATTTTTTAGTTAAAAATTTTTTATTTTAAGTTATTTTTATTTTAATTTTTAAAAATTTTATTTCACCAGCCGAGGAAAAGCAAAATAGAAAAATATAGACATATTTTTTTTTTTCACAAAAACTGAAAAAATAATATTTGTAGAAAAAAAAATATCAAAAAAAGAAAAAAAAAGTAAGAAAATTATAGTCGGTCTAGACCGACTATACGATACCCTATACCATGCGTTTAGAGACCCTATCTCTTAGGCCCAACTAACTGGACATAGAAAATAAGCAAAAACCAAATTTGAGTGGGATTTTTATTAATTTTTTGGCTGCAGATATGAAAAAGTTCATATCGGATGCTATATCTATATAGGGACTTGGTCCAAAAATGGACCGATCCTGATCATGTTTGGTAAAGTCTCTTGTATTTTGCAAAAATATATACAAACAAAATTTGCGAAGAATCAGTGCAATATTTTTGTTTTTTAATAGATTTAAGTGAAGATCGGGAAGCAGCTCTATATGGGGTCAAAGGGATCATTTTTGGACTACTCATTAATGGATGTAATGAACGCATACAAACCCAATTTGAGTAAGATCTATATGACAATTTGGATATTATGGCAATTTATGTCGAATTCATAAGGGTAATTTGTATGGGGGCTAGGTCTGAACATGGACCGATTCTCACCAATTTCAATAGCGTTCATCCCATGGCCGATAAAAGCTTATGTGCCGAATTTCATCAAAATACATTCATATTTGCGACCTGCAGTTTGATTACAAGCTTTACATGGACACACAGACGGACGGACGGACGGACGGACATTGTTAAATCAACTCAGAAAGTGATTCTGATTCGATCGGTATAATTAAAGATGGGTCTAGGTCAAATATTTTTGGTTGTTACAAACAGCAGCACAAAGTCATTATACCCAAACCACATAGTGGTATAGGGTATAAAAATCCAAACGTAGTAGAGCAAAACAGAGCAAAAAAAGCAAAATATATATTGTAAATATATATTGTAATAATGTGGTCATATTTCTTAAAACTAAATAATTTTTTTTTTAATTTTTTTCTTTAAATATTTATTTACAGAATTTTTTTTAAATTAGTCTTTTTTACATATAATTTTTCTATAAAACATTTTTGATATTAAAAACAATTTTTTTAAGTTGAAAAAATAAAAGAAAACATTTTTTTATTTGTGAAAAAAATTTTTTTTTTCATTATTTTCTTTAATTATTTATTCTTAAAGTTTGTAATTTATATTTTGTCAAAAAAAATATATATGTATATATATTTTTAAACAGTATAAAAAACATTTATTAAAAAATATTTTTTGTTAAATTATTCCATTTTTTAATAATTTAAAGTTTATTGGAAAAAAAAAAAATAAATACAAAAAATAATGGTCAAAAAAATTTAAGCAAATATAACTGATACATATTTTTATTTCGACCTTTCTGTTGTAATGAAAAGAAAAAATAAATGAAAAAAATAAAAAAAATTTTCACAAATAAAAACAAGTAAGAAAATTATAGTCGGTCTAGACCGACTATACGATACCCTATACCATGAGTTTAGAAACCCTATCTCTTAGGCCCAACTAACTGGACATTAAAAATAAGCAAAAACCAAATTTGAGTGGGATTTTTATTAATTTTTTTGGCTGCAGATATGAAAAAGTTCATATCGGATGCTATATCTATAAAGGGACTAGGTCCAAAAATGGACCGATCCTGATCATGTTTGGTAAAGTCTCTTGTATTTTGCAAAAATATGTAGAAACAAAATTTGAGAAGAATCAGTGCAATATTTTTGTTTTTTAATAGATTTAAGTGAAGATCGGGAAGCAGCTCCATATGGGGTCAAAGGGATCATTTTTGGACTACTCATTAGTGGATGTAATGAACGCATACAAACCCAATTTGAGTAAGATCTATACGACAATTTGGATCTTATGGAAATTTATGTCGATTTCATATGGGTAATTTGTATGGGGGCTAGGTCTGAACATGGACCGATTCTCACCAATTTCAATAGCGTTCATCCCATGGCCGATAAAAGCTTATATACCAAATTTCATCAAAATATATTCATATTTGCGACCTGCAGTTTGATTACAAGCTTTACATGGACACACAGACGGACGGACGGACGGACGGACATTGTTAAATCAACTCAGAAAGTGATTCTGATTCGATCGGTATAATTAAAGATGGGTCTAGGTCAAATATTTTTGGTTGTTACAAACAGCAGCACAAAGTCATTATACCCAAACCACATAGTGGTATAGGGTATAAATATTTTCTTTTATTTATTTTTATACCCTATACCACTATGTGGTTTGGGTATAATGACTTTGTGCTGCTGTTTGTAACAACCAAAAATATTTGACCTAGACCCATCTTTAATTATACCGATCGAATCAGAATCACTTTCTGAGTTGATTTAACAATGTCCGTCCGTCCGTCCGTCCGTCTGTGTGTCCATGTAAAGCTTGTAATCAAACTGCAGGTCGCAAATATGAATATATTTTGAAGAAATTTGGTATATAAGCTTTTATCGGCTATGGAATGAACGCTATTGAAATTGGTGAGAAGCGGTCCATATTCAGACCTAGCCCCCATACAAATTACCCATATGAAATCGACATAAATTGCCATAAGATCCAAATTGTCATATATATCTTACTCAAATTGCATTTGTATGCGTTCATTACATCCACTAATGAGTAGTCCAAAAATGATCCCTTTGACCCCATATAGAGCTACTTCCCGATCTTCACTTAAATCTATTAAAAAACAAAAATATTGCACTGATTCTTCTCAAATTTTGTTTGTATATATTTTTGCAAAATACAAGAGACTTTACCAAACATGATCAGGATCGGTCCATTTTTGGACCTAGTCCCTTTATAGATATAGCATCCGATATGAAGTTTTTCATATCTGCAGCCAAAAAAATTAATAAAAATCCCACTCAAATTTGGTTTTTTGCTTATTTTCAATGTCCAGTTAGTTGGGCCTAAGAGATAGGGTTTCTAAACGCATGGTATAGGGTATCGTATAGTCGTTCTAGACCGACTATAATTTTCTTACTTGTTTTTCTTTAAATATTTTTTATAGAATTTTTTTTTAAATTAGTCTTTTTTACATATAATTTTTCTATAAAATATTTTTGATATTAACAACAATTTTTTTAAGTTGAAAAAAATAAAAGAAAATATTTTTTTTATTTGTGAAAAAAATTTTTTTTTTATTATTTTTTTTTTAATTATTTATTCATAAAGTTTGTAATTTATAATTTGTCAAAAATATATATATATATATATAAAACAGTAAAAAAACATTTATTAAAAAATATTTTTTGTTAAATTATTCCATTTTTTAATAATTAAAACTTTCTTGGAAAAAAAAAATAAATACAAAAAATAATGTTAAAAAACATTTAAGCAAATATATAACTGATACATTTTTTTATTTCGACCTTTCTGTTGTAATGAAACGAAAAAATAAATGAAAATAATAAAAAAAATTTTTCACAAATAAAAAATATTTGCTTTTTTTAACATTGTTATTTCGACCTTTCTGTTGCAATGAAATGAAAAAATAAATGAGCTTGAGGCCAATAATTTCTTATTTTTTTATTTTTGTTTTTATTCAATATTTCGCCATCCACTGGATGGCATCTTCAGGAATAACAAGTAACAATAATCAAAACTATTAAATATTGTAATATCAAAATGTAAAAGCGTTGTGTCGTATTTTTATTGGTTTGATTATTGGAATTCTTAAAAACCATTAAGTGGCGAAATATTGAAAAAAAAAAAAAAAATAAATAAATATTGGCCTCAAGCTCATTTATTTTTTCGTTGCAAAATATATAAATTTTTTAAGAAATTCTAGTTGTTTATAGAAAATAATCTTACAATAATAAACCAAAATTTTTTCAAATTGCTTTAAAAAATTGGCTTCATCTTAATTTTCAACTGAAATTCTGTAGTAGCATAGAATTTATTACACTTTTGCTTTGCTTTAATATTAAAATAAGGAAATTATGTTAACCTTTAACATAACAAAAGTAAAACAATAAATTTCTTTTTTAACCGTAGGCCTTGTTTGTTACTTTTTTTTTTCCTAGCGACAGCCTCTTCGACAGTTTGATTTGACTTCTATTAAGATCTAAGCATTAAATCGTTCATAGAATAATCTTGTCAACAGTGTTGTTCAATTAAAACGAACAACTTAATTCATTCATTATATATAAAATTCCATAGATAGGAAATGTATAGGAAAATTTGTCAAGAAATTTAATTCATAAATAAATCAGTTAGACTTTATTAAACTTTAGCAATAACTTAGTAAAATATATAAAAAATCAAATATTTTCTTTCTTAAGCGAACTCTACTGTCTGTGATATTAATGACAGCAGCAGAAGTAGTAAATATTACTCCCATTGAAGAAATATTGTACATACATTTCATTTTAACGTTTGGTAATTAGTAAAACCATTATGTATTTTATTACCCTAGAAAACAGAAAACAAAGAAACTCTTGTCCGATTAACCTTAACATAGAAAACCTAAAAGTAAAACCAACAAAAAAAAAAATATATATTAAAAGGAACATTCACTTTAAGTAAATTGAAAAACTAGAGAAGAGCGAGAAAAAACAAGCAAAGGAAAATATAATCGGTCTAGGCCGACTAATATGAACACTATAGGTTCGGGAAAAAGTTTTGAGGTATCGAAATATTCGGATCTTAAGCATTCTTTGTAAGTTCGTTAACGGTTTTTGATGTGATTTTTATATGCCACTTATAAACTAGAGGATTTTTAAACAAAAGTAAACAGATTGAAGAAAGGTCCACTTACAATTAAATTTCATGAGATTATTTTAGTGAACTTTTTAATTTCGCCAATTATATAAAAGCGGAATATTTTTTATTTTAAGGACTATTAACCTAGCGAATTCAATTCTCTGAGTCCAACGATTACTAATTAGTAAAATTATTAGAATTTATCAAAATTTAATAAATTTAAAAATTTTTCCAACGAAAAACTAAATTTATTAGAACTTTTTGATTAGGCCTTAAAGTATGTTACATTTTATACAACTTAAAATAAACTGTTAATTTAACAGAACATAATAAAAGCTCAATTTTTATTTCGCTCAGTTATTAGAATAAGAGAGTCACTGAAATGTGTTGCTCAACAGTGTTGGTATACGTTTTTGTTTATAAACAAATGTTTATAGGAAAATTGTCTGCCACATAACTGACGTTTAAAAATACATGTTTCAACATCTTAATAACCAATGAAAGTTATGAGAAAATAAACAATTAATGATGTTACAGAAAAATGTCTGAAACATTTCTGAGTTTTTATGTTGCAAGAGAGAACTTGAGAGTTTGAGCTTACTAAAGACATTTTATCAAAAATTTCAGAATAAGACCAAGCAAATATTTTGTAATTTATAGAATTTAAAAAATTAAAGGTTTTTTTTTTAAATATCTGAAACATTTCCAGGACCCCAATAATTTAAAGAATTTTTTTAAAGAGAGAATTATTTAAAAAAAATTTTAAATTTTGTAAAATATTTTCAGTTGTATGAAAACGTTTTTTAATATCTTGTCATTTGCAACCCTGGCAACATTTGACATATAACATAAAATTGCCAACATGTTGGTAATTTGTTTTTGTAATGAATAAAAAATTTCGAGATGCCAGTTGAGGCAATTGTTTGTTGTCAGTTTATATGACGTGGTGAAAACCAGGCATAAGAGAGTCACTAAAATGTGTTGCTCAACAGTGTTGGTATACTTTTTTTGTTTATAAACAAATGTTTATAGGAAAATTGTTTGTCAAATGACTAATGTTTAAAAATGCATGTTTCAACATCTTAATGTTGCAGAAAAATGTCTGAAACATTTCTGAGTTTTTATGTTGCAAGAGAGAACTTGAGAGTTTGAGCTTACTAAAGATATTTTATCAAAGTTTTCAGAATAAGACCAAGCAAATATTTTGTAATTTATAAAATTAAAACAATTAAAGGTTTTTTGAAATATCTGAAACATTTCCAGGACCCCGATAATTTAAAGAATTTTTTTTTAAACAAAAAAGAAAATTATTATAAAAAAAAATTTAATTTTTGTAAAATATTTTCAGGCCTTAACTAAATTTATTTTTAAAACAAATTACGGTTTTAGGCATATGTGGCTATGCCAAGAATCATAACTACCAGAAGATGTGCAAGCGAAAAAATTGGTTCGAGTGAATAAGAGTTTTAAGTTAAGTATTAATATTGATGCTAACATTATCAACATAAATATTGTTGCTAGAAATGTTTGTATTCACAAATTTAGCCAAGACAACCTAAAATTTATTGTCTAGGCTAAGTGTTCAAAATATGTAAAAGATTAATGTTTTCATAGCACGGACATGGTATACATTTCTGTAAAGTATTGTTAATAGTCAAAACATTCATCGCACAGTGGAAGATTTTGCCAATCTAGTAGGACTCAATTCAACTGCAGCCTTAGTTTAAGAGCTGTCGCACTAAAATTTGGTATATAGACTCTAATTATGAATGCGGAGGTTCAAACCTAAGATTCAGGAATTTAAAAATATTTACCTATTTTCTTAGGCATTTTTTTTAAGTTTGTATTAAGCCCTAAAAATATGTTTAACTTTTATAGTGCTAACATCAAATGTTAACTTAACATACTTTAACAGTAAGTGACAAAAGTTATAGAATAACCACATAACTTTTGGTTTAAAACTATTCTCCGATAAAACTGTCATCTATAATACTGATTTTAATTTCAAACATCAATACCAGGACTATACTTTAATAGATATTGTAATAAACTGATCGATTTATACTTTTGGATCTAAAGAATAATTTAGTTTTTCTCTCTCTCTGTGGAAAAAGTTTTTTGAAGGTTTTAGTTTTTTTTTTGAGTAGCAACCATCGATGTAGCCATTCTGCATCTTTTGTCTGTTAAGATCTAAAGTTTATTTTTAACATTCTAAATGATTACTAGGGTTTATCAAAAAATAAATTAGTTTTCTTAGGTGAAGGTCTTAAATGCAAGGTTCAGATAATACACACATCAAACACACAATGTTCTTTTCTAAAAAAACCAACACATATTTTTAATTTCATGTCAATTATGTGTGTAAATTTTGTACTTTGCCGAACACAATCATGAATGTTTTCGTTTTAATACTTGATTATGAACACGAACATGTTTCTATCACGTATTGGTTTATTCGATCACACATAAACCATACAGTTTCGAGTGTAGCTATATTTTAAGATCGTGTTCTGTTCCAAAAAAAAGAAAAAAACAGAACATGAACAACACACTTGTTCGAGTGTAGCTTTAGTTTAAGTTGTTGTAATGGCACGTGTACTGCGGAAAAACAGAACACGAATAATAAACAGGCTCGAGTTCAGTGAATAACAACAGTTTAATTTTAACCACACATAGAAATTTTTATATTTTGTTTATGAATTATTTTCGTTTTTTTATTAGTATTTTATTTTTAATATTTTTTTATTTTTATTATTACCTTTATTTTTATTTTTTTATACCTGCTAATGAATTATTTTAGATTTTTTAAATAAATTTGGTTGAAACAATTGTCGTCGTTTTTATCGGGGTGTATCGGATTTTCCCGATCGCGAGTGGATAATGTTTTAATTTTTAGCTGTACGCGTTCAGCAACACGAACTTAAAACAAAGCTATACTCGAACATGTGTATTGTTCATGTTCTATATTTTTTCGACAAAGTACAAAATTTAGAAACACACACAACTGATATGAAAATAAAAATATGTGTTTCTTGGTCTAAGCTGTTTTGTTTACATATACATATGTACGAGTTTTTTATTTAGTGTGTGTTTTTCTGAACGCTTCTTAAATGTTTAATTTTTTATCCCTAAAAGTATGATATATTTTTAAAGTAACAGAATAACTATATTGGGATACGCAATATAGAGGCATGTGACAAAGCTAACTTCTGTTCGAAAGTGGAATTAAATCCCTTTTTTCTTCTTTTGAAAAACGATATGAAAATGCTTCAATTTGCTAAGCGGAATTGATGTTCCCTTAAAAAGAATTTACTTTTATGACTACAAAAAATGTTAAATTTGAAGTATTTTTAAAATTTTATTTAATAAAAATATTTTTTTAATATGACATATTTTCAATGTTAATGAAAACGATCGGAATCGGAAGAGGTAAAAACTAAATGGCAACTACGGAATTATATCAATTTCAATCGGAATTTGTGCGAGAACTTAATAAAATAAATTTTCAGGGCCTAATTTATCATAACTTCGCTTGCAATGAATGCTACATTTTTATGTACCATATAAAATGTTAAATTAACAGAACATTAACAGAACTTAACAAATGTTCTATTAATCTAACATTATAACATAAAAATATAGCATACATTGCAATAAAATGAAAATGTGTAAAAGTCCAATAGGTTTTTTTTGAGGGCTGTAGTATTAACATAGACTGACCGAACCTTATCAAATTTAAAAAAGTTCATCCTAATGTCCTAATCGAAGCTTAATTTTTCAATGAATTTAATTTAAATTTATAACTTGTAATTAAATAAAAAGTTCAAGCCTGTCTGATGTCTGGCTTATTACAAACATCAGCTCAAACTTACAATACTCTGTACCCCAATAGCGCTGTAGGCTTTAACTACACAATAGCAAAAACGCAATGTCCTTACCACAATTAAAGACATACATAATTTAACATATCTACAGAAATATATTTACTCACACTTAATCACTAACGCCTTTTTACACACATCTGTGTACGAGTAACCATGTTACAAGCCCCATAATGTAGACGTACAAACACACACATCAAACATTTCTTAATATTTGAAGTAGCTGCCTATGAGTAAATGTTTATAAACAAACATTTAACACAGATGTAACTTTCTATTTCCGTGTTTGGTTTTTCGTTGGGTCTAGCTTTTATTGTTAAATGTTTAAGGGTATTCCACAATAATATCAATAAAGAAAAGAAATAAACATAAAAATACAAAGAAACATAAGTATACCTATCATATATTATGTATGTATATTTATGAGTGTTTTCCCATTTAAGTGCTTTCAATTGTTTCCTAAAACCATATTTACTTATCAAGTTCATTGAAAATTTCTATATTAAGTACAGGTGACGTATGATTACTTTTCGAAATGGAAATATTTATCATACGTCTTCGTATATTTTTTCATGCTCTTACTTAAATTAATGAGAAAACTGAAAATGTTCAAAAAAAATTACGAAAATAGAGAAAAAAAATATATAAATAAATGAAATGGAAAATAAATAAAATTGTATTTTAAAACAAGCACGTTAAAATAGATATGTATATTAATTTATTAATATTTAAAAAGCTAATAATGGATGATTATTGGATGGCAAGGCTCTTGATGGAAATACATGTATATACAAGATATAAACTAAATATATACCCGATTCATTTAGGGCCATTATTACAACTTGCCTTTAAAGTAAATGATGTTAGTAAAAGATAACTTTAGCTAAAGTGAGCAATAAAGTGGCAACACCAAAAGGAAAAACCGATTACTTTTGGCCAAATGAATTGGTTTATAAAAATACGTAGTGACAACGTACTTTCATTTATTTTTTACAAACAAACTGACAATTTTTTTTATTTTTGAGTCGTTTGGTAAATACAACAAACAGCAAATAATGTGAATTTCTTCTTCTTCTTCATGGCTCAGAATAGTGGCAACATTAAATACATAAACCTCACCTTAGAAGTTAAAGACACCACTATCTTCCCTTTAGCTTATTTCATTTCATTTCATTTCATTTCATTTCATTTCATCTCATTTCATTTCATTTCATTTCATTTCATTTCATTTCATTTCATTTCATTTCATTTCATTTCATTTCAATTCATTTCATTTCATTTCATTTCATTTCATTTCATTTCATTTCATTTCATTTCATTGCATTTCATTTCATTTCATTTCATTTCATTTCATTTCATTTCATTTCATTTCATTTCATTTCATTTCATTTCATTTCATTTCATTTCATTTCATTTCATTTCATTTCATTTAATTTCATTTCATTTCATTTCATTTCATTTTGATTTTATTTCATTTTGATTTTATTTCATTTTGATTTTATTTCATTTTGATTTTATTTCATTTCATTTCATTTCATTTCATTTTATTTTATTTCATTTCATTTTATTTTATTTTATTTTATTTTATTTCATTTCATTTCATTTCATTTCATTTCATTTCATTTCATTTCATTTCATTTCATTTCATTTCATTTCATTTCATTTCATTTCATTTCATTTCATTTCATTTCATTTCATTCATTTCATTTCATTTCATTTCACTTCATTTCATTTATTAAGTCAATGGAATACAAAATTTCCTTACAGACTATAACGTAATTTAAAAAATAATACATAAATAAGTAAATATGTCTTATTTAATAAATTTAATATCTCAAAGAGAAATGGCTTTAAACTTTCTTTTGAAGTGCAAAATTCAATAGTGCGGTTCGAATTTTTTTACCGGATAATTTGTGTTATTAAGATCAGTACAAGCACGATTTAACCTACTGTTTACTGCATAATTAGTGCGATGGTACGATATACTAAATAAATATATAATGATTATGACGCAACATTCTAGGAGGGGCATAAAAAGATATCTGCGAAAGCAAGCCATGACAATCAATACCACAAGTAATTAAATCAAATATAAACAATAAATATTGAAATCTACGCCTATATTCTAAAGTATCAAGACAAAGAAGCAAGCCTTTAGCTTCAAAGAGCGTATTTAAGAAATACACGTTGCACTTGCTCAATGCGAGAGATGTGTTTCCCACAATTTTTACTCCAAACGACAGCAGCATACTCCAATAACATAAGATGTGTAAATAAATTTTAATGTATTAGAATCTGTCACTTTTAGCTTAAAGTATGCTTATAATAACGAAAAACTAATAATTTGTCCGATAACATCCCAACTTTAGCTATTGGCAAGTTGTAATAATGACCCTTAATGTTAACGGAAAAATCAAAGATTTATAGTTGCATTTTTTTTGCTTAATTTGCTTTTTGATTTTTTTTTCATATAAATATCAATCCTGAACAATAAATTAACAATAACAACACAGAGATTTGTGGTTGCATATTTATGCATATTAGCAGAGCCCAGCACTCGAAATTCGTGTGCAAATTCTAGGAAATTTAATTTTTTCACTCAATTTTTTTCTTTCAATGTTTTTTATATATTCAATAAATATATATACATATATATATATATATATATATATATATATATAAACTTTATGAATATTTAAATAAAATTCATTAAATTATGAATTTTTAAATAAAGTTTATTTTTCATTAAATTTTTTTCTTTAAATATTTTTTTAATCTATATCTATATATATAAAATTGAATGTGTGTTTGTTTATTTGTTTGTTTGTTTGTTTGTGTGTACCTTATAGGAGACCAAACCTCTGGACCGATCTTCCTGAAATTTTCACAGCATTTAACTGGGACTCTGGCATGATTAATAGGGTACTTTTTTTTGACCACGCCCACTTTTACGCCCACTTTTTTAAAATTATGTAATTGCTCCCATATAGTTTTTAACAGATTTACTTCAAATTGTATACACATTATACTCCAGGCGAGGTAGAAATAAACATTTCTTACGCCACGCCCCCTTTCACGCCCCTTTTCACGCCCCTTTTCACGCCAAATTTTGTTTGAAAGTTTTAAACTTTTTTTTCTCTGTACAAATTTGTTCCTTCCAACGGATTTTTTTATTTGGTAGTATATTGCTCTTAATACTGTTAACGTCGCCATATAACTATGAACCACGCCCATTTCACCGCCCCCTTTTTTTTACATATACCACTAACAATGTTTGCTATACAAAATAATTTTTTTGTAATATGTATTTATCTAAAGTTTTATACACTTTTTATCTACAGGTAAGGTAGCCATACATTTTTTATTACCAAGTCCCCCTTTTTCGCCCCATTTTACCTTAAATCATAATTATTCTGCTTTCAATCTATCTATATATATATAAATGAATGTGTGTTTGTTTGTGCTTTATAGGAGGCCAAACCAAAGAACCGATCTTCCTGAAATTTTCAGAGCGTGTTACTGTGACTCTGGAAGGAATAATATGCTATATAAATTTTTGATTGGACAAAGGGGCGGTGCCACGCCCATATAACCCAAAATTTGAAAAAGTCATATCACGGGAATTTTTTTACCTACAGCAGTCATATTTGGTACATATGGTATTAGCATGAATAGAAATACATACAAGAAGAAAAGTGGGCGGGACCACGCCCCTTTTTAGAAAAATAAAAAATCGTAATATCTTCTAAACTACTGGAAGGATCGTCATGAAATTTTCACAAAAGGATATTTTTGCGAAATAATAAGACCTTAGCTATATAAAGTTGTTAGTGGGCAAAGGGGCGTGGCGTATATATAAAAACGTTGATGCATTTGATTGTAACGAATGATCTCCGGAACCATTAGAGCTGTCGAGGTAGGATTTCCAGCATAGGTTCGGTTCGAGCTCTTCTGTGTTTTTTTTTTAGTTTTAACCCTCTAGCTGGCGTTGGGGTCAAGTTAAAAACAAAAATTTTTACTTTCAGCGCGATTTGACTGCAATTCAGAATGAACGTATGTTTCGTCATAAGAAATTTTTGTATGTATAAATGGACCCGATAGGTGGCGCTGGGTAAAGTTATTTCGAATATTCTTATTTATGGTGTGATTTTAATGAAACTAAGAATGTACATATATGTATGTTAGAAACATTTTTTTATTGGACCCGGTAGATGGCGTTGTCGTTCGAAAAATAATGAGTTGTCAAATTTATATAAATTTTAATAAATAAACTCACAAACGTTTTTATATATAAATATTCTAACGAAAAAGAAGGAAAAAGCCGCTACATTATTGCATGGTGGCCGCACAGCTCATTCAGCACTCAAATCACCGTTAAACGTACAAAAAAATGAGAATGCCGTCTGTAATATCAAAAAACATTCCGGTATGGCAAAAGTTCTGCAAAAATGCAGTATTTTTATTTGGGATGAATGTGCCATGGCTCACAAACATTGTGATTTGATTTGATAAAAGATTTGAAAGGCAATGAAAGATTTTTTGGTGAAGCTCTCATTTTATTATCTGGAGATCTTCGTAACACATTTTATATAGGTATATACAGATTCTAACTAAAATAAAAATTCATTGAGGGCAAAACAACGTTTGCCGGGTCCAGCTAGTATATATAATTTATGAATACTTAAATAAAATTCATTCAATTATGGATTTTTGAAAAAATTCATTAAATTTCATTATAAATATGTGATGAACACACAAGAGAAATGTAAATGGGATTGTTAATAAATAATTTTATAAGAGCCTAAAGGTATGCTAAGCAATTGTAGACAATTCGCAATTCAGCACAGGGCGATTAAAATGTACTCTTTTTTGAAACAATCAGTAATGCATAGGCTATAAATTGTGAATTGGATAAAATTGATTAGCATACCTTTAGGCTCTTATAAAATTTTTTATTATGAATATTTTATTTTATTTAATTTAATATATTTTTAACACATATTATTAACAAATTTTATTATTCGGCACTTCTCCTCCATATGATCTATAACTATGCCAAATTTCACACTACTTCTTGCGCGCATTTTGCTTATATATAGATATTGCCTAAAATGCATATTCTTGTTTAATTTTATGTAAATTATCATTTAAATTTTTTTTTCATAAATATCTATCGGAATCAATAAATTTACAGAGTCCTAAAGTTGCATATTGCCACTTTATATGCAAGTTTTTTTTTTTAAATTTTCATCGACAGCTTCATTTATTGAACTTTTTTTTATACATATATATATATCCAAATCAATAAATTCACAATAAAATATTTTATTTAGCATATTTTGCTTTAAATGCTTATTTTTGCATATTTTTTTTATATCAATTTGATCTTTTTTATAAATATCTTTTGGAATAAGTAAATTTTCAAAAAATAAGCAGCGATATTTAGTTGCATTTTTTTTTGCATATTTTACTTTAAAAGCATATTTTTGTATATTGTCATCAAAATGCTTATTTATTAACTTTTTCATAAATATCTATACAAATCAAAAAGCATTTACAATAAAATGGCAAAGATTTGCAGTTGCATATTTTTCCATATTTTACTTTAAATGCAATACTTTGCTTTTTTTAAATAAATGTCTGTCCTAGTCAATAAATTTACAAAAAATTTTAGTTGATAATTTTTGCTCTAAATGCATATTTTTTGTATATTTTCATTAAAGTGCTCATTTATTAAACTTTTTTCATAAATATCTATCCAAAATAATAAATTTTCAGTAAAATAGCAGAGATATTTTGATTTTAAAGCATATTCCTGTATATTTTCATGAAAATGATCATTTATTAAATTTTTTTTTACTATCTATCCGATCAATAAATTCACAATAAAATATAAGCAATTGGTAATTATATATTTTGCTTTTAAATCATATTTTTGCATTTGAATTTTTTTTTGCATATTTTGCTTCAAATGCTTATATTTCGATATTTTCATCAAAATGCTCATTTATTCAACTTTGTTTTTCATAAATATGTATCCGAATCAATAAATTCACAATAAAATATAAGCAATTTGTAGGTGCATATTTTTGCATATTTTGCTTTAAAACCATATTTTTGTATTTGCCTTTTTTGCATATTTTGCTTCAAATGCTTATTTTTAATATGCTCGCTTATTCAACTTTTTTTTCATTAATATCTATCCAAATCAATAAATTCACAATAAAATATCAGCAATTCGTTTTTGCATATTTTACTTTAAAGCATATTTTAGTATATTTTCATCAAATTGTTTAGTTAGTAAACTTGTTCTATAAATATATAACTAAATTTGAAAGAACTTTTAGTTGCATATTTTTGCTTTTAATGAATTTTTTTGCATGTTTTTATCAAAATGTTCATTTATTTAAATCTTTTCCATAAGTAACTATCTACATCAATGAATTTAGAATCTAATGTTAAATATTTAAAGTTGCATATTTTTGCTTTAAAAGCATATTTTCATATATTCTTTTAATAAATATCTATCCAATCACTAAATTTACAAATAAATTTGTAGTTGAATGACTTTGCTTAAAATTAATATTTTGATACTTAAAAAAGGACGAGTTGATCTGGCGATGTCCGTCTGTCCGTATGTCTGTCTATAGAAGACATTCTCCTATCCGCAATAGGTCGAATGGGTCGCAATGCTTAAAATGTTTGTCATAATATACAGTAGTTTGATATTAAATCAGGAGCCTCTAGACCAAATAGGCGATGAATGACGTACAAAAAAGTTTGCTTGTTATACATGTGAAAAAAACAACAACAAGAAAAAAATGTGTATGCGTCGCTAATAAACAAACAAACATATAATTGCATGTGTTTACATTTATGCTTATCTTATATAATAATTGCTTTCATAATAGCATGTCTTTGCTTAAAATGCATATTTTCATCAATGTTATTATTTATCGATTTATTTTTTAAAATAAATATCTATCCAATCAATAAATTTACAAATAAATTTGTATGTTAGATTTGACATCATTTTTCTGACATATTGCAATTAATACTGTAATTGATATGCAAATTGTAATTTTGTTTCAATGGTGCGTGGTAGAGAAGAAGAAAGCATATAATTCAAAAATTTATAACTACACTGTATTCTTAATCGGACCGGTTTATGGCATTTCAGCCTTCATCAGCGATTTATTGAACATTTTGATAATTGTTATGTTATTATTTGTAGTTGTATGATTTTACTTAAAATTCATATTTTTATCCTTATAAAAGGAGGAGTCGATCTGGCGATGTCCGTCTGTCTGTCTTATTAATTTCAAACATCATTGTAAAAAATTTAGCCATTATAATTTGTCTCTTGGTCTTGACAACCTTGGTTATAATATTATAATTAAGACATTGGTGGGGGGTATCAAATATTCGGCACAACTGAATTTAAGACTTTTAATTGATTTTACTCCAGATTTTTTACTCTGTATAGAAGGTACCACGCCCAATGGTTCAATACCGCCCATTTGTAGCGAAACTATTGATATTAATATCAAATAAACTAATACAAAGTTTTAAGACTCTTATAGTTATACTATTGCAGAGATATGGTCATAAACGTGTATATTGTATTGGAGTGTCCCACGACCACTGATCCGATCCTGTTCATTTTAGTCACAACTACTCAAACTTATAACCTATGTACTCAAACAAAGCTTTGGTACTCTCGTTTTTAAACTACAGCAGATATTTCATATAAATTTCTTTTTGTACGGGAAGTGCCACGCCCACTTGATATAACAAAAAAATATATAGCTTAGGGTTTCTTTTAGGAGGCCGATAGGTTCTAGGAAAATTTTAAAAAGATCGGTCCGCAAGTGTAGCATCTTATATATGACAAACAGACAGACAGACAGACAAACAAACAAACGCAGATTCGATTTATATAAATTTCACAAAAATATAAGCAAATATTTGCTTAACTATGAATGCTACGGAAAACCAGCTGATGTCAATATTGTATTGTGAGAGTGGGTAGCGTGCAAATCTCTAGTCCAATTTTAAATCATCTATGTTTTCAAAGGTTATAATTTTTATAATTTAAAATATATAAAGAAACTGAAAAAAAAAATATTTAAAGCTCTCACACAAATATATTGCCGTAAACACCTTGGCCATAACGCACACATACACATATACACACAAACACCCTTAAAACCTAAAATACACAACATTTTTTGTATTGATGTTTTTAGAAACTAAAGTATCTCGTTATTCTTACAAATTCCTGCTGTGTTCGGGCAACATTTTTTCTTTCTTTATATATTCATATTACTTTAAGTCACCCCGCCACCCAACAAAAAATTATTGAGTGTCCTTTTCATTTCAGACATAATTTAACTTAGCTCAGCATATTTTGCTCTTAGGAAAATACAAAAAAACAACACAAATATAATAAATAAAACAACATTTTATAATAAAAAAGATATAATAGAAGAAAGAAGAAAAAAACAAATGTCATGATATAGTGCTGGCAAACAAACACATATACGAATATATATATATATATATATATATATATATATATATATATATATATATAAAACAATAATTTCTGCTTTGATCTTTGTTATACACAATGAATTTATGTTCATAGTCCACGACCCGCAATTTAACATAATGAACAAATAAAACCATATATTTCCACTAAAGATTCCGGCTTTTATAACAAAACTGCTTCTATTAAGTTATTTCACTTTTAATTTGTTACCTCATTTATAAATTTAGTTTTTATTACACGTACACATAGAACTTTCTTTTTTATAACATCATCCCCCAGGAAAAATATAAAAAAATATTGAATACACCAAGGATGTGTATAGAATTTCAAGTGTATACATATACAAGTATATACATACATATGTACATATATGAATGTATGTATGTATATGGAGTAGAGTAGTAGTGTCATATATTGGTATATACACAAAGGAGCTAAATGAAAATGTAAATATCTGTTGAAAGTTTTAACTCGTCAGGAATAAACGAACAAGAAATTAGGTCAAATAGAAAACAGAGCATCATCATATACATTATTTCAGGTTAAAAGGAAAAGCATAATAAAAACAACATATATACTCAGCAAATTTAATTAATGAGACTAAAAAATACAAGAGTATTTCGGAGTATACTCAAGAGTAAGACGTCCTTGAGTGGAAATGTATTGAAAATAAAAAAGACACAATAAGAAAAATGAAGAGAAATGAGTGAATGATTTAAAAAGAAAACGAACGAGTTTATTATACACAAAAATTATATAAAAATAACTGTTGTTATATGTTATTTAAAAAAGTGTAATAAAAAAAAAAGAGAGATAACTGAGTTACATTGTACAAAGAGAACAAATGAATATTATATTAAAAATTTATACTCTTCTTATTGTTATTCAAAAGGTGTTAGAAAAAGAAAAGAGAGCGAGAGAGGGAGAGTGAGAGAGAAAATGAGTGACAGATTCAGAAAGAGAATGAACATGTTTATTACGTATGTTATTATTGTTAAACAAAAAGAGTTAGAAAAAGAAAGAGAAAGTGAGAAGTGAGTGAAAAATTGTTTAAGAGAACATGTATAAAAACATAAGGATTTACAAAGAAAAAAAAGCGTATTTTAGTTCAAACAAAATTTCACTTTAGAGTGCACTTTGAGAAAAAGAGAGAATGAGTGAAAAAGTATGCAAAAATAATGACTTACAAGGACTTATTTCACTCATGAGCGTATATTTTCTCTGTTATGAAAAATTTTTTTTTTTAATTTTTTTATGTTTCAACTGTTTTCTTTTCTTTTTGGGGGTGAGAATTTTTCGGTAGTTGGGTTAGTGTTCTTACTTATAAATTGGGTCACTGGAAGTAATGGAATTTTATGAAAATGTATATCATTTCCCATTTAATATGTTGTATATAACACAATACATACATACTTTGGCAAATATGTTGGGATAGAAAACTTTTAGGGATTTGAAATAATAATAAAAATTAAATTAGCCTAGGATTGGCAATACAATTTGAAAATCCATAAAAAATTTTTGGTTTATTTAAAAATTAGTTAGACATGATGAAATTACTTAAACTAAATCAACAATTGTATATTGTTTAAAATCTATAAATTAAATGTTGTAAGGGTTGTAGAATTTGGCAATTTTTATATGGTTATATCTTTTGCCATTGGCCTGTTCAGGTGTGTTAATGTTTTAATTTATTATTTTTTTTTTAGTATTTTATTTAATTTAATTCAGTTCAGTACTTTATTTAATTCAGTACTTCTTGGCCTAAATAAAAATATGAAGATATAAGGAATTTTAAATTATGTATCTAATGAAAATAATTTTTTTATTTTTAATGAAGCCCAAAAAGAATGTTACGAAACATTAACTTAAGCGAGTGAAAAAAAGACATTTTAATATATAGCTACTCTCATCACTGACCCGCTGATTTGCTGACGGTATAACGCTGTACGGATATTTTTTATGTACGCATAAATTTTTTTTTTTGAAATGTACGGTTATTCGATTGTTTTTAATTTAAGCAAAATTGTAAAAACGTAAAACCGCAAAAATGTAAAAAAGGAAAATCACAAAAACGTTAAAACGCAAAATATAAATATCACAAAAATGCAAATACACAAAAATGATAAGCAATTTTTTAAATGTAAAGCATAACCGCAACAATGAAAAATCGCAAAAACGAAAAATTTAAAAAACTCAAAATCGCTAAAGTGCTAAATCGCACATAAACGCAAAAATGAAAAATAGCTAAAGTACCAAAAAATAGCAAAATAGCAAAAACGCAACAACGCCAAAACGAAAAACGCCTAAGAGAAAAAACAAAAAAAAAAAACGTGTAAACGTAAAATCACCGAAAAATCGCAGCATAGCAAAAACGCAACATTGCGAAAAAGCAATAAAACAATTCATTAAAATGTATTGAAATTCGATTAGTTTCTTATAGATAGTTACACATAAGGGCAGCGATTTATAGTTGCATATTTTTGAATATTTTATTTTAAATACATATTTTTGTATAGCTTCATCATAATGTACATTTCTTGAACTTGTTTTATTAATATCTATATGTAATAATAAATCTACAATTAGCAATAGTTGCATATTTTTCTTTAAATGCATGGTTTTTCAGCAAAATGATTTATTCTGATTTATTGAACTTTTCTCATAAATATATCTGTGATATTGTTCCACATTTTGCTTCAAATGCATTTTTTTGTATATATTTATTTAATTTTTTCCAAATAAATAAATTATAAAATCATAGCATCATATTTTCGCATATTTTGCTTTTAACGCATATTTCTGTATATTTTTATGTAAATTACCTTTTATTCAAAATTTTTTTTTAAATATCTATCATAATCAATAATATTAAAACTAGTAGTTACATATTTTTGCATATTTTATGCATTTTTTGCTTTAAATGCATATTGTAGTATATTTTCATTAAAATGCTTATTCATTAAATATTTTCTTAAAAAATTTAACCTAACAAATTTATTTATTTAATAAAACTAATAGTTGCTTATTTTTGCTTTAAAGGCATGTTTTGCATTTTTTTTTAAATATTGATTTATTAAACTTTTATCATAATTATCTGACAATAAATTCACTATAAAATAATAACTATTTATATATTTGCATATGTTTGTATATTTTGCTTTAAATGCATAGTTTTGCATATTTTAATGAAAATGCCAATTTATTGAATTTATTTATTTTATAAATATCTCTCCAAATAAATAAATTTCCAAAAAAATAGCATCGATTTGAAGTTGCACATTTCTGCATATTTTGCTTTAAATGCATATTTTGTGTATTTTTATGAAAATTGTTTTTTATTTAACCTTTCTCATAGATGTCTGGCCAAATAAATAAAATCACAAACATTTGTTGTTGCATATTTTTGCTTTAAATGTTTTTCATATTTTCATCAAAATTCTCCTTTATTGACATTTTTCATAGTTCTCTATCAAAATCAATAAGTTCTCAATAAAACAGCAGCGATTTGTAGTTGCATAGTTTTGTATATTTTTATGCAAATGCTCTTTTATTCAACTTTTTTAAAAAAATATCTATTGTAATCAATAAAAATATTAAAACTTGTAGTTACATATTTTTGCATATTTTTTGCATTTTTTGCTTTAAATGCATATTTCTAATATATTTTCAGAAAAATATTGATTTATTCAACTTTTATCAAAAATCCCTGACAATAAATTTACAATAAAATAATAACTATTAACTATAATTATTATTTTTGCATATTTTTTGCATTTTTTGCTTTAAATGCATATTTCTAATATATTTTCACAAAAATATTGATTTATTCAACTTTTATCAAAAATATCTGACAATAAATTTACAACAAAATAATAACTATTAACATTTGCATATCTTTGTATAATTTGCCTTAAATGCATATTTTTGCATATTTTCAGTAAAAAGGATATTTATTGAACTTTTTTTAAAATATATATCTATACAAATAAATAAATTTACAAAAAATAGCATTGTATTGAAGTTGCATATTTTAATTTAAATGTATATTATTGCATATTTTCATGAAATTGAATTCATTTATTGAAATTTTTTAATAAATATCTCTAAACAAAAATAAATTGTCTAAAAAAAATAGCATTGAACTGAAGTTGCATATTTTTCAAATAACCCTTTTCATAAATTTCTAGCCAAATAAATAAATTCACAAACATTTGTTGTTGCATATTTTTGCTTTAAATGTTTTTTCATATTTTCATCAAAATTCTCCTTTATTCATCAATAAGTTCTCAATAAAACAACAGCGATTTGTAGTTTCATATTTTTGATTTAAATGCATATTTTTGCATATCTACATCGAAATACTCATTAGAGAACTTTTTTTTTTTAATCTAGTCAAATCAATAAATTCTCCACAAAACAGCAATTTGATTTTGCATATTTTGCTTTAAATGCATATTTTGGTATATATTTATGAAAATGATCTTTTGTGAACTTTTTTCATAAATATCTGGTCCAATCAATACATTTACAAAAATTTATAGTCATATATTTTTTCATTCTATGTTATTGCATATTTTCAACAAAATTCTTGTTTATTGCACTTTTTTCATAAATTTCTTCCAAAATAAATAAATTTACAATAAAATAGCAGCGATTTGTAGTTGCATATTTTTGTTTTTTTTTTCATATTTGTGCATATTTTCGCAAATTTTGGCATATTTTTTTAAATTCATGTTTTTTATATTTTCATCAAAATGCTAATTTATTGAACTTTTTTTCATAAATATTCGAATCAATGAATTTACATAAATTTATAATTGCATATTCTTGCTTTAAAATGATATTTATATATTATGTTAATAAAAAAAAAAAAATATTTTCGATTTTTTAAATTGCCACATATTGACCCCTGTTCTTGAAACCACTATCACAAAAAAAAACTCGTAAATGAAAAAATTCTTAAATCTACGAGTTTTTTGCTGTTCTCTAATTTCAATAAGAATATTTTTTCTCGTTTTAATTCACATAGAAAAGGCTTTGTGAAATCAAAACAAATGCCCTTTTTTTCTACTAAGCAGGTCTTAAGAGATAAAAAAAAAACTAATTGATATTTAAACTCTAACATGTTTTTTATTGAACCTTGTTATTATTTTAAAAAATTAGGCATTAATTTTATGAAAAACAACGATTTTAAAAAACGTCTACATTTTGCGCTGATTTAAAAAAAAAATTCGTAATAAGTGGTCGATGTTAATAAAACACACTTTTTGCGATGATGCTGTTCTATAACTATAATAAAAACTTTTACACAATTCATTTTCCATTATAATTTTTTCAATTATAACATAGATTCTTTATGCACTAATTATTGCAAATAAAGGAATTAAAAAAAATTGTTTCATCAAATCACATATTTTTATTTTTTTGCATATGTTCGAAACAGTAGTGATGCCAGTCAAATCCAATTTATTTGAATATCGAAATTTTTTTGGTGATGCCTTACTTTTTAAAAATAGAAAAGTCATTTTTAATTGAATGAAATTGAAGAGCAAAAACAATTAAATGAACAAATAAGTTGTTATTTTAAAAGAAAATATTTTTCTTTATACTTTTTCTATAAACTTAAGAAAAAACATGCACAAAATACTTAAAAGTTTTTTGTGAAACTGAATAAAGAACCATATGGCACCTCGGTTTCTAGATAACATATGTGCTTAGCTCAAACATATGGTTCTTAACTCAAACATATGTTTTCATTAAATAAATAAAAAAAGTGGTTTCAAGAAACCCAAAATTTCAATTTCATGTGATTTTAAGTTCACTCTTATTCAAATAACAACGTTTCAAGAACAGGGCTGATTCTTTAATAGAAACCAAATAAATTGCAAATTTTAAAAAATCACCCAGACAAATATTCATATTAGCCAGATAGAAAAAATGGTTAAAATCTCGTACTCTCTTTAAAATATGTCATTAATGTTTGGTTGCCAGATCGAAGCAAGTTAAATTTAGTGAAAAATTCACAATATTAAAATAAACATTAGAAGAAATGAATTTTTACTAAATATATATTTCGTGTATAATTAAATTTTGAGTTTTGTTATTTTTCAACGGGCGTCTTAGGCTCGTTACATCTAACTACTTAAATTAAATTAAGTCATATTTCTCTTTTTTTAATATAATAAATTTCCTTATAAAATGAAAAACAAGTTTATCCGTTAAATGACGACGAATTTTGTTATGGGAAGATGTTGGTGATAAGTGCAAAAGTTATATAATTTCCAAATTAATTCTGCCATTATAGGGGCATGATTTGAATCTCAATAAAAAGAAAAAAAAAAGAAAAGAAAAGCAGACATGGTTTAATGCCTCATTAAATATAAAGTTCATGAATTATTTTCTCAACTTAATAACAGGGTGCATAAAAATGGCATGACAAGAAAGTGAAGTGTAAAGAATAAATATTTGATATTGAACTTAAGTTGGTGTCATTATAAATCTTAAACAATGGTTTCAAACATTTGAACAATATATTTAAATTAATTAAAATTTAAATATATTTAAAATTTAAAAGTTTTTGGAAAGTTTATTCATAAATAAACATTACATTACATTTGCATTTACACCAAATATTTATTATAGTGACTTTATTATAAAGCCTACTCTTAGGCTGTTTTAAATTTGGGTTATATGTGAAACTATAATAAAAATAACAGCAATATGCTAAGATTCGAGTACATATTTATATATATATATATATATAAAATGTCAGCCAGCCTTTTTTACTGGTAATATTATCTCAATTCATATTTATTATATTGGAAAATTTCTAAAGCCTAAAGCCATTTTTAAGTTTACATACACTATGATATAGATTTCATGGTAGTGCTACTGTTTTCTATAACAAAAGTTCAGTTTTTTATTATGACTTTATCTTGTAGAATTACTACGAAAAAGTTTTTATTTTGAAGCCTGTATTTAGGTGTTAATGTTTGATAGAAACACAAGAAACTAAAAACTTAACGAAATTGGCACAATTTAAATGTTTTTGATATACAATATTTTTATATTATTTATAAATATGGGGGATTTCATGTCAAGTGCACCAACTTTTGAAACCGATGTCTTCCGATCGGGATGAAATTTGCACCAAAGTTAGTCCTATTGGATAGTAGTTTAGACACAATTTTTCAACAAGATCGGTCCAGATCTCTCTGAGTTAGAGGGGATCAAAATTTGACATTTTGGCCAAACAGGTGTTTTTTTCTCATTCATGTAACTTATTACCTATTGTTCTTAGAAAATTCTCTTCCAAATAGTTTAGATAGCTATTTCTTCAGTATTTCGGAAAAAAATACTTAAAAAAAAAAAAAAATTTGTAGACTTTTTTTTTTGCTAAATTAAAGCATTTTTTGGCTTTTTTTTCAAAACGGGCATTTTTTATTTATTTTTATTTTTTCATAAGAAAGCTTAGGATTTTTCCTTTAAGAGCTTTTTGGTCGCGTAGTGGGATGGGAGTGGGATATCTATCAAAATAAATGTTTTGTAACTCAAGACAACGGTTTTTCAATGTTTCACAAATGCACTATTTTGAATTTTTTCCTATTTGTGTCTAAAACCTTACAAATGAAACTTATACTGAGAAACTAGACAAACTAAACTAAAATTTTATACCCTCGATACTGTAATACCCAGAATATGTTAACGTCAGGAAAAAAATCGCTTTTTTTCTATAGAAATGTTGAAAAATTATTATTTTTTTTTATTTTTAATAATAATTAAATTAATGTATAATAATAATAATATTAAAAATAAAAAGATAAATAATTTATTAAAATTTAATCTTAATTGCATTAGATCCATTTATATCATAACTATTTTTATACTTAATTTATTGTAGCTGATGAAGTATTTAAGTCTTGTAAATTTTTAAATACTCAGTCTTTCATCCAGCTTTTTTGTCGCCTTTATTTACTGCGTTTTTTTCTCAATCCTTTCTTGGCGTTACTAGGTTCTGCTGTTGATTTCGCTGCCGGTTTATTAGTTGGCTTTGGAAAGAAATCGCACTAAATAGAGGCAAAAAACTTTTTCAACTTGAGTCTTCCATCGACAAGCGGTGTAAAAGCATGGTATTGAGCGATGCCATCGATTTTTACCGCAGCATCGAATCTGCTCTTCAGTGTTTTCAATGTTTCCTAATGATCCTCTTTGTTACTAAAAATTATTTTAGTTTCTTTACAATAATTCTTTGCCCAATGGAATAAAGCAGTCGCATCTAAGATGCGATCTTGATGAGAGCACTGGAGGCTATACTTCGCTGCATTTATTTTAAGGTTTGCTCCAATACCATCACATGCTCCTTTACCATGAGCATGCCACTCAGCTGGCATTCCAAAATCTTTTTCATGGGCCATAAGATTTGCCAAGCTACTTTTGTTTTTAAAATGTTGACGAGCTCCGTCCGAAACGTAGTATACCTTCTTTACTGTAAATTTAGATTTTAGATATTTTAGTATTATCTTCTGGTACTCATGCTGCAACGGTATCATGTTTTAAATCGTCGGATATGATTGCCATACTTTTGTGTTCCAGTTTTTCATCTTTCATGTAGTAAATAACTACTGTGAATATAGTTGCTTGGTCGTTATTGAAGTGGAATGCTTGTATGGCATCCTGAAGAACATATTTATAGTTTTCTGCGAAATCATATGAAATAACGAATTCACCAGACTTCAAATGTATCTTCAAATCCTTGAAGAATGACCATTGCTCTTTGACTAAAAAGTCATGGGTTCTCAAGTTTAGCAATCCTGTATACATTTCTTCCACAAAATCATCCACATTTAAAATGATTGTTTTCAATATGCATCTGTCAGTCTGAATCCAAGAATCAAATTTGACCTCCTCTATATATTCTCGATCTAAAGAGTTGATCAAATTTTCTTTGATGAATGTGGTTTTTGGGCAATTGGTACATTCACCTAAGTGGCAAGAAGTTGTTGCATTGGGACACATAGTCAATTTAAGGCAATCGCGGTAATCGTGTAAATCTTCTGCCGAAACATCTGTTAAATACTTTAAGTTGATTTCCTTCAACATCAGTTTAACATTTTAATGGTAAATTTGGGTTAATTTCGTGAAGCCAATTCTAACATCCTCGTGTTCAGATTGAAAAGTTGCAAATAACTCTTTCAGGTTACAGATAACCATTCTCTTCTGTTATGTTATGAAGGTATGTTACATACCTTCGGAAAGTATAGTTTGTCTAGTTTCTCAGTATAAGTTTTATTTGTAAGGTTTTTCACACAAATAGGAAAAAATTCAAAATAGTGCATTTGTGAAAAATTTTAAAACCGTTGTCTTGAGTTACAAAACATTTATTTTGATAGATATCCCACTCCCATCCCACTAAGCGACCAAAAATCTTTAAGGAAAAATGCTAAGCTTTCTTATGAAAAAAAAAATGCCCTTTTTGGAAAAAAGGGCAAAAAATGGTTTAATTTAGCAAAAAAAAGTCTAAAATTTTTTTTTTTTTTAAAGTATTTTTTTCCGAAATATTGAAGAAATAGCTATCTAAACTCTTTGGGAAAAATTTTCTAGGAACAATAGGTAATAAGTTACATGGATGAGAAAAAACACCTGTTTGGCCAAAATGTCAAATTTTGATCCCCCTCTAACTCAGAGAGATCTGGACCGATCTTGTTGAAAAATTCTGTCTAAACTACTATCCAATAGGACTAACCTTGGTGCAAATTTCATCCCGATCGGAAGACATCGGTTTCAAAAGTTGGTGCACTTGACATGAAATCCCCCATATACTCTACATATATACACATATATTATATGTAATGTCTATAAGGATAACTTTCAAAAATGCCTCTAACTATGCTTTAATAAAATGTCTTCCGTCTTCCTTTGACCTATAACTCTGCTTTAGTTCTTAGTTTTCCATTAAGCCTTGATGTATATGTATTATTAAAAGGAAAAAACTATTGCCTTTGAGAAATAGGTCAAACGATGTAAAATTTCTAATTTGCTTTAATCACAACATTATACGAGATGAAGTGAGAATTAAAAAAAGAAACTCCATTAAAAATGAGGGCAATTGGCTGCAATACATAGCGGGCTTTAAACAGGCTAAACCTTCTTTAAACCTTCTGAAATTGTAAGTATCTGTAAGAATCCAGTAGATTGTTGACTGAGACCAGCGATAAAAAACATAATATTTTAGTACTTTTTCAGTACTTTTTTAATTTCATAATTTTAGGTTACAATATTAAATACATGTATATTTATTTCCGTCATTCCTATAAGAAGATATTTGCTATAAAAGAGGTCTACATATGCATAATTCTAAGTCAAGAAAACACCTTTTTAACATCACCATTTTTGTCCACTATTGAGTACGCAATTCGTGAAGATAATTATATATTTTTGTAAAAAAGTTATTCACATTTAAAAATTGTTGGAAACATGAAAAATCAACCGATATGTAAAAATGTATGTCTTTTTAAAAAGTACTACACAGAACTAAATAGTTAAAAACCCGTTTTAGATGTTTTTGCCTCCAGTTATTTAATTTTTGTTAAATACAATTTTTTTTATACTAATATTCCCTAAAGTTTTTTATTTATAACTTTCATTTGTGTACTTCATAATTAGCCCAACTATATAAAATTTTTAAAAATTATTCAGTTATACTCATACATATTTTCTTTGAATATTTTAAATATTTCAGGAAAGAACACCGATGGGTTAAATTGCTTTACGATACAAAAATTAATTTTTCAGTTCTTTTATTTAAAATATGTGTAAAAATGTTTATACGCAATGTTTATAAACAATATTTATAAAAATGTTTATACGCAATGCATATAAACAATGATTATACACAATGTTTATTAACAATATTTATAAAAATGCTCATCAACAATGTTTTTAAACAATCTTTTTAATGTTAATAATCATAACAATGTTTATAATTTTTTAAAACATTAAACAATGTTTATAAACAATGTTTATACACAACGTTTATAAACAATATTTATAAAAATTTTTATACACAATGCTCATCAACAATGTGTTAACACAATCTTTTTAATGTTTATAAACATAACAATATTTATAATGCTTACAAACATAACAATGTTTATAATGCTTATTTTTTTTTATTTATTTATTCATCCTTTATTGGCAGATGATATTTTACATGATATATATATTTTGAGATTTTATCGACTGGATATTACAACAGTTAATATAATGGGATTTTAAGATTTTTAATTTATAACAAATTATAACAATTTAAAACAAACATAAGTTTTAAGGATAAAATAGGGGAAGAATCCTTTATATAATAATTATAAACATAACAATGTACATAATTTTTTAAACATTAAAAATGTTTATAAACAATGTTTATACACAATGTTTATAAACAATATTTATAAAAATAATGTTTATACATAATGCTCGTCAACAATATTTTAAAACAACCTATTTAATGTTTATAAACATAACAATGTTTATAATGCTTATAAACATAACAATCTATATAATATTTTTAAACATTGTTTATAAACATTGATTAAAAGAAGTGTTTTTAAACATTGTTTATATATATTTTAGAATTAAAAACATATATATTTTAGACTAAGACTTAAAAACATGCATATTTTAGACTCATAAACAACGTATATAAACATTATATAAACATGTTTATAAACGTTGATTATAAATAATGTTTATAAGTATTGTTTATAAATAATGTTTATAAACATTGTTTATAGATATTTTGGACTTAGACTTAAAAAAAATTATTTTTGTATTATTATATATAGAACCTTTGGTGTTCCATTCTGAAATTTATAAAATATCTTATAAACATTGTTCATTAGGACGGGTCGATTTGTAGGGAGGCAAAAAAATCGCTCAAGTGACAAGGAAAATCATATTCTAGGGATCAAAATAAGAAACTTTGCCCAAGGAACCATACCTCTAAAACGAATTCTGATGTCCCGACTTTTGACCTGTCTGTCTGTCTGTCTGCCATGGGGCAACCCCATTCCTCCTCATGCAATTGATTTGAAACTTGGCCCATAGTCTTGTTGTGATTACAGATTAATTTTGGGGTAGTCACGCAGAGTCACGCATAGTCACGGAGTGATCTAAAAGATATTTGCCCTCATCCGATCGATCTATTTGAATAACATAACATTGTCAGGGCGTATGATTATTATTTATTAGCAGAGTAGAAGATACGTATACGTATGAGTGTTAATTTTAACTAGCAGAATCCAGCCCTCAAAATTCGAGCGCAAATTCTAGGAAATTTTATTTTTTCATTAAATAAAGACCCTAAGAGTATGCTAATCAATCATAGCCAATTCACAAATCAACACAAAAAAAAATCATTTTTATTACAAACACATTAACAAATTTAATAAACACACACATAGCATTGTATAATTTTTTGTATGTGTTAGTAGCAACTTTAAATGCAATTTACTCAAAATAAAGAAAAAAATTTAAAATTCTGTAAGTCTGCAAAAAGGCTAAAACGAAATACCTCTCAAATAATATACGTTTGGTAAAAATCGGGATAAAACGGTAGAACAAAACATCAGTCACAAGAAATCGCCTAGCCTATTAATATTATAGATATTATATCAAAAATAGTCAGCCCAATTCTAAACAAAAAATGGTGATTTTTTTAAATGTTTGCATGGGGAACCCCCCAGGGGGTTCCAGGGGGTGTGCCACTGGCATCGGTGGGTTTGGACTCGACTGGAGCACTCTAAATGCGTCAAAGTGAGACAGACAGACAGACTGATGATCTCTTTATTTTTAAATTATTGCTGAAAATCTTTTTCACACTTGTACTAAATTGAATGAGTGATAATTTTTTGATTCCTGAGTTATTTCTTATCATATTTTTATTTAAAAAAATTTTTATATAATAAAATTAAGATAAATGTTACATTTATAAAATAATAGTTGTTGGAGAAGTATTCCAAAATTTTTTAATTGCTAAATAAAATTTTATTCAAATTCAAAAAATAAATCAAATTTAAAGAGTTTCGATCTAAATTTAAGTAAATTCAATTATTTTTCGTAAAAATAATTATAAATATATATAAATTTGAATAGATTTAAGTTAACTAAAAATTAAATAAGATTGAAAAAATTATAAAAATGAATTCTAATTTTGATGACCAGGAGGAATGATTCCTAAAAAATTTCACAGGAATCCAAAGGGGTCGGGTTGAGTGGACTGGTTGATTTAGCATTGATGAGATATGGTGTTTTTGTTCTTAACATCACACTATGATGAGGATTTTATTCAAACAACGATTATTAATAGCATACTTTTGGGCTTAAAGTTGTTTATGTTGTTTTTTCTGGTTTATTTGAACCTTATATAAATAATTTAATCATTGTGGCTTAGTTTTTTTCTGTTGCTTGCAGCTACAGTTTCCTTCATTTGACCCTCCCAATTGGTTTTAACTCGTTACAAGGTTGTTGTCAGCCGTTTTGAAAATTGTGTCATTTTATGTAACCCTCATCACATCTCTACTCTACTCTGTACATACATATTATTATTATTGTTGTTACTGTATGTGTGTTTTTGTGTGGTGATGATGATGACCCAGTTGAAAAGTGTACTTCCTTCCGAACTTTGTTTAATAAAATCATTGTATTTGTAGTGCAAACAGCTTGTTTTGTGTTTTATGATTGTTTTGCAATTACTTTGTCTGATTACAAGGCTACATGTTGGTACAGTAATTACTCCCAGCAATGGACAGTTTCCAAATTCAAATCATTGCCATAAGGTTAGAGAATTATTATCCTTAGATCAGAAGTGTTTACTATTCACCTAATTTACTTACATTGTTTGAATTTGTTTTTGTATTTTATTAAATAAAATAATTAATTGAATAAACTTGTAGTTGTTATTATTTAAGACAAAAGATAGTTGTGAAAGAAAGAAAAAACAAACATGAAAAATCTAGATCAATAAAGTGTTAGATTTTGTTAAATAAATTCACTAAAGAAATTTATGTATTTTGTGGAGTTTAAGAATGAATGTAAAAGAATTGGAAAATTTAATAAAAGAAAAAAATTATTAGTTTAAAAAAGAATACTTAGACCCCAAAAATTTATTGTTAATAAATAGAATTGAAACTGGTTTTCTAAACCTTAAAGAAATCGTTAAACATATTCAGCAAAGAAATGTATGTTAATGGAATATGATCCGAGTTGTGAAGAATTAAAGTTTCAATAGAATGAAAATTATTTTTAAAATTCTATTAAATTTTAAATAGCATTTTATTTATATAAAATTTGTTATAATATGAACGAACGTGGACATAAACACAATTAGTGTTATGAAAAAACTTCATTATTCTTATGAAAAATATTCATTGTTCTAATGAAAAATATTCATTATTAAAAAATTTTCCTAATTTTTCATAAAATCAAATATGAAAGTTCGGACAGTGAAACTTTTCATTAAATTAGTAATTTTTTTTCCAAATATTCAGAAAATCTATAAAAGTTGCATTAAATTAATGAATCTTTCTTATAAATTCATAAAATATATGAAAGTAGCATGAAGATAGATTAGTTCTTAATGTCACTTTCATATATTTTATGAAAATTAAGAAGAAAAAAAAATTATTTAATTCATTAATATAATGAAAAGTTACATTGTAGGAACTTAAATTATTTTCTTAAATATTATAAATTATTATTATTATTAAATGTTAGGATCATTCTTTATTTAATGAAAAATATTTAATCACATTAAGTCAATTACAGCAAGCGAATAAACTTTTCATTTCAATTTCTTCACAGCTTTTTGGAAAAAGAAAAAATGTGAAATTTTTCATAAATACTTGAAAATTTTAATAAACATTATGAAAAAGGTACATTAACTTAATGAAAACTATTCATTGGTTTAATGAATGTGCTTTGTTTTTCGGTGAATTTGAATTAATTTAATCATATCAAAAACCATTAACTCAAAAAATCCATTATAAGAATTATAATACAATTTAAAACAATATTCATTAATTTAATGAATTTTTTTTGAAATCATATTACTTTTTTTAATTCTTTGACAAAATCTAATATCAAAGTTGCTTAATGCAGCATTTGCTTAAATTATTCAAATTTTTTTAATGAAAGTTACCAAAAAATTTAAGAAAATTTTTTAAAAAAAAGTGTGAAAATGTTAGAAAAATAATTAATTTATTCAATAAAAAAATATTCATTAACTTAATGCAAAATTTTTATAATGAATTTAATTTTTTTTTTATAAAATTAATCAAAATCAGTAATGAAATTTTTGTATTAATATCTATAATTTTAATAGACAAGGCGAGTTATTGTGACCGATATAAAAATTGTAGTTAATAACCGATTTTGACCAAATATACCTCATTTGGAAGGTATTTCTTTTTTGCTGCCCAGCAGATTTACAGATTTGCACCGCCTGGAATTTTTCTTTTGGGTAATGCTCATTCAAAGTTGCTACTTACACATACATACAATACATACTGTGTGTGTGTTTTATTATAAATATCAAAAGCCCAGTGTTGCATTGTGAATTAGCTAAAATTCATTAGCATAACTTTAGGTTCTTATAAAAATATTTATTAACAAACCCATTTATATACCTTCCTTGTTTTCAACAAATATTTATAATGAAATTTAATGAATTTTATTTAAAAAGTGTTGAATAGCGATTTGGCTAAAATTGATTAGCATACCTTTAGGCTCCCATAAAATTTATTAAATGAAAAAAAATTTCCTAGAATTTGCACTCGAATTTCGAGGGCTGGGCTCTGCTAGCCAAATACATATAAATACTTTGAAACATTTAATAAGTGTTATGGGAAATTGACAAATATTCATTATTTTAATAATTTGAATTAATTTTTAATACATTCAAATTAAAATTTATTAATTTATTATTATCCATTATTTTTAATTTAGAAAATATTTATTATTTTAAAGAACTTTTTTGTGAATTTTTATTTTTTTTCATAAAATCAATTATTAAAGTTAATGCAATCTGTTATTAAGAATTATGAAAAAATTTCATTAATTTAATGCAAAAATTCATTACTTTAATCAATGTGTTTTTTTGGACTGATTTTAAAATATTTTTTATTTATTTCATTATTATATATCTATAAAATTAATAGGCTAGGCGATTTCTTGTGACTGATGTTTTGTCCTACCGATTTATCCCAATTTTGATCAAACGTATATTATTTGAAAGCTATTTCTTTTTAGCCGATTTGCAGACCTACAGATTTTTTAATTTTTTCCTTTATTTTGAGTAAATTGCATTTAAAGTTGCTACTAACACATACATAAAATTATACAATGCTATGTGTGTGTTTATGAAATTTGTTAATGTGTTTGTAATAAAAATGAGTTTGTTTTTTGTATTGATTTATGAATTGGCTATAATTGATTAGCATACTTTTAGGGTCTTTATTTAATGAAAAAAAAAAAATTTCCTAGAATTTGCGCTCGAATTTCGAGGGCTGGAGTCAGCTAGTTATTGTTAATTTAGAAAAATGTTCATTGTTTTTTTTTTTCATAAAATCAATGTGTTAAAAAGAATTATGAAACAAATTTAACAACTTATTGAAAAATTTATTTTAATGAATGTGTTTTTTTTTTGTTAAGTTTGAATTAATAAAAAAAAAAACTGAAAATTAAACTTATTATTTAATTAATTATTTATTATCGATTAATTTTAATTTAGAAATATATTCATAGTTCATTTTAATTATCTTTTTTGTGAATTTTAATTTTTTTCAATCAATAAAATTATTGAGAATTATGAAAAAATTTCATCAAATTAAATATTTTAATGAATGTGTTAAATTTGAATTCATTTAAATTTATTCAATTTTTTATATATTTTAATATATTCAAATTAAAACTCATAAATTCATTATATATTATTATATGTTAGAAAAATATTCATGAATTTAATGAATATTTGAATTCTGGTAATGAAACTTTTCCTTAAATAAAATAATTTTTGTAAAGTTTTATAAAATATATAAAAGATAAATTGTATAAGAAATGAATCACGGGCCATCATTCTTTAGACTTCGTGACCAGAATTTACTTTTATAAAACTTTTTGCTGCGCTTTATTTGATTATAAACTACAGAACTACATGCTACATATCTGAAAATATTAAAAAAGTATATCGAAAGGGAAGAAATTATTATTAATTACAGAAATTTGAATAAAAATGTTTACAAGCCTAAAAGTATACTCAGTTTTTAGGGTGCTTAGACTAATAACCATTAAAAAAAAAGAAAATATCGTTGCTAATTAGTAAGGTTGTTTCATTCGGAAAAATTTGTTTACAGACGTATTAATTCAATTTTCGAACGGAATTTTAGTCAATGTATTTGCAGCGTTTATCTTAAAAAATTAATATCAACCTTAAAAAAATAATTTGTTCTGACAATGTCTGACAATAACTGTCTAATGACAATCAGACACGAGCTTTCATGTCTGAAAAACCGAAAAAATTTCACTAGAAATACCAAGTAATTAAAAGTACTTACTCACAAAGCGCAAAAGCAATTAATATAATTATTTTAATTGTTATAAAAAAATAAAAAAATACTACAAAATAATTGCCATTGTGACGACCTTTTCAGTTAAGATTTGCCATATTATAGCAGCTATAACTGGATATACTCATGTATGTTCGAGTTTGTATGTAGATTTGAGCTTTGCCATTGGCTTCGAATAGCAATAATATACAAATGTTCACATTTAACATTATAACAATACTAAGTGTTAATTTAAAAAATATTTTTTTTCAAAATTTCTTAATGGAAAAAATAAAAGAAAAACATTTTCTGAATCTTAATAAAAGTTAAATGTGTGAAAATCATAAATCGCACATATTTATGTACATATGTTTTCCTTTAAATCTTAATTTTATTATTATTATTATATTAAATGCTATATACTTTATATATAAAACTATGCACTTGCATTTTTCTATTTAAGTACATACATATGTTTTTGTTGTTTTTTTTTTTAGCACATATATAAACTGCCTTGTTCTACATAGTTAACTGTATATACGCTTGACCTGGTTTCACTCTTACTCTTACCCATACTCCTACAAAAGAGTAGCTGCTAGTAAATGCTTGCATTTCATTTATGTACTTGAGTTTAATACATGAAGATTGTATGTGTGTGTATGGTTGCTTTCATGTTTATTGATAGTGGGGGCTTTAATACCTAAATATGAATTTAAATTGGTGATAGTGTGTGTGTGTGTGTGTGTGTGAGTCTGTTTTTGTTTGACCTACTTAAAATTGCATTTTGGGGGTTGTTATGTAGGAAACTATGATAAAGTAAAACTAAAAAAAAAAATAAAAACATGGGAATAAAACAATAGAACTTATCTAGAGATTGCATTGATATTAAACCATTTTTTGTTTTTGTGTTTTTTCTTCCTATGTTGACAAGGTCAGTGTGTTGTGTATGGGGTTTTTTGTATACCCTACCTAATATTAAGGTGAGGTTAAATAAATCATTAGTTAGTGTTTGTTAATACCTTTAGTTCTTGACCTAGACCCACCTTAACAGTTTTTTAAATCGATTTAGCTCTGCCCGTCCTTTTTTTTTAAGTATTCATTAGAGCAGCCAAATGTTCAAAAACATTTTTCTTAACTCCCCCTTCAATTTGAAATATATTGAGATTAACAATTAATTTCTAAAAAAAAAAAATAAATAAAAAAAAAATTAGCAAGTTTTTTGAATTTAAATTTAAATTTAGCCTGGAACATTCCCAACAACTTCCATAAAGAAAGTTTACCGAATCAAAAAATAGATAGAGCCTTTCAAAAAAAGAGTTAGTTAAAAACAACTAATGAAAATCTTTTAAACGTTTCACAAAATATATGCAAATTACCCCAAAATGCATGACAATTGTCAAAAAATTAATAAATGTTAGGAAAACAAATTAATTATTTAATGAAAATAATTCTTTTCATTAAGTCAATTGAAGCATTTTCGAAAAGGACTCATAAAATATATAAAAATGATATTAAATACTATGAAACATTATGGAAAAAGTTCATTAGTTAAATAAAAAACATCCATTATTTTAATGAATAAGTTTTTCTTACATTTCAATTAATTAATTTTAATTTAGAAAAATATTCATTATATTAATGAACTTTTTTGTGAATTTTAATTCTTTTCATAAAATCAATCAATCAAAAGTGTTATAAAAAATTATGAAAAAATTTCATTAATTTAATGAAAAGTTGCATAATTTAAATGAATGTATTTTTTTCTTAAATCTGAATTAATTTTTGATATATTCAAATTAATTTCATTAATTTATTATTGTACATTATTTTTAAATTAGAATATAATAAAATATTTATTCAATGTGTTATTTGTTAAATTTGAATTAATTTTTTAACATATTCAAATTAAAACTCTTTAATTCAATTAATTTATTATTAAACATTATTTTTAAATGGGAAAAATATTCATTGTTTTAATGAAATTTTTTGTGAACATAATTTTTTTTTTACATAAAATTAATTATTAAAGTTCAGGCAATGTGTTATTAAGAGTTATGAGGAAATTCATTAATGTAATGAAAAAATTCATTATTTTAATGAACGTGTTTTTTTCTTAAATTTTACTTAATTTTTAATATGTTCAGATTAATTCAATTAATTTATTATTATACATAATTTTTAAATTAGAAAAATATTCATTATTTTAATGAACTTTTTTGTAAATATTAATTTTTTTCATAAAATCAATTATTAAAGTTGAGGAAACGTGTTATTAAGAGCTATGAGAAAATTTCACTAATTTAATGAAAATTTTCATTATTGCGTTGTGTAATTATTTGGTTTTAGGTCATACGTTTTTTCTTAAATTTGATTTAATTTTTAATACATTGAATTTAATTCAATTAATTTATTATTATACATTATTTTTAAATGGGAAAACTATTCATTGTTTTAATGAAATTTTTTGTGAATATAAATTTTTTTTACATAAAATTAATTATTAAAGTTCAGGCAATGTGTTATTAAGAGTTATGAGGAAATTCATTAATTTAATGAAAAAATTTATTATTTTAATGAATGTGTTTTTTTTCTTAAATTTTACTTAATTTTTAATATTATTCAGATTAATTCAATTAATTTATTATTATACATAATTTTTAAATTAGAAAAATATTTATTATTTTAATGAACTTTTTTGTGAATATTAATTTTTTTCATAAAATCAATTATTAAAGTTGAGGAAATGTGTTATTAAGAGCTATGAGAAAATTTCACTAATTTAATGAAAATTTTCATTATTGCGTTGTGTAATTATTTGGTTTTAGGTCATATGTTTTTTCTTAAATTTGATTTAATTTTTAATACATTGAATTTAATTCAATTAATTTATTATTATACATTATTTTTAAATGGGAAAAATATTCATTGTTTTAATGAAATTTTTTGTGAATATAAATTTTTTTTACATAAAATTAATTTTTAAAGTTCAGGCAATGTGTTATTAAGAGTTATGAGGAAATTCATTAATTTAATGAAAAATTCATTATTTTAATGAACGTGTTTTTTTCTTAAATTTTACTTAATTTTTGATATGTTCAGATTAATTCAATTAATTTATTATTATACATAATTTTTAAATTAGAAAAATATTCATTATTTTAATGAACTTTTTTGTGAATATTAATTTTTTTCATAAAATCAATTATTAAAGTTGAGGAAACGTGTTATTAAGAGCTATGAGAAAATTTCACTAATTTAATGAAAATTTTCATTATTGCGTTGTGTAATTATTTGGTTTTAGGTCATATGTTTTTTTCTTAAATTTGATTTAATTTTTAATACATTGAATTTAAATCAATTAATTTATTATTATAAATTATTTTTAAATTGGAAAAATATTCATTATTTTAAGGAACTTTTCTGTGAATTTAAATTTTTTCATAAAATCAATTAGTAAAGTTCAGGCAATGTATTATTAAGAGTTATGAGAAAATTTCATTAATTTAACGAATAATTTCATTATTTTAATGATTGTGTTTTTCGTTAAATTTTTATTAGTATGTTCAGATTAATTCAATTAATTTATTATAATACATTATTTTTATATTATAGAAATATTCATTATTTTAAGGAACTTTTCTGTGAATTTAAATTTTTTCATAAAATCAATTAGTAAAGTTCAGGCAATGTATTATTAAGAGTTATGAGAAAATTTCATTAATTTAATGAAAAATTTCATTATTTAGATGAATGTATTTTTCGTAAATTTGAATTAATTTTTAATATATTCAAATTAATTTAATTAATTTATTATTGTACATTATTTTTAAATTAGAAAATAATAAAAAATTTATTGAATGTGTTATTTGTTAAATTTGAATTAATTTTATAATATATTCAAATTTAAATTCGTTAATTCAATTAACTTATTACTGACAGATCCCAGCGCTCGAAATTCAAGTGCAATTTCTAGGCAACTTTCAACTTAGCTAATTTACAAACCAACACTTTTTTGGTTTATTATTATTGTGAATGAAGATAACAAACTCATTAACAAATTTAATAAACAGAGACGTAGAATACGTATAATTTTATGTATGTGTTAGTAAAAATTTTAAATGCAATTTACTCAAAATAAAGGAAAAAATTTAAAAATCTGTAAATCTGGTGAACAGCTAAAAGGAAATACTTTTCAAATAATATACGTTTGGTCAAAAGCGGGATAAAACGGTAGAACAAAAAATCGGTAACAAAAAATCGCCTAGCCTATTAATATTATAGATACTCATTAATTCAATAAATTCATTATTATCAATTAATTTTAGTTTAAAAAACTATTAAATATTTCAATGAACTTTTTTTTGTGAATTTTATTTTTTTTTTAAGCCTAGTTCCGCGAAGCCGAGGGCTTATCTGCAGATTCTAATTTTGGCTATTTTTTTGCAGCGACACACCAAAGCCTCTGGTGGGAATCGAACCCACGACCACCGCATGATAGGCGAGCACGCTACCAACTCACGTACCGGGGCGCTTAAAATTTTTGTCAAAAAAAGAGTTAGTGAAAATCAACTAAGTGATTCCGCTCATGTGTTATCGGTAGTGGAAATAATTCAGGCCGTTTAAACTTTTAAGGCCAAAAAAATGGCCTATAACCAAAGATTGGCTTAATTGGTCTATAACTATTAATTAAGAATTTAAAGTGAAACCAAAATTCAACAAAATTTATCTAGAAGAGAAAGAGGAACATTATGTTTTTTTTTGGAATTCAAATTCAAAATTTGTGAGGAAGTTCTTTTTTGGCCCGATAACCTTTCCCAAAATACTAAGACCATGAGTAAATACTTTTAAGGTGAATAATAAATTAAAGGACATGATTTATCAAGAATAGATAGAGGATGATTTTTTATAATATGACCTTTCATGGAAAGAGGAAGAGGAAAACTTTAATGGTTTTTTAGAAGTTAAAATCAAAATTAAAAAAAAAAAATATTGTGCTGGCACACCTTCCCACAACTTATTAGTTTAAATTGATAGTTTTAGGGGTGATTCCGGAATAAGCGGTAATTTATCGGGACTAGAAGGAGATTTAATTTTTTCTTAGATATCTTTGATCTTAAAAGGACCTTGCATGGTTTTTTAAGAAGTTAAAATGAAAATTTGTTAAACATTTTTTTGTCCTGATTAGTTTTCCCGAAACCCGTGATCTTAAATATGCTTTTAAGCAATTAAGCGCTTAAGGGGTATTTATCAAGAATAGAAAAAGCAAGATCGTTTTTATACACATGTTTGACCTTATTATGACCTTTTATGATAATTTCAGCAGACAAAATTGAAGTTTCTGAAATTTTTTTTTTTTTTGGCTTTTCCTTTTCCCGAAACTCATGGTGTTAAATTAGCACTTTGAGGCTCTGGAGCTTTTAGGGATCGAGAATAGAAAGAGGAAGAATTTTTTCATACACATTTTCGTATTTGTAAGAATTTTCTTTTTAGAGAGTAGAAAGAGGAAGATTTTTTCATACACATGTTTGATCTTAAAATGACTTTTAATTTTAAGCAGTAAAATTAAAAAAAAAAAATATTAGCCTGATAAACTTTTCCGAAACTCTTAGACGATTTACACGATTGAGCAATTGGAGCCTATTTAGCCTATTTATCTGGCATAGAACGAAAACATTAGAACAACTTTTCATGCAAAATTTGTAAGTAATTTTTTTTTTTGATAACCTGATAACCTTAAATTAATACTTTTAGCGGATTGAGGACTAATTTATCCAGTATAGAAAGAGGAAAATTTTTTTCAGACACATGTTTGACCTTAATATGACCTTTCATGGTATTTTCAGCAGTCAAAATCAAAATAATTACTACAATTTTTCGGTCAGCTATACTTTCATAAAAAAAAATGATGTAGGGTAATCTAGAGTTGGCCTAGACCGACTATAACATTCTACCATTTTTGTTTCGCATGCATTCATTAAAAAAATCTAATAGAATACTCTCGCTGTGTGTCAAGATTATATGGAAAACCTTGAGTTTTTAACTGAGGATTGTGAATGTGTATAGCATAGTTTTAAAATAATAAATCTAAACTAATAAACAACACCATTGGGGATTATTGTAAAAAATAAGGGAAGTTTTTTTAAGTATTTGAAAGAATTCTTAATTAATTTATCACAACAGTTTATAATAAAAATATAGTTTTGAATATTCTTTAAAGCAATTGCCTAAAATATCCTCAAACTTCGGCAATGAAAGTTATAATATTTCAAGCCTAAAAGTAGACATTTTTTGATATTATCTATAAAAACATAAAAGATCATATTTCCATTTAAATTTGGTTAACCTTTTTTTTTATTATTAAAAAGAAAACAGTCAAAACTCGATAATGATACAAAAAAGGTTATATTATAATATTGCTTACTTTTAGGCTTGAAATTTTATAACAGTAACAAAAGAACTTTAAGAGGATTTAAAAGAAATGCTTTAAAAATCTTTTAAATTTCTAACATTACATTAAATTGGTGGGAAGGATTGATAAAAAAAAATATGAAAGACTCTAAAACTTTTTTATATTCTTTGCAGTAACCCACAAAAGCGAGGGAATAAACAAACATCTTGTCAATATATTTTTAATGTCATGCATTAAATAATTTTCTTATAAATCACTGTTATAATCTGTTCACTTTACTTTTATTTATTTAACTCAAAAATTTTTGTTTGTCTTTATGAATTTCAATCAAACTATTCGACAACTGTTAAGTGGTTTTTATTACTGAATATTTTAGTAGCTTGTTATCTGAGACAACATTACAGGTTTATAATTTACAATTCTATTATCAAGAAATACCACAAATTTCGTTTAAATAATGTGGGTTGTGGAGTTGTACCACTAGTTAGTCATTATGCTGTGTAATTTAGAGATTTCCCATTCTGATAAGTAAACAATTTTGTGGTTAAACGCTGTGTCAATAATAAGGGTAGGAAGTTGCAATGTAAATTTGCCAAACAAAGGGTTAAATGTAGATTTTGTTCGTATAGGGTTTTGTTTAAACAAACATTTTGTGTTTTTTTGTTTTTGGTATCATATTCAAGGAGAAAAGATAAGGTTATACCTTAAAGTATGCCCTGATTTCTTCAAATATATATTTTCTAAGCAAATTTAAGGTAGGATAAAATATACAGAGGTAAGACACATTATGGCAAACTAAAGCCAGTAAACAAATGTCTGAGTACTAAGAAAATAAGCCTCTATACACGCTTAAATTTTATCATTTTTAGAATAAGAAATTTTCCGATGATTTTAACAATTAATTAACAATTTAAAAAAACTAACATCTTTAAGATTAGTTATCTTATTAAATAAATTTTTTCCCTCAGTGCGATCAGTGTCAGAAATTATTTCTAAATTCCATTAAAAAACCGAATATTTCTGCAATATTAAATTTGATAAAAAAATAGTGTATAGAATCTGGTTATTTTATAACTTTTATCCCTTTTATGTTAAAGTCTGTTAAGTTAACATTTGATGTTAATAGATAAAAAAATTATAAAGTTATTCTTTAACTTTTGTCGTTATCTGTTAAGGTCTGTTAAGTTAACATTTGATGTAAAGCAGTATAAAAATAAAATATACCTTCAGGGTTCAATAAAAAAATTTTAAAAATATATTTTTCTTGCGAGATTTTATTTTTTTTAGTAAGCCCCAAAAATATGTTAAATTTTTGGTACTGATCAAGTGGTAACTTATTCTATTTTAACATAACGTAACAAAAGTTTTAGAAGAATCTTATTAAAAATACTTTCAGATTTTAACAAAAAAATAAAATTTCATGATTTCTAAAACAGCTATCTAGAAAAGTTATTTTTTTTTTATATATTGATAAATTCTAGAAAAATGTTAAATTTGTAAAGCATTTAAATTAAGATGTCAACTTAACAGATCTTATTCTTAACAGAGTTATTCTTTGACTACTGTTAAGGTCTGTTAAGTAAAATTTTGATGGTAAGCAATATAAAAATTAAGCATATTTTAGGGGTTTAAGAAAGAAATTAAACTTCATAAGAAAAATTATTTTTTTAAATTTTTTTATTGAACCCCAAAAGTATGCTTTAATTATATAATGCTTAGCGTCAAATGTTAACTCAACGCACCTTAACAGAAAGTGCCAAAAGGTAAAGAATGAACATAATAATTTATTTTTTTTTTCCAAAATTTATGTTCTGTGAATGTTCTTGATTTTTTTTAATGTAATTTAGAAATATTTTCAGTTATAAAAGAAAGCTCGGAAGGAAAGTACATATTTAATAAGTTAATTAATCCTAAAGATATCAATTGCTTTTAATTATTTCAATGATGTTATTATAATTAATTGTTAAAATCATTAGAACATTTTTTTAATTTTTAAAATAATGTGCACTTTTAGAATTTTTTTAGGAGTTACAAAGAGGCCTTGAAAAACGGGAAATTTCTAAATGAGAAAATTAATTTTAAGGATACGATAATAATATGCCTAAAATTATCGAACATTATCGAGGAGGCAGCTGATTTGACCAGCTTCTATGACCCTGCCAAATTAAAAGAAAACTAAAACAATTCTGCGAATTGATAATGGGACAAGCACAATGAGCCATATGGGTTCCGTGTGCACTGCTTTCAAGTTGACTACCGAACTAATCTAACGTAAAATTTTAAAATTTTCATAGTAGTAAAATTTTCATAGTATTCTAAGTTTGATTGTGTTAATATATTAATATAGATTAGCAGAGTCCAGCCCTCGAAATTCTACGAAATTTTATTTTTGATGTGCAAGCATCTATACGCGCAGGGGGGTAAATTTCTATTTCACAATACAATTACAAAAACAGCGTAACATGTGAGCCGTAAGACAAATCGGTGTGACTTATGATTGTATTGGTGAAAAAATTATGATATAAAATTGTTTCAGCTAATTCAACAACCCTTTGCTGTAAAACGTTAAAAATTTACACAATATAAACGTATAACATATACACAGTTCAACAACCCCACAAATTTGCTATAAGTGATACATAGAGGACGCTTTCTGTTTGATTAAAAAAAAAATGACATAAAAAAATCTTTAATTTCTAGATGTTTACACATATCCAATGTGATCGGACTCACATGATTTTTTTTTATTCAATTTATGTCCTTCAATGTTTTTTAATATTTAATTCATTAAATTTATTTCATTATAAATATTTGTTGAACACACAAAAATAAGGGTCTAAAGATATCTGAACCACCTTGTATGCCACCTAAAGGTATGCTAATTTTAGGCAATTCACAATTCAACACATGGCATGTATATGCATGATGTCTAAAGATATCTGAACCACCTTGTATGCCACCTAAAGGTATGCTAATTTTAGGCAATTCACAATTCAACACATGGCATGTATATGCAATTATTAAAATGAAATTTGATTGCGTTATTGTCGTTGTTGATTTATGTCCAAAATTATTTTTCAATTCAACACAGGGCTTTTCATATACAATATTTGCAAACACATTAACAAATTTCATAAACACGCCCTATAGGCAAATCAGTAGTTGACTACAAAAAAAAAAACACACTTCTAGTTAACTTTTATGAACTAACTATAAGCTAACTACAATGTAATGCAGGAATTCCCCAAAAATATAAGCATGCATATTGCGTGCTTTCCTTAAATAGAAGCTTTGTGCAGGCTAATATGATGAAGTTATTGTTAAAAGGACGCCTGTCAAAAACTTTAACAGAGGCAATTTCTATGAATATCTGTCTAGAAATTAATATGGATGGAATCCATGGCAAGCAGAGACTAACGGACTTTTCTTCCAAGATTTCATGGGTAACCTATATATTAAAAACATATTGATTTCACATAATATAGAACATTTTTATTTTAAACAGATGCCTGTCGATCGCTTGGCTCTAATGAGGTGAAAAACGACATCAGAGATGCTCTAAGAGTCACTAAAAACGGCATATCCATGCTGAATGCGTTAAAAATAAAAAAATAAATAGTTAAATTCGGCTATGCCGAACCTCTGATACCCTATACCTTAGTTTTACGTTTCTACATATTTCACTAATTATTTATAACAAATGTAAGCAAAATATTTGAAAAAGTAAACAATTTGATAAACTTAATACTAAATTTTGTGTTATTTTTACATTTAAATTTCTTTTGGGGGTTCTACTTTTGACTAAAATAAAAACTTATATAAGCTAACTACTATTTGATTTTAATTAAGTCAACTTATAGCCAACTATAATATACAAAATATAATTAGTTTGTAGCTAACTATAAATTAGCTAACTTAAAGTTAGTTGAAAAGTCATGCAGAGTCGGACAGTTGTCTACCGCCTAGGATTTCGCAATGTTAAAATAGTCAGTTTGCTTCATTGAAAGTAATCCAAGTATCAACCACCACTAGTTGCGATATAAGTGCATTAAAAGTTAGTTGAGTTGCCGGCAGGGCACATACAGCAATGTATAACTTTATGTATGTGTTAGTAGCAACTTTAAATGATCATTACTCCAAAAAATTTGTTACAAATGGTGCAAATCTGTAAATCTGGTGGACAGTTAAGAAGAAATGCCTTTTAACTGAGGGATGTTTGGTCAAAATAGGAATAAAACAGACAAAGTTACATCGGTTACAAGAAATCGCCTTGCCCATTAATATTATAGATATGTTTAAACTTTTAGTCACCTCTTGTAAAGCTAACGTTTTGCATTTAGCACTCTAAAAATGTAACATACAATTAGGGTTTAACAAAAAATAAAGAATAGTTATTTTTTTTTTCTTGGGAAACCAGATTAATATTAATGAAATTCAAATTTTTTGTTAAGTAATAAAAGTATGATTCGGCTTAAATTTAAATGTTAATTTAACATAAGTCACAGAAGCTATAGAACAATTCTATTAATCAAAGAACTACAATATAATTTATCTTACAAAAAAAGAAAATAAATAAATTATTTTTAAGATTTTTGATTTAATAATAATTAAATGGAATTTTCAAAATTTTTTAATTTCCTTAAAAACTATACAAATAGGCTGTTTTTTTACAATGCTTACAGTAAAGGATGCCTTTAACAGGAGGTGATAAAAGTTATAAAGCAGATTCCAGCCCTCGAAATTCGAGTGCAAATTCTAGGAAATGTTATTTTTTCATTAAATAAAGACTCTATAGGTATGCTAATCAATTATAGCCAATTCAAAAATCAACACAAAACAAATTTAACAAATTTAATAAACACACACATAGCATTTGTATAATTTTATGTATGTGCTAGTAGCAACTTTAAATGCAATTTACTTAAAATAAAGGAAAAATTTAAAAATCTGTAGATCTGCAAAACTGCTAAAAAGAAATACCTTTCAAGTAATATATGTTTGCTCAAAGTCCGGATAAAACCGTAGAACAAAACATCGGTCACAAGAAATCGCCTAGCCTATTAATATTATAGATTTCTATGTATTTTAATTTTTATTTATATTTCTATGTACTTAAATTTTTATTTAATGAAGGTGTATTTAAATTTTCATTCATAAATTTCATTGCTAGTGCTTAGAGATATTTTGTTATTCCTTAAATTTTAACAGTTTCTGTTAAGATTTGTGAAGTTAACATATAAATTTTATCGTCTTAACAATGTGATAGACTTTTAGGGTCTAATAAAAATTATATATCTTTATATATTTGTCTTAAGTTAAAGTTTTTCTTTCAGAACTGTAAAGTACTAAATTTGTATCCTTTTAGTACATATGGTTATTCTACAACTTCTTAATATTTGCTGTTAAGGTCTATTAAGTTGACATTTTACTTTAGTCACTGTAAAAAAGTATTATACTTTTAGGATTTTACGGAAAATAGAAAGAAATATATTATTCTTAATTAAAATTTTTCAAACTTCTGAAATTGTTAGTTTTTGTTAAAGCTAAAAGAATTTTTAATTTTTATATTGTTTAAATTAAAATGTTAACTTAACAGAAAGTGAAAAAATATCAACGGAATGTAAATAAACAGTGAATAATTAGCACTGAAACCAATATGTTTTTGGGGTCATCAGAAATATAAAAAAAAAATATTTAAGCAATTTTTCTATTATCTAGGTTTAAAAATATATAAAATTTTTATTTGTTTAATATGCCTTAAAGTATGTTTAATTTTTTTTAAATAAAACTTAAAGTATAACTTCAATATAAGAAACCTTAACGGAATGTTAACAGAAAATAATACAAAACTACAGAATAAGTATTTAATCTCAACATAAGCAAAATTTTAATTTAATACAATAAAATGATGTGACAGACTTTGTGTTTATAAAGTGGGTCATTTCAACATTTTTCGTTATCCAGCACAACCTTTTATTTTAAATCTTAGCACACTAAACAAATTTTCTAATTAATTTTTGTTTGTTTGTAGGGCATCTTCAAATTCAGTAGCAGCAGCAGCAGTAGCAGCTGCTGCTCTAAATTAATTTGTTAAAAAACTTTTGGTAAAAGATTTACTTAAAACTTAATCAACATTAAAAGTTATTAATTAAGTAAATAATAAAGTTCTTTGTTTTCAATTCAGTTTCACAAAGAGAAACTCCTAAACCTAAAGAAAATATTGAAAAGTTAAGAAAATTGTACGTTATACACACAAAAGATTCATAAAATAAAAAAATGTTAAGCTTCTTAAGTTTAATTAAAATGATGCAAAAATTTTTTATTATTTTTCTTTTTATTTAATTAAGCTTTAACAATTTTTTTTTGTTATGGATTTTTTGTTTTCTAAATATATTTTGTGGCAGAAGCACAAAAAATATATTTCATAAATTGGGTCATATCCATTAGATTTTTTTTTGTAGACTGCATTTTTAGTTCGCACACAAACATGTTGCTAAAGTTTTTATTTGTCGATGTTGTTGCTGCTTTTTGTTCATTACTCAAGATTGTCTGGATTGTGGAGAACATTTCTATAATATTTTTTATATGAATATGTATTTACAGTACTGGTCATATACATACAAACCAACATATACAACTAAAGTACTTTTGATATAATTTATCGCCATTGCTTAGTTATTTGTGTGTCATTTTGTATATGGATCAATTGGAATTTGCCCTATATTTTTATGAAGAAGTGATAAAAAAACAAATGTTTAGATTGCAAAAAGAAGGAAAATAAATAAATAATTGCAATGAAAACTACTTTAAATGATTACAGTCATAAAAAAAAATATTAGAAGATATTCTGGCATGAAACATAAATGTATTTTTGAAATTATTTTTATTGAACGAGAGGCACTTTCCAAATATTTATGAAATATTTTTTTTTTGGTAATCTTTGACGTGTGTCAATAAATTATTTTAAATACTGGAACCTACTTCAAGATATAGAGGTGTTTTAAAATCAAATTTTTTAATTTTCCCTTTTGCTATGATCTTTCAAATGAACAGTTTAATTTAAGAATTTGAAAAATGATTAAAAATTGTAGGTATTTTCAAAAAATTTCATTATTTCTCTTATGGTTATTCTATAGTTTTTGTTTTTTCTATTGAAGAGCTTTAAGTTAACGTTTGATGTTAATTAATATAAAAATAAAACTTAAAAAACTTAAAAAATTTAAAAATATTTTTTTTTAACCCTAAAAGTATGTTCAGTTTTAAATTTAACAAAAAAGATAAAAGTTATATAATAATCATATACGTATTGTATTTATTCTATAAGTTCTGTTAAGTTAACATTTAATGTTAAGCCGTATAAAAATTAAACATATTCACCCCTGTTCTTGAAACTACTATCACAAAAAAAAAAAAACTCGTAAATGAAAAAAAATCTTAAATATACGAGTTTTTTGCTATTCTCTAATTTCAATAAGAATATTTTTTCTCGTTTTAATTCACATAGAAAACGCTTTGTGAAATCAAAACAAATGCCCTTTTTTCTACTAAGCAGGTCTTAAGAGATAAAAAACTAATTGATATTTAAACTCTAACATGTTTTTTATTGAACCTTGTCATTATTTTAAAAAATTAGACATTAATTTTATGAAAAAAACGATTTTAAAAAACGTCTACATTTTGCGCTGATTTAAAAAAAAAAATTGTAATAAGTGGTCGATGTTAATAAAACACACTATAATAAAAACTTTTTATTTATACAATCTATTTTCATTTATAATTTTTTCAATTATAACATAGATTCTTTATGCACTAATTATTGCAAATAAAGGAATTAAAAACTTTTTTTCATCAAATCACATATTTTTATTTTTTTGCATATGTTCGAAACAGTAGTGATGCCAGTCAAATCCAATTTATTTGAATATCGAAATTTTTTTTGGTGATGACTAACTTTTTAAAAATAGAAAAGTCATGAAATTGAAGAACAAAAACAATAAACTTAAGAAAACTATAAACTTAAGAAAAAACATGCACAAAATACTTAAAAGTTTTTTGTGAAACTGAATAAAGAACCATATGGCACCTCGGTTTCGACTTAAAATATAACTGAACTCGAACCTGTTTATTGTACATGTTCTGTGTTTTTTTTCAGTACACGTACCAGAACATGAACTTCAAATAAAGCAACACTCAAAAATGTGTGCTTTATGTGTGATTGAAACAAAAAGTATGTGATACAAAAATGTTCGTGTAAATAACGAAATATTAAAACGAACACAGTCATGGTTGTGTTGGGCACCGAAGAAAATTTAGAAACAAACATAATTGGTATGAAAATAAAAATATGTGTGTGTTGGTCTAAGTTATGTTTGTTTACATATATGTACGAGTTTTTTATTCAGTGTGTGTTTTTTTCTGAACTCTGATTTTAAATCATTTACCTAGGAAAATGTTTTTTTTACATACCCTAAAGCTATTTAACTGAAATGTTAACTTTATAGGCCTTATTTCACAAGTTATAGAATATCATTTGCTACGATCTGTTGCCATCTTTTTAATTGGAGTTTTATAAAGTGAATCTTATCAAAAATTTTTTTTTAATAAAATATTATATGAAACTATTTTCTAATTTTAGCTCTGTAGCTTTTATCTCGGAATAAGCATAAAAATTAAAAAATATTTTTCTTAAGTAAAAGTTCATTTAAAAGACGAATTCTGTACCATTTCTCAATTTCTATTAACAACTGTAAAGTTGACATAGTATTATTTGTAACTTGTTAAAAATGTGACATAGTTTTAGGGCTTAATAATTAAAACTAACAAAAAAAAATTAATAATTTTTGTTAAGTCCTATACGTATGATCAGTTTCTATGCATCTTATATTCAAATGTTAACTTAACAGACCTTAACAAAAAAAAACAAAGCTTTTGAATAACCAATAACATTAAAAAAAATATCAAAAATATTTTACTTTGAATTTTTTTTTTAAATTATGATATTTTTATATGACTATTCTATATCTACGATGTATTAGGTTAACATAATAATTTACGTCATTAGAAGTAAAACAATTTTTTTAGTTATTATCGAATAATAATTATTGATTCACATTAAATTTAAAGAAGATTCTAGAAATAAACTAAAAAATTTATATATGCTAATTCTGTAATTTTTGCCTCGACCTCTGTTAAGTTAAGATTTTACGTTAAGTTCCCTAATAGTGTAACAAGCTTTATGGGATAAACGAAATTATTATGAAAAATATGCTTCTTAAGAAGAAGTGCATTTAAAATGGTCCATTTAAACAAATTATTACGAAAAATATTCTTACTTAGGAAAAAGTGCATATGAGAGGCTAATTCTGTATCATTTGTCTGAATCTGTTAACAACGGTAGAATTAGCAGTTTACATTGCGCACTTTAAAAATTTAACATACCTTTAGGGTTGGATTAAGGCAACTGTCTTAAAATTCATAATATTTGTTTGGTGAGAATCAAAAAGTAAGTTACATTTTTAAAGGACTTAAATTAATGTAATTATTCTATAACTTTTTCACCTTATATTAAGGACTGTTAGGTTAATATTTAATGTCAAACAGTTTCCATATTAAACATATTTTTGGGGCTTAATAAAAAAAAAAATTAAATTTAATAAGAAAAATATATTTTTAAATTTTTTATCTTTTATTTTTAAACTGCTTAAATATTAACTTAAGAGACTTCAACAGAAGGTATCAAAAGTTATAGGAATACCGTATAACATGTAAAATTTTATAGTTGTTAACAGTAAGTGAATTAGATAGGGAAATTTTAAAACTTTTTTATGCGTAAACAGGAATATGTTAAATTTAAAGACATTAACATAATGTTAACAGAACTCGACTAAATGTACCGAATAGATTTTGTCATTTCCTGCTAAGGTCTGTTAAGATAAATTTTGATGTTAACTAACATAAAAATTAAATATAGTTAAACTAAATTAAAATTGAATAAATTTTACAACAACTACGTAAGAAAATATTATTTTCCTAATATTTTGTTATATCCTATAAGTACATTACATTTTTAAAACACCAAAATTATAAAAAAATATAAAAATAAATAATTTGACAAAAAAGGGAAAAGTTAGCTTCAGAATGCTAACAGAAAGCGACAAAATATACAGAATACTATGGTTAACCCTAAAACTTTTGTTACTTTCTGTTAAGGTCTCTAAGCTAACTTTTGATAACGTTTTAGAACTAAACATATTTTTAGGGCTTAAAAAAAATAATATTTCACTAGAAGACCCCTCCTGCTCCGCAGCAATTTATTATATTATATTATATTAATTATACCCTATACCACTATGTGGTTTGGGTATAATGACTTTGTGCTGCTGTTTGTAACAACCAAAAATATTCGTCCTAGATCCATCTTTAGTTATACCGATCGACCCAGAATCACTTTTTGAATCGAAATAGCAATGTCCATCCGTCCGTCCGTCCGTCCGTCTGTGTGTCCATGTAAAGCTTGTAATCAAACTACAGGTCGCAAATATGAATATATTTTGATGAAATTTGGTATATAAGCTTCCATCAGCCATGGGATGAACTCTATTGAAATTGGTGAGAATCGGTCCATGTTCAGACCTAGCCCCCATACAAATGACCCCTATGAAATCGACATAAATTGCCATAAGTTCCAAATTATCATATATATCTCAGTTAAATTGGGTGTGTATGTGTTTATTATATCTATTAATCAGTAGTCCAAAAATGATCCCTATTGGACAACTCTTAGTCATAGGCCCCATATGGAGCTGCTTCCCGATCTTCACTTAAATCTATCAAAAAACAAAAATATTGCACTGATTCTTCCAAATTTTGTTTGTATATATTTTTGCAAAATACAAGAGACCTTACCAAACATGGTCAGGATCGGTCCATTTTTGGGCCTAGTCCTCACATAGATATAGCATCCGATATGAACTTTTTCATATCTGCAGCCAAAAAAATTAATAAAAATCCCACTCAAATTTGGTTTATGCTTATTTTCTATGTCCAGTTAGTTGGGCCTATGGGGTAGGGTCTCTAAACGCATAGTATAAGGTATCCTATAGTCGGTCTAGACCGACTATAATTTTCTTACTTGTTTTTATAATATAATACCAAAATTTGCCAAAAGAAGTTAACGTGCAGTAATGCCAATATATGCCAAGAGAAGTTAACGTACAGTAAAAGTAAAGTTGATTTTCCACGCATAACTTTCCTCAATTTTTATAATTAATTTTTATAATATAATACCAAAATTTGCCAAGAGAAGTCAACGTACAGTAATACCAAAATATGCCAAGAGAAGTTAACGTACAGTAATACGAAAATTTCCCAAGAGAAGTTAACGTACAGTAATACAAAAATTTGCCAAGAGAAGTCAACGTACAGTAAAAGCAAAGTTGATTGTCCACGCATAACTTTCCTCAAACCCAACGAATTTGCCAAGAGAAGTTAACGTACATTAATGCCAAAATATGCCAAGATAAGTTAACGTACAGTAAAAGTAAAGTTGATTCTCCACGCATAACTTTCCTCAAACCCAACGAATTAAAGCAGTTAATAGCTCAAAAGAAGGAGCTTGAACCATTGAGTGTTCTTAGACCTATGTCAACAGCCTACGCTAATTAGAACTCTAGTTATAGAGGTTTGAGAGAAGAAAAATACTGAAAAAAATCTTGAATGCAAAGTTTATTCATAAATTCTTTTAATATATGTATAAGATAAGAAAAATATGTTATTAAATTTTTTAATAAGCCCTAAAAAGTTGTTTTCTTTTTAACTGCTTAATATTAAATGTTAATTTAACGGACTTAACAGAAAATAACACAAGTAAGAAAATGCATTTAGAAATTGATCTTTGGTCCAACTAATTGGGTATAGAAAATAAGCATAAACCAAATCTAAATGGAATTTTTATTATATTTGTTGCCTACAGTTCTGAAAAAGTTTATATCGGATGCTATATTTATATGCGGACTAGCTCGAAAAATGGACCGCTCCTGACAATATTTGATAAAGTCAGTTATCTTTTGCGAAAACATAGACAAACCGTATTAGAAAAAAATATATGCAATATTTGTGTTTCGAATGGGTTTAAATGAAGATCGGGAGGCAGCTTTATATTGGGGCTATGACTACGAATTGTCGTATAGGGTTCATATTTAGACTACTGATTAATGGATGTAATAAACACACATAAACCCAATTTGACTGAGATTTGTATGATAATCTAGATCTTATGACAATTTAAGTCGATATCATGTGGGTCATTTGTATGGGGACTAGGTCTGAACATGCCACGATTTTCACCAATATCAATAGTGTTCATCAAAATATGTTCATATTTGCGATCTTAGTTTGATTACAAGGTTTACATGGACACACAGACGGAGGGACGGGCGCTTATCGCTAAATTGACTCAGAAAGTGATTCTGGGTCTAGGTCAAATATTTTTGGTAGTTACAAACATTAGCACAAAGTCATTATACCCTAGCCATATGCTGGTATATGGCATAAAAAGTTACATTTTTTTTTGGAATTTCCAGACGTGCGGATATAACTTGGCTGTTTTTTAACCGATAATAGATTTTGTTGTTTTATTAGAAAGAGATTTTACTCTAGATTATGGTTTATTAATAATAAATTTAATTGAAACGCAATTATTTATATCAAAATTTTTGTGAAAAATGATTTTTTTGATAATTTTTACATATAAATTCGTATTTGAACTTTGAAATCAATGCGCATCCAGAAAGCATTGTCGGATTTGGCTCAAAACTTGTGCACTAAAGTTTTAGATCCAGTGTCATAATAATCCGACCCGCACACCTCAAAATTCGACCAAAAATTTTTTTCATACAAACGGCTGTCACCCTAATATATATATATATATATATCTATAATATTAATGGGCTAGGCGATTTCTTGTGACTGATGTTTTGTTCTACCATTTTATCCCGCTTGTGACCAAACGTATATTATTTGAAAGGTATTTCTTTTTCGCCGTTTTGCATATTTACAAATTTGTAAATTTTTTCCTTTATTTTGCGTAAATTCCATTTAAAGTTGCTAATAACACATACATAAAGTTATACAATACTATGTGTGTGTTTATTATATTTGTTAATGTGTTTGTAATAAAAATGAGTTTGTTTTTGTGTTGATTTGTGAATTGGCTATGATTGTAGCATACTTTTAGGGTCTTTATTTAATGAAAAAATAAAATTTCCTAGAATTTGCGCCCGAATTTCGATCTGCTAGTATCTTATATATTAAAAGAATTTATGAATATACTTTGCATTGAAGATTTTTTTCAATATTTTTCTTCACTCAAACATCTATAACTAGAGTTCATAATAACGTAGGCTGTTGACATAGGTCTAAGAACACTCAGTGGATCAAGCTCCTTCTTTTGAGCTATTAACTGCTGAAATTCGTTCGTTTTGAGGAAAGTTATGCGTGGAGAATCAACTTTACTTTTACTGTACGTTAACTTATCTTGGCATATTTTGGCATTACTGTACGTTAACTTCTCTTGGCAAATTTTGGTATTATATTATAAAAATTAATATAATATAATGCTGCGGAGTTAAGTTAACACTAGCAGAGCCCAGCCCTCGAAATTCGAGTGTAAATTTTAGGAAAATTTATTTTTTCGTTCAATTATAAATATTTTTTGAACACACAGAATATATATAACTGGGTTTGTTAATAAATAATTTTATAAGAGCCTAAAGGTATGCTAATCAATTTTAGCCAATTCACAATTTAACACAAATTTAATAAGTACACACAGAGTATTGCATAATTTTTTATTTGAACTTTAAATATGTGTTTTATGTATATGCTAGTAGCAACTTTAAATGCATTTTACTCAAAAAAAAAAAAAAAAATGCCCCAGACGGTGCACATCGGTAAATATGGTGGACAGCTAAAAAGCCATACCTTTCAAATGGAGTATGTTTGATCAATATCAGTTAGTAACTAAAATTTGTATATCGGTCACAAGAAATCGCCTTGCCTATTAATATTATAAGATTTGATGTTAATTAACATAAAAATAAAAATTTAATGAATTTTAACAATTAATTAAAATATTTTATTAATTCTTACTTAATTCTAAGGCTCTTAATGAATTTAGACATTAAAAGTTGCGATATAACCTTAATAATGATAATATTCTGTTAAGTTAATATCTGTCATAATTCTTAGTTTTAAATTTCTTTTCTTTCAAAAAGGAAAAAACAATAGAGAGATCGCAACAGATTTCTCTAATCTCACCCAAGATAATTGTAATTATTTCAGCTAGAGGATTAGGATTAGTTTTTTTTTTGTTTTGCAAAAGGCGGAATTGTTACAAATAAACACATTAATTATAATTTTTCAAAAAAATCTCAAAAGCAATTATAGTTTATTTCCAAAGGAAATTTAATGCAACCTTTCATTTCACTTATTCATATACTCATATGTTACGTATAAATTTCATATAATTTTCTCTCTCAAAAAAAAAAAAAAAAAAAAATTAACTGTATTTTTCATATTTTTTTTTAAATACAACTCGTGCAGAAATTAAAAACGATTTCATTTTCCATTTCTTTTCCAAACAACCACATGAAGAAGAAAAATTACATCAAATTAATGTTGCGCTTAGTTCAATTTGGTTGTTGTGTTGTTATTTGTAAAAGGGGAGTTTTCTAAGCAATTGCTGTTATTGCTAGTTGTTGTTAGTTGTTGCCGTTGCTGCCTCTGCAAATGTTGAATAATTCACGCAATGTATGTATAGCAAACGGTTTCACAATACAATTTCGTTTATTTCTTTTTTTTTTCGCTCACCATTTAAATTACACTGTTTTATAGAAATGTTATGATTTTGGAATAGAAACAAAAAGTAGAAGCAAAAAAAACAAAAAACATCGGCACTTGCAAATTAGAAAGTATAAACACCAAAATAGTGTTTCTTTTTATTGTTTTTTCTTTTTCTTTTTTGAACAAAATTATTACTTTTGTTAGTAAATGAAATTGTTTGGTTTGTGTGTGTGTGTGTGTTTATATTTTCCGAACCACCTAAATGAAATCTGGTGTTTATTTTTTCAAATTATTTTAAATTTACTATGAGTCGTAAAAATGTTTAGGTCAAATGTAATGAACAGTTTCTTCTTCCTTTATTTTAGCAGACGTACACAAAAACAATATAAATTTAAATATTATGATTTTTTCCCTATTTTAGTAGATTGTCGGTTTTTCTTCCACATACCCTATACTACGTAGTGTATAACGAGTTTGTGCTGATGTTTGTGATTACCAAAAATATTTGACCTAGACCCACCTTTTATTAAAACGATCGAGTCCGTATCACTGAATTGATTTATCGATGTCTGTCCGTCCGTCCGCCCGTATGTTTGTCTGTCTGGCGGTGTATCCATGTAAACTTTTCAATCAAACTACTGGTCGCAAATATCAAAATATTTTGATGAAATTTGGCCATTGAAATTGATGAAAATTGGTCCATGTTCAGACGCAGGCTTCATGCAAATAAACCCAATGAGATTGATTTATTTTGCCATAAGATCTGGATTATCATATAGATATTGGTAAAATTTGGTTTATGTGTGCTTATTACACACATAAATAAGTGGTCCCAAAAGATACCCAGCTTCCCGATGTTCGCTTAAATATTTCTCAAATTTGGTTTGTACATATTTTTGAATAAAATTTTTTGACCTGATCCCCAAAGAAAATAAGAATCCGATATGAACTTTTTCATATCTGCAGGGCACAAACTGGGTTTGTTCGTATTTTCTATATCTAAATATGACCTCAGCAAAATTGGATGTAAGACTACTTCTTGAAACTCATAGTATAGAGTATCCTATAGTCGGTTTCAACAAACTATAATTTTCTTACTTGTTTGTTATAAATATATAAATTTGCACAAATTCGTTAGGCCATGAAAATTTATGAGATTTCTTGGTTTTTTCTTCCTTAATAAAAAATAAAATTAATTTTTGTTATTAGGAACAGAAATTTATAGCATTGATAATATTGATGGCAAGTTAATTTTCCAGCCAGCAAAAAAAGAAAGTCATTACTTAAAAAAAAAGAACTTCTGTCGTTGTAGGTTTAAAAAATATAAATCTACACAACTCGTATCTAATAGAAATCGAGCATAAAAAAATTTATGGCTTGAATTTACAAATTTATTTTGAGAAGTCAATAAATATGAAAAAAAATAAATTAATTGAAATTAAAAATTTACATTAAAGTAAGACATAAACACAATCAGAACGTTGCGGTGTTTTTTACAAAACCCAGAGCGTCACCGCACTAAAATCAATTTATTTTATCTTATTTCTTAATTTAACTATTAAAGCCTTCTACTTAATTATATTGTTGACCTTATCAAGGGACGTAGTAACATATATATTATGTTTTCGTATCTATATATTAATACGTGAAGATAAATCTTTCGACCACTTTTTAAGCATAACACGCGCACGGAGAAGTGTTAAATTTGGTATGATAAAATTTGTGAATAATATGTGTTAAAAATATATTAAATTAAATAAAATAAAATATTCATAATCAATAATTTTGTAAGAGCCGAAAGGTGTGCTAATCAATTTTATGCAATCCATCGCCTGTGCAAAAAGGAGTAAATTTTAATGGCCCTGTGTTGAATTGTTAATTGCCTAAAATTGATTAGCATACATTTTGGCTCTTATAAAATTATTTATTAACAATCCCATTTATATTCTTTCCGTGTACTCATCAAATATTTATAATGAAATTTAATAAATTTTATTAAAAAATGCATAATTTAATGAATTTTACTTAAATATTCATAAATTTTTTATGTATTTAGATTAAAAAAACAATGAAAGAAAAAAATTGAATGAAAAAATTAAATTTCCTATGCATGAATTTCCTATTCATTTAATTTTACTTTTAACAAATTGATATTTTCCAAAAAGAGGAAGGAACTTTTTTTAAGTATAAATTTTATAAACGTAAGCAATAAAAGTCACTAGTCTTTTTTTCCACAATGCATAAACGTTCCACACCGGCCTGGTTGTGCTTATACTTTTTTATAAAACAGTCAGAAAAATTAAAAAAAAAATATAAATATGATAGATGTATATAGGGACAATTATAATTGACTAGCAGAGCCCAGCCCTCGAAATTCGAGCACAAATTCTAGGACATTTTATTTTTTCATTTAACAAATAATTTTATAAAAGCCTAAAGGCATGCTAATCAATTTTAGCCAATTCACAATTCATCGCCTGTGCATTTCTTTTTGATGGTTTCAAAAAAGATTACATTTTAATCGTACATTTTATTAACATTATATTTATGTATTCTGTGAATTCGTCAAATATTTATAATAAAATTTAATGAATTTTATTCAAAGTTTAACAATTGAATAAATTTTATTTAAATATTAATACATTTTTTATATATACAGATTAAGAAAACATTGAAAGAAAAAAATTTAATGAAAAACTAAAATTTCATAGAATTTGCACTCGAATTTCGAGTGCTGGGCTCAGCTAGTTAAAGTTAAATGTACATACTTAAACGTAAAAGAAAACAGTACAGGTTTAAAAATAATATCACAGTATTAATTAATAACAACTAAGCATATTTAATTTTTTAAATTTTCACTGCGGAGTTTCTCATGTTCCCATATTCTCATTTTTCAATTCTCATCACTCCCTAATGTGATCTGTAAACAAATACATATGCTTTTGATGTTTATGGAAATTATAAAAAAAAAACATTTTTTTCGAAAATAAAAAGCAAGTTTAAATTAATGTTATTCATTTAATTTTACTTTTAACAAATTGATATTATCCAAAAAGAGGAACGAATTTTTTTTAAAAATTAAAACTATAAAGTTTATAAAGAATAAACACAAATCTTAAACAATAAAAGTCAAAATTTTTACCATCTTTTTTTTCGCAACGCATAAACGTTCCACACCGGCCTGGTTGTACTTATACTTTTTTTATTTAAAAGACAAAAAAATTAAAAAAAAAAATTAAATGCAAAATATATATAGTGCAAATTCTAGGACATTTTATTTTTTCATTAAATAATTTTTTAAAAGCCTAAACAATTTTAGCCAAGTCACAATTCAACACAGTGCTTTTGATATTTATAATAAACACACATGTGTTAATTTAAAATTAACATTACTCAAAAAAAATGTTCGAGACGGTGCAAATCTGTAAATATGGTGGTCAGCTAACAAGAAGTACCTTTCAAATGAGGTATTTTTGGTCAAAAACGATTGGTAACTGAAATTTATATATCTGTTATAAGAAATCGCTTTGCCTATTAATATTATAAATATTATCCGCAACGATAAAACGTTCCACACCGGTCTGGTTGTGCTTATATTCTTACTGAGAAGACATAAATGTTGCAAAAAATAGAACAAATTAATTGATATTTAAGTAAGAGTATAAACACAATTTGACCTTTGTGTGGCTTTTAATATAAAATTGACATAAAATAATGTAGAGCGTCACCGCACTTAAAAAAGTTTTATTTTCTTAGCGGATTTTCTTTAATATAATTATTAGCTCGCATTCTTTCTGTAATGTTGCCAGACATTAAAAAATTACTGTGCCAAAACAAATGTTTTTGTTATTTATGAAGAAAACATAAATTTTTAAAAATAATTTTTAACAAATGGGTATTATTCAAAAAAGCAAACAACTTTATTTTTAAACGATTATAAGCACAAACTTTATAAAAAAAAATTATTTATAATAAAAATGCAAATTTTTCCCATCAATGTTATCCGCGTTATTCCCAGTATTTTTTTCCGCAACGGAAAAACGTTCCATACCGGCCTGGTTGTGCTTATACTCTAAGAAGAGCAGTTTTGGGTTTATAAAAGTTGATATTGGGATTAGAAGAGACAAATTTATGTTAAAAACGAAATGATTAATTTCAAAATGGTTCAATGATGTTATTATAAAAATGCGTTTTAAATAACTCCATTCGAAGAAGAAGCACAGAATCCATGATAAATAGCAAATATTTCACTTCTTTCGATAATCTTTTATTAATGGTCAGTGAATGTTTGAAAGTCATAAGTACTATTTAAAGAAAAAGCTCTCAAAAAATATCAAAGTGTTTTATAGTTAGTTGTCGATTTGATTTGTTTCTGAACATTCTTCAATATCGAAAGGAATACTTTTTAACTGATTGAAATTTTGGAAAAATATCAAAAAATATATTAACCAACTTTAAATAAGTTTCCAATATTTGGTAGGCTTCCAAAGAAGTTGAAAAGGTTCTAAGATTATAATCTAGATGTAAAGAAAATTGGTTCATAGCCTATGGACATAAGATGTAAACATTCACATCTATAATATTAATAGACTAGGCGATTTCTTGTGATCGATGTAAGTTTCACAGTTTTACTCCGATTTTGACAAAAAATTGATCATTTGAAAGGTATTTCTTTTTTGCTGTGAACCAGATTTACAGATTTTCATCATCTGGAACATTTTTTTGGAGTTATGATCGTTTAAAGTTGCTACTAACACATACATAAAATTATACAATGCTATGTGTGTGTTTATTAAATTTGTTAATCTTTGCGTTAATGTGTTGAGTTTGTTTTCTTCATTTAAAATGCGATGAATTGTGAAGCATACCTTTAGGGTCTTTGTTTAATGAAAAAAAATTTCCTAGAATTTGCACCCGAATTTCAAGCGCTGGAGTCTGCTAGTATATATTAATAGTTTTTCTATAAATATTTGCATACTTATTTTCGATATTTTCCATATTTATGTTCGATTGGGTTTTTGCGGAATCAACTTATTTCTTTTGTAGCCGATTCGAAATATTCAAACAAAAATGAATATTAACGACTGGTTAGTTGTAAGTCGCCCACAAGTCGCCCGAGAGTATGTGAAAGTATTTTTTTTATCAAGTTCATCAACCATTTGTTAAGATTTATCTAGTTTATAAACCATTTATACAATATCGGCCAACATATATCAACAATTAAATACGCGTATGCGGCGTAATAGACTCAGCCAGTGAGTCAGGTAATCGTGATGGAAAAAGTATGAGAATTTCTTTTCAACATTTTTTTATTATTTAAAAAAAAAATTAAAATAAAACTATACCTTGAACTCGAAGATATAATTTATTAAATATTCTTAAAATTTTAAGCGTTTTTTTTATTTTCATTAACAAAATAACTTACTCATATAAATAGTCTTCTTTTAGTTTTTTAAACTCACCTGAAAATAAAAAAAAATAATTATTTTAACAAAAATTTATATAAATATTATTTTATTTTCATACTCATAATGGAATATTTTGTTAAAAAAAGCAAAAATAAGTAAGAAAGTTATGGCCGGTCTAGATCGACTATACAATAACCTATAAATATAGGATCTAACTTTGCTGAGGCAATAACGGGATATTAAAAATAAGCATGAATCAAATTTCACTGGTATCTAAAATATTAATAGGTAAGGCGATTTTTTGTGACCGATGATTTGTTAAACAGTTTTCCCCCGATTTTGACCAAACGTATCTTATTTGAAAAGTATTTCTCTTTAGCTGTCCACCAGATTTACAGATTTTTAAAGTTTTAATTTTTTTTTTGGAGAAAAATGCATTCAATTATTCATCAAATGAAATAATAAAATATCCTAGAATTTGAACTCGAATTTAGAGGGCTGGAATCTGCTAGTTGTTATTAATTTGTGGCTTGGAGGTATGAAACAGTTCAAAAAAAAGGGACCGATTATGACCATATTTCGTAAAGTCACTTACTTTTCTCAAAAACATATGAAAACCGAATTTTAAAAAAATCGATGAAATATTTTGGTTTTTTGAAGGTCGGGAATCAGCTTCATATGGGGACCACGACTAAACATAGTCCTATAGGTTTCATTTTTGGACTACTGATAACCTGCTTCTTATGACAATTTTAGTAGGTCTGTAAGGGGCTCCGATAATCCGATATTCATCCTATGCCCGATAGAAGCTTATATAATAAATTTCCTCAAAATATATTCATAACTGGGACCTGTAGTTTGATTACAAGGTTTACATAGCCCATAGACATACCGACAGACAGACAGAGAGAAGGATGGACGGACAAAGCTGAATCGAGTCAGAAAGTGATTTTAAGTCAATTGGTATAATAAAAGGTGGATATAGATGAAGTAGTATTGGTAGTTGCAAACATCAGCCCATACTCATTATACCCTGACCACACAGTGGTATAGGGTATAATAAAAAGTATAAACACACCCAGTACGGTGCGTTTTTATTACATTTTTTTTAATGAAAAAATTGAGATAAACATCGAAATTATATGTATCCTGTTTACAAAATATGGCAACATTAGAGAGAGCGAGCTAGAGGCAGATCGATAGAGAGAGAGAGGGAACGATAGAGAGAGATAGATACATAGAATGAGATTTGGAATATGAGGTAATGGATGAAGCCGTTATGAAAACATGTCAATGTGGCTTTGTTTCATAGATACATAAAGAAATTATAAAAATAAGTGTTGCCCTAATAAACATAGAGCTTACATGTATACATTTTTCGAATTTCCTTTAAATTTCCATTTTATTTCATACGGAATATTTTTAAAATTTCGAATAGAATTTTTTAAAAATTTTGAATAAAAAATATAATTTTTAATTTAAGATATTTCGAATTTCAAATATTTTTTTTTTTGCAATTACAAATGTAATTTTAATTAATTTAAAATAAAATTTTTAGACTTTCAAATTTTCATCCATAAATATTTCTGAACATTATCTGTAATACTTTGTAAAATATATTTAAATTGCACATATAAAGCTTTATTAGTTTGGATCCAACAATCGTTTTAAGTTTATCCCATAATATAATTATATATTTTTATACATCCATCAATAACAATTGAAAGAAGGGAATCTCAGATGTTTATAAAAATATTGTTTTATTTTATAAGGACAAAAAGATGTGAAAATTAATTTTTACCCTTGAATATCCTTAAAGATTACCTATAAGTCTATAATATTTAATTAATTAGACTTAATTAAATTGCACATATCTAGCTGTATTAGTTAAGTGACAATAATCATTTTAAGTTTACCTGATAAAGTTATTCAATATTTTTATTCATCCATCCACATCAAGTAAAAACAGGGAATAGCGAATGTTTATAAAAAAATTGCTTTATTTTATAAGGACAAAAAGATGTGAAAAATTTGTTTTCAAAATTTCATCCTTGTATATTCTTGAAGCTTTGCAATAAAAAAATCTGGGAAAATGTATATTAAACGTTGCAATCTATACCTCAAAATATTTTAATTACACATGTCTAGCTTTATTAGTTTAGTGGCAACGCAGCAATCACTTAAATTTTAAAATAATTTTATTTTTTTTTATCTAACACTAACCAACAAACCCACAAGTTTTCAAGAAAAAAGATAATATATATGCGTATTACACTTTATATCCTTTAGAAGAAAAAAAAATATTTTTTCTTTTCATAGTTTCCATATTGAAAAACAAAAGAAATACAAAATAACTACACCATAATTAAAACGTTATAAGTTACGTGTTTCCTTTATAAAATTCGAATTTTTTATAAGAAAGAAACCTAATTTTCACGGTCATACTAAATATGCTGACGTCATTGGCGAAATGACGTGATTTGATATATGTGAGGTGAAGATTCCAAAGGATAGCGTCATAAATACGTATCAAAAGCCCACATACATGTAACACACTTATATAACAATGAATAGGAAACACCTACGCCTTCTTTAACAAATATGCATAAGCAACCAATATGAAAAAGAAAAACTAAAGCATAACCCAAAGGCTGATATTGTAATTATAATTTTTGTAGTGGACTTAAAAGGGATACAAAATTTTCTATTGAAAAAAATTAATGAAAGGGGCTTAAATATTATAGAGATCACAAAAGAATTTAAGATTTAAGTACAATTACATAAATAAATGATTTTCATATTCTGTATAATATTGCTAGCAACAACTTTTGTAAAATCATTCAGCCTTAAAGTAGGCTACAACAAATTTTCTTACTACAATACTCTTATAGCCCAATAACCTCATTTGTGTTTATTCTATATTTTGGCTACTTTTGAATAGAATGTTTCTTTTTTTGGTTTGATTGTGTTAGTTACGTCTACATAATAAAAGTGCGTGCAGACTGAATTCAAGCTGGTTCATTGCTCGTTTGTTCTTGAAGCCTGTGTCTGTCGCAATAGGTTCATTGTGCCTAAAAGGCACAACATGAGTATTTTCTTTTTGAAATATTTTTTGTTTGTTTTGTTTTCTGTCAAAGATATTAAGGATATTTTCTTGAAACTTCATGTTTAAGTTAAATAACTAAACAGACGATACAAGTCCAAAAATAAAATTGATTACTTCGAAGAAAGTACGTGGGGAATATTTTCTTCGAAAAAACATCAAATAAAAATTTTAATCAAATACAATAATGTCTACATTTAAAATATGATTAACTACGTAAAATTAAGATGGTTTACAAAAGAAGATCGAAAGCAAATTAAAATGTTGTAAGCAAAAGTTAAATGAACCGCTGAAGGCTGAAGGTGAATTGCTGAAACGTATGGTAACCTCCAGAACTTAATCTTGTTAAGCTAGTGATCAAATCTCGTAAACAACTCTTCTAAGAAAATCTTTAGAAAGTTTTCTGCAATTTTTGACGAAAATATATTTTGTACGATAAACTTTTATTATGAAAATATCTTTTGCTTTAAGTTGGAAATGTAATAAATATTTAAATTTTTTTTTAATAAAAAATAAAATTTTTTTTTAAATTTTATACCAAAAAAATTTTTTTTTCGTGAAATAAAAAAATAGTTTCCGGTTTAATAAATTAAATATTTTCAAATTTTTAAAAATTAATTTTTGCCAAAAAGAAAAAAAAAATCGTTAAAAAAAATTAAAATTTTTAAAAAATTAATATTTAAAATAAAAATTAATATTTAAAATAAAATAATATTTAAAACGAAATTTTTTAAAAATAAATTTTTAACAAAAAAAAAAATAAATAAAAATATAAGAAATAAAAATATAAGAAATATAAGACGAGATAAAGATCCGGAAAAAATTATGCGAATAAAAATAAAAAATTTATAAAAAATTTTTTAATATAAACTAGAGTACCCCTGCTGCTCCGCAGCATTATATTATATTATATTAATTTTTATAATATAATACCAAAATTTGCCAAGAGAAGTTAACGTACAGTAATGCCAAAATATGCCAAGAGAAGTTAACGTACAGTAAAAGTAAAGTTGATTGTCCACGCATAACTTTCCTCAAACCCAACGAATTTGCCAAAAGAAGTTAACGTACAGTAATGCCAAAATATGCCAAGATAAGTTAACGTACAGTAAAAGTAAAGATGATTCTCCACGCATAACTTTCCTCAAACCCAATGAATTTAAGCAGTTAATAGCTCAAAAGAGCTTGATCCACTGAGTGTTCTTAGACCTATGTCAACAGGCTACGTTAATTAGAACTCTAGTTATAGAGGTTTGAGAGAAGAAAAATATTGAAAAAAATCTTGAATGCAAAGTTTATTCATAAATTCTTTTAATATATAAGATATGTAACGAAAATATAATAAATATATATTAAAAAAAAAAAAAATTTAAAAAATTTTTTACAATCTCTTTATTGTACAAAAATCTTTAAAAATAATAAAATTTTGAAGCCTATAATATTATACATATATGAAAAAGTCTTTTAAAAATTGTTTATGCTTTCTTTTTAACTTTTATTATTAACAGTTAATATACAATCATTAAAATGATAAAGATCGAAAACAAGATTTTTTATTTTTATAGAAAATAATGAAATTAAATATACAATATATTTTTTTTTTGATTTTTGGTTTGAAACTTTTCGATAAAAAAATTTTTGTTGGCAATATAATTTAAGCAAAAAAAAAAATAAATAAATAAAAAACAAAAGTGACCAAAAGTACAAGTACGAGTGTATGTGAGATAGACGTAGGTTCATATCTCACGGTCATCTAAAGTAGAACAATTTCGTATAGAAACAATCTAATTAATTATAACAAAGTTTAATACAATCATCAATTAAGGCTAAATGCCACAAACCAGTCTGATTAAGAATTGAAAAATAATAATTCAAGCAAAAAAATAAAATAATAAATTTTTGTTAAATATTTAAAAAAAAAAACATTGATATATTGAATTTTTATATTAATAAAAGTTATACAAAAAAATATGTTTTTAGCACTTATTTCTATGAAAATTTTTTAATAAAAAAATTTAATTTGCAATAAAATTTTTTTGCCGAAAAAATTTACATGTGGTAAAAAAAAAAAACAAACAAATATTTCTGAGAGGCCAAAGAAAAACATTTTACCAAGGTTCAGAAAATACACACATGAAACACACAATGTTCTGTTCAAAAGCAGCCAACACATATCTTTATTTTCATATCAATTATGTGCGTTTCTAAATCTTCTACGGTGCCCAACACAACCATGACTGTGTTCGTTTTAATATTTCGTTATTTACACGAACATTTTTGTATCACGTACTTTTTGTTTCAATCACACATAAACCACACATTTTTGAGTGTTGCTTTATTTGAAGTTCATGTTCTGGTACGTGTACTGAAAAAAAAAACAGAACATGTACAATAAACAGCTTCGAGTTCAGTTATATTTTAAGTCGTGTTGTGGCTCGTGTAGTAAGAAAAAACAGAACATGTACAATAAACAGGTTCGAGTTCAGTTATATTTTAAGTCGTGTTTAAGTCGTGTTTATATTTTAAGTCGTGTTTAAAATATAACTGAACTCGAACCTGTTTATTGTACATGTTCTGTTTTTTCTTAGTACACGAGCCACAACACGACTTAAAGTATAACTGAACTCGAACCTGTTTATTGTACATGTTCTGTTTTTTTTTCAGTACACGTATCAGAACATGAACTTCAAATAAAGCAACACTCAAAAATGTGTGGTTTATGTGTGATTGAAACAAAAAGTACGTGATACAAAAATGTTCGTGTAAATAACGAAATATTGAAACGAACACAGTCATGATTGTGTTGGGCACCGAAGAAAATTTAAAAACAAACATAATTGATATGAAAATAAAAATATGTGTGCGTTGGTCTAAGTTATGTTTGTTTACATATATGTACGAGTTTTTTATTCAGTGTGTGTTTTTTTCTGAACTCTGCATTTTACACTAAGAAAAATAAATAAAATATTAAAAAAAAGATAAAATCTTTGAAAAAATTTTAGACGATAAATTAAAAAAAAGCCAAAAAATTTATTATTAAAAATTATTATTATTAGCTTTTATGCAATATTTTTCAACTTTATGATTTGTATAAAAATCCTTGAAAACAAATTTTATACCAATAATAATTTTACACGAGAAATCAATTACAAAAAAAAAAAAAATACTCAGACAAAAACAAATGAAATAATATAAAAAAATCTTATAAGATAAAAATAAATATTTTAAGATTGTAGTTGTTCGACCTTTCAATGAATAAAAAAATAAACAATAAATAAATAATATCAAAAGCTGATAACAATTTTTACTAACCTCTTATAAAAAATATTTTTTACGAGTATTTTGTGTATTAAAATATTTAAAAAAAAAAATTTTTTATTGACTATAATTTTGAAGCGATACATTTTTTTTTTGAGAAAGGAGGCAAAAAAAAAATCAAGTAAATATTTTTTTTTTTAAATTTTTAACAAAAAAAAATTGTTAATATAAGAATTTATTATAAAAATTATTTGTCTTCTTCGATAATTTTATTATAAATAATATTGTATATAAAATTATATTCATTGAATTTTTTTGTATGAGAGTTTTTGAATAAAAAATTTTTTATCAACAAAAATTATAAGAAAATACTACAAAAAAAAAAAAAAACCGGAAAAAACACTTAATGTTATAAACAAAAAAAAAATCAGTAAAATATTTTAATATTAAAAAAAAAAAAAATATAAAACGAGGTGGAAAAAAATTAAATAAATTCTTATAACAAAAAATTTTAAATAAAAAAAGGAAAAAAAAGTTAATTAAAAAAAATAATAATAATAATTATTATTAATATTGTAAACAAAAAAAAAAAATCAATAAAATATTTTAAAATAAAAAAAAATATATAACGAGGTGAAAAAAAAATAAATTCGTATAACAAAAAAATTTAAATAAAAAAAAAAAGGAAAAAAAGTTAATTGAAAAAAGTAATAATAATAATTATAAACAATAAAAAATAAATATATAAATATATAATATATAATAAGTATATATAAATATATAAAAATGTTTAAAAATAAATATTTAATGGCATGAAAGTAATAATTAAATATTTTATAAAAATTTTGTTTTAATCTAGGAAAATTTTATTATTAACTTCCCATTACCTATAATCACACATTCGTCAGATTGTGTTATAATATTTTTATACATTTTTGTTTATAAACATATAAAAAGTAAAATTACTGATATTTTAAAATACAAATTTCAAGAAATCTATAAACGAGAAAGTTAATGAGCAACTAACTACAACAAATGTTGCAAAAAATAAAGTTGACTTGACAGAGTTTTTATATAATAAAATTAAAAAAAATATTTACCAAGGTAAAAAAAAAAAAAAATTCCTTATAACAAAAAATTTCAGGAGAAAAAAAAAAATAAAAAAAACAAGAAATTGATTAAATAAAAAAAAAAAAAAAAAAAAAATAAAAAAAATAAAATGTTTTAACAATAAATATTTAATGATAATTTTTATAAGAATTTTATTTTAATTTCATTCCAAAAACAATACTAGAGGAAAATTCCAAAAAAAAATTCTCTGTGAAACGAGAAAATTTTAATTAATTTTTTTTTGTAAAATTTCTATTATAAACATTTTATAAAAAATATTTTTCACAAATGTTTTTCGTATGAAAACTTAAAAAAAAAAATTTTTTTTTTATTAGCAATAAAATTTTGAAAGAAAAAATTTACGTAAAGAAAAAACAAACACAAAAATCTTTTTTTCATGATTTTTAATACTTACTAAATTATTTCGAATTTTTTTAAACTTTTGTTTTTGAAAAGCGTTTTATTGCCAATTAAATTTGAAACCAAAGAATTTTACATGGAAAAAAACAAAAAAAATTTTTTTTCCTTTGAAAATATTTAACGAGAGAAGATTATTAAAAACTTTGGTATGAATTTTATTTGTGCTAAAATTTTTATTATTAAAATTTTATAAAAAAAATTTTACATAAAAAAGAAAAAAAAAACAAAAAATTATTTTCTTCGGATATATTTATTGAGAAAAAAAATTAATACTCTAAAAATTAAAAAAAATTAACGTTTCTTAAGATTTTGCAGCAAATATTTTTTTCCATGCAAATGTTCGAAAAAAAATTGTATTGCCAATATAATTTGAAGACAAAAAATTGTACATGCGATAAAACGAAAAAAAATTTTCTCTGAAAATAATTAACGAGGAGAAGATTTATTTAACATTATTTATGTGTTTTTTGGTACGATTTGCATCATTAATATTTTAAATAAAAAATAATTGGCAATGTAATTTTGAAGCAATATAATTTTACATTAGAAGAGAAACAAAAATATATTATTTTTATTTGCAAATATTTAACGCGAAGAAAATCAATATTATAAATTTTTTTTACTCAAACATTTATTGACATTTTATAAAAAAATATTTTTTAGCAACGATTGTCGCTTAATTGTGATTCGTCGTCTGCATACCCAATTGTAATGACACTTATTATAGCTTGTAATTAAATGAAATTTAATAATAAAAAAAATCGAAATCAGACAGAACAACACAAATAGTTTCCTTTGTATGTATAAGCTTTAAGCTTAAGGCCCTTGAATCCTTTGTTATTATCTGTAACATAAAAAAAACTAGTAATTAAAGCTTAACATTAACATAAAGTTCAAAAGGCAATAAAGAACACAGCAGCAAATGAAAAAAAAAACAACCGTACGAATAACATTAATAAATAAAATTTAATTTAAAAACAAGTTCTTAAGTCAATGCACTAGAAAAGAAAGTCAGTGACGGTCAAACGAAAAAAAAATATACCAGCCCCTGTTCTTGATAACTGAATATGTGTGAAGTGTCACAGACACAATTTACACATGTAAAAGTATTAATTATTTGTTGCATTTGGGTTTAATCACCCCATAAAAAAGTGCTCGTCATAAATAATATTTTTTTTATTAACATGGAAACAAGAGAGAGAAGGATGGTACACTTTGAAAAATTGGTAAAAGAAAATGCTAAATGATTTACGATTATTCATAAATAATATAAAGTATAATTTTAGTGAAAATTAAGCGAGTTGTTAACGATATGATAGGTTAACATTTGTTGCTTGTAATTATTATAATAAAAAGCAACATACTTTTAGGTAAAACAAATAAAAAAACTTTTTTTAATTAAAATTTTGTTTCAAGTCCCTAAATGTATATTAAACTTTTTTTTAGCTTTTGTTGCCATTCTATGTTGCTCAACAGCATTTGAATAAATGTTGTTTATAAACATACCTGTGGTCACAAGCATTAACCGCCTAAGTCGAAAATCATGCTTTCGAGAAAAATTACTTTTTATATAAATGTAATGGGGCTACATTACGACTTACGTCAGTATGTTTTCATTAATAACTTTTTATTAAACAGTGTTAGAGAAATGGGGATTTCACGTAAATATAAAGCGTTTTTAGTAGAATATGATAGCATAGATAACTCAAATCGTTCTTAAGTCGACTTAGGCGGTTATCGCTTGTGACCACAGATATATAGGAAAATTATATGCAACAAGACTAAGTTTTTAAAGTATATGTTTCAGAATCTCTATCAAAAAGAAAACCGACGCAAAGAGAATCAATGAATGTTGCAGAAAATGAAGTTGCCACAAGCCAAAGTTTTCATATACATATGTTGCCAGAGAAATCTTAACAAAGCTCGAGAGAAATGGAAACATATTGCTATAGAAAAAATATGCTTTTCCTATAAGGTAGGTACTGTTTCAAGAGGTACATTATTTGAAGGTATTTTTTAAATGTAATTTTTTATAGTATTTGTTTAGAAGATACTTTTTTAGAAGGTACTTTTTTAAAAGTAGAAATTAAAAAGAAATTTTTAAAAAGGTACTTTTTTAAAAAGGTACTTTTAAGGGTCTTTTTTGAAAAGTACTTTTTGAAAAGTACTTTCTTTAAAATGTATATTATTTAAAAAGTACTTTATTTGAAACTAGATTTTTAAAATGTACTTTTTAGGAGGTACTTTTTAGAAGGCACTTTTTTTAAAAGGTACCTTTTTAAAATGTACTTTTATCAAAAGGTACCTTTTTGAGAAAGTACACTCTTTAAAAGATATTTTTTGAAATAAGTACTTTTTTGAAAAGGTACTTTTTGAAAAAGTACGTTTTTGAAAAGTTACTTTTTTGATATGTACTTTTTTAAAAAAGGATACTTTTTAAAAAGGCACTTTTTTAAAAGGTATTTTTTTGAAAAAGTGCACTCTTTAACATGTACATTTCTGAAAAAGTGCTTTTTGGAAAGTTCTTTTTTGAAAAGATTTCTCTTTAAAGATCTCTCTTTATATCATTTAAAAAGTACTTTATTTAAAACTAGATTTTTGAAATGTACTTTTTTATAAGGTACTTTTTTTAAAAGGTAGCTTTTTAAAAAGTACTTTAAAAGGTACTTTTTTAAAAAGTACTTTTCTGAAAAAGTACACTTTTTGAAAGGTACTTTTTTGAAAAAGTACTTTTTGAAAAGTTACTTTCTTAAAAAGTAATTTCTTAAAAAGGCATATCATTTAAAAAGTACTTTATTTGAAACTGCTTTTTATAAAGGCACTTTTTTTAAAGGTACTTTTTTAAAAACGGTTCCTTTCGAAGGTACTTTTTAAAGGTAATTTTTAATATGTACTTTTTTGATAGGTGCTTTTTTAAAAATTTACTTTTTTAAAAAATTACTTTTTTTAAAGTTATTTTTTATTTTTTAAGATACTTTTTGTAAAAGGCACTTGTTTTAAAAGATGTTTATTTAAAAGGTACTTTCTATGAAATCTACTTTTTAAAAAACCTCTTTTAAAAAGGGACTTTTTGAAATGGTACTTTTTTACAAATTTACTTTTTACTTTTTCTAAAAGGTACTTTCCTTTAAAGGTGTTTTACTTAAAAAGTTCTTTATTTGAAAGTACTTGTTTGGAAAGGTACTTATATAAAAATAGTTTTGTTAAAAAGGTGGTCTTCTTAAAAGGTGATTTTTTTTAAACGTAATAATTTTTTTTAAAGATTCTCGTTTTAAAAGGTACTTCTTTTTAAAGGTATTTTTTAAGCGACTTTTTTAAATTGTCCTTTTTTAAAAGTTACCTATAAATATGACTTTTCAGAAAAAAGAAAGTCATTAGATGGTGTTAGAATGTTTGTATACATTTTTGGTTATAAACATATAAAAGTAAAAAACGGTCTGCAACATAACTAAGGTTTACAAAAATGTTTCAAAATATCTATAAGCAAGATAAATTAAGCAAAAATATTTAATCAATTTTGCAGAAAATAAAGTTAACACAAGCCAATACTTGCCTATACATATGTTGCAACAAACAGTTCTAGAGAGAAATGTGAACCTATTGCTATAGACAACATAGGTGTGATACTTTGCACTACAGAAAGTCATCAGATTGTGTTATAATATTTGTATACATTTTTGTTTATAAACATGCAAAAGCAAAACCGGTCTGCCGCATGACTGATGTTTTAAAATGCATGTTTCAAGAAATTTATAAACAAGAAATCTGATGAGCAACTGAAGACAACAAATGTTGCAGAAAATAAAATTGGCACACGATATTCGCTATTGTTAAAGTCAGCTGTTGTTGTTATCTTAACGACAACCATTTTTGTGTTGTTTTCAATCGATAAAAAGTTAAAAAGGTTGAAATGTAGTCATACATAAATAAAAATCATAAAATTGTGAAAATATTTTGCTTTTATTATAAAAACTTTTTATATATATAATAAATAATAACATTGACAATGACATTTTGGCAACTAACCGCTCAGAAATGACGCTCAGTAATAAGTCACTTGCCGCTCAAACTCGCCGCTCTGCCGCTCATCGCTCTGCCGCTCATCGCTCTGCCGCTCATCGCTCTGCCGCTCATCGCTCTGCCGCTCATCGCTCTGCCGCTCACCGCTCTGCCGCTTGCCGCTTTGCCGTTCATTGCGTGGCCTCGGCCTAAGGTATGCTAATCAATTTTAGGCAATTCACAATTCAACACAGGGCGATTAAAGTGTATTTTTATACCCTATACCACTATGTGGTTTGGGTATAATGACTTTGTGCTGCTGTTTGTAACAACCAAAAATATTTGTCCTAGACCCATCTTTATTTATACCGATCGAATCAGAATCACTTTCTGAGTTGATTTAACAATGTCCGTCCGTCCGTCCGTCCGTCCGTCTGTGTGTCCATGTAAACCTTGTAATCAAACTACAGGTCGCAAATATGAATATATTTTGATGAAATTTGGTATAGAAGCTTTTATCGGCCATGGAATGAACGCTATTGAAATTGGTGAGAATCGGTCCATGTTCAGACCTAGCCCCCATACAAATTACCCCTATGAAATCGACATAAATTGCCATAAGATCCAAATTGTCATATAGATCTTACTCAAATTGGGTTTGTATGCGTTTATTACATCCATTAATGAGTAGTCCAAAAATGATCCCTTTGGCCCCATATAGAGCTGCTTCCCGATTTTCGTTTAAATCTATTAAAAAACAAAAATATTGCACTGATTCTTCTCAAATTTTGTTTGTATATATTCTTGCAAAATATAAGAGACTTTACCAAACACGATCAGGATCGGTCCATTTTTGGACCTAGTCCCCATATAGATATAGCATCCGATATGAACTTTTTCATATCTGCAGCCAAAAAAATTAATAAAAATCCCACTCAAATGTGGTTTTTGCTTATTTTCTATGTCCAGTTAGTTGGGCCTAAGGGATAGGGTTTCTAAACGCATGGTATAGGGTATCGTATAGTCGGTCTAGACCGACTAAATTTTTTTTACTTGTTTATAAATAATAAATTGATTAGTATACTATTAGGCTCTTATAAAATTATTGATTATAAATATTTAATTTAATTTATTATATTTTTAGTACATATTATATTTAAATTTTATCATTCTGCACTTCTCCTCCATATGAACTATAATTATGCCAAATTTTACACTCCTCCGTGCGCGCATTTTGCTTAAAAACTGGTCGAAGGAATTACCTTTACGTCTTAATATATATATATGAAATTCTTTGAAAAAAGACAAGAAAAAAAACAAAAATATTGTTTGCTTTGAAAAGTTTAGCGAGAAAAAATAAATAATATAAAAATTTTTTATATATTTTTTTTTTTTTTTTAATATCTATTATTTTTTATTGGAACAATATTTTTATTATCTGCAGCTAAAAAAAAAAAAATTTTTTTACGAATTTTTTCAACTTTATCAATTTTACACCCATAAACTTATATATCACAATTTTTTTTTTGCCAGTGTATGCCTCTACTAAAAGCAACAATAATTTAACAGATAAATAAAAAGAAATAAATAAAATTTTAGTGATACATCATTGCACACTTAAACACAGGCACATTTTTTTTCTTCTAAAAGGAATGACCCATATACATATATTCACAGTCACACCGACAGACACACACACAAGTGTAAATAACATTTAAGTAGAGTAATTAATTTGTTAAATATGTACTCGTACATATTTTGGGGTTTTTATGCCAACTAATCGGTATCATTTGGAAATTTCTTTGTTAGGTTATTGTGTTGGTTGTCATGTTAATGTAATTAAGCACCATTTTTTGAGTCAAATAAAGTATGGACGAGTTATTATTTCTTTTTTTGGGTATTTATTTAATTTATGGAAGGGTTTAAAATGTCGTTGATTTTTTGTTTTGATAAATTTTTATAATTTTAACATAATAGAGGATTATCATTTTAATGAAATTATTTGGCAGTAATTAATTTTGTCACGTTTTTTTTTCGGAGTTCAAAAAATGATTAATTACGGGTAACTGAACTTATAAATTATATTAAATTATAAATAAATTATTTGGTAATAGTAAATTAATTAAGGTGCAAGGGGTTTATCAAAAAAAAAAAAAAAAAAAAAATTATGAGATGGGAGATAGAGATTTTTTTTAGGGATTTGTTAGATGAGGGTGATAAAATTGAGTTTAAGTAGGGTTTTTTGTTTATTGAGATCTGGCAACGTGTAGTTTTAAATATCGGTCGTGTTGCAGAACGTTTTCCCATAAATGTTTATAAGCAGAAATGTATACAACCATAGGCGATGACTTTCTGAACAAAATATCTCTTAATAGGATATCGAAGCTATTGAATATCGCTGTGAAAATTGTATTGAGCTAAAAGTAGACGATGTTGAGAAATAACGATTTTTCCACAACTTTTTTGTATTTTATTAATTAGGTCGGGTAGTCCTGGAGAAACCCTCGTACGTTTGTTAACGTTGAATTGTTACATTAACCGTGAGAAATAAAATTGAGCTAGTAAAAATCACTTTCCTATATGAGTAATTTCAAATCAGACCGTACAATTTTCTGATTTTTAAAAATCTTCCAAAAGCTTTCTCTTTCTGAAAATATTAAACATGTGTTTTAACAAAATTTTAAAAATAATATTTTTACATTTTTCGAAAACATAAGAAATCGGTTGATATTAAATAAATTCAATTGATGAATTATAAGAAACTATTAGAGCCCATCACTTGAAATTCGAGCGCAAATTCTATGAAATCTAATTTTTTTTCTTTCAATTTTTTTCTTTAAATATTTTTATAATCTACATATACTCGTATATAAAATTTATGAAAATTAAATAAAATTTTTTTTTAATAAAATAAAATATTTGATGAATACACAGAAGATATGTAACTGGGATTGTTAATAATTAATCTTATAAAAGCCTAAAGGTATGCTAATAAATTTTAGGAAATTGACAATTCAACACAGGGACATTAAAATTTACTCTTTTTGCACAGGTGATGAATTTTGAATTGACCAAAATTGATTAGCCTACCTTTAGGCTTTATAAAGTTTTTTATTATAAATATTTTATTTTATTTAATTTAATATATTTTTAACACATATTATATTTAAATTTTATCATTCAGCACTTCTCCTCCATATGCACTATAACTATGCCAAGTTTCACACTCCTGCGTGCGCGCATTTTGTTTAACATATAGATACTAAATAGAATTTAATAGCTAATATCTTGTTTTAAAGATTTTTGGCTCTACTTATTTAATTCTTGATCAAATTAATTTATATCATAACTTTTTAATTTTAGTATTTATTTGGGTACTATACAATCAGCCCACTCATATAAAATTAAAAAAAATACAGTTACATTGGCACATATTTTTTGAAATATCGTTTAAATTACAGAATAAAAAACAAGTCGGTTCTATTTTTTTTCACGTGAAAAAATGTTTATAAACAATGTTTTTATGATATGATATTTGTATATAAAAAATATTTATATATAAAAATGAAACCATAGAATTAACTAATTTTCCAAAACCTCTTTACTAATTTTTTATTAAGTTTAATTTACACAATAATTTAAAAAAAAATATGTTTTATTCATTTTCATTATTTTTGTGGGTACTGCACAATCAGGTCACTTATCTATATATATAAAATTCATTTTCTGTTTGTTTGTTTGTTTGACCGCTATACAAACTTTTATTTTTCAACGGATTTTCCTGAAATTTTGTGCACACGATCTCTATACCCCCGGAAAGGTCGCCATATACTTTTTACCGGCCACGCCTACTTTTACGCCCACTTTTTATGTAAAATGTCTTTTCAGTTTTATTCATATTTGTTCACTATACAAATTTTTATTTGTTAACAGATTTCTCTGAAATTCGGTACACACGATCCCTGTACTCCAGCTAAGGTCACCATTTACTTTTTATCGACCACGCCTACTTTTACGCCCACTTTTTATATACAATTCATTTTCTGTTTTTTGGTATATTTGTTCGCTATAAAAATTTTTATTTTTCAATGGATTTCTCTGAAATTTGGTACACACGATCTTTGTACCCCAGGCCAGGTCACCGGGTGATTCTTGCGGCCACACCTACTTTTACGCCCACTTTTTGTATACAATTCATTTTCTGTTTTTTGGTATATTTGTTTGCTATACAAATTTTTATTTTTCAACGGAATTCTGTGAAATTTGGTACACACGATCTATGTACTCCAGTAAAGGTCGCCATATGCTTTGTACCGGCCACGCCTACTTTAACGCCCACTTTTTGTATACAATTCATTTTGTTTTTTGGTATATTTGTTCGCTATACAAATTTTTATATTTCAACCGATTTCTCTGAAATTCGGTACACACGATCTCTCTGCTCCAGGAAAGTCGACATATTCTTCGTACCGGTCACGCCTACTGTTACGCCCACTTTTTGTATACAATTCATATTCTGTTTTTGGTACATTTGTTCGCTACACAATTTTTTTTAACGGATCTATCTGAAATTTGCTACACACGATCTCTGTATTCCAGAGAGGTCGCCATATGATTCTTGCCGGCCACGCCTACTTTTACGCCCACTTTTTATACAAAATTAATTTTCTGCTTTTTGGTATATTTGTTCACTATAAAAATTTTTATTTTTCAAGGGAAGTCTAAAATTTGGTCACACGATCTCTATACTACAGGGAAGGTCACCATATGCTTCTTACAGGCCACGCCTACTTTGCGCCAACTTCTCTGTATATAAAACTTATTTTTTTCCTTTTATTTGTTTCTTTATTTGATTGCTGACGCGGACGCGACGGATGCGGACGCGACGCGCTCGCGGAACACAGCTCAGCTAAAATATCGCAATGATCTGAAAAATATATTTTGGCGATTAAAATAAGTTGACAACAACTGCGCGGCAGCACGGGTGGCTGCCAAACGCGCGGAAGCGGACGCGACTCGCTCGCGGAACACAGCTTAGTGAAATGTCGTATGATAAATTTTATCTACGTATGTGAAACAATTACCTGTTGATCAAAATAGGCCACACATATACTATAAGCCGTTGCTTAAAGAAACCTTGCGACACAATATTAAACGTCGCATTAGTCTTTGATTTCTGAAACTTGAATTCGACGTCTGTGATCAATGATGATCACGTATTGAATGAAGTAATTCAATTTTTAAAAGTTCTGATTCCTTTAATTTGCGAACCATTCCGTTATATTTGATGTTTATAAATAAACTGAAAAAAAAACTTTAAGCGGTTTCGCAGCTTATATTTGAAGCATTTTTGCTGCAGCATCTTAAAAAATTTCTAAATTAAAAAATCAAAAAAATTGGATTTGAAATAAAAAAATAATTTACTGCCCATACAAATTTTTAAGTACTCAGCGCCTGGTAAGCATAGTGAACCATTTTTCAAGTCAAAGGCCTTTTTATCCCGGGCAAGACCGGGTAAAAACAGCTAGTATATTATATAATTTAAAATATAGAGTTATATTTTCACATATTTTCTTAAGATATCCTGGAAATGTCAGAATGGAAAACCAATGGGATCTATTTTTTAAAATTTTGAAACACACATTTTAAAATATGTTTATAAATAATGTTTCCACTAGATATCATGATGTTTGTGTATAAACAATATTTATAAACAATGTTCATATATATATAAAAAACCAAATATATATCAATTTTTCCAAAGGTATTTTATTTTTGAAAATATTAAGCATGTGTTTCAGGAATTGTTAAGAGCGAACTTAACAGCTAGTGGCTCATTTTACAGTTTTTGGGCTTAGCATATTTAATTTTTATTCAATTTAATTTACATATGTATGTATATAAAGATTTTTCACTATTTTTTTTTAATTTTAAAAATTTATTTGATTACTACACACTCATTCGACTTACATATATATAGTTTAATAAAATATATAATTATATTCCCACATATTTTCTTAAGATTTACTGTAAATTTCAGAATTTATTTATTATTCTATTTTATTTAAATTTTTTAAACACAACCGTACCATATAAAACTAGATTTTTCTATGCTTTCATAACAATGTATATAAACAATGTTTCATTTAGAAAGTAATATAATGTTGGTGTATAAACAATATTTGAAAATACTGAAACCATAGAAAAAGCTATTTATTAAAATTTTTCAATCATATTACTATTCATTCAAAAATTTTTAATTATAAATATTAAAATAAAAAATTTTTTTGAAACTTTTAAATCATTTGAACCTTAAAGTCCTTTATGAAAAGTAGAAGCTGTATAAGATATTTTTCGGCAACATTCATTGGATATTTTTTCATATGTTGTGTTGTTTCTTGAAACATGTAGCATCAGTTATATTGAAGATCGCTTTGTTTATAAATGTGTCTAAGCAAAGATGTATACAAACACTGTTCAGCAATACAATATAGCTTTTTTCTCATTCCAGTGACTGAGAACAATATATTTATTGTATATTACAAAATTTTAAAAATAAAAGAACAAACGACAAGCTCCTTCTTTTTTAATTGTTTTTTGTAGCAAAATGTTGTAGGTCAATTAAAATGATTGGTAAGTTGTATTCAATATTCATATAAAAATAAATGAAAAATAATTTTGACTCAACAAGAAATATTAAAAATATTTTTCTACAAATAATTGTTTTAAAATTGTTTATAAACATTGTTTGTAAACATTGTTTATAAATATTGTTTGTAAACATTGTATATAGACATTGTTTATAAACATTGTTTGTAAACATTGTTTATGAACATTGATTGTAAATATTGTTCATAAAACATTGTTTGTAAACATTGTTTATTAATAAAAAATTATTTTTCACTTGAAACGTGGTTTAAAAAAGGTGCTTTAAAAGCATTGTTATACAGAAGCATCACATTATTATATACATGAAACTATAGGAAAATCAATTTGTAATAAATTTTGTGTTAAACACATTTCTATTTATTTAAAAGTTTTAAATTATTAAGAAATTTATTAATATATTTTTCTAATAAACTCTAAAGGTAAGCTTTAATGAAGCTTGTAATAATAAGTTTAATTAACAGACGTTAACAAAAAGTAATAAGAAGCTTCTTGCTCGAATCATTGAGTTTGTTAAAAAAAAAGAAAACCAAAATTCTATGAAATTCATTAAAACTCCTTTAAAAAATATACGAATGGTATAAGAATGTTCAATATAATTTCAATCTCTGCCGTAAGGTTTTTCAACCTTTATAACTACAAAATATTAACAACAACAGCAACAAAACTGAAAAACATTAAATGACCTTCAATGTCTAGACATATTTGACAATTTTACATGAATAACATTTTCAAACAAAGTTTCATATTATTTAGGCTGGGTTGGTTGGTTGGTTGATGGTGTTTGTTGGTATACTTAACATTTTTCATGGCATAACAACAATGATAATGTTCGTGGCATTTGTGATTTTGTTATATTGCGTGCGCAGGATATACTATTTGTATTTGTTATTGTTGCTGCCAATATTCCTTATGGTTTAGAACAGTTACTTACAACATTCGTTTGTACGTTACATTCATCCACATTCAGTTTGTTCAACTTTTGACAATAACTACTAGAGTCGGTCTTTTTTCTTTTTTTGAAAACGAACAACTTGTAGGTGGTTGAAGGATTATAAACTTTCGGTATGAGCTTGTGCATTTGTATTAAAGGTTAAAGTTTATAAAAAAAAAAGTTATGCGTAGGCCAAGTTTCATATGTCGTTTTTCTTCACCTGATTTAATATATCTGTGGTCACAAACATTAACCGCCTAAGTCGAAAACCGCCTAAGTCGAAAATATGTAATGGGACTTCATTGCGACTTAGGTCTGTATATTTTTTATTAATAACTTTTTAAAAATAGTGCTAGAGAAATGTGGATTTCCTTTAAATATAACGTTTTTTTTTAGTAGAACATGATAGCATACATAACTAAAATCGTTCTTAAGTCGACTTAGCTAATAAGCCAAAGAATATTTTGTGGAGATGAGGCTATAAGAATAAATAAATATATCAAGGACTAATAAAAATGACTATAAAAAATATTGGCCATTTTAAATATTTTACATCTATGCCTCAATTTAAATACATTGTGAATCATTCGTAAATTTTATTTTTTTAAGTTGTTTCCTAAAACTTTTTATTATCATTTCTTATTAACGCTCATCAACGACCCACTGATTATCTGACTGTGTAACGCTGTATGTATATTTTTAATTTAAGCATAACAATTTTTTAAAATCTACGGTAATTCTTTTGTTTTTCTTTTAAGAAAAATTGCCAAATTGAAAAAACACAAAAACGCAAAATTGCAAAATAGCTAAAAATTTAACAACGAAAAATCGCAAAAAGCAAAATCGTAAAAAAAGCAAAATATATTAAAATCATAAAACGCAAAAACCCAAATAATTTTTTTAAATGTACGACAATTCGATTTGTTTATTTTAAGCAAGAGACATAAAAAAACGCAAAACCAAAATAAAAAATCGCAATATCACTCTATAATACATAATATCACAAAATCGTTAAAACGAAAAATCGAAAAAAGGAAAAATCGCAGAATTGTAAAAAGACAAAATCGCAAAAAGCAAAATCACAAAAACGCAAGACAATTTTCTAAAAAAAAATACGGAAACTCGATTGTATTCTATTTTAAGCAAAATCGCAAGAAGAAAATCACAAAAATGCAAAATATATATAAATCACATAACGCCAAACAGTTTTTCAAAATATACGAAAATTCGATTGTTTTTATCTCAAGCATAATAAAAAAAAAAAAACGCAAAATCGCAAACACAGAAAATTGCAAAAACGTAAAAACGCAAAAGCAAAAATTTGCAAAAACAAAAATCGCAAAAAAGAAAAATCACAAAAACGAAAAGTCTCGAATAGGCAAAATAGCAAAAACGAAAAATCGCAAAAATGTAAAACGGCAAAATAAAAATCGCAAAAAACAAACCACAAAACAATTGTTAAAAACATATGGAAATTCGATTGTTTTCCATTTTTAGAAAAATCGCAAAAACGCAAAATCGAAAAAACATAAACTTTTGCATGTTTAAAAACGTAAAATCTCAAAAACGAAAAATCGGAATATAACAAAATCACAAAAGCGCAAAGTCGCAAATTTAAAAATCCCAAAATTGAAAAATTTAAACAACGCAAAACTGTAAAAACGAAAAAAAGTAAAATCGCTGTTTTTCAAAATGTTCGGAAATTTGATTGTTTTTATTTTAAGCAAAATCGCAAAATACCAACATCGAAAAAACATGAATTGCAAAAGCAAAATAACGAAAACACAAATAAATTTTTTTTAAATGAAAAGAAATTCGTTTAAACACTGTTATGGTGTTTTTTTATTTGACAAAAAATGTCGCATTTTATTTGCACTTTTTTCGAAAAGTCTATTTTTTTGCAAATAGAAAAATTGATTATTTTCCTCTTTGAAGTCATCAGGGGAAAATATTCAAAAATGGGAATAATGGGGAAATATTCTAACACTATTGCATGAAACATATAGGAGACAGCGGCTACACGACTACAGTCTATCAAAAATAAAATACACACGTTTATATGAAATCGATTATTTTGACACCAACACAGCTACACGGCTACACGACCACTCTTGCTGCTGTAGTCAACTTAGGCTAATTTCTATTTTTGTTGGCTACAAAACAAAAATAATCGCAAAATGAAATGCTATAATAATTCCATTAACAATCAAAAGTGGTTAAGTAAATTTATTTATTAATTTTTACGTTATAATAATGCATTATAAATAAGTTATTGTATATTTAAGTCAAGTTTATATAGAATCATGCATGTTTTTCTATTTTAATAATGTAAAAAAAAAAATATAATTGGCACTACTGAAATAAAAATGCTTTTGTATAAAAACAGCTGTTTATATTGTTGTTATATGTTGCTGTCGTTTTCAAAAAAATTAAGTAGCTGACTACACGACTACAATTGCAGCCAGCAACATTTGTAGTCGTGTGTTCGTGTAGCTGCTGTCGTCTATGTGTTTCATTCATATAACCTGAAAGAAGCCAATCGACTTTGAGACCTTTCGATTGATGTATAAGATAAGGTTGCTCTTAATACAGGCACTACTGAAATAAAAATGCTTTTGTATAAAAACAGCTGTTTATATTGTTGTTATATGTTGCTGTCGTTTTCAAAAAAATTAAGTAGCTGACTACACGACTACAATTGCAGCCAGCAACATTTGTAGTCGTGTGTTCGTGTAGCTGCTGTCGTCTATGTGTTTCATTCATATAACCTGAAAGAAGCCAATCGACTTTGAGACCTTTCGATTGATGTATAAGATAAGGTTGCTCTTAATACAGAATATATAAAAAAATTGACTTTTTTTGTCAGAAAAGAAAACCATATTAGTTTGTTATAGTTACACATAAGGTCCCTCCCTGTAAGTACGACAAAAATCACAGCAAAAAATCAATCTATCAAAAAGTATAAACATTTTCTTTTCGGGAAATTGTAATTTCGGATTTTTGTAATTGAATTTCACTATTATACGGGAGAAAAATATTTTGGATTTTTGAAGAAAATGATTTTTTTTAATAATTCCATTACTTTATTCGTATTACGATTGAGCAGAAAAAACACTTCGAAACGTTTATTTTACAAATTTAACTTAAGCATAGAAAATCACAAAAATTTTGAGAATCAAAATTATTTTCTGCAACCTTTAGCGTCTATTTTTTACATACTTTTTCTTTTTTATTGTGATCTTAAAACATGTGTTTCACAGCATCAAACATGTTGCAGACCGGTTTCTTATAAATGTTTATGAACATAAAGGTATACAAACACTGTTGAGCAAGACAATAAGATCACTTTCAGATTGCAGTAACTTAGCGAAGTATAATTGAACGCAACATTTTGCTTATGTAATAAGTTGCCGACAAGGCTAGGCGATTTCTTGTTACCGATGTTTTGTTCTACCGTTTTATCCCGAAGTTGACCACACGTATATTATTTGAAAGATAGTTCTTTTTAGCTGTTCAGCAGATTTACAAATTTTTAAATTTTTTTCCTTTATTTTGAGTAAATTGCATTTAAATTGCTACTAACATATACAAAAAATTATACATATGCTATGTGTGTGTTTATTAAATTTGTTAATGTGTTCGTTAATGAGTTTGTTATCTTCATTCACAATAATAATAAACCAAAAAAGTGTTGGTTTATGAATTGGCTAAGTTGATAAATAAAGTTGCCTAGAAATTGCACTCGAATTTCGAGCGCAGGAATCTGCTAGTGTTTATAAACTTTATTGTGATTTTAGTTTTCATTGAAAAAAGGCTATGAAATGTTTTTTGACTGCTTCTCTTAGCAGAATTTTTAAATCAATTAAAACGTTTTTTGTTGTTGTTTTTTTTAATTTGTTGATTTTGTGTTTGTTGTTTTTGAATAAGTTACAAATGCTTTTGATTTAATTAGAAATGTAATTGGCCAGTTTTTAAATGTTTCTTCATTTGTTTTCAGTTACTCATTAACGACAAAATATTCCTAGTGTATTTTGAATTTCTAAAAATACACTTCCCTAACAGTTATGGTGTATGGTCGTCTAACACTTCCTAACTTGTTTTTCTAATCTAAAAATGTAAAACATTCATTTATTGCATTATTGGTAGTGCTACTTTTGCAGCTGTTATCTGTTATTGACCTTGAATTATTGCGTATATTTTTCACCATGATAACACATTAGTTGAACATTTTTATATAAATTTATTAAAAACTGAATTTGATTTTTGAACCAATATCTTATCAAGGCAACAGAAAAACAAATATACTGTATTATTTAGAAGGTATGAACTTAAAAATATGGGTTCATTAACATCAAGTTCGTTATACCGGTAGGGCATGTAACACACTTAATAAATATTTATTGCTAAATATTTGTTGTAGAGACATAATAAATGGTTCTAGTCGTTCTATTTCAATTGCTTTCAATCGAAGTCTAGATTTACTTTTGTTTAAAGTCATTGATCGCCAATCTGTTAGAAAATCAACAAGTTTGAAAAATATATATAATAAATTTTTATATTATTTTCAATTGACAATACAGAGCATTGACTTTGTAATGACTGTCCCGTGTTCTGTTTGTACTTGTGATGGATTAGTGCAATCATTTTGTTTATTGTTTAGTGTTAATTTAGCATTTAATTATCATTTTAATTAGTAAATATTTCAGTGACCTTTTTTAACACTAAATTTTGAAATAAATCAAATGAGAAAGAGACCCAGAAATGGTCAAATAACAAGCATACAAAAAAAATTTAATTGTAATTTCGTGGCCTTTTGAAGAGGTTAAAGTTCATAGCGGGTGCGATTATTATATGGATTTATTATTCAAAAATGTTCCTATTATGAACATATAAAATCAATTCTCTATGTGGTAATTCTCTAAATTCTCTATGAAGTGCTCTCTTGCGACATGTACGGAAACACAGATATTAAATGCAAATTCTTGCAACATGCAACATCAGTCATGTTGCAGTCGATTTTATTATAAATGTTTAGAAGCAAAAACGTATAGAAACACTGTTAATCAACAAAAATCAGGTTTTTTGACCCCAGTCATTGAGCGAAATAAAACCTCTTGTTATATTAAAATTTGTTTATATTATTATTGTTATTCTATAATTTTTGTCGCTTAATTATGAAGTTTTTGTGGCAGCCACAAACATCAGCCCAAACGTAATTATATCCACTGACCACAGAGCATTGTAGGGTTTAATGACTGCTTTGATGACGGTAGCATTTTTAAAATTTCTTATCAATAGCAAAATAATAAAAAAAACAAGTAAGAAAATTATAGTCGGTCTAGACCGAGTATACGATACCCTATACCTTGCGTTTAGAGACTCTATCTCATAGATCCAACTAACTGGATATAGAAAATAAGCATAAACCAAATTTGAGTGGGATTTTTATTAATTTTTACGGCTGCAGAGATGAAAAAGTTCATATCGGATGCTATATCTATATGGGGACTAGGCCCAAAAACGGACCGATCCTGATCATGTTTGGTAAAGTCTCTTGTATTTTGCAAAAATATATACAAACAAAATTTGAGAAGAATCAGTGCAATATTTTTGTTTTTTGATAGATTTAAGTGAAGATCGGGAAGCAGCTCTATATGGGACCTATGACTAAGAGTTGTCCAATAGGGATAATTTTTGGACTACTAATTAATGGATGTAATATGTACATACAAACCCAATTTGACTAAGATTTGTATGATAATTTGGATCTTATGGCAATATATGTTGATTTCATAGGGGTCATTTGTATGGGGCTAGGTCTGAACATGGACCGATTCTCACCAATTTCAATAGCGTTCATCCCATGGCCGATAAAAGCTTATGTACCAAATTTCAGCAAAATATATTCATATTTGCGACCTGCAGTTTGATTACAAGCTTTACATGGACACACAGACGGACGGACATCGTTAAATCGAATCAGATAGTGATTCTTATTCGATCGTTATAAGTAAAGATGGGTGTAGGTCAAATATTTTTGGTTGTTACAAACAGCAGCACAAAGTCATTATACCCCAACCACATAGTGGTATAGGGTATAACAAGCAAGAAAAGTATAGTATTTCTATACCGACTTTTTGATACCCTATACCATGCGTTTAGATAAATGGTCTTAAGTCCAACTAATTGGGTGTAGAAAATAAGCCTAAACCAAATGTGAAAGGAATTTGTATTAATTTTTTGCCTGCAGATCTGAAAAACTTCATATCGGATGCTATATGAATACGTGAACTAGGTCGAAAAATTGACCCACCCTGACCATATTTGGTAAAGTTATTTATTTTTAGCTAAAACACTTACAAACCAAATTTGAGGAAAATCTGTGCAATATTTTCGTTTTTTGATAGATTTAAGGGAAGATCGGAATGCCGCTTTATATGGGGGTTATGACTAAGAATTGTCCTATAGGGTTTATTTTTGGTTAATGGGAGTAATAAACACACACGAACCCAATTTGACAGAGATCTATGTGATAATTTGGATCTTATGGCAATTTAAGTCGATCTCATAGGGGTCATTTGTATGGGGACTAGATCTGACCAGACACCAGTTTTCACCAAATTCAATAGAGCTGGTAGAAAGCTTATATACAAAATATCGTCGAAATATATTCGTATTTGCAATCTGTAGTTTGATAACTTAGTTTACATGGACACACAGACGGACGGACAGGCGGATAGACGGACATCGCTAAATCGACTCAGAAAGTGATTCTGAGTCCATCGGTACAATAAAACAGATGGGCCTTAGGCCCAAATATTTTTGGTAGTTACAAACATCAGCACAAACTCATTATACCCAGCCCTCATAGTGGTATAGGGTATAAAAACGATGTCTCGTTGTGTGCATATTAAATAAATTTGTTTTTGAAATTTTCTAATTATTTACATTAAATTGTAATTTATACTTTATATTTTTTTAAAACCATCCCATGTGCGCGCTCGTATTTCTGTATTTATATGTTGCTGTTTAATTTTTTTGTTGTTGTATACCATTCGAAAAACGTGTCATTAATGTCTGTTATCATGTCATTACAATATAACAATGAAATTGACGAGACCCTTTTTAAGGGGGACATTGTTGTAATAAAAATGCTGTCCATATTTAATGAAGGTTTGTTGAACCTTTTCTTTTGCAGATTTTGTTTTTAATGATTTACAGATTACATAAAAAAGGGATTAAAAGGGAATATGAAATTCCTTTCAATGTAGAGATAAAACAGTTTTTAAAACGGAAATGAAATTGGGAATTTTTAAACAATTAAAAGCTGTTTTAAAAAAAATGTATTTTAAATATCTTTTTTTTTATAAATTCTTTAAAAAATCTTTTTGGCCTTTTTTGAAAGTTTTTACTTTTGTCAATTTTTCTTTAAGTAAAAGACAACCTTTTAAGGATTCTCATTCAAAGCAGATTTGCAATGAAGTCAAATTATAGCAAGAGAATATTGCAAAAATATTTAACTAAAAGCAAATGACAAATGGGCAAAGTTAAGTTTAAGAACAGCATTAAAAAAATACCGGAAATGCTTCAAAACGTCCAAGAAATAACAATTTGATTTTAAGAATATTTGACCTAGATCCATCGTTTATTATACCACACGACTCAGAATAACTTTCTGAATCTAAAGGTATACCAATTAATTTAAGCCAGTTCACAATTCATCGCCTGTGCATTTATTTTCGCTGATTTCAAAAAGAGTACATTTAAATCGCCCTGTGTTGAATTGTGAATTGCCTAAAATTGATTAGCATACCTTTAGGCTCTTATAAAAATATTTATTAACAATCCCATTTATATTTCTTCTGTGTGTTCATCAAATATTTGTAATGAAATTTAATGAATTTTATTTAAATATTCATAAATTTTGCTTTAAGGTTACAATGGTCCAAAATTCTGCAGTATTTGCAAAATATTTGAATTTTTGACCTAATCGTCCTATACTAGCTTGGGGTCATTTGGTTAATGGCAACAAATTATAAAATCATCAAACTCATCAAATCATAAAAATCGGTAAAATATAGCTCAATTTCATTACCCAACCCATTCTAAGAGTTTCATATAGTTTACTAGAACAATTAATCTCTATATTAATACGTGAAGGTAAATTTTTAGTTCCCTTTTTAAACAATATGCGGGCACGGAGGAATGTGAAAATTGGCATATTTATAGCTCATATGGAGGAGAAGCTGAGATTGATAAAATTTATGTTTAATCTGCCTTGAAAATATATTAAATTAAATAAAATAAAATTAAATATTTCTAATAATTCGTTACGTCCTGTTAATGAGAATGATTTAAATTGTATATGACATGCCCTGTGTTGAATTGTGAATTGCTTAAATTGATTAGCATACCCTTAGGCTCATTTAAATATTCATAAATTTATAAATTGAGTGAAAAAATAATATTATCTAAAATTTTCACTCGAATTTCGAGTGCTGGGCTATACTAGTTTTTTTAAATATGCCAAAATTCAAAGTTTGGCTTTGGCCTCGTCAATTATCGATCCAAATGTTTGGCATGGAAGACTTGCACATCTGGCTATTACATTTTAAGCGTCACATCTAAAAATTCAACAGCACTTACTAAATATTTGATTTTGTTGAATAAATTGTTTTTTATTAACTTTGGGTTATACGCGACCACATGACCAAAAGGGTTAATGGGGTCAAGATATTTTTTTCAGAAAGCCAAGGCTATTAAGATTAAATATAACATTTAAAAGTAGAAAATTTATAAATTTTTGATACAAAGTATTTAGAAAGTGTACATTTCCTGAATATTTAACAAAAATCTAATTTTTCTCGAAATCCGCAAAAAAGTCTTTGCAAAAAAAATTCTGGCAGAGGAATTTACTTAAAAATTGACACAGTTAATCTCTAATATATATTTAACAAAAGTTTAAAGTGCCAGATCCATTTTTTGAAATTTTGTTTAAGAAAATTTTTTAAAACTTAAAAAAGGAGTTTTCAAAATTTTATCAAAAAAAAAAATTCCATCTTTGGTGTCATTTCGCAATAGGTTAGCAATGTGGTAATCAAACAATACTTCATATCTGAGTACTTATAGGTATAGAGACAAAAAAAAAAAAAAAATGATGGCTTTAATTAATTTCTTAAAGTTGCAAACTTGGTAATCAAACAATACTTCATATCTGAGTACTTATAGGTATAGAGACAAAAAAAAATGATGTCGTTAATTAATTTCTTAAAGTTGCAAAAATTTCCGTCAAATTTGACAACCTAGTTTTTTTTGGCACAAAAGTGGTCTGGGGCATTTGTAATTTCTTGGCGAGTTTTTATTCGATTTTGAAGTTATTCGATTTTAAAGTTTAAAGAGATAATTTAGTACTGACATCGATTCATGTAACAACTTGTTGAAAAAATTAAACTATAGAACGAAATTTTCGCAAAATTTGAAAAAAAAGTCATATTTTCCCCATATAAACGCACTTGAAATTTTCAGTCGCGTTGAGGCACCTCTAAATTTTTTTTTGATTGACCTAAATCTTTGTACTTCTCAGTTTTTTTTACTATTCGTGTATTTTTTGGGGGGTGAGACTTTAAATTCGAACACTTTTTTCCCCTCCATGTAATGAAGGGCCACCCTAGTATACATATAGATTTAAAAAAACATTGAAAGAAAAAAATTTAATGAAAAAATTAATTTCCTAGAATTTGCACTCGCATTTAAAATGCTGGGCTCTGCTAGTATACATAACTCGCTCAATATTATTTCGCTCACTTACTTGATGTTGCTTGAGAATGTTTGTTTACATATGGCAAAACGATCTGCAACATGATTGATAATATATGTATAAATATGAAAATGTATGCTTAAATAAACAATTAATGTTGCTTAAAGCAAAGCTTTTCATATATGTATGTTCCAAGATAGCTCTTAACATATAGGAAGAGTTTTGGCTCGTCTCTATTTTATTTCGCCTAACACTGAAATCAGATAGTTTTCAGTTAAGTTGGTCAACAATATTTCTATACGTTTTTGTTTGTAAACATATGTATATAGGAAAACGAGCTCCAACATTAGAATTAGGCATGTTTGAAGATCTCAAATGTTGCAGAAAAATGTTTCCGAGTTTTCATATATGTTGCAAGAGATCATTTTTAGAGAACTTGAGCAAAGTGGGATAGTCTTTTCATTGGAGGTTAATCAAAAATAATAAAATTAATAATTTTCTTAAACAAAAACACGTATACAAAACTAGAAAATGAATATTGCTGAATAATGTCTGATACATTTCTGATTTTGCATATATGTTGCCAGCTCTTAACAGTATTTAAGCGAAATTAAAAAGCCTCTGGTTATTGAATTTCAAATAGTTTAATTAGGGAAAAATATTTTATTTAGAATTAAACTTAAGAGAAGCCATTTAGAATAGATACGGTTAAACCATATTAATCCCTATGCAAAATATAAAACTAAATTATAAACGAGTATTCAAAGCCAAACAAAAATTTTACTTTGAAATATTAGATTGCGGTTGTTGTTTCTGTTGTTAGTATCACATTTATGTGATACTCTAAAACTAGGGTTTAAGCAATTTCATTTGAAGTTATTTGAATTTTCTTTTCCTTTTTGTTTTTGCAATACATAGGTTATTGACATTTGTATGCCCCCTTTTTTTAAAGCACATGGCCGTAATATTAGATTTATGACTCTTCATCAACGACAACAACAGGATAGTTGGTAAAGCCCCTCTTTCTTTTTTTTTTGTTTCCATAATAGCAGGTATGCAATGTTGGTAGAAAATAATATTTGTTTTATAAAATGTAAACAATATCCACATGTATGTAATTTTCTTCATCATTTTTTTTTTTGATGAATTTTAGTATCCTAGGGTTCTGCTTTTTGCAGCATAAATGAATACTGATTGGGAAAACCTTACCGAGATTTAACTTGCAAAGTATATAAGTTTTAAAGTTTAATGTATGCATTATTTATAGAAATTAAGAAAAAAAACGAAAATAATTTGAAACAATCTGTGCGGAAGAAGTTTTAGTTTTTCAGATGATGAGAATATATTTTTTAAATTTTTTTTTTATATTTATGCATATTTTGCTAAGTCATGATAAACATCTAATATCCCGCAGACAAGCCAATAGGCTTCGCGGGTTAGATTAAGTTATATTGTAAACTTTATTTTATATCAATAAAAAATACTGAATAAAAAAAAAAAAAAAAAAAAAAAAAAAAATGTTAAATATTTTGCTTAAGCATAATCACAGTTTAATATACATACTTTTAGGGGTGACATTTTTTTGAGGGGCTTAAAAGCTTATTTTAGGGGCTCATTCCATAAAACGAAACATAATGAAACACTGAAATATTTAAAAAAAAAATTCTCATACAAAATTTAAGAATTTCCTTATAGAAAAGCCCATAAAAAAATACAATTTTAAAGTGCTTGAAATGAACTGTTAACTTTAGAGTAGTTAACAGAACAATAACCCATTCTATAAAACGATACATAATGGAAATTTGAAATATTAAAAACAATTTTTATATAAAATTTAAGCGTTTCGTTTTATAGAGTGAGCCCATAATTAAAAAAAAATTTGTTTAACATCTTAGAACGCAAAAATTTGTAAGCACTTAAATAAACTGTTAACTTAACAGTTGTTAACGGAACAATAACGAAACATCGTTAAGATACCAAATAAACATTTTAATGAAACATGATAATATTTACTAGCAGATTCCAGCGCTCAAAATTCGTGTGGAAATTCTAGGAAATTTTATTTTTTCATTTAATAATGACCCTGAAGGTATGCTTCACAATTCATATAATTTTAAATGAAGAAAGCAAACTCAACACATTCAGCCCGATTCTGAATATTCCCGCTGATTTTTCTCCCAGAAAAAAATCCTCCTGTTCTAAATAGACGGAGAAAACAAAAACAAGGGAGATAGAATTTCGAATTTCCGAATTTCAAATTTCGTTTTGGGTGAAATGCAAATAAATAAAAAGGGAAAAAACTTCCAAGCTGTTTTTTCATAATGAGGGAAAAGGGAAAAGGGTAAAAATTCCCACGGAATTCTTATTTAGAATTGAGCTAATTAACACAAACATTAACAAATTTAATAAACACACACATAGCATTGTATAATTTTATATATGTGTTAGTAGCAACTTTAAACGATCATAACTCCAAAAAATTTTCCAGACAATGAAAATCTGTAAATCTGGTTCACAGCTAAAAAGAAATACCTTTCAAATGATAAATTTTTTGTCAAAATCGGGGTAAAACTGTGAAACTTACATCGGTCACAAGAAATCGCCTAGCCTATTAATATTATAGATATGATTATTCTGTGATTTTAAAATGTTCTGTTAAGATATGTTAAGTTAACATGTTAATTTTTGCACAATAAAAATTAAACAAACATTTTGTTTTGGATAAAAGGTAAATTCCTAAAGTGTAAACTTAACAGATATGTTAAGAAAAATTGTCAATAGATAAGAAAATTTACACATTAAAGCATAATGTGTGTCAGTTTGTATGGCTCAACCGTGTTTGTAGATATTTTTGCTTATAAACATTTACGGTCTGCAACATAACTGATTGTCAAACAAGTAAGAGTATTAAACTTTGATACACTCTACCTGCGTTTTACGTTTATATTAATAACTTGGCTTTTTGCACTATTTATAACAAATGTAAACAAAATATATTAAAATGTAAACAATTTGATAAACTTAATACTAAATTATTACAACAACACACTTAATTTTAAAATTTTCTTTTGAGGTATTTCCATATTTTTGTCTTATCTTGTCAGAATGACTCCCGATTTACTCCATTTTAAATAACAACATGCTCGAAATAATGACAAAAAATATCGTCCTAAGTTGACCTAAGTACATAATTTATTTTGGGAATGAGCGTGATTTAAACGGACAAACGGACAGACGGACTTCGATATATCGGCTCGAGCTGTTATATACTTCATTTTTCGATGTATTACAAAGGGAATGGCAAACTGATATATACCTTATGTACAGTGATATAGAGGGTATAAAACATATGTTTCAAGATCTTTAACTATAAATAAGAAAACAATTATATAATTGTTAATGAATGTTGCAGAAGTGACAGGTTTTTCATTAGTGTTGGCACTGTATGTGCTCTTACACATTTTATGTGTAATTTTCAGTTTTATGTGCTATTTTTTATTGATTAAATTTTCACTGTTGTAAACTTATATTTAATTTAATGAAATAATTCTTTAATTTTCAATTGTCTCTCAGTTTTAAGATTCTGGAATATTTCCACGAACTCCAATCCTGATATTTTCAGTGTAGAAGGACCTTATCATGAATATAATCACCAAAACTTTTTTCATAAACAGAAATTTGCTTTATTGAAATCCTTACTACAAGGACTTCAATACAAAACCCACTTTTCATTAGGGTGTTTCACTAAAACCGATTTTTCATTTTTGTAACTCTCAAAGAGAAAAATTTATTGTTAAGGTGCAAAAGATTTTTTGGCAATTTTTAAATTTTTTTTTAACTTTTTATATAAAAAAAGGGGTTATGAAACAACGTTTTTTTATACATTTTCCTTGACGCTTTTTTTCAAAACCAGATAAAATTATTATAAAAAAAAAAAAAAAAAAAAATTATCCACTGTAAAAATTATTAGTTTAAAAAGCACTTTGATGACCTTAAATGTAAAAATTCAGTATTTCCTTAGTTCAAATCTCAATAAGGTGAGAAGGAATGCAATAGTATGGGAATCTATAATATTAATAGGCAAGGCGATTTTTGTGACCGATGTAACTTTGTCAGTTTTAAACCTATTTTGACAAACATACCGCATCTGAAAGGTGTTTCTTTTTAGCTGTCCACCAGATTTACAGACTTGCATCGTCTGGAACATTTTCATTCAAAATTGCTAATAACACATACATATTATATAATGTGTATGTTTATTAAATTTTTTAATGTGTTGGCAAAAATTGTATATAAAAAGCCGTGTGTTGAATCGAAAAAAAATTTTGGACAGAAACCAATAACCAATAATAACGCAATCGAATTTCATTTCATAATTGAATTGTAAATTGCCTACCTTTAGGTGGCATATAAGGTCGTCCAAATCCTTTTGGTTCTTATTTCTATGTGTTCAACAAATATTTATTATTATATAAATTTAATGAATTAAATAGGTCAAAAAACATTGAAAGAAAAATATGTAATGAAAAAAATAAAATTTCCTAGAATTTGCACTCGAATTTCGAGGGCTGGGCTCGGCTAGTATAATTAAATATGTTAAATTGATCTTTAAAATACTTCTACCAAAGTCTACTATGGTAGCATCAATCTTTAAAAATTTCTTAAATTATTAGTAAAATTTAAATTGTGTGTGTAATTTGGTATTTTTGTTGATAGCAAAACTGCTTTTCATATATGTTTCAAGAGAGCTCTTGATAATGTTTGAGCGAAATGGATACCCATTGATTAAAGTTCATTAATTCTGAACAAAAAATTACATATATGTGGAATCAGAAAGCCGTTAGAATATGTCGCTCAAGAGTGTTTGTATATGACTTTGCTTATAAACATGTTAAGCAATACGGTCTGCAACATAACTGATGTTTGACAAAACATGTTGCAAGATGTCAACAAACTATAAAATGTGTGACCAAATAGGTAATGAATGTTGCAGAAACTAAAGTTAATACAAGACAGAGTTTTAATATATAAATGTTGCAAGAGAGCTCTTAACAGGGCTTGAGCGAAATGGAAGCATATTGATATAGACTTTATAAGTGTCAGTTTGTGTTGCTCAACAGTGTTGCTATAGGTTTACATATGTTGAAGGGAAACGGTATGCTCTATATTTGGTGTTTAGAAATACGTGTTTGAAGTCCACTATAAACAAGAACACATCAAGCTAGACAATGAATGTTGCTGAAAAATGTTTCGCATATCTTTGACCTATTAAATATGTTGCAAGAGTGCACTTAAAAGTGCTTGAGTGCTTGTTATATACTTTTTTTAAATTTCATTTAATCAATTGTTACAAAATTATAATGTTAATTTTCTCTAATCATACAATAATGTGTTTAATGCCCAAAATATACTTTTCATGACTACTGTGTGCAAATGAAAAGGTGACTTTTGTTATAAAATGAAAAATCGTTATTTATGCAGGATATTTATCCAATGTTTTTTACAATCCTCGAAAAAGTTGTCAAAGTCTATATCCGGAAGGGCCTTCAAAGCAGGCAGGAAATCGACTTTTATCTCTTCAATCGATTCTAAACGGTGTCACCGAAACAGTCATTGGAGCGTAACGAATAGCCGGAAGTCACATGGTGCTAAAGCAGGTGAATACGGTGGTTGTGGAACAATATGAGTTGGAAATTTATGCGAAATGATCTAGAAGCAGCAATACTGGCCTTTCTCTTTGATTAGCTTTACGAAAATGACTCATAAAACTTCAATAATTTTTACGGTTTGTCCCGGCAGAAGGAATTCGTACACCACACCCCGATAATCGTAAAAAACTGTTATTATGACCTTGATTTATGAACAGACTTCGGAGAGATCTTTTCGGTCTTGCTTTTCCGTTTGTAATAAATTCACTTGAATGGCTCCAAGTTCTTTCACCTGCATTAAATTTCGTTCTGGTAGTCAGAAAGTACTGTTTCAGTGATAATAATGCGGCGCTATTTAAAAACAGATTGCATGATTTTGGAACCAAACCAGATTTGATGCGTTTGAGGCCCAAATTATATTTAAAACTGGTGCTGACTGATCCTTTTGAAAGGTCAAGAGCATCGCCAAGACTCCAATCAATGATATTTAAAAACTAAATCTTTAATTTGACGGGTTGTTCATCATTTAATGTTCTTTCTGGTCTAAGGCGCTCTTGAACTTCAACGCTTTCTCTGGCTTGTTGAAACCGCTCAAACCATTTGTAAATATTTGTTTCGTCATATTATGATTACCAAAGGCCTTCTGCAATATTCTTAATGGTTCTGTAGCAGAAATTCCATTCCGTCAACAAATTTTAATCTTTTTTCGATAAAATCAGACAGCGTTAAAATTTACGAATGCACTTTTAATAAATTTATAAAAACGAGCGTTATTGTTGAGTTAAAAAAAGATATTGACATGAAATTTGGCACTTACACAAAAGCAGTACAACCAACAAGAAAAAAAAATATTTGCCCAAATCGATAAAGCCGCCAAGTTTCAACTGACACATTCTTATTTTCAATTTCCTATTTTTTATATTTTTTCGCGAAAAAAAAATTTATATTAAATTTTTGTATAAATTTTAACTTGATCATCATTTAAATATTTATATAAAAAGTTCATTGGCTTTTGAATGTGATGTTTTAATTTTCGTTGTTGTTGTTGTTGTTTGCTTGCTTGCAATAACAACCAAACATAAGAAGAGACTAGAGTGATCTACAACTTTACTCCGAGCATGTATTTTATTCATATTTGTCCGTCTGTCTGTCTGCCTTCAAAATATTGTTGCCATCTACAATTTTTAACTCCAACTACAACAATTTATTACTACAAATAAGTAACTTAAGTTGATATACGAGACATACGCCAGTTTTATTCTTCTAGCCGGCTTATTTTTTTGGTTGCCATTTTTTAGTTCCTTTTTCCCCCTAAAAAAAGAAGATGAAAATATAAACAACTTTTTGTTGCTTTTGGAAAAAAAATATATAAAAATATAAAAAACCGATGATGTTTGTTTACATTTTCAGTGTATTTTTATGGGATACACAATAAAAAAAAAAAGGAACGTCCTCTATGTTTTAGAAAATTTTACCTCAATATAATCGCAATAACACAGAATACAAACAAAAAAGGGAGCAAAGTACTTAAAGCTAAACAATACAAGACATGTTTTAACTATGTTCATGCTGTAGTCATATAGAGCAGAGATTTAAAGGGATTTTTTTTTAAATACAAAAAATAAAATCAAGGGCCGAATTAGTGAAATTTTAAGATTTTGCTACTCGAGAAAGTAAAAATTATAGCAATGTACTCGAGAGTATTTGAAATTTTATACGATAGAATCTGAGAAATTAGAAATAATAAATATTTTTAGGCCCTAAAAAAAAAAATTTTTTTTTTCAAAAAATATTTTTATAATTTTTCAATCGTTGCGAAATTTAATCAGTCCAATTATGGGAAAATTTCGAACTGCTTGTATTGTAATTATTTTGAAAATGATAATAAAAAAAAATATATGTATGTATAATTAAATGAAAATTTGTTTGTTTGTGGGTTTGGTTGAGGGTTTGACATTAATAGGTGACTAAATCATAGGACCGATCTTCTTGAAACAGTGGGCGTGGCACCTCCCATACATGGTAAATACATATCATCACATATCTAGAGTACTATGATGGCCAGAGTCTTGAAACTTTCTGCAGTCGTACCAAAAATGGGCGGGATTGGGTTAGTGGATGTGGCACCTCCCATACAAAGAATATTATCTGAAGTACTATAAACCAAGGTTCAGAAAATACACACATGAAACACACAATGTTCTGTTCAAAAGCAGCCAACACATATCTTTATTTCATATCAATTATGTGCGTTTCTAAATTTTCTACGGTGCCCAACACAATCATGACTGTGTTCGTTTTAATATTTCGTTATTTACACGAACATTTTTCTATCACGTATTTTTTGTTTCGAACATAAACCACACAGATTCGAGTGTTGCTTTATTTGAAGTTCGTGTTCTGGTACGTGTACTGAGAAAAAACAGAACATGTATAATAAACAGGTTCGAGTTCAGTTATATTTTAAGTCGTGTTCTGGCTCGTGTACTAAGAAAAAACAGAACATGTACAATAATTAAGTTCGAGTTCAGTTATATTTTAAGTCGTGTTCTAGCTCGTGTACTAAGAAAAACAGAACATGTACAATAAACAGGTTCGAGTTCAGTTATATTTTAAATGCGTGTTCTGGCTCGTGTACTAAGAAAAAATAGAACATGTACAATAAACAGGTTCGAGTTCAGTTATATTTTAAATTTGTGTTCTGGCTCATGTACTGCGAAAAATTGAAACATCAATTCGCGATCTGATACACCCCGATAAAAACGACGACAATTGTTTCAACCAAATTTATTAAAATTTTATTTACCCTTTTTTATGACTTACGTTGCAAATTGTTTACAATTGTCAAATATTTTAAAATTTTATTGGCCAGTTTTTTGTGATTTACGTTGAAATTATTTACAATTGTTTTTATTGACAGGTTTTTATTTTAATAAAAGATGGTAATGAAATACTTAAGACACAAAAACTGCACACTGCACTTAAATCTTTATTGCAGGTTTCAATCAGACATGTAAATTTTTTCGTTTCGCTATTGAAAGTTGCGTATTTTTTATAGCCAAACTTATATCTGTTATTGCTTTCCAATTTTTTTAATTTTCACAAAATATTTGCAATTTACACAATAACACAGTACACTTATAGATCACGATCTAATGAAAACTGGACCAATTTTAATGAATAAATGACGCACGCACTCGCTATTTATTGCAAAATCAATTGCGTGAAATTGTTACACTTGCAAGCAAATGTAACGTAAGTTATAAAAAAGGGACAATAAAATATGAAAATATTTTTTTGGGTTTTTTTTATTGACACTCATTGTGTTTTTCGCAAAAAATCCCAAAAAATCATTGTGAAAAGGATTGTGCATTGACACTAATTGGTTCGCAAATTAAGGGTGGGTGATTGTGTTTTTTATGATGCAAAATTTGTTTGTGTCTAACGTTATTTGTTACCAAAAAAAAAATTTTTGCAAAAGATCCTAACAACCAACAAGTGTGTCTTTTATGCCGCAAAATTGGGTTTTTCGTCTATGACAGTAATTGGTTGCGAAAATAAGGATGGGTAATGCAAAAAAACCTAACAACCAAAAAGTGTAACTTTTATGATGCTAAATAGTTTTTGTGTCTTAAGTATTTTATTACCATATTTTATTAAAATAAAAACCAGTCAATAAAAACAGTTGTAAATAATTTCAACGTAATTCACAAAAAAATGGCCAATAAATTTTTAAATATTTGACAATTGTAAACAATTTGCAACGTAAGTCATAAAAAAGGGTCAATAAAATTTTAATAAATTTGGCTGAAACAATTGTCGTCGTTTTTATCGGGGTGTATCAGATCGCGAATTGATGTTTCAATTTTTCGCAGTACACGAGCCAGAACACGAATTTAAAATATAACTGAACTCGAACCTGTTTATTGTACATGTTCTATTTTTTCTTAGTACACGAGCCAGAGCACGACTTAAAATATAACTGAAGTCGAACCTGTTTATTGTACATGTTCTGTTTTTTCTTAGTACACGAGCCAGAACACGACTTAAAATATAACTGAACTCGAACCTGTTTATTGTACATGTTCTGTTTTTTTTTTCAGTACACGTACCAGAACACGAACTTCAAATAAAGCAACACTCGAATCTGTGTGATCGAAACAAAAAATACGTGATAGAAAAATGTTCCTGTAGATAACGAAATATTAAAACGAAACACAGTCATGATGTGTTCGGCACCATACAAAATTTAGAAACACACATAATTGATATGAAAATAAAAATATGTGTGTGTTGGTCTAAGTTATGTTTGTTTACATATATCTACGAGTTTTTTATTCAGTGTGTGTTTTTTTTTTCTGAACTCTGCTATAAACCCAACAGTCTTGAAACTAGGTGTGAGTTAACGAATGATGAGTGTGAAAAGTTTTGTGAAAAATGGGCGGGATCAAATCAGTGGGCGTGGCACCTCCCATACATGGTAAATACATATCATCATAATTAACAACAAAAATATTCACTAGAAATAAGTTATTTGGCAAAACAACTTTATATAAAAGTCAGTATACAATGTATAGAGTATTCAAATAATAAGACTCTTCCGGGGCTCCTAAATATGACTTTTATCATAAACTAGAGTCATAAACCAGACGTTCTTTTTTGCCGAATATATTTTTACAAGGAAGAACAGGGTTTTACCAACTATGGGAACGTGGAATCTTTTTCATATGATTTTGAGATTTTGATTCCCGTTGGAATAAGAAGATTACGAATGAAAAAAGTGGGATCCATTTTATTAACATTATATAAACATATGTTTTTTGTTTACATATTCTCTTTTATCTGTTAAATTTATGCAGAAATATTTCTACTATCGAAGTAAATTTCGATTCGGAATTATTTCGATCACGACTGTGAAAATTAAGCCCCCGATTTTTGACCGTATAACTGGCTAGTCAATAAACTCGAAAGACCTCTCTTGAATCGATTAAGGAGAAAAAGGCGAATCGCTGCGCGCTTCAACAGCTGCTTCTAGGATTGGAAAAAAGCTTAACATAAGTGTTCTGCATTGAAGGGGGTTTACTTTGAAGGCAATGAAATTGATTTAAAGAATAAATAAAGATTTTTCATTTCACAATAAAGTCAACTTTTCATTTGGACACAGTAGAATTTCAGAGTGGAAACTTCTTGGATAGACTTTGCTTAAATAATAATATGCATAGATAATATTGTCGAAGAAATTTGTTTTCGCTCAATTTTATTGCAGTTGGTTACAGTCTTTAGTTCGACATCAGTTTGCGTTGATAAACAAAGTTTGTTGATGTTTATATATGTTTAAACGTTTCAAGAGCTTAATAAACAACAAAATGTTGCCAAAAAATGAATGTTGCAGAAATTATTCGTAAATGTTGCAAAAGAGTTTTTGAGAGTGCTTGTGACAAATGGGTTTTATATAAATGTAAAATAAATAAAAAAAAAAAAAAATATTTAAATTCAAAATTATCTTTTAAACGAACAACATTTTTTGGGGAATACACTCCTTTATAAACCTGTTGACTACGTACATCACTAGCAGAATATTTTGCTGTACTTGAATTTTTGTTCATATCAGATGTTTTTTTTTTTTTTTGATTTTGTTCGCTCTACTCAGTTACAAGTATTGAAATAAAGCTTGTTCCTTCTAAAAATATGTTATGCTCTGCAATAATGGCAACAATACAATGCACCTTGTTATGAATTTGTTTTTTCTTTAACTTTTCTTTTTAATTTTTTTTTTTTTCGAAGGTAGTGGATATTTATGTTGTTGATCCTTATATTTTTTTTAGGTTTTGTGCTCGTGCATGGTTTAAATTGGATATAGAAGAGCAGTTTTACATAATTTCATTAATGAATTCTTGAATAAAAATTCAAATGTTTTTTTTGGTTGGATTTCATTACTATTTTTGGTATTTGTTTGTATATTATATTTATGCTTTTTTGTTGTTGTGTGGTGTTTGTTGTAGTTGTTTGTTTGTAATACAATCTGATGTGAGTGCTGATAGATATGAAATAATCATGTACTCAGAACAAATGTGTATTTGGGTAGATTTTTAATGAGCAATATTATATTCCAGAACAGAAATCCTCATTAAAATGAAAGTAAAAAAAAACATAATTTATTTTAATTTTGAAAAAAAATAAAAATAGAGAGCAGAAACGTTACGATAAGAATTTTATAGAATTATGTTCAGTTATTACTTTAAAGAGTATATATTCCCTAATAGCAAATGAGTAAAATAAACACCAAAATAATTGTCTGTCCTTAAGTCAATGACTGTGAGTTATAACTGATAAATTAGGTTTTTGTATTTCCAGCGGCACAACAACTTTAAAGGCAAATGTATTGAAATATAATTTTTGGAAATATAATTTGATAAAATTTAATTTTTATTCTTTTATATAAGATCTGGTTTCAAAAACATATTTCTTTTTATTAAAACATTTAAACTTCATTATGAAAATATAAATACAGCAGGTTTTGTGAAAGAAAAAAAAAATATATAAAATAATTTAATTTGAACAAATTACAAAGTTGTTAAAGAATCTTAATTGCAACTTAAGTAAACGTTTTTACAAAATACCAACAAAAAAAAAAGTTCAATGAAATTAAAGCATAATATCTTCTTGCATGAAACGAATTACTGGGAAAACTCAAGACTTATTGAAAAATTAACCCATTTGTGAAATACGTGTGTTAAATGTTTTGCCAAGATGCTAAGAATAAAATTAACATGATATTAAAATTTCAAAATCTTTTAAATAAATCACTGAACTTAATTGATAATCAAAAACCAGTATTTTTTGGTAAGCGATTATCCATGCAAATACAGGTAATATTTTTTAAAATATTTTCTTGATTTTAATTTAATTTTTATCAAAGTGCGTTGCGTTTAAAGAAATTCAATGTTTGTTAAGGAAAAACGAATTAACAAAAACCAGTATTTTTATCTTTTGTTGAAGTAAAATTTTTGATGGTTTAAGGAAACATTTCGTTGGCTGGATTTTTCACTCAATTTTTTAATATTGCGTAAAAAAATTTTACAATTTTATTTAAAAGTTATATAAAAGCAAAAACCAATATTTTTGTTGATAAAACAAAATTCTTAACAGTTTAAGTAAAGGTTTTTAAAACAGTTTATTGGCTGGAAATCTTTATTTAATTTTGTCAATGTTGTGAAAGAAAAATTCAATAAATTTTAACTAAAACCAGTGTTTTTTAAGAAAAGTCAAAATTCAGGCGGGTTAAGTAGTTTTTTTAAAAATAGGTTGCAGACATTCAATAAATTTTTCCCATTCGGAATCAATTAAAATCCTATAATTTCTTTATTAAAATTATATAACAACAACCATTATTTAAAAAAATGTTTTCTGAATTACATGTTTCCCTATATTTTGTCAAGGTTGAGCTAAAAAAATTTGCGCGATGTTATTTTTAAAAATTTGATGTCGCTTAATTAAAACTAGCAGATTCCAGCCCTCGAAATTCGAGTGCAAATACTAGGAAATTTTATTTTTTCATTAAATAAAGACCCTAAGGTATGCTAATAAATTATAGCCAATTCACAAATCAACACAAGAAACAAACTAATTTTTATTACAAACACATTAACAAATTTACTAAACACACACATAGCATTGTATAATTTTATGTATGTGTTAGTAGCAATTTTACATTCAATTTACTCAAAATAAAGGAAAAAATTTAAAAATCTGTAAATCTGCAAAACGGCTAAAAATAAATTGCTTTCAAATAATATACGTTTGGTCAAAATCGGGATAAAACGGTAGAACAAAACATCGGTCACAATAAATCGCCTAGCCTATTAATATTATAGATATGTATATGGGCCGTTTCATATCAAGTGATCCAACTTTTGAAAGCGATGTCTTCCGCATCAAGGCAAGATCGGTCCAGAATTTTCAGAGTTGGAGGGGGTCAAAATTTGACATTGTGGCCAAACAGGTGTTTTTCTCATCCGTGTAACTTTTTACTTATTGTTCTTAGCAAAATTTGTCCCAAATAGTTAAGATAGCTATTTCTTCAGTCTTTCGGAAAAAAATTAAAAAAAATTTTTTTTTTTTGACTTTTTTTTTGCAAAATCAAAAAATTTTTTGACTTTTTTTTTTTTTTTTTGCTCAAAAGATATCTTCGGTTTTTTTACTTTAAGAGCTTTTTGGTTGCTTAGTGGGATGCGAGTGGGATATCTATAAAAAAAATGTTTTGTAACTCAAGATAACTGTTTTTCATTTTTCAATTTTTACCATATGCACTAATTTGAATTTTTCTATTAGTGTGTAAGTGTTTCTAAAACCTTAAAAATAAAACGTGTACTGAGAAGAAACTAGACAAATTAGCCTTTCCGACGGTATGTAACATACCTAACTAAAATTCCATGCCTTCGATATTGTAATACCCACAATATGTTAACCTCAGGAAAAAAATCACTTTTTTTCTATAGAAATGTTGAAAAATTATTTTTTTTATTTATTTGTAATAAAAATTAAATTAATATATAATAATAATAAAAATAAATAGATAAATAAAAGTGTATTTATTTATATATTCTGAATTAAGAGCAACCTTATCTTATACATCAATCGAAAGGTCTCAAAGTCGTAAATCACAAAAAAATTCAGCCATTGACTTTTTTCAGGTCATAGTGTGAGAATATTTCGCCATTGTTCCCCTTTTTTGAATATTTTCACCCTATGACTTCCAAGAGGATAATAATCAAAATTTTTTTGCATTTATAAACACAGCACTTTGAGACCTTTCGATTGATATATAATATAAGGTTGCTCTTAATTCAGAATATATAAAAAATACACTTTTCCAAAAAAGGGCAAAAAAAGGGCGACATTTTTTTTCAGAAAGGAAAACGGCATTAATCATATTAGATGCATTTATATCATAACTATTTATATATTCAATTTATTGTAGCTGATGAAGTATTTAAGTTTTGTCACTTTTCAAAAATCCAATCTGAAGACATCGGTTTCAAAAGTTGGATCACTTGACATGAAACGCCCCATATGTTAAACAACAGTATTTGTAATGAAAAATTTTATTCTAGATGTTATCAATTTACAGAGTTGGAAAAAATTTGATTAAAATTCATATACATAAACCAGTATTTTTAATAAACAGAATTCTCTAATAATAGTGTTAGGAATCTTTTTTGAAACTATTTTTCTTTAGAAGTGTTTGCTTAATTTTGTCAATTTCGCTGTAGAAAGTTTTAAGATATTTTAAATAAAAAATATTTAAAAAATGTATATATCAAAAACCAGTATTTGCAATTATAATGAATTCGATCGAAGTTTAATTTAAATTTTCAAAAAATTTTTATTCTAGAGATTATCTGAAAATTTTATCAATATGTTGCGTTTGAAAAATTCCATTAGAATTCATATACATAAACCAGTATTAAAAAAAGAGAATTTCAACATAGTTTTGGAAACTTCTTTGAAACTATTTTTGTTTGGAAACTTTTACTTAATTTTATCAATGTTGCTGTACAAAGTTTTAAGAAATTTTTAATATTTTAAAAATGTATGTAGAAACGAAAATCACTATTTGCAATTAAATGATTTCGCGCGAGGTTTAAGTGCAATTTTCAGATAATTTTTTATTCTAGATATTATCTGAAAATGTAATCAATATGTTGCGTTTGAAAAACTTCGATTAAAATTTATATACATAAACCAGTATTTTTATAAAAGAGATTTTCCTAATAGTTATAGAAAACTTCTTTGAAACTACCTTTCTTTTGAAACTTTTAGTTAATTTTGGCAATGTTGCTGTACAAAATTTTAAGAAATTACATATCAAAATTATCACCCTAAAACCAGTATTTGTAATTAAAATGTGTACGCTCGAAGTTTAATTTAAATTTTCAGAAAATTTGTTATTCTAGATATTATCTGAAAATTTTATCAAAAAATTCGATTAAAATTCATATGCATAAATCAGTATTATTAATATATAGAATTTCCGAGTAGTTTTAGGAAACTTTTTCGAAACTATTTTTTTGACATTTTCACTTAATTTTATCAATGTTACTGTAGAAAGTTTTAAGAAATTTGAAATAAAAACTATTTAAAAATGTATATACAATCAAAAACCACTATTTCTAATTAAAATGATTTCACTCGTGGTTTAAGTGAAATTTTCTGAACATTTTATCAATTAATACACATTAACTAGTATTTTTAATAAAGAGAATTTCCTAATGGTTTCAGGAAATTATGTTGAAACTATTTTTCGTTGGAAACGTATACTTATTTTTCAAGGTTCAGAAAATACACACATGAAACACACAATGTTCTGTTCAAAAGCAGCCAACATATATCTTTATTTTCATATCAATTATGTGCGTTTCTAAATTTTCTACGGTGCCCAACACAATCATGACTGTGTTCGTTTTAATATTTCGTTATTTAGACGAACATTTTTGTATCACGTACTTTTTGTTTCGATCACACATAAACCACACAGATTCGAGTGTTGCTTTATTTGAAGTTCGTGTTCTGGAACGTGTACTGAAAAAAAAAAACAGAACATGTACAATAAACAGGTTCGAGTTCAGTTATATTTTAAGTCGTGCTCTGGCTGGTGTACTAAGAAAAATTAGAACATGTACAATAAACAGGTTCGAGTTCAGTTATATTTTAAATTCGTGTTCTGGCTCGTGTACTGCGAAAAATTGAAACATCAATTCGCGATCTGATACACCACGATAAAAACGACGACAATTGTTTCAACCAAATTTATTAAAATTTTATTGACCCTTTTTTATGACTTACGTTGCAAATTGTTTACAATTGTCAAATATTTAAAAATTTATTGACCATTTTTTTGTGAATTACGTTGAAATTATTTACAATTGTTTTTATTGACTGGTTTTTATTTTAATAAAATATGGTAATAAAATAGTTAAGACACAAAAACTATTTAGCATCATAAAAGTTACACTTGTTGGTTGTTAGGTTTTTTGCATTATCCACCCCTATTTTCGCAACCAATTAGTGTCATAGACGAAAAACCCAATTTTGAGGCATAAAAGACACACTTGTTGGTTGTTAGGATCTTTTGCAAACATTTTTTTTTTGGTAACAAATAACTTTAGACACAAACAAATTTTGCCTCATAAAAAACACAATCACCCACCCTTAATTTGCGAACCAATTAGTGTCAATGCACAATCCTTTTCTCAATGATATTTTGGGATTTTTTGCATAAAAACACAATGAGTGTCAATAAAAAAACCCAAAAACATTTCACGCAATTGATTTTGCAATAAATAGCGAGTGCGTGCGTCATTTATTCATTAAAAGTGGTTCAGTTTTCATAAGATCGTGATCTATAAGTGTACTGTGTTATTGTGTAAATTGCAAATATTTTGTGAAAATTAAAACAATTTGAAAGCAATAACAGAAATAAGTTTTGCTATAAAAAATACGCAACTTTTAATAGCGAAACGAAAAAATTTACACGTCTGATTGAAACCTGCAAGAAAGATTTAAGTGCAGTGTGCAGTTTTTGTGTCTTAAGTATTTTATTACCATATTTTATTAAAATAAAAACCAGTCAATAAAAACAATTGTAAATAATTTCAACGTAAATCACAAAAAAATGGCCAATAAAATTTTTAAATATTTGACAATTGTAAACAATTTGCAACGTAAGTCATAAAAAAAGGTCAATAAAATTTTAATAAATTTGGTTGAAACAATTGTTGTCGTTTTTATCGGGGTGTATCAGATCGCGAATTGATGTTTCAATTTTTCGTAGTACAAGAACCAGAACACGAATTTAAAATATAACTGAACTCGAACCTGTTTATTGTACATGTTATATTTTTTCTTAGTACACGAGCCAGAACACGGCTTAAAATATAACTGAACTCGAACCTCTTTATTGTACATGTTCTGTTTTATCTTAGTACACGAGCCTGTACACGACTTAAAATATAACTGAACTCGAACCTGTTTATTGTACATGTTCTGTTTTTTCTTAGTACACGAGCCACAACACGACTTAAAATATAACTGAACTCGAACCTGTTTATTGTACATGTTCTGTTTTTTCTTAGTACACGAGCCTGAACACGACTTAAAATATAACTGAACTCGAACCTGTTTATTGTATATGTTCTGTTTTTTTTTTCAGTACACGTACCAGAACACGAACTTCAAAAAAAGCAACACTCCAATATGTGTGGTTTATGTGTGATCGAAACAAAAAGTACGTGATACAAAAATGTTCGTGTAAATAACGAAATATTAAAACGAACACAGTCATGATTGTGTTGGGCACCGTAGAAAATTTAGAAACGCACATAATTGATATGAAGCTAAAAATATGTGTGTGTTGGTCTAAATTATGTTTGTTTACATATATGTACGAGTTTTTTATTCAGTGTGTGTTTTTTTCTGAACTCTGTTATTTTTATTAATGTTGCTGTTGAAAATTACAAGAAATTTTAAATAAAAATTATTTTAGAAATGCATATACAAAAAACCAGTATTTGTAATTTAAGTGAATTCAATCCAAGTTTAATTAAAATTTTCTGAAAATTTTTTATTCTAGATATTATCTGAAAATCTTATCAATATATAGCGTTTGAATAAATTCGATTAAAATTCATATACAAAAACCAGTATTTTTAATAAAGAGAATATCCTAATATTAGATTTAGGAAACTTTTTTGAAACTATTTTTCTTTGGACATTTTTACTTAATTTTATCAATGTTGCTGTAGAAAGTTTTAAGAAATTTTAATTTAAAATTATCATCCAAAAACCGGTATTTTCTAGTTAAGTAAATTTCGTGCAATTTTCTAAAAAAAAGTGCATATCAATTTAAGTTTTGTCATATGCAAAGCTATGAAAAAAATTTGTTTTAAAATGCTATACCAGTAATTTATAGTTAAAAAACCTTCCATGTGGTAAAAGGTAATAGCTTTTGGAACAATATACTTCAAGGGTTAATGATCACAAGTACGTTTTCAGATATTTGTGCGCCAAAGAAAACGCATGATATAAATTATTCCTAGTATTAATCATATCATGCATAAAGTGTTTAAAATGTTGTACATAAAAAAAAATAAACACATAATGCTGACGCATAACAAAAACACTTTTATGAAATCATTATAGGGAAGAAAAAAAAAGAGCTCACATCATAAAACTTTTCTACAAACTGTGGTGTCCAAGATTTAGATAAGAGCGTAACTGCATTGTTAAAAAATTAAAAAAAAAATATTTAGACATAAAAAACTATGGATACTCAATTACTGCCCAGAGCTCTTTGGTAACATATATTAAAAGTCTAAAATGTGCTAGATATTTTTCTGCAATTTTCACTTATTATTTTTTGAAATAAATTTTCTTGTTTATTAAGATCTGTAAACATGTATTTTTAAATAAGACACATGTTTCCTATAGACATATGTTTCTAAACAACAACGTATAAAAACACTGGTGAGCTTTTATAAAGCTCAACGAAAAATGTTAACTTGACATTGCTTTAACAGAAAGCCAAAAATATACAAAATAATAAGAAAATATAAATAAATACCAAACAAAAATTTTTACTCTGGCTCTGGCAACAAAAATAAGCCATTTTGTGTTGCTCAACAATGTTAGTATAGGTTTTTGTTTATAAACACATATAGACAAATTAACTGCAACATGAATCATTTAGTGAAGATTTCCTAAAAAAAAAAAAAACTGTTTTAAAAAACTTTACTTAAACGGTTCAGAAATTTACTTTATCAAAAACAAATACTGGTTTTTATTAAATATTTTTTTTTTTCTTAAGGAACAACAAATTTCTTTAAACGTAACTTAACATTGATAAATTTTAATTAAAATAAAGCAATTGCTTTAAAAAATTTACCCGTCTTTGCATGGAAACTCATTTCACATAAAAATACTGGGTTTTCTAAATTTAATTTTAATGATTCAAATAGTATAAATACAGTAAAAAGTATTTTTTCGCTTATTCTCTGAAAACAAACAGAAGCCATATTTTGTTGCTTAACAATATAGGGAAACATGAGTAATGTTGCAGATACATACATACATATTTCAAGTTCTCTATAGACAAGAACACGTTTACAAAGCCGGATAATAAATGTTGCAGAAAAATTCCCATACATGTTGCAAGAGAGCATATAAAATTGCTTGACTGATAACAAAAAATTTTTGTTTTAAAATTTATAAACAACAAAACGAGCATAATGCAGAACAATGATTGACACATTTCTGAGTTTTCATATACAGTTTGTCAATAAAATCTTTTCACACGAAGAAAAATGTTAGGAATATTTTTGTTTTTGTAAAACATTCGGATGGTTTCATATGCATTCATGGAAAAATTCAAATGCACCAAATTCGCGGAAAATGAACACAATAAAATCTTTGTTGTTGTCTTCACTCGCTATGCAAAGATTGTTTTTGATACAATTCATATTGAGTAGACATTTTTGTTGTTGTTGTAAAGTTTGTGTCTTTTTTAATGTGTTTAGTTCCTTTAATCCCGTACAAGTACAGTAAATGAAAATAACATTTTCAACTTTTTTTTACTGTGCAAAGATTTTCTTGACAAACTGTACTTACATATATATATAAAGGGTGATTTTTTAAGAGCTATAGGAAAGTTTAAAAAAAAAAAAAACACATAAAATTCAGAAAAATGCATGAAATCTTTATTTGAATCGATAGTACGGTCCATATAATTTAATGTTTGAAGATTATTTCATGCAAATGTTGACCGTGACTGCGCCTCAAATGGTCCATCCAAATGGTCCAATTTTGGCATACTCTTTCCAACATTTCGGCCGGTATCTCACGAATAAATGCTTCAATGTTGTCTTCCAATGCGTCAATTGAAGCGGGATTGTCTGTATAGACATGAGCTTTACCATAGCCCCACAAAAAATAGTCTAAAGGCGTTAAATCGCACGATCTAGGCGGCCAATTGACCGGTCCCGAACGTGAAATAAAATGTTCACCGAACTCGCCTCTCAATAAGTCCATTGTTAAGCGTGCTGTGTGGCATGTGGCACCGTCTTGTTCAATCCACATGTCATGCAAGTCAAGCTCTTGCATTTTGGGCAAAAAAAGTTGGATATCATCTCTCGGTAGCGCTCACCATTGACAGTTACGTTACGATTCGCATCATCTTTGAAGAAGTACGGTCCAATGATGCCACCAGCCCATAAACCGCACCAAACTGTGACTTTTTCTGGATGCATTGGTAGCTCTTCCAATGCTTCTGGCTGGTATTCACTCCAAAATCGACAATTCTGCTTATTTACGTACCCATTGAGCCAAAAATGAGCTTCGTCGCTGAACACAATTTTTCGGTAAAAAAGTGGATCTTCGGCCAACTTTCCAAGAGCCCATTCACCAAAAATTCTACGTTGCGGTAGGTCGTTCGGCTTCAATTCTTGCACCAGCTGTATTTTGAAAGACTTCACACCGAAATCCTTCCGCAAAATTTTCCACGTTGTTGAGTAACAAAGGCCCAATTGCTGCGAACGGCGACGAATCGATAATTGATGGTCATCATTAACACTGGCCGATACAGCTGCGATATTTTCTTCAGTTCGCACTCTACGTAAGCGTGTTGGTCCAATGTCCAACAATGTAAATTGGTGCGAAATTAAGTCACAATAGCCCGAATAGCCGCTTCAGTGGGTCGATTAAACTGACCATAAAATGGAAGAAGCGCGCGATGAACTTTCTTAACAGCACGCATTTTGATAATAAAATTCAATAACTTGCAAGCGTTGTTCGTTTGTAAGACGATTCATGGTTAAATTATAGACCAAACTGAAGATGTTTGACAATGAAACAAAACACGAAACGTGCGTCAGCTGTTTAAACCCGTGTTGCCAAAAAGATAAAAGCTAAAAAATCACCCTTTATATATATATATATACTGCAAGAGAGCCCTTTACAGAACTTGAGTGAAGTGTATAGACTTTGAAACAAATTTAAATTTATTTTACAAAAAAAGGCCCTTAATAGAACATTGCATATTAAGGGCCTCATAATGGACAATTGGCTAGCTTAAGGAAATTTTCTACTGATGATACATAAATAGTGTAATTAAATTTTAGCATTGTTTTTTTGTTTTGTTATTTTAAGGCTTAAAGAAACAAGTTTCTAACTAGGTGTAATTTTATAAGAAAATTTCAAAAATTTCTCAACGGCCCTTTAGAAAATGGACAGACTAGTCACTTAAAAGGCAGACAGTCACAAGAATATTACAACACTTTGAAAAGAGCATGAAGCTGGACTTTTATTGTAAGTAGTAATAAAATGTTTTGTATAGATAATAATAATATAAAAAAAAATATATATATACAAAACAAAAGACTCTTCCAAATGATAGTGGTAACTGCGTTAAGCCTTAAGTCTTCTAATGGAATTGTTTTTTTTTTTTTTGTTTTGTATTTAATCCTTTTTTTTTTGTTGTCTTCCACTACATGCGAGTACTTTGTAAATTGTCTAAATGTATGGTGAACTTTAGCTTTTATAGCAATAACAAAAAAAAAAAAAAAAAAAATTCCAGAAACCATCTTCGCCTTTTAAAAAAAAGTCATATCAACAACATTCAATGACCAACCGGCATTTTGTAAATATTCTCCAGCAGCCGCACTATTCGGCTGTTAAGTTTAGTTCATGTGTTTAGAGTTTAGCCAGAATTGGTTTAACGAAAGCGTGCTGTTCTTCTTAGTGTTGATTTTGTATGATTATATTGTTGTTGTTTTTTTTACATTTTTGATGCGCTTAATACAACATTGTATTTACAGGCGTAGTCAAAGCCATTGGACTTTTGGCGTCAACATTTATTTCAGTCAGTCAGCAAATGTATCAGCCATACGATTTAAAGTGTGTGAGTGTGTGTGTGTGTGTGTGTATGTTTATGTGGTTATACTATGCCTGCCATGCTTATGCATGTAGCCTTTGCGGTCACTGCTGAACCAAAAAAAAATTCCAAATTATAGCCGACTATACGACGCCCTATGCCCAGAGTTTGGAGAAAGGGTCTTAGGTCAAACTAATTGTTTTTAGAAAATTATTAGAAATTTATTGCTTTTCACTTTTATATGACGACTGGGTCGAAAACGGACCGATGGTGACCATATTTGGTAGTCACTTATTTTTCGTGAAAACATATACAAACCAAATTTGAGAAAAATCTGAGCATTAATTTCATTTTTTGCTATATTTCCGCGAAGATCAGGCAGCAACTTTATATGGAGACTATGACTAAATGTGGTTCTACAGGATTTGTTTTTTGAGTAATAATTAATGAGTGTCATAGACAACAAAAATCAAATTTGACTGAGGTGTAATGATAATTTAGATCGTACGACAATTTGTATGACGACTAAAAAGGGAGATCGAAAAAATCTTAACATAAAATGTAATAGGAATGAAACCATTGAACCTAGAGCTTTTATACCCTATAGCACTATGTGGTTTGGGTATAATGACTTTGTGCTGCTGGTTGTAACAACCAAAAATATTTGACCTAACCCATCTTTAAACCATCCATGTAAACCTTGTAATCAAACTACAGGTCGCAAATATGAATATATTTTGATGAAATTTGGTATATAAGCTTTTATCGGCCATGGGATGAACGCTATTGAAATTGGTGAGAATCGGTCCATGTTCAGACCTAGCCCCCATACAAATTACCCCTATGAAATCGACATAAATTGCCATAAGATCCAAATTGTCATATAGATCTTACTCAAATTGGGTTTGTATGCGTTCATTACATCCATTAACGAGTAGTCCAAAAATGATCCCTTTGACCCCATATAGAGCTGCTTCCCGATCTTCACTTAAATCTATTAAAAAACAAAAATATTGCACTGATTCTTCTCATATTTTGTTTGAATATATATTTTGACCTTACCAAATATGGTAAGGATCGATCCATTTTTCGACATAGTCCCCATATAAGTATAGCATCCGAAATTAAGTTTTTCATATCCGAAGGCAAAAAAAATTAATAACAATGCCACTCAAATTTTGTCTACGCTTATTTTTTATATCTAATTAGTATAGTTGGTCTAGAGTATAGTTGGTCTAGACTGACTATAATTTTCTTACTTGTGTTTTTTTTTGGAAATCACGTCTGCTTTTGGGTCCTAAATTTATCTTCGACATTTCCTAGAGCATTAGTAACATAAAAATGTTGATCCGGAAACGGCGAAAAATATGTTACTACATACGTTTCGCCATCCATTATGCAACATGAATCATGATTTCAATTTCCGTGCTCTTTTTTGTGAAACTTTTCGGACTTTAAGTGTTTTCAAACTTGCACTGGCTTTAACTTTTCGCATCAAATAGTCTGATCACTGGGCTAACCGGACTTTTTTCCTACCGGGCTTTATTGAATATATTTTTTATTTTCATTCTTATCGAAAAATGTTTCCTATCAATGGTGAAATTATCCTGATACGTTCTAATAACATATGACGACAGACCTTAGATTCCAACTTTTCGTAGGACCAACTTGGATTTTGTTGAAAATTATTAATAATCATAGCACGTACTTCTATTTCATCACTCATTTTAATCAAACTAAAAACAAATTAACGGAGTTGTCATTGAATATAATAATGATATATATTTCAAAGCTAACTTGATTAAAAAAATATATTTCTATAATATTAATAACCTAGCCGATTTCTTGTGACCGATATTTTGTTCTACCAATTTATCCTGATTTTGACCAAACGTATATTATTTGAAAGGTATTTCTTTTTAGTCGTTTTGCAGATTTACGGATTTGTACATTTTTTCCTTAATTTTGAGTAAATTGCATTTAAAGTTGTTACTAACACATACATAAAATTATACATATGCTATGTGTATGTTTATAAATTTGTTAATGTGTTTGTTAATGAGTTTGTTATCTTCATTCAGAATAATAATAAACCATTAAAGTGTTGGTTTGTGAATTAGCTAAGTTGAAAAGTAAAGCTGCCTAGAAATTGCACTCGAATTTCGAGCGCTGGAATCTGCTAGTATTAAATAATGCTTGCGAAAAAGTTAAGAGGTAACACGTGTGTGAAGCTTTTTTTCGATCTCACTTCTTAGGTCTGAACATTCACCTATTACAAAATCGTTCATGCTACAGCTGGGCAAAGCTTCCATACAAAAGTTCAACAAAATATGTATATTGATATTTGCGATCTGTAGTTTGATTACAAGGTTTATATGGACACGCATACAGATGGACGGACGGATATCGCTAATTCGATTTAAAAAATTCTAGATCACATATATTTTGTATTCACAAACATCTGCACATATACTCATTATACCATCAACACATAGTGGTATAGGGTATAAAAAGAATATCTTGAGTTTTTTTTTCATTGTTATTATGAATTTTGTTTTTGTCCAGAATTTATGTATGTATGTACATACATATTTTTCTTAAACTTTTTATTCTGTGGATCATCAAAATTATTCTTACAACAAAAACTTCTATTAAAAAAAAAACGAAACCACCACTGACATGTTTTCTGCAAAACCGCTGAATATTGTATTTACAGATCAACCATACGAAATTGAATTAAAATTATAAAAAAAAAAATACAAAAATGAGTAACGAATATATGCTTGCTTATATAGGGGAAGGGAGTATGTTATTGTTTTGTGACTGACCATTATATTTTATTCTTTTTTGTATGTTTTTCGCTTCAGCTTCTTTCTTTTCATGGAATTTTTGCAGAACTGACCTCGTCAATAACAACGTTGGATTTTTTTTTTTGGGTTTTTATTCTTTATGTTTCTTTCTCGTTTAAGTATAGTTCTTAACATAAATTGATGATTAAGTTTTATTTATTTCTTCTGAAGGAAATCGGAAATATTATATGACAGACATATTGTTTATATAATAGATTAAAAAGTTTTAACATAAAATTGAATACGATGAGTAGAGCCAAAAATGTTTACAAACTTTTAATTATATTTGTAGTAACTTTTGGTGAAATTATAGAAATTATGTTAGGATCATTTAAGCTCCATGTGAAGTAAAAAAAACTTCTGTTCTAATTATATAACAGCTTTCGTCCTATATATATATAAGAAATTTAATCAAAACATTTCTTAACTCCAAGAATTTGTTTTATATCAATAAGTTCATTAGAATTCAGTTATCCAAACTATTCATTGAATTAATGAATATTTTATAGAATAAAAATATTTGTTTGCAGAAAATAAAGCAACTTCAAGAAATACATTTTTTTAAATTAGAAATCACCCAATTTTCATTGAATGTCTGAAATTTATGAAAATTTTCGAAGAATTTATGAAAAATTAATTTTTTCATAAAATTCATAGAAGTTTTCTTAAATAAAAATATAATTTTTTTCTATAAAACAATTTTATAATTATATATAATTATATAAAATTGTTTCAGAAATTAATAAAGCAAAAACATTGGCACATTTGTTTTAAAAATTGAGTTATATTCTTGATGGCAGATTATCCAGCTATTTCAGGTCGAGTCACCAACCCTCATCACTAACCAAAAGCATCAGTGACTCGACCTGAAACGCCTCGATAACATATCATGCAGGATATATGAAAATATTTTTTTGTATAAACATTTTCAAAGTATTTTTGAAATAAAATAAAATGAAATACAAAAACAATACAATAAAATAATAAAAAAAATTAATAAAATAAAACAAATTATAATAAAATAACAAATAAAATAAAATAAAATAAAATAAAATGAAATATAAAATAAAATAATAAATTAAAATAAAATAAATAAAATAAAATAAAAAAATTAAATTAAAATAAAAAAAATAAAATAAAATTAAATAAAATAAAAAATTAAATAAGTTAAAATAAAATAAAATAAAATAAAATAAAATAAAATCAAATAAAATAAAATAAAATCAAATAAAATAAAATAAAGTAAAATAAAAGAAACAAAAAATAATAAAACAAATTAAAATAAAAAAGAAATAAAATAAAACAAAATAAAAAAAATAAAAAAATTAACAAAAAATATATTAAACAACACAAAGTAAATAAAATAATATAAAATAAAATAATTTAAAATGAAATAAAAAACAAAATAAAATAAAATATAAAATTAAATAAAATAATAAAAAATAAAATAAAATATATTAAAAAAAATAAAATAAAATAAAACAAAATAAAATAAAAGAATAATTAAATAAAACATAAAATTAATTAAATTAAAAAAAACAACAAAAAAGTAGAATAAAATATAATATAAATTAAAAAAATAAACAAAAAAATATATTAAACAACACAAAATAAAATAAAATAATATGAAATAAAATAATAAAAAAATAAATAAATAAAATAAAATAAAAAACAAAGTAAAATAAAATAAAATATAATGAAATAAATTAAAATAAAACAAAATATAATAAAATGAGAAAAAAATAAAAATATAGTCAAATGAGAAAAAAATAAAATAATATATAATACAATGAAATAAAATAATTTAAATTAAAATATAGTAAAATATAATGAAATTAAAGAAAAAAAAAAATAAATTACAATTAACTAAAACAAAATAACATCAAATATAATAAAATAATATAAAATAAAATAAAATAAAATAAAATAAAATATTATTGTTATGTATTGTTGATCTGTATTGGAATAATTAGTCATTCATTGTTCGGTTTAAGATCATGTATATATTTTTCTAATGAAAGAAATATAATAATTTTTTTGTAATGTAAGAGAAATATTGGAAAAAAAATTGAAGACAGCGCTAGATGGAGTAGCTACATTCGAACAAAGAGACTTGTTCATCTTCAACATCCTTCTGCCTATTACTTCAACTCAGGCTTAATCAACTATTTAACTCAATATTTGAAAGAAAATAACATGAGAAATGTTTTCCTTTTTATGTACGAGTTTGTACGAACAAGCTGAGCTTTTCCAATTTTTAGCTTTCTCTACATTAACATAGCCAGATCAATTACAAGTCTTGTAATGTGAACAGCTCTTTGTTTTTTGCCATTGTCCTCTAGATGGAACTGTAATGGCATGTGAAATCTTGACAGATTACACAAATGCATTGTACCTCATGTGTTGTATGTTATTGTTATGTATTGTTGATCTGTATTGGAATAATAATTTTTTTTCCAATATTTCTCTTACATTACAAAAAAATTATTATCTTTCTTTCATTAGAAAAATATATACATGATCTTAAACCGAACAATGAATGACTAATTAACTAAAATAAAATAACATTAAATAAAATAAAATAATATAAAATAAAAAAAAATAAAATAAAATAAATTAAAATAAAATAAATTAATAAATAGTAAAATAAAAATAAATAAATTACAATTAATAAAATAAACTAACATAAAATAAAATTAAATTAAAACAAATTAAATCAAATACAATAAAAAAAAATAAAATAAAATAAAATAAAATAAAATAAAATAATATAAAATAAAATAAAAAAAGAATAAAATAAAGTAAAATAAAAAAAAATAAAAAATAAAAATAAAATAAAATAATATAATTTAAAATGAAATAAAATAAAGTAAAATAAAATAAACTAAAATAAAAAAAATTAAAATAAAAAATATATTAAACAACACAAAGTAAAAAAAATAATATAAAATAAAATAATTTAAAATGAAATAAAAACCAAAATAAAATAAAATAAAAAATTATATAAAGTAAAATAAAATAAAATATATTAAAAAAAATAAAAAAAAAAATAAAATAAAAGAATAAAGTAATAAAGAAAAATTAAATAAAACATAAAATAAATTAAAATAAAAAAACAACAAAAAAGTAGAATAAAATATAATATAAATTAAAAAAATAAACAAAAAATACATTAAACAACATAAAATAAAATAAAATAATATGAAATAAAATAATAAAAAAATAAATAAATAAAATAAAATAAAAAACAAAGTAAAATAAAATAAAATATAATGAAATAAAATAAAATAAAATATAATAAAATGAGAAAAAAATAAAAATATAATCAAATGAGAAAAAAATAAAATAATATATAATACAATGAAATAAAATAATTTAAATTAAAATATAGTAAAATATAATAAAATAAAATTAAATAAAAAAAAATAAAAAAAAAACAAAATTAATTACAATTAACTAAAACAAAATAACATCAAATAAAATAAATTAATATAAAATAAAATAAAAAATAAAATAAAAGAAAATAAAAAACATAGTTAAATAAAATAAAATAATATAAAATAAAATAAAATAAATTACAATTAACTAAAATAAAATAACATTAAATAAAATAAAATAAAATAAAATAAAATAAAATAAAATAATATAAAATAAAATAAAATAAACTAAAATTAAATAAAATATAATAAAATGCGAAAAAAATAAAATATAATAAAATAAGAAATAAATAAAATAATGTATAATAAAATGAAATAAAAGAAATTACTTTAAAATATAGTAAAATATAATAAAATAAAATGAAATAAAATAAAATAAAATAAAATAGGATAAAATAATATAAAATAAAATAAATTACAATTAACTAAAATAAAATAACATTAAATAAAATAAAATAAAATAAAATAAAATATAATAAAATAAATTAAAATAAAATAAATTAAAATATAGTAATATAAAAATAAATAAATTACAATTAACTAAAATAAACTAACATAAAATAAAATTAAATTAAATCAAATAAAATAAAATAAAATAAAACAAAATAAAAAAAAAATAAAATAAAATAAAAAAAAATAAAAAAAAATAAAATAATATAATATAATTAAAAATGAAATAAAGTAAAACAAAATAAACTAAAATAAAATAAAAACCTAAATAAAATTAAATTAAATACATTAAAATTAAATTAAATAAAATAAACCTAAATAAAATTAAATTAAATCAAACTGAATAAAATAAAATAAAATAAATTAAAAAAAAAAATTAAATAGTAAAATGAAATAAATAAAATAAAAATTAAAAAATCTTGATTTTGAATATTTTCTAGAATTTTATAAAAAATATTCATTACTTTAATGAACGTCACTGAAAAGTTTTTTGAGCTTTTAAATTTTTAATGAATTAAAATTTATGAAAACTTTCATTGATTTTACGAAAAATATTCATTATTTTAATGAAACTTTAATGAATATTATTGAAAAGATTTTTTAATATGAAAATTTTATTTAATGAAAAATATAAGTTCCTGAATCTTAGTGACATTTTAATTCTCACAAAAAATTTGGCCAGGGTTCTGTTTTTAAAATTTGTTAACAAAAGTAAATTTAAAACCAAGCATCAAAGATGATTAAGGTTCTGCATTAATTTTGCTATAAGCTTCATTTCCGTTAGTTTTTAAAATGCTCGAGATGTGTATTTAATTAAATAATTATTTAGTGATCACGAGTTTAACCACCTTTTATACATAAATATTTTTATTTCATTTTTATTTGGTAATATTATACTATCTGAGCATTTCTTCTCTCCGATTGTAAATATAAATTTTACCCGTGCTAATTTATGGTCAGTAGTTGTGTTGTTTTTCTTCCATTCTCGAATAATTAAAAATATGCGTAACCCAGAGGTTGCATTTCTTAAACATAATAACATTTTAAGATGCATTTTCATGACTCGTGTCTAGAGGTTGCAAAGGCAGGCCAGGCCGGCCTGAGCAAAATCGGAGACAGTAATAAAGAAAAGAAGCAACAGTTTTATTGTTATTGATGGTGAGTTAGCCAAAAAGAAGAAAAACGTTAACGTTAAAAAAATGCTTCTGTGTTGAGTTGTTGTTTCTCTTATTGAATGTTTATTAAAAAAGAATAAAAATAAAAAACGTGGTTCCAGCCTCTTTTATCTAAATACGCAAACATACATAAATAAGTATGTTATGTGCCTACCTTTGCCCAGCAAGTCCATGTTCATGTCAATTTATATCTCATAATTTTTTTACTGTGGTGCTCTTGTAAGTTGGTGGCAAACAAAAAATAAAAGCAACAATATCATCGCGTGAATGGGGGGAGGGGATGGGATATAGGAATAACTAAATACAAGGAGTGGTCATGGTTGCTACTAATTACTGAATACTCGTAAGAAGTTGTGCGTGATTTTGCGTAATTATATGATGTGGTAGCTTTATGTTGTTTTATGTTGCGTCGTCATCGTCATCGTTGTTGTTGTTTGTGTGTTCTATGTATAAAGACTAATTGATTTTTCACCCAATGATTGATGGTGATTTTATTGCAGGAACATAATTATAATTGTTCCTTTTTTTGTGTTTAATACATCGACTATATTAAGAAAACATTACCAGTCTGGAAGGTGTTGAATTACCGTTTTTGTTTGAAGATTTATAATATTTTGGAGATGAAGACAAGGACACAGTCATCTGTTTTAATTAAGCACTTACCTGAAAAGAGAAAAAAAGCAAAGCCATAAATTAGTTTTATATAGAGATAAAGAAGTAAATTAAGTAGAATGTTAAAATACTCATATAATATTCGTAATAGAGAGGTTGGATGAGATAAAATGAAAAGTAAAAAATATAGAAAAAGATTTTTGAAGAAATTTTTTATAGCTTTTTTATTGTACAGGTGGTCTTTCTTAACTGGTTGAAGAAATATGGATTTAAGCTTCCATAAAATTTAAATATAAGTATTGCAGAATCCGTTTGTCTGCTGAAATCTGTTGACATCACAAACTCTATGCTTTCCATATTTTAGGCAAATTATAACTACTATTAGCAAAACGATGAAAGATATATGACACCTATAATTATCAGAAAATGGGTTCTGAAAATGAGAAAATTAGCTCGAGGCGTTCAAAAGCTATACGAGAAAATTTGAAGAGATCCCTCAATATTTAACAAAAAGTTAAATTTTATATGAAAAAATGTTATTTTCCATCAATACAGTTTTATTAATTTTTAAGAATACTTTTGCTGAAAACTTTTTTATCCCAAAATTGCTAAACAAATTCCAAAAATATTCCTCAAAATTAAAAAAAGAAAATTTTTAGTTTGTTTTTAAAGCAAAAATTTTTCACAAATTTTGAAAATTCTTGATATCTTAATTTTTATACTTGAAAAAAAATTTTATATAACGAAAAAAAAAGAAAAAAATTACATTAAATTAAAAAAAAAAAAAATCCGACTGTGACAAAGAAGGAGCTAAAATTTTTTTTAAAGAAAATTATTGCTAATATATGAAATATGATCAAAGATATATGATTGTTGAAATTATCAGAAGATGGCTATTGAAAATGAGAAACATAGGTCGAGAGGTTCGAAAATTATAAGAGAAAATGTGAAGACATCCCCTTAATAAGTCCATAAAAACATATAATTTTATATGTAAAACCATCAATATGGTTTTATTAAATAAAAAAAAAAAAAAATTTTAACCCAAAATTACAAACAAAATCTATAAAAAAAATTATGCAAATTTATTGCATCTCCAATTTTGAAAAAATTTTAAAAATTTTTTAAATCTTATATTATGTATAACAAATTTGCTTATTATCCTCGGATAGATTGTAAATAAAGAATCAATTAAAAAAAAAAAAAAATATTATATATAATTAAAATTTTTATATCCTATACATTATGTGGTCTAAATATATGACCTAGACCTAGATCTTTTATTATACCGATCAACTCAGAATCACTTTCGGAGTCGATTTAGCAATGTCCGTCCATCCGTCTGTGTGTCCATGCAAACCTTGTAATCAAACTACAGGTTGCAAATATGAAAATATTTTTAAGAAAATTGAACGCTATTGAAATTGGCGAAAAGCGGTGCATGTTCGTACCTAGTCCCCATACAAATGACCCCTATGAAATTATCATATAGATCTCGGTCAAATTTAGTTTGCGTGTGTTAATTTATTAATCAGTAATTCAAATATAAATCCAATAGGGCAATTCTTAGTCATAGCTCCTATATAAAGGTGGTTGCCGATCTTCACTTAAATCTATCGAAAAACAAAAATATTGCACAGATTTTCCTCAAATTTGGTTTGTATATATTTTTGCAAAAAATAAAAGACCCTACCAAATATGGTCATGATCGGTCGATTTTTCGACCTAGTCCCTATATATATTTATATATATATGTATAGCGCCCGATATGAACTTTTTCGTACTAAACGGCAAAAATTAATAACAATGCAACTCAAATTTGGTTTATGCTTATATTCTCTATCTAATTAGTTGGACCTAAGAGATAGGGTCTCTAAGTGCATGGTATTGGGTATCGTAAAGTCGGTCTATACCGTCTAAAATTTTCCTACTTCTTGAAATTACTTTTTTAAATCAAAAATATTTTTTATAATATTGAATTATTTTTTACATTTAAACTTTACATTACAATTTTTTTTACTGAAATTTTCTTATCTATATCAAAATTTATTTTTACCTCAATTTTATTTTATCCTAAAAGTCCAAATAAACATCATCAATAAAAAAATATTTTTATTTAAGAGAAAATTTTTTTTCTTCTTAAAAACAAATTTTTTTTCTTAAAAAATTTATTTAAATTATAAAAAACATCAAAAATGATTTTTCAACGGTATGAGTAATTTGCTTTTTTTAAACATCATCAATAAAAAAATATTTTTCCTTAAAAAATTTTTTTTCTTTTTCTTAAAAACTTTTTTTATTAAAAATTTTTTTTTCTTAAAGAAATTTTTTTTTCTTAAAATTTTTTTTTTTTTAACAAATTTTTTTTCTTATGCCATTTTCTTTTCTGACAAAAAATGTCGCCCTTTTTCTTGACCTTTTTTCGAAAAGTGTGTTTTTTTTTTTATATATTCTGAGTATATATTAAGAGCAACCTTATCTTATACATCAATCGAAAGGTCTTAAAGTCGAGCACTCATAAATCACAAAAAATTCCAGCCGTTGACTTCTTTCAGGTCATACTGTGGGAATATTTCCCCATTGTTCCCCCTCTTTGAATATTTTCATCCTATGACTTCCAAGAGGATAATAATCAAAATTTTTATGCAGTTATGAACACAGCACTTTGAGATCTTTCGATTGCTATATAATATAAGGTTGCTCTTAATTCAGAATATATAAAAAAATACACTTTTCCAAAAAAGGGCAAAAAAAATTTTTTGTATGAAAAGAAAACGGCATTAGTTTGTTTTTCACTTCAGAATTACAAACTTGACTGAGTGTTCAATAAGGAAAGAAAGAAATTCTGTTCTTACAGTTAATTAACTTTAAAAAAATTTATTTAAATTAAAAAAAAAAAACAAAAAATAATTATTCTACTGTAATTAATTTTCTTGCAGCTAAAAAATAATTTTTTATGTAAAAAATTTCGAACTTGTTAATGAAATCTTGTCTTTTAATTTTGAACGAGCTACGTACGCGGCCATGTACCACTTTATCTCTTCTTCACACTTCCATCTTCCGAAAGTGACCAATGTCACTTTGTTGGTTGGTTTGCTGTTTTATTTGGCACAAAATCTTTATAATTTTAAAATTTTTTAAATTTTGAAATCTTAAAAAAGTAGATTAGGTACAACCTTCTAAATTCATAAATATATTCCTGCTTTCTTTTTTCCAACTCTTCTCGCCTCTTGGACCTGCAACGTAATTTAAGTAATACTTCACATAATGTCTTTAGAACTTTGAGAAGGACATTGATCCGATATTAAGTTACAATGCTTAATTAATGAAATCATAAAACAATACGTAAAACGTAAAAAACAAAAAAGAAAAATAAAACAAATTTAAACATCACCAAATAAAAAAAAAACATACAAAACAACCACTGACAATGAGTTCATGAATACATGTAATGGCGAAAAAAAAGTGCATATAAAATGAAGTATCTGGAAAATAATAACACAGCAACAACAACAACTACAACAAAGAAAACAACAACTATACTAAAGGCAACGAACGACAACTCTAAAGTGAATGCCCTACCACCAGTGACGTCACAAGCTGGAAACAAAAAAAAATAAAAATATAAACAAAATAAAACAATAACAGCAACAGCAATCTTAACGCAAAACGACGACAACAACATCACACAACAAGTGACTAGAGAAGCGGCAGCGGCAACAGCAACAACATACGTTTACAAAATGATTGTTAAACAAAAAAAAAAAAAAAAATATCGGCAATAAAAGCATGGAGTTGCATGACCGGCTAAGGCACTAGTTACTTATTTAGTCGTGCACCAGATACAACGTTCTGCCGTAAACGTAGAACTTCAAAATGAAAACAATAACAAAAAATATAGTAAGCAACAACAAGACAAAGTACATATAAACATCTATAAAAAATACTTCATACATTTAACAGCAAATCCTGCATGCATGCCGTATGTTGTTAGTGTTGCTAATGTGGAGATTTTCAAACAAACAAAGCGGTTTTCAAATATGTTTACTGGACCAAAAAAATCTAAGCCAGAGTGTACTTTTCTAAAGGTCTTTGGTTTTAGGGGGTCAACGGCATTTTATCGAATATATATAACATATACCACTATGTGATCAGGGTATACAGTAAAACCTGATATCCATTTCCAAGTAACTGAATTAACCGGATTTATAATTTTTTGTAAATATTTTTGCTTTTTTCTCTTTCAGAAGAGAAATTATCTTTTTATTAATCGGGGATTCACAGGAAATAAAATTCAATGTATTGATGTATAAAAAAAATAGTTTTCTGGTACATAATTTGAAAATAAATAAACGAGAATCTTAAAAAATAATGAAATAAAGCGAAATTCTCGCAAAATTTCTAATTTTAATGAGACATTGCTAGTGAAACGTTAAATGAAACATTACAAAAATATTTGACCTATACTTATATTTTATTATACCGATAGACTCAGAATCACTTATTGAGTCGATTTAGTGAAGTCTGTACGTCCGCCCGTCCTTCCGACCGGCTGTCTGTCCGCCCATGTTAACCTTGTAATCAGACTAGAAGTCTTAAAGATGAATTTTAAATATTTATGAAACTTGGTATGAAAGTTTTCAGAAACATTATAAAAATATTGACTCAAAATCACTTTCTGAAACAATTTAGTGAAGTCCGTTCGTCTGTCTGTCCTTCTGTCTGTGTGTCCAAGTTAACCTTGTAATTAAACTACAGGTCCCAAATATGAATACAAAATATTTATGAAACTTGGTATGAAAATTTTAGTCAACCATGGGACGATGAAACTCTGTAGAACAATTCTGCTGCTTCCCGATCTTAAATCTATCAAAAAAAAAAAAAAAAAAAAAAAAATTATTACACAGATTTTTCTCAAATTTAGTTTGTGTATGTTCTTGCCAAAAATAAGTGTCTTTACCAAATATGGTCCAGATCGGTACATTTCTCGGCCAGTTGCCCATATAAATATAGCATCCGATATGAACTTTTATATATCTGCAAATCAAAAAATTAATAACAATGCCACTCAAATTTGGGCGGCCGTGAGTTTTGAACCTGCGTCTATCTCACATACACTCGTACTTGCACTTTTTGGTCATGAGCTTTAACACACTCACCTAAAGTCAGGCCTACGAGCAGTGTGGCTAAGAATCAGTTTTCATACCGCACAGCTTTTTAGTTAGTATTTATCTCAGAAGATACAACGCTGTTCAAACAAACAATCGTTACTTTTGAATTTTTTGGAGATTTATGCATTTATACTTCTTTCTAATTTCCACTATTCTCAATTTAGTAAGAGTTGTTATATGTGATGTATGGTTTGTCCATTCCACATATTGTACTTTTTACATATATTAGAGATGTTGCTATGAAATTTGGTTTTTGCTTATTTTCTATATCTAATTAATTGGACCTATTACCCTTTCTCTAAACACATGGTATAGGGTATCGTAAAGTCGGTCTAGACCGACAATAATTCTCTAGTTTTTTTTTTGTTTTTTTTGGAAAATATTGAAACTAACACTTCATACTAACAAATTTTAAAGGATGACTTGTCCGAAAATAAATAAGGTATCTGAAAATAAATATTTCAAAAACAAGTTTGCCCCAAAAAAAATTTTTTTTTTTACTCAATAAAGAACTTAAGTTTTTCCTAAAGTCCCTCACTTAAGTTTTGGAAAGTCCTAGAATTTTTCGTTTTAAACTTTTCTCTTAATTCCTTAACTTTTTAATGAAATCTTTAAAGAATAAAATCATTAATTAAGTCTTAACTTTACTATTCTCTAACGTATTTAAAAGATTTAAATCTCTGACCTATATTTTTGCTTAATTCCTAAAAAAAAACAAATTATTTTTTAAAGTTTTTCGAAGACATTTTTCATAAGTCCCTAAAGGACTTGACTTTGTTATTAATTCTCTAAAAGAATAAAATTTTCAATTAAAATAATTGAAAACTTATCTCTTCTTTTAAGTCCATTAGAGATTTAACCTTAATCTTCACTCCAAGGAATCTTTAAAAATAAAATTTTTAATTGAGTTTTTAAAAGCCTTAGATCTTCTGTGAAGTTCCTCAAAGATCCAAAGTGTTGAATTTTTCTGCATTTAAGGCAGAGACAATTTTCTTGAATACCCACAAGCCTCATTTTGGCAACTCGAAGTCTTTAAAAAACTAAACTCTTCTCTTAAGTTTCCAAAGACTTCCTAACAGACTTAGGGCCATTATTACAACTTCCCTTTAAAGTTAATGTTAGTTAAAGGTAACTTTAGCTAAAGTGAGCAATAAAGTTGCCTTTAACTTCTTTTCATTATTACAACTTCCCAGTAAAATAAAATTAATATTTTTGATATTATGGCAACACCAAAGGAAACACCGATTACTTTTGACCAAATGAATTGCTTTATAAAATACGTAGTGGCAACGTTACTTTATTTGTTCGCAAACAAACAATAGAATTAAAACTAAAAACCTTTATTATAAGTTGCATAATTGTTGTAAATGTGTAATAAAACTTTTTAAAAAATATACAAACATACATTTAAGTATATGCAAATAAATTTATTTCCAAAACTAAATTGGTGTGAATTTCTTCTTCATAGATCAGAAAATGTGGCAACATTAAATACATAAACCTCACGTTAAAAGTTAAAGGCAACAATATCTTCCCTTTAGCTTATCGGTCACTTTTAGCCTAAAGTATAGTTGTAATAACGAAAAACTAATAATCTGGCCGATAGCATCCTAACTTTAGCTATTGGCAAGTTGTAATAATGGCCCTTAAACTGTTTTATACAGACCCTGAAAGACTTAACTTTTCTTTAAAATCTCTAAGAGAATAAAATCTTTAATTGGGTCTTTAAAAGACTTAACTGTTCTTTTATTTTTTTGATTTAGTTCTTTAAATATCAAATTTTTTGACTTTTGACACATATAGGGACTTAGGACATATAGGGACTTCTTTAAGTCTCCATATTAACTTTTCGACTCGAAGTTAACTTTTCTTTAAAATCCCCGAAAGTCCCTTATCAATTCCACTTGATTTTCCAAAAATACTTAAGTTCAAATTTAAACCCGTCAAAAGCATCTCCACAAAATGGATTTGCAAAAAAAAAAACGTTGTAAATTTTATAACTAAAACCATCTGATACTTAAAACAACATAAACAAAACGCAACCGGCTAAAAAACAAAACACAAACAAACTGACACAATCATAAATACTACTTCTACACACATACACACACTCAGCGCTATAAATTTCTCTAAAGCTCTGTTTAGTTCCCCTTTTTGCAATTGATGCGGTTTGTTGTGATGCTTTTGTGGTTGCTTTGCTTTTTTCTTTCCATAAACAACTTGCACACGTACATAGCACACATACATAAGCAGATTGTATACAAAATTTACAATAATAGCGGTAGAATATGAAGAGCAAAATAAAAAATCCCGAAGAAATATTATAAGCAAAACAAAAAATTGCAAATAAAATATATAAACAACAACAACAACGATGACGGTGAAAAAATAAACAACTAAAACGGGAATATAAGTAACAACAAAATACATACTCGTATATGATGATGGAGATGAAGTTGAAGATGAACATACACACACAGGCGTCCATACAACATTATACGAGTGGAACGAACTTTAGTAAACTACACTGAAAAGCTAAAAAGTGTAAAGGAAAGCTAAAAACAATAAAAACAAAACAATAAAAGCAAAAAATTTAAACACCCCATGAGAAGTTACTCGATTAGCTACTACTACGTGATATAAAATAAAGAAGAAGCTGCAACGTGCAACATTTATTAGGCTAAAGATGCAACAGCAATAATAAACATATTTAGGACGGGCTAGTCCAATCATTGTGGTTTTCGACAAAATATTGTTTGGTATAAGATTACTGGGGGGAACCTTTGAAGTTTCCAATTTGAAGTTTTTGCTAAAAGAAAACATAAACTTTTCCATATGTAAAAATTGTGGATGAAAATAAAATTTATTTAAAAAAAATATTTTTTCATATAGATGAAATTGCAATTGAAACCTTTCCTAAATTTACAGATATTCTTCACTAATTTTTTTTTCACTAATCTAAAGCAAATACCAGTGAGTGTATGATTGTAAATGTCTGTCCTTTTGTTGGGATACGAATTTTAGTTCTATACCATTTTCATCGAAATTTATGGATTCGCCTGCCACATATCTCTTTAAAGGCAGATGAAAATCGACACGAACAGATGATTATTTGGATGCTTCTTAAACTAACACACACACACACACACACACACACGATATCTTAAAAATAGTATAGTTTTTTTTTAATATTTTTAAATTTGCAAACATAAGATGATATTTCGGATAGACAAATATAGAGGCTTGGTTTAAATTGAAAGAAAACGGCATTATTTAACTTAGTTAGGAATTAAAAAAAGTATACAAACTACGTTCTACTGAATCAAAAAAATTAATAAGTAAATTATCAGAAAAAAATAATACTAAAAATAAATAAATAAATAAAAATAATTTCATTAAAAAAATTAAATGAATTTTGTTTGACAGAAAGTGTTTGTACAAATAAAATAAAAAAATTTTAATTTTAATTTAACGATAAAAAATAAAAATTATTTAATAAAAACGATTAAATTAAATTAAATAATAAAATTAATAATGAGTTAATTAGGTTTGAATTAAATAAATTTTTATACAAACTACACTTTATCAAAATAAAAAAAGTAAATGATTTTAATATTAAAAGAAAAAACAAGTAAGAAAATTATAGTCGGTCTAGACCGACTATACGATACCCTATACCATGCGTTTAGAAACCCTATCTCTTAGGCCCAACTAACTGGACATTGAAAATAAGCAAAAACCAAATTTGAGTGGGATTTTTATTAATTTTTTTGGCTG